>JADMNL010000031.1:86797500-87997500 GCA_016271365.2 Neoceratodus forsteri | reverse complement strand
AAGGCCTGAGTTACTCCTCTATCAAGGTGCACATGTGGGCAATCTCCGCCTATCATGCTCTCATGGAGGAGAGAGCATTAGCACAGTTGGAGGTGGCCCGCACCTTTCTTAGGGGAATTCTGCACATGAGACCTCCCATTCGGGACCCTGTCCCACCCTGGGACCTCCTTTTTGTGTTGGAGAAACTCACCCTCCCTCCTTTTGAGCCAGCAGCGGATTGTGAGCTGCGTTACCTTTCTTGGAAGGTTTGCTTTTTGGTTGCTGTTACTTCAGCTCGAAGGGTTTCCGAGCTTCAGGCTCTGATGTGTAAAGAGCTCTGTTTGGTTTTCCACAGGGAAAGGGTTTCCCTCGGAACAAATCCTAAATTTCTTCCAAAAGTGGTCTCAGAATTGACCTTCAACAAGTCTGTTGATCTTCCTGTTTATTTTCCTTCCCCTTCCAATAGTGGGGAGGCTCTCCTCCACACATTGGATGTCCACAGTACTCTGAGGTATTGCCTCAAGAGGATGGTTCAGCACCATAAATCGGAGCAGCTATTTGTGGCCTTTGCGCCACACTGCTTGGGTCAACCGGTGTCTAAGTAAACTATCTCTAAATGGATAGTTCGCTGTGTCTCGTTTTGTTACGAGCATCACAATAAACCCTGCCAGGCCCGGTTAGGGGTCACTCCACCAGAGGAGTGTCAGCTTCTTTCGCCGCTCTGCAAAATGTCGCTATACAGGACATTTGTGCGGCCGCAACCTGGAACTCGGTGCATACTTTTATCAAGCATTACAGCTTGGTATCGTCTCCAGACCCTGGGTGCCCAACCGACTAACAGTTTTACAAGGGCTTTTGTCCTGAGCCTCTGGAGTCGTGTATATTCCACCTCCTGGGTTGGCTACCCCTTGCTGTGGGACTGCTTGGGACTCAGTCCTGAATGTAATAGCCTGCTGCAAGCTCCCACTTGAAGTAAGATAGTACAGTTACGTAAGAACTTACCATAACAGTAGATCTTTGAGAGGAGCTCTTGCAGCAGGTGCTGCTTCCCTCCCGCCTTCCCCTTCAAGGTGTGCGGATCCATTTTCTTTCTTCTCTAACTCTCTTCATGGTAGACCTCGCCTCCTTCTCTTGTCAGGCATTTTGCTGGGTTCTGGCGGGAGAACTGAGGTGGAGCTGGGTCCGCCCCCTCTTGTACCCTGACTGATGGGGCGGGGCAGGCGTCGGGGGCGGTCCCCGCTAGTATTGCTGGCAGAAGTTTTTACCGTAAGGTCCTAGTGCCTGCGGTATAGTCCTGCATGTAATAGCCTGCTGTAAGAGCTCCTCTCGAAGATCTACTGTTATGGTAAGTTCTTAAGTAACTGTACTTTCTGGGGGTTGAGAACTCCTTAGCAGACAAACTGTCGCTCATCTGCTCAAACTCACAAGTGGGAACTGGATCAGGGGGTCCTAGACAATATCTTCCTACGTTGGGGAACACCTCAGGTGGACTTGTTTGCTTCACCTCTAAACGCAAAGCTTCCCGACTTCTGCTCGCTCGTTCAAGAGCTAGGCATTTTCTGGAGAGACGCTCTGTCTCTAGATTGGAAGGACAGATTCATCTATGCCTTCCCCCCCGATTCCTCTGATCCCGCATGTCTTGCAGAAACTCTGCTCGGAAGGAGCATGAATGATTCTGATCACTCCTTTCTGGCCCAGGCAAGTTTGGTTCTCTTCTTCTGCAACAATACTCTGAGGAACCTCCTCTTCTGCTGTCACGAATTTTACTGACCCAGGATCAGGGGACCCTGGTCCATCCAGGTCTTAAGTACCTTCAACTACATGCGTGGCCCCTGAAGACATAGCTCAAGCCCGCTTTGGGGTTTCTCCTCAGGTAGCTGAGATCTTGGTGGAGGCTAGGAAACCCTCCACTAGGTCTACTTATGCCATGAAGTGGAAACGGTTCTCATTCTGGGCCACTTCAAAAGGCTTCGAGCCTTTCTCCTGCTCGGTTGGGCAACTGCTGGAGTACCTGCGCCATCTCTTTGACCTGGGTCTTAGTCGCTCGTCTCTGAAGGTACACATGGCGGCCATTTCAGCCTACCATGTTCCCTTCGCAGATAGGACATCTGCTCAACTGAGAGTCTCTAAGACTTTCCTCAGAGGGGTTTTTCACTTGAGATCCCCTGTCAGAGTTCCCACCCCTCCTTGGGATTTGAACTTCATTCTTGAGAAACTTTGCCTCCTTTTGAACCGGTGGCCTCAGCAGACATGAAGTTCCTTTCATGGAAAACGCTTTTCCTAGTGGCCATTACTTCTGCTTGGAGGATTTCCTAGCTCCAGGCCCTGATGTATAAAATACCGTACTTGATTTTTCACAAAGGTACGTGTGGCTCTGCACGCCAATCCCAAGTTTCTCCCCAAGGTGCTAGCGGAATCTACATTGAACCAGTCCATAGTTACCCACTTTCTTTATGCAGTACTCCAATCAGGGGGAATATCTGCTTCACACTATGGACGTTCACCAGATCCTGAGATACTACACTAACAGAACAAAGGATCTCAGAAAGGCTGATCAACTGTTTGTCTCTTTTGCACCCAAAAGAGATGGCAGTGCTGTTTCTAAGCAATGCCTGTCTAAATGGTTGGCTCTTTGCATCACCTTCTGTTATGACAAGTACAAGACCCTTCCAGGTCAAGTAAGAGGACACTCCACCTGAGGGGTTGCTGCCTCTGCGGCATGTTTCAAGAATGTATCAGCGGCAGACATTTATGCTGCCGCCACTTGGACTTCCGTCCATACATTTAGCAAACATTAGTTTGTATATGGCCTCTTTTCGTAGAGCAGGCTTCAGGCTCGCTGTTCTGCAAGGCCTCCTTTCTTAAGACCTTCACAGCTAAGGGGATCTGCTTTGAGTAGCTTTCCTCCTCCCGTGTGCTGCTGCTTCTTCCAGACTGCTTGGGACTCGGTCCTATATGCAATTACCTACTGCAAGAGCCCTCTCGAAGTAAGATAGCACAGTTACGTAAGAACGTACCGTAACAGTAGCTCTTCGAGAGAGGCTCTTGCAGTAAATATCTACTTCCACCCTCCATCCCCCTAAGCTTTTTCAGCTCCTTTTCCAGTGAGGGGAAATATCCACTTCTAGGGACATGGATATGTTGTTCATCCACACTCATTGGCAGTATCCTTGCCGCTTTAAATCTTGCCGGAAGGTCTTCAAGCTTGCTCCTCCCACCCACCCGGGTGGTATAACTCTCGGGTCCGCCCCATGACGCCAGATCTTCCTTACCGCTTGGAAGCTCAGGTTCCCTCCTTAACGCTCTGCGTTTGCGACTGGTTCCTATTTCTCCGTTTGCGGATTTTAAAATAAAAATTTGCAAAAAGACTTCAGTCTTCGATCCCTCGCGGCTGCGATGGACAAATCGACTCCCGGATTTCGGAGATGCCCATGCGGGCAGAAGATGTCTCGGACGGATCCACACTCCACGTGTGTCTACTGCTTAGGCCCTGAGCACGACCCGCAGGCTTGCGACCTGTGCTCATCTTTCTCGGCCTACGTCCTCGAAGCCGTGCTGCCCGATTGCAACCTGGGCGTCCCGAGCGTTTCCCTCGGTGAAGTCCAAGGAGGCCCGGTTGGCGGTGTCCGCGGCGGCGGGCTCGGCGGATCAGCTCGAGCGGATGGTCGCCCTCGAAGAGGAGGCGGCGCGGGCCGTATCTTCCTCGGCCGCGGCATTTATCCCGCTCTCTCTGGGTTCTTCCTACACGGCTTCTTTTAAGGAGCTTTGTCTGTCCCTCTCCACTAAAGGAGAAGGGCCTGCGTCTGCTGGACCTTATTCTCGGTCCAAAAAGAGGGACAGGGTAAGTCCCTCCGTCGACGCTCTTGGGAGCGGGAAAGGTCCCTCTCCCCGGGCCGTCGACCGTCGGCTTCGATCGACCGCTCGGCTCGACCACTGGCCTCACGGTGTCCCCGTCAGGTCAGTTGACGAGACTCCCACTGATGAAGTCGAGATTTTCTCGACCCATTGGACAGACTATCGCCTTTAGCAGCGAGATTCCCCTCTCCCGGTTCCCGGGAGGAGTTGAGATCCGTGGGCTCGCCTGTGCCTCCGGTTCCGAGCCCTCGGATGGACCTTCCGAGCGAAGGAGTGCGGTTCGGCCGACACCTCCCCGCACCGACCCGGAAATTCCGGGACTCTCGGTCTCGGTCTCGGACCTCTTCGCGGTCCAGCCGTTCCCACCGTCATAGGCGGTCTCGGTCTCGGCACCGTGGTAAGCGGCGTCGCCGCTCGTCCTCGTCCTCCTCCTCGGATGAGGGGAGGCTTCGGCGTAAATTACGTCGACGGTACGAGGACCTTATGTTGCAACAGCTCCTCCTGGCCGGGAATAAGCCGACTCCGGCGCCTTCCCCGGCCATTAAGTAGCTGTCACGGGCGCCGGCTAACCCCTCGACTCATCCGAGGCCTATACCAGGCGGTTGTTCGCAAAACCAGCTGCTCCACCGATTCGGTGGAACCTCCGCCTCCACAGCCACCAATTGGGGCTCCGACCAAGGATTCTCGGTCGACTAAGGGTTACCCATCGACTGTCAGTTACCCTCACTCCCGACCGACCTCGGCAGGTGAAGGATGGCTCAGGCCAGAGGCAGCTCTTGAGGACTCCTCCGAGTCGAAGATGATTCCTCCTTCTTCTCAAGCGACTGGACTTGGAGTCTTCAGGAGGTCAGTCAATGGACGATAGCCCGTCGTCCTTCCTGGACTGCTTGGCTCATCTCGGAGTCTACCGGGATGGAGCTCGAACCCGTTCAAAGCGGGCCAGGTATCCCCTCACGGAGATTCTGGACCGAGTTTCTCCGACGGAGCCTTTCCGGTGGCGAGGCCATGATGGGTCCGCACTGGAACTTTGGGCGCCCTGCTTCCTGCCCTCGCCTTGACCAGGATGGCCAGGAGTATCCGGTCCCCGGTTCCTTGTCCGGTTTTGAACACCCTCTGCTGAGGGTTGGTTACCGACAGCGTTTTCAGTGCGCCGCATAGCGCCAGGATATGGACAAACCTCCTGACAAGAGTCCAAGAAATTGGACTATGTCGGGCGAAAAGTCTACCTACGTCCTCTCTCGGCCTTCGTCAGGCCAGTTCGGCCGTCCTCATGCCTTTATTTTCTCATGCCCTGTTGGGCTCCTGGATGAGGTCATCCCTCATCTTCCCGCCGATCTGCAGACTACGGTTAAGCAGGTGCGGGACCAGGGCAGGGCAGTGGCCAAACAGCAGCTCCAGACTGCTTTGGATATAGGGGACTCATGTGCCAGATCGGTGGCGGCGCGGTGGCTATCGTCCGGCGGGCTTGGCTGAGGATATCCACCTTTACTGGATACCAGCACAAGTTGGCGGATGTTCCCTTTGGGGACTGACCTCTTGACCCTGGGGTGGAAGGTCACCTGCAGAGGATCGAGAAGTCCAATGCCACCTTGGACTCGGTCTCTTCCGCTCAGAAGGACAAGGCACAAACCACAGCCTAAGCCATTTCGTCCTTCTGGCCCCGGCCGCAGCAACGTCAGGGCCAGCAGGCTCACTTGCATCCCAAACCCAAGCGCCCGGCTTCCTCTAACAGGAGGCAGGGAGGAAAGGGCCCAGGAGGTCCCTCGGCGGTCCCTCCTCCAAGCCTGCCCAGTGACGGGCTGAGGGGTGTCGCCCCCATCCCCGTCACCTTACTCCTGGGTCCCCCCGTGGGGGGACGGCTCCGGCACTTCCGTTCCACCTGGTCCGCTGTTACCACGGACAGGTGGGTCTTGGAGGTGGTGGGAAGAGGCCTGCCTCTGGAATTCGAGCAGGCACCACCCTTCAGAGCCGTCGCCCCTCGGGGGGCTTCGGGATCCCCAGCCTCACTGGCGGCTCGTCGAGCCGACATCGCTCTCCTCCTCCAGAAGGAGGTGGTAAGAGAGGTGGTGGACCCTCCTTCAGACCCAGGGTTTGTGTCCAGGTACTTCCTGGTTCCGAAACGGACGGGGGGCTGGCGCCCCATTCTCGACCTACACGACCTAAACAAGTTCCTAAGGTCTCGAACCTTCAGGATGGTCACTCTGGCTCAGATAATACCATCCTTGGAGCAGCGTGTGGTTCTGCTCTCTGGACTTGCAGGGCCGCGTTTTTACGTCCCTATCCGTCCGTCTCACCAGAGATTCCTTCGCTTCGAGCGGAAGGATCTCTTCGAGTTCAAGCCATGCCCTTCGGCTTGTCTCCAGCTCCCAGGGTCTTCACCAAATGCATGGCAGTGGTGACAGCATTCCCTCACGGGCGCCGAGGGTCAGGTGTACCCTTACCTGGACGACTGGCTGATAGCAGCTCCCTCCAGGAAGGAGGCGGAGTGGTCCAGAGATCTGGCCCTCCAGGTCTGCTCTCAACTGGGCCTCCTTATCAACGAGGCCAAGTCGGAACTCGAGCCGAAGCAGGTGATTCTATTCATCGGGCGCAGCTCGACTCTCTTCGAGCCAGGCAGCGGCTCCGCGGACAGGGCCGAGTTCTTTCCTCCTTTGCCCGATCATTTCTGGTTGGGCAATTCGCTGCCCGGGACTTCCTGCGCCTCCTGGGTCTCATGGCGGCCTGTACCAGCGTGGTCCGTTGGGCCCGCTGGAACATGCTCCCTTCAGTGGGACTGGCCAGCCAGTGGTCACAACACTGCGATCCCTTGGACCAGCTTGTTCGGTGACACAGGGGATGGAGGAACGCTCCAGTGGTGGACCGTTCCAGATCATTTGCAGGAGGGCATCCGCTCGTCCGCCCCGGAGCCGACGGTCTCTCTGTCGACCGATGCCTCTCTGATGGGTTGGGGTGCCCATCTGGGGGAACACCGGGCTCATGGCCTCTGGTCCCCGCGGGAGTCCCGATGCCACATCAACCTGCTGGAGCTCGAGCGGTCCGCCTAGCTCTCCGCCTTTGCTCCGTTCCTCCGGGTCAAGTGGTCCGAGTCCAGACGGACAATACCACGACCATGTACTATCTAAACCGCCAGGGCGGGACGCGCTCCATGCTTCTATGCAAGGAAGCTCTCCGCATTTGGTCACTCGTGCGCAGCCTGGAGGCGGATCTCCTAGCCATTCACGTGGCAGGAGCCTCCAACACCCTGGCCGATGCCCTGAGCCGGATAGGGGCTGCATCCCACAGTGGTCTCTCCTGGGAGGTAGTACAGCATCTGTTCTCCCTTTGGGGCACCTCAGGTGGACCTGTTTGCCTCCATGGAGAGCGACGCTGAGTCTGTTCATGCCCGCCCCCTCAGCAGGGCTCGCTGCAGGGGATGCCTTCTCGAGGCAATGGACCCCGGGCCTCTTTTCGCCTTTCCCCATTTCCTTGATCCACAAGGTGCTTCTCCAAGGCGAGGAGGGACAAGGCGCAGGTGATTCTGATAGCCCCAGACTGGCCTCGCCAGTTCTGGTACCCAGATCTCCTCAGTCTCAGCTCCAGGACTCTCGGCAGCTTCCAGCTCGCCGGACCTGCTCTCAGTCAATCAGGGAAGGTGTTCCATCCGGACCTTCAATCCCTGCACCTGACGGCCTGGTTCCTGAGCTAGGTTCCAGGCCTTGGGTCTTTCCGGCACAGGTCCTCAATGTAGTTGAGGCGTCCCGTGGAGTCGACCAGAAAATGCTATGCCTTCAAATGGAAAGGTTTTCCATTTGGTGTCAGAGCAGGGCTTGGACCCTTCCTCCTGTTCCTTGGCAAGCATCTTGGACTATTTATGGTCCCTTTCTAGTCAAGGGCTTAGGTCGACGACCCTAAGGGTGCACCTGGCAGCCATCTCTGCCTTACGGGCGTGGGCCGGAAAGCAGTCGATGGCGCAGGAGAAGGTGGTCTGGCGCTTTTTCAAAGGCCTTGATCACATTTCCCCTCCAGTGCGGGAACCCCCACCTCCGTGGGATCTACTGCTGGTACTGGCAAAGCTCATGGGCAAGCCATTGAACCTATGCACAGGTGTGCTCTCTCACCTGTCGTGAAGACCGCCTTCTTGGTGGCTATCACGCCAGCCAGAAGGATGGGAGAGCTCCAGGCGCTTTCCATCAGTCTCCTTACCTGGTCTTCCACAGGGACAAGTTGTCCCTGCGCCCCACCGAAATTCCTTCCGAAGTTGGTGTCGGAGTTTCACCTTAACCAGGTGTTGACTCTGCCGGTGTTCTACCCCAATCACACCTCGGAGGCCGAATATAGGCTCCATACTCTGGACCCTAGAAGGGCGCTCGCTTATTATAAGGAGCGCACGGCTGAAATTCGGGGAGAGGTTCGCCAGCTGTTTGTCACCTACGCTGAAGCCGCGTCTGGCAGACCTGCAGCCAAGCGGACGATAAGCAGGTGGGTAACCTCCTGCATAGATCTCTGCTATAAGTTAGCGGGCATGGAGCCTCCCAGAGGGATAAGAGCTCATTCTACCCGCCATACTGCTGCAACGGTGGCTGCTTCCAGGGACGTCCCTATCCAGGAAATCTGCAGGGCTGCTACCTGGAAGTCAGCAAACACCTTCATTACCCACTACCACATCGACCTTGAGTCACGCGGGATGCTGGTTTGGGGCCTCGGTTCTCCAGTCTCTCTTTCCCAAGTAAGTATGTGGGGTGTGCGTCTTGCCTCCCTCCTCCCGGAGAACTGCTAGGAGTCTGCCAATGAGTGTGGATGAACAACATATCCATGTCCTAAAGTACAGGTTACTCACCTGTAACAGGAGTTCTAGGAATGGTATATGTTGTTCATCCCACGACCCTCCACCTCCTGCCCGACGCACAACCTGAGCTTCCAGCGGGCCAGATCTGGCGTCATGGGGCGGAGCCGAGAGTTATACCACCCGGGTGGGTGGGAGGAGCAAGCTTGAAGACCTTCCGGCAAGATTTAAAGCGGCAAGGATACTGCCAATGAGTGTGGATGAACAACATATACCATTCCTAGAACTCCTGTTACAGGTGAGTAACCTGTATTTCTCTCTCGTCTGGCCTCTTATGGCCTGTGACGGGAAAGAACTCGAAGGCAGGAGTGAGGGACCACCCCTTTATACCGACATCTCCTGACGCCAGTCACCTGACGGGGCGGTCCCTCGCCAGAAACTGCTAGCTAGAAATTTTTATGTGGGGTCCTGCCACCTGCTGACGTCAGTCCTATATGTAATTACCTACTGCAAGAGCCCTCACGAAGATCCACTGTCACGGTAAGTTCCACGAACTGTATTTTCCTCGCCGACGATCGCCATTCTACCCTCCCGCCGACGAAACCACATGCACCATCGACTATGGAGATCCTGCTACATTTCATCGTCGATGGCACACCTCTGTGTCAACGAGGCTCCATAAAATCCCATTGACAAGAACACCAACCTGGCCAACGGAGCACACACTACTTTCTTCCCCGTCGATGGGGCTTCCTCCCCCGTTGACAAGAGATGCTTATTAAACCTCCCATCATTGACGAGAAGTATGCCACCATCGACGGAGCATGCATTTGCCTTCTCATCGTCGACGGAGCATGTGTCTGATGTCCTGTAGTCAACGAAGGGCATCCCGTCGATGGAGCATACACTGACTTCCTCACCATCTACGAGGAGAATTCCACCATTGACCAACAGAGCATGCATTCACTTATCATTTGTCAATGTGACACATTACAATGTCGACGGGGCATGCTGCTATTCCCTTATCCGTCGACGAGACTGATCCCACCGTCGACGGAGCAGCCCCTGCACCATAGAACAGCACATTTACCAGCATATAATACATTTCAAATAGCATGAAGTCTTGCTGTATTCTGACAATTGCAGTGATTACCAACCTTTGAACTGCCCTAGAGAACAAAGAGTTAACTTTCTATGCAGAGCATAGAATGCTGAGCTCAAGCTCGGTTGAAGTCTCTGTCTGGAGTGTTTCAAACCTAAACCGTCGGATTCTTTACTCCACCTCACTGAATGGTCGCTCCAGAGATTTCTTCTTCAGTTCAGTTTGAAAGTCTGTTAAAGTTTCAGTTTTCGGTTTTTTAAACGGAAAAAGTATCCGAATAGTCGGTTCAGTTTCTGTCTGTGGTGCCGTGAGTACTAGATAGGAATTGTTCTGTTTTTTTCTGTGTGGAACTTGTAAAAGTGCGGCTCGGTTTGGCTGAACCAGTCATTTGATAGTGAAGTATTGTGTTTTGTTTTACTTACTATGTGGTTATCGGTTCTAAAAAAAAAAAAAAATTTTAGTGCGTTTTTTTTTTCTAATACCCGTGACACGGTTAGGAACAGATAAGGGAGTCTTGCCTGGCGGTTGCCATAAAAAGGGTAAGTTGGTTAGGTTGGCCATGTCTGAGAAACCCAAGAAGAAAACTGGACCCACTGGGTTTCAACACTGGCACTGGCTAAACAGGCCTCCCCCCAGCTTGCCAAGGAGCTGGAGGCGATGGCTGCAGATGGGATTGAGGCATCTAAGGTTCAGTTTCATGCTGCTGTGGACTCTAATGATGTGTCATCAAGAGTCATGGCTACATCTGTGGCTTTTCGGAAGATGGCTTGGCTCAGATGTACTAGCCTCTCGCAGGACACACAGGCTAAGGCCATGGATTTTCCTGTAGTGGGTAATCCTCTGTTTGGGAGCAGACGGAGAATTGCATGAAGAAAATGGATGAGTACAGGACCACTTACAGGAGTGCTCAGGCCAAGGAGAGGCAGGCAACTCCTCAAAAGCAGAAGTCTAGGGGCAGGCCTTTTCAAACGTTTTTTTACCAAGCACAAGCCTCTTCTTCCTTTTCTCAGAGGGGGTTCTTCAGAGAGAGAGGCAGAAGGGGGATGAGCAGGGCTGCATCCACTCCTCAGCCTAAAGCCCCTTCCAAGCAGACACCCTGATGGGCCTGCCCGGTTCAACTCTCCTATTCCAGTAGAGGGCAGGCTGGTTTACTTCATCCAGGACTGGATGTCTGTTACATCAGACAAGTGGGTCCTGGAAGTAGTAAGCCAGGGGCTGGTTCTCAGCTTCAAAAAATTTCCAAAGATGAGAGCCAGATCTTTTCCACCTGCAAATCTCTCAGAAACCCTTGCCCTAGAGGCAGAGATTTCTTCTCGCCTAGCTTTAAGAGCCATAGAGAGAGCACCTACCCTACACTGGGGCAAATGACTGTACTCCAGGTACTTTCTGACCCCCAAAAAGACAGGGGAGTGGCAACCCATCCTAGATCTAAGATATCTAAACAAACATCTCTTAAAACCAAAGTTCAAGATGGTAACTCTGGGAATAATCCTTCCCTCTCTAAGGCCAGGGGACTGGCTAGCCTCCCTGGACCTCAAAGACGCCTACTTTCACATTCCCATCAGGTGCTGCCACAGAAGGCAACTCTGTTTCGAGTTGCCCTCAGGCCACTATCAGTTCAGAGCAATGCCCTTTGGCCTAACCTCAGCCCCAAGGGTTTTCACAAAGTGCCTGGCAATAGTAGTTGCCTTTCTCAGAAGGCAGAAGATTTCAGTTTTTCCGTATCTGGACAATTGGCTATTAGTGGGTCGGTCTCTAGACCAAGTCGAGTCTCACCTGCAAGTGACCCAGCAAGTGCTCACTTCCCTAGGATTTCTTCTCAACCTTCCCAAGTCGGTTCTCGAGCCAGTCCAGCTTCTTACCTTTATTGGGGCAGAAATGGACACACTCAGAGCAAGAGCCTTTCTTCCTCTAGAAAGGGCAAGGGTTCTTATAGAACTAGCCTCGTCTTTCAGCCTTCAGGTATCTCGGCCAGCAAGGCATTTCTTACAGCTCTTGGGCCACATGACATCTTCAGCAGCAGTGGTCCAAGGGGCAAGATTCCAGATGAGGGATATTCAGTTCCACCGGAGAGCTTTTTGGTCTCGGAGGAAGGATTCCCTTACCAAACCGATCCCAGTGACTCTGACCTTCATCCAAGCCCTCCAGTGGTGGCAGGATCGGGACAATTTAAGACGAGGTGTTCCTTCTGTTACTCAGCCTTGTTCAGTGGTCCTTACTACGGATGCTTCTCTTCTGGGCTGGGGAGCCCATCTGGGTTCCTTCACTGCCCAGGGGCTCTGGTCCCCCCAAGAATCCCTTCTCCACATCACTCTCCCAGAGCTCAGGGCAGTTTTTCTGGCCCTAAAAGCTTTCTCTGTCAGTACAGAACAAGGTGGTTTAAGTCGGAACAGACACCACCACCATGTGGTATATCAACAAGCAGGGAGGCACTCTGTTCACAGCCTTGTGCACAGAAGCCATAAAGTTGTGGCCCCTGGCTTATTCCCTGCAAACCTCTCTAGTAGCAGTTCACCTTCCAGGCAAGGACAATGTGCTAGCAGATACACTGAGCAGGAACTCTCCGGGCCATCACGAATGGTCCCTGGACCCTCAGGTGTTGAAAGTGATTTTTTAAAGGTGGGGCATTCCAGAGATAGATCTCTTTGCAGCCCCAGACAATCACCAACTCCCTCTCTTTTGTTGCAGACCTCCAGTCTTGGGCTCAGTCCCTCTGGACGGCCTGATTCTGAATTGGGAAGAGAAGTTTCTGTATGCCTTTCCCCCTTTCCCACTCCTGTTCAAAGTTTTGGTCAAAATAAGGTCTCAGCCTTGCACGGTGATCCTGATTGCTCCAGATTGGGCCAGACAGCCTTGGTACCCCCGTTGCTGTCCCTAGCAGTCAATCTTCCCCTGTCTCTTCCCAGGAATTACAACCTCTTAACATCCTCTCAGGGAAGGATTTGGTACCCCAATCTTCAGTCTCAAGGTATGGCTCTTGAAGGGTTAGAGTTTGCAGATCTGCATCTTTCCCAAGGGGTTCTGGATATCCTCAAGGCTTCTCGGAAGCCCTCCACCAGAAAGACTTGTGACTCCAAATGGAAAAGATTCAGCATTTGGTGTTCTAAGAAGCATATTTCTCCAGACACTTCTGGATAGCCTAGAGTTCTGGATTATATGGTCCATCTTAATGGGCTGGGCCTCAGACCAGCTGCTCTCAAGGTACACTTGTCAACTGTTTCTGTGTTTTTTTTTTTTTTTTTTTTGTGGGTAAGTCTTCCTTATTATCTTCCCATCCTGTGTTCTGTAAATTTTTTAAAGGATTGCTTCACACCAGTTCTCCTTTTAGAGACCCTGCCCCTGCCTGGGATTTGAATGTTTGCATTGCTGAACTTATGCAGCCACCTTTGAGCATATGTCTTCAGCAGAGTTTAAGTACCTGACTTGGAAAACTGTGTTCCTGGTAGCCATTACCTCTGCCAGGCATATCAGTGAATTGCAAGCCCTGTCACTGGAACCTGATTTTATCTCATTTCACAGGGATTAAGTGGTCCTTAGAACCAATAGAAGGTTCTTACCCAAAGTGGTTTCAGACTTCCATTTAAACCTGTCTGTATCTCTTCCTGTTTTCTTCACTGATCATTTTTCCTCAGGAGAGAGGAGGCTACACAGTATAGATGTCAAAAGAGCCCTTAGTTACTACATAGAGCGTACCAAGGGTCACAGGTTTAACTCCCTCCAGATGTTCCTCACTTATGGAGAAGTGGGAAAGGGCAAACCTGCCACCAAAAGATCTATTGCCAGGTGTATTGTGTCTTGTATACAATTCTGCTATGAAAAACTGGGAAAAACTCAACCCTCAGGCCTGATGGCTCATTCCACAAGAGGTACAGCTACTTCCCTGGCTGCCGCCAGGGATATCCCTCTCTTAGAAATTTGTCAAGCAGCCATCTGGAAAACAGTCCATACCTTTACCAAGCATTACTCTCTGGATATCCAGGCTAGGACTGATGCTCGGTTTGGCACAGCAGTACTTCAGAGCCTATTCCCAAAGTAGGTTCTGTCCTTTTTGCTTGGAGGTACTGCTTGGTAGTCTGCAATATGTCAGAATACAGCAAGACTTCATGTTGTTTGAAGAAAAAATTACCTTAGTAATTATGTTTCTTCTGATGGAGTCTTGCTGTATTCTGACCTCCCTTCCTGCCTCCCCTCTCAGAACCTGTTTTTGGGAAGTGGGTGGGAAGGTGCAGTGTTGCACCCTAGGGGTGTTTTTTGTTTGCACCTTCCTCCCTTTTTGTTTGGGTCCTGATTTTATTATTCTTATTTGTAGTAGATTGGTTTTGGGTTTCCTGACTTGAGTCTTCCTTGGGAATCCAAAACGTTTTTCAGCCAGTTGGCTAGTAGGAATTTTTTCAATTTTCACATAGAATTTTGTTAGTTGGGCTCGTAAGAATCTGACGGTTTAGATTTGAAACACTCCAGACAGAGACTTCAGCCGAGCTCGAGCTCAGCATTCTATGCCCTGCATAGTAAGTTAACTTTGTTCTCCGGGGCAGTTCAAAGGTTGGGAATCACTGCAATTGTCAGAATACAGCAAGATTCCATTAGAAGAAACATAATTACTGAGGTGAGTAATTTTTTCTTGTGGAAGATCCTGAAAACAATTTAACCACGAAAAACCATGAAATGTTTTATAAAAAGATACTTATGGGGCTGCATCATCACAAAATAAAGGATCATGTACTGTGGAATGCAGAGGCAAACCAGTCTCATTTGCACTCATGCATGGTGCTCAGAAACTAGTCCGTGATAAACAAAACTCTTGAGACTTGCAGGATGAGCGTGGCCCGGTGGTGCTGAGAGTTGAGGCGCTGGACGCCACACCTTGCACCACACCTGGGTTTGGGAAAGGACTCTGGTCACCGGGGGCTGGCAGGGGAGAGGAAGGATCGAGTGTCCTATGACTGCTCTCCTTCCTCTGCGGAGGGTTGGGGCACTACGGCGCACTGTAGCGACAGCTGGTGGAGAGCCCGGCGCAGTAGTGAGCAGCAAAATGGGGGCCGGCACGTTTTGCCTGGGCGCCATTGCACGTCCGGCTCTCGAGGACAAACAGGCGGAAAATGACCGAGTTCAATCTCGGTGGCTGATGGCCATGCCTGGTGCGCCCCCTCGGAACCAGAGAGGATCCTGCATACAGGATGCGTGAGCGATTAAAGAGAAATGGAGATGCTATAAAAAAAATTAAAAAAAAACTTCTAGGGACATGGATATGTTGTTCATCCACACTGTCTGGCAGGTTCCTTGCCGCTTTAAATCTTGCCGGAAGGTCTTCAAGCTGGCTACTCCCACCCACCCGGGTGGTAAAACTCTCTGCTCCGCCCCATGATGCCAGATCTTCCTTACTGCTTGGAAGCTCAGGTTCCCTCCTTAACGCTCTGCGTGATAGACTGGATCCTAATTCTTTGGTTTGTCCGAAACTCATTTTAAAATTTTCAAGACTTCGGTCATCTTTTTCCTCGCGGCTGCGATGGACAAGTCGACTCCCGGTTTTCGGCGGTGCCCTTGTGGGCAGGAGATGTCCAGGACGGACCCGTACTCCACATGCGTCTACTGCCTCGGCCTAGAACACGATCCGCAGGCCTGCGAGTCATGCTGTTCATTCTCCCGGTTAAAGCTAGGGTGCCCCGAGGAGCGCTACCTACCGGTAAAGTCGAAGGAGGCCCATTGGGCGGTTACCGCGGCTGAGCAGCTTAAGCAGATGATCGCCCTCGAGGAGGAGGCGGCCCAGGCTGCATCTTCCTCCTCCTCGGTCGCGGCATTTATCCTGCTCTCTTTGGGTACCTCATATTCAGCTTCATTCAAGGAGCTTTGCCAATCCCTTTCCACGAAGGGAGAGGGGCCATCGGGACATTCCTCTCAGTCCAAAAAGGAGGATTCTAAGGGTAAGTCCCATCATCAGCGTTCGTGGGAGCGGGAGAGGTCCCTTTCCCCGGACAGCCGACTGTCGACTTCGGTCGAAGTTGCGGCTAAGGCCGCTGGCTTCACGGCGTCCCTGTCAGGCCAGCCGGCTGAGACTCCCGTCGGACGGGCTGTCGACTGGTGAAGCCAACAACCTTTCTTCGCCAGTTTTCCTGGTGGAGACCAAGGATCTGCCTGCGCCCCTGGTGCAGCAGTCCCTGGTTAAGGTGTCCGAGCCGAGGGAAGAGCGGGTGTCCCCCCGCTCCTTCCCAGGCCCATCCTCGGAAACACCGAGGATCTGTCTCTGACTACTTCTCGGTCCAGCCAATCCCGCTGACATCAGCGGTCTCGGCATCGAGGTAAGCGGCACCGCTGCTCATCCTCATCTTCCTCCTCGGAAGAGGAGAGGCTTCGGCGCAAATGGCGTCGACGCTACAAGGACCTGATGTGGCAGCAGTTACTTTTGTCTGGGAGCAAGTTGACGCCGACGCCTTCCCCGGCCATCAAGTGGCTGTCACCCGAGCGGCCGAAACAACCCCTCACTGCAGTCGAGATGCCCAAGCCTGGGCCGGTTGTTCGGCCGAAACCTGCTGCCCCACCGATTTGTGGTGGAACCTCTGCCTCCACAACCAAAATCGGGGGCGCCGACCAAGGACTCCCAGTCGGGTCAAGGCCTGCCCTACAGGTTGTCGGTCACCCTCACTCCCGACCGTCCTCGGCAGGTGGAAGGTGGCTCAGGCCCTAGGCAGCTCTTCACGGACTCCTCGGAGTCAGACGACTCCTCCCTGTTCTCCAGGCCGGTTGACCTGGAGTCCTCCGGGGGGCCAGTCACCGGACGAAAGCCCATCGTCCTTCATGGGTTTGCTTCAGCTCATCTCTGAGTCCACCAGGATGCAGCTCGAGCCCGTATCCAAACGCGCCAAGTATCCCCTGGCGGAGATACTGAACCGAGTGGATTCACCCATGGAGGCCTTTCCGGTGGCTGAGGCCATTGTCGGCCCAGCCTTGGAGCTTTGGCAGCGGCCTGCCTCCTGTCCTGCACCCTCGGCCAGGATGGCCAGGAAGTATGCGGTCCCTACCGGCTCTTTGCCCAGGTTTTCGGAACACCCCTCTGCCGAGGGGTTGGTCACCGACAGCGTTTTCCGGCGTTCCAGGAATGCTAGGGACATGGACACACCCACCCACCTCCCCGACAAGGAGTCCAAAAAGCTGGACTACGCCGGGCGCAAGGTGTAACGCTGCGTCCTCCCTTGGCCTCCGCCAGGCCAGCTCTGCCGTGCTGATGGCACACTTCTTCCACGCCCTCATGGGCTCCCTGGATGAGGTGATCCCTCATCTCCTGGCCGACCTGCAGACCACGGTCCGGCAGGTTCGGGACCAGGGTAGGGCAGTGGCGAAGCAGCAGCTCCAAACAGCTCTGGACATAGGAGACTCCTGTGCCAGATCGGTTGCGGTGGCCATGCACCGCAGAGCATGGCTGAGGATATCCACCTTCACGGCGGATACCCAGCACAAATTGGCGGACGTCCCCTTCTTGGGGACCAACCTCTTCGGCCCTGGAGTGGAAGGTCACCTCCAGCGGATCGAGAAGTCCAATGCCACTCTCGACTATGTCACCTCTGCCCAGAAGGACAGAGACCGCTAACAGCAGCAGCACAAGTCTTTTCGTCCTTCTGCGCCTGAGGCACGTCTGGCCCAACAGCACCAGCACTAGGGCCAGCAGGCTCACGCTTGGCATCCCAAACCCAAGCCCGTAGCTTCCTCTAGTAGGAAGCAGGGAGGTAAAGGCCCAGGAGGTCCCTCAGCCGGTCCCTCCTCCAAGCCTGCCCAGTGACTGGTTGAGGGGTGTCACCCCCAGCCTCGTCACTCCCCCCCGGGATCCCCCCGTGTGGGGACGGCTCCGCCACTTCCTTTCCGCCTGGTCCGCTATCACCACGGACCACTGGGTGTTGGAGGTGGTGGGAAAGGGCCTGCCTTTGGAGTTCGAGCAGGCCCCACCCTTTCGAGCCGTCGCCACTTGGGGGGCCACGGGGTCCGCAGCCTCGCTGTCGGCCCACCGAGCTGATAATTTCCCTGCTCCTCGAAAAAGAGGTGATCAGGAAGGTGGCGGATCCCCCTCCAGACCCGGGGTTTGTGTCCAGGTATTTCCTGGTCCCAAAACGGACGGGAGGCTGGCTCCCCATTCTCGACCTGAACAGGTTCCTAAGGTCTCGGACCTTCAGGATGGTCACTGTGGCTCAGATTATCCCATCCTTGGAACGTGGCGTGTGGTTCTGTTCCCTGGACCTTCAGGACATGTTCTTTCACGTCCCATTCTGTCCGTCACATCAGAGATTCCTCCGCTTCAGAGCGGAGGGATCCCTCTACGAGTTCCGGGCCATGCCCTTCGGCCTCTCCCTAGCTCCCAGGGTCTTCACCACATGCATGGCAGTGGTGACAGCATTCCTGTGGCGCCGGAGGGTCCAGGTGTACCCCTACCTGGACGACTGGCTGATTGCAGCCCCATCCAGAGTGGAGGTGGAGCGGTCCAGAGATCTGGCCCTCCAGGTTTGCTCTGATTGGCCTCCTCAACGAGGCCAAGTCAGAACTCGTGCCAAAGCAGGTGACACATTTCATCAGGGCAGAGCTCAACTCTCTTCGAGCCAGATCACAGCTCCTGGTGGACAGGGCCGAGGTTCTTTCCTCCTTTGCCCAATTATTTCAGGTTGGGCAATCGCACCCTGCCTGGGCCTCATGGCGGCCTGCACCAGCATGGTCCATTGGGCCCGCTGGTACATGCGTCCCCTTCAGTAGGGACCGGCCAGCCAATGGTCACAGCACTTCGATCTGCTGGATCAGCTAGTGACAGTGACCCAGGGGATGTGGAACGCTCTCCAGTGGTGGACCGTTCCGGCACATCTGCAGGAGGGCATCCTGTTTGTCCGCCCCGAGCTGACGGTCTCTCTCTATCGACCAATGCCTCTCTGATGGGTTGGGTTGCCCATCTGGGGGAGCACAGAGCGCAAGGCCTCTGGTCCCCTAGGGAGTCCCGATGCCACATCAACCTGCTGGAGCTTCGAGCAGTTCCTCTAGCCCTCACCACCTTCGCTCTGTTTCTACGGGGTCAAGTGGTTCAGGTCCAGATGGACAATACCACAACCATGTACTACCTAAGCCGCCAGGGTGGGATGCGCTTCATGCCTTTGTGCAGGGAAGCTCTCCGCATTTGGTCTCTCGTGCGCAGCCTGGAGGCAGATCTCTTCGCCATTCACGTGGCAGGAGCCTCCAACACCATGGCCGATGCCCTAAGCCGGATAGGGGCTGCGTCTCATGAGTGGTCTCTCCTGCCGGAGGTAGTACAAGATCTCTTCTCCCACTGGGGCACGCCTCAGGCGGACCTGTTTGCCTCCAGGGAGAATGCAAAGTTGAGGCTGTTTCATGCCAGCCCCCCTCAGCAGGGCTCACTGCAGGGGGATGCCTTCTCAAGGGTGTGGACCCCGGGCCTCTTCTACGCTTTTCCCCCATTTCCCTTGATCGAGAAGGTGCTTCTCAAGGCGAGGAGGGACAAGGCGCAGGTGATTCTGGTAGCCCCAGACTGGCCCGGCCAGTTCTGGTATCCAGATCTCTTCAGTCTCGGCTCCAGGCTCCCGAGGCAGCTTCCAGCCCACCCGGACCTGATCTCAGTCAATCAGGGGAAGGTATTCCATCTGGACCTTCAATCCCTGCACCCGACGGCCTGGTTCCTGAGCGGCTAGAGTTCCAGGCCTTGGGTCTTTCCAACTGCCCCTCAGCATCGTTGAGGCGTCCCGTAAGGAGTCGACCAGAAAATGCTACGCCTTCAAATTGAAGAGATTCTCCATTTGGTGTCGGGGCAAGGACCTGGACCCTTCCTCCTGTTCCTTGGCAAGCATACTGGACTACCTGTGGTTTTTTTCTCAGCTAGGACTTGGGTCAACGACCCTTAAGCTGCACCTGAGTAGCCATCTCTGCCACGGGCGCGAGCCGAAGCAGTCGAGTGGCGAGAGAAGGTGGTCGGAGCTTCTTCAAAGGCCTTGATCACATATCCCTTCGTTGCGTAGAACCTCCACCCCTGGGATCTAAAGCTGTATTGACTAAGCTCATGGGTGCTTATTCGAACCGTGCAGCAGGTGTGACATCTCTCACCTGTCATGGAAGACTGCCTTCTTGGTGGCTATCACGTCAGCCAGAAGGATGGGAGAGCTCCAGGCGCTTTCCATAGAGTCTCCTTATCTGGTCTTCCACAGGGACAAGGTTGTCCTGCGTCCCCACTCGAAATTGCTTCTGAAGATGGTGTCGGAGTTTCACCTTAACCAAGTGTTGACTCTGCCGGTGTTCTACCCCAATCACACCTCGGAGGCCGAATATAGGCTTCATACTTTGGGCCCTAGAAGAGCGCTCACTTATTATAAGGAGCGGACGGCTGAAGTTCGGGGAGAGGTTCGTCAGCTGTTTGTCACCATGCTGAAGCCGCACCTGGCAGACCTGCAGCCAAGCGGGACGTTCGGGCAGGTGATCACCTCTGCATAGATCTCAAGAGAAAGGCGGCATGGAGCCCCAGAGGGGATACAAGAGCTCATTCTACCCGCCATACTGCTGCATCGGTGGCTGCTTCCAGGGATGTCCCTATCCAGGAAATCTGCAGGGCTGCTACCTGGAAGTCAGCACACACCTTCATCACCCACTACCACATTGACCTCGAGTCACGCTGGGATGCTGGTTTTGGGGCCTCGGTTCTCCAGTCTCTATTTCCCAAGTAGGGGCTGTGCGCCTTGCCTCCCTTCTCCCGGAGAACTGCTAGTAGTTTGCCAGACAGTGTGGATGAACAACATATCCATGTCCTAAATACAGGTTACTCACCTGTAACAGGAGTTCTGGAATGGTATATGTTGTTCATCTATTCCTGGCTCTCCCGGCTCAACGCACAACCTGGCTTCCAGCGGCTAGATCTGGCGCCCTGGGGTGGAGCCGAGTTTACCACGCGGGTGGGTGGGAGGAGCCAGCTTGAAGACCTTCCGGCAAGATTTAAAGCGGCAAGGAACCTGCCAGTGTGGATGAACAACATATACCATTCCTAGAACTCCTGTTACAGGTGAGTAACCTGTATTTACTGGATCACATTATCAGGAGGCACAAATCGATCCTTTGACTTAAAGTACACAGGGCTCAGAACCCGCTTACATGGCAATTCCATCTTCACAAATGCCAAATGTAGAATAAATTGTAAATAAAGTACTGAATTCTGTAGGTTTTGATTATAACCCTAAACCACAGACTGTCTCCACTTCCATTAAAACAGGCACACAGAGAGCCAGAACTCTCACCATTTATACCTCCTTGGGAATATTCTGAGGAATATTTATCAGATCCTCATATAATTTCGGAACCTTCCAAAGGCACAAATTATGATGGTTCCCCTACCAGAAGAGGGATCGAGTCCCCATACTCTATACCATCATACTGGGACGAAGAAATACTACAACCACTAAAGGTAATTTCCCCACTGGATGACCCCTCATTCCCAGAAATAATGTTACAGATACAAAAAACAGTGGGGTTTACCACAACAGAACAAGATAAAGTCAAGATATCTCTGAATATCTGGACACCCCGGAAGAACCTATCCAGGCAGTCTCTTCTTTTATACCAGCATTCAGAAATGCTATCACTGAAGCCTGGAGTCAACCCATAGCCGCAGAGGAGCTACCTAAAAAGCACGTAGGCTTTATCAGGCTCCTTTTGATTATCAATATTTAACAAATATTCCCACTGTGGATTCTGTGGTTATTGCAGCCGTTCACAACCACACTGGCAAACCTAAACATACAAGTACAGTACCTCCCGAAAAAGACACTAAACGTTTTGATTATGTGGGGAATAAAGTGTTTGCTCTAAACACATTAACATTAGAATACTTAACAAAATGGGACAGATGCTTAACTTCTAGCGTACGGTGGGCACCTCTGCTGGAGACATAAGTAAATTACCTACATTTCCTGAAAAAGAACTCGCAGCAATAAGCATACTTACTGCCCTCTCCCAACATTTATTAAGATCAGGATACGACATTGCCGATGCCTTAGCTAGAGTTTCTGCAGTCTGTATTTTTATATGTCATCAGGCATGGCTCCAACTCTCAGGGCTAGCAACTGATATTCAACAGAAAGTGTCTAATGCACCTTTTTCTGGCGACCTTCTGTTTGGGCCAGGGGCACGAACGATACTGGACAACCTGCAAGCCTCAGGCAGACAACTAAAAACAGCACAATGTATCTACCACAATCCTCGTCCTAAGTATAATTCACAAAAAAATGGAAATTACTATAACCAGAGAGGAAACTTCAGAGGTAAAGAACAAATGATAAATGCATCTAATCCAACCCGTGGCCGCTCCTCAGGAAGGCCTGGTGCCTCTTCCTCATTAAAAATCTCCAGACTACGCCCCGGTCTTCTCTTCTAAGCCTTGGAGACCTTTTTGGGGGGCCTTGATTCAAAATTATACTGAGGCCTTCCAAATGAGGCTTTATACATTTAGCCACTTTTTGAGGTATCACTGTTACAGGCCATTATGGTCATTCCATTGGGATACCTCTTGGCCTGTTATGCGCAGACCCTTGTGTCTGTCCCACGAACAGGACCTGATATTACTCACATGCTGAGAAATAATTGATATGTATACTGATAATATTATAATGTGGACAAAAAAAAGTGGAAGCCATTGTGAAAGGGATACTTCTAGGAGCGTGGATATGTTGTTCATCCACACTGTCTGGCAATGTCCCTTTCCCCTTTAAATCTTGCCGGAAGTCTTCAAGCTGGCTCCTCCCACCCACCTGGGTGGTAAATACCTCGGCTCCGCCCCATGACGCCAGATCTTCCTTTCCGCTGGAAGATACAGGTTTCCTCGTGCTACTTTGCAGCGATTGAGGCCCTGGAGTCAAATCGACGGTTTTCGTCGCATCTATTCGCTTTAAAACTCGTAGAGATGTGTATTTACTTGGATAAGGGAGGACAAGTCGCCCTCTGGTTTTGCTGGTGTCCTTTGTGGACAAAAATGTGTCGCCAAGACCGACCCCCACCTCTCACATGTGATACTGCCTCGGTGCCGTGCATGATACCGGGCGTACTATTTGCTCGCCTTCCATCCCACCGTTGTGGGAGGACCGTGAAGGCGCGCTGAAGCTGGGGAGACCAGAGCTTCGCAATCCACCGATGAAATCGAAGGAGGCCAGGTGGGCGGTTTCCGCGGCTGCGGGATCCGCCGAGCAGCTCGAGCAAATGGCGGCCTTCGAGGAAGAAGCTGCCCAAGCTTCGGCCAACCGAAGCTTCTTCGTGCCGCTCAACTTGGGCTCCACCTTCACGGGATCCTTCCGGGAGTTGTGCCAGTCTCTCCCTACTAAGGGTGAGGCACCCTTGGGCTCGCACTCCTCCCAATCCAGGAAAAAGGATAAGGATCCAAAACAATCTTCTAGCCGAAGAAGACACTCCTGGGACCGAGAGCGGTCCGTCTCTCAGGAACAGGGGGTCTCAACTAGAGTCGAGATCGCCTCCTCGGCTGCCGGCTTTTCGGACCTTCCGTCTGGACAGGGCACCGAAGTCGAGGACACGGCTGATCCGGCTGAGATTTCTCTCGACCCGATCGAGCCGTTGTCGCCAACGCCTGTCGACGAGACTCTGGAGAAGACGCCTATTCTCTCCTTCCCCGACGAGGAGACCCGTCCTTCGGGTATCCCGATCGAGGGACAGGAACCGGAACCTCGGTTTTCTCCGATTCTGGCTTCCCCCCAACCGACAGAGCCGACGCCGTCGGTCGAAAGGCCCAAGAAAGGCCACACACACTTCGAAAGAGGCGCCGCCATCAGCCCTCATCCTCCTCAGACTAGGAGAGGCTTAGACTTGAAACCCATCGACGCTTATGAGGACCTTTGTGTGCAGCAACTTCTGTTGATACAGGTCAGAAGCCGGGCTGCCCCGGCAGTACTGGCCCATTACTTGGCCTCAGCCTCGGGCAGACACCGACCGGTTCCCTCTCCGGGCGGGCTGGTGCCTTCGTTCAGCCTGTTAGTCTCCCCACCAATTTTGGTGGAACCACCACCAAAATACAGCCTCAGGGAGGGGTTCCTCTAAGGAGGACCGACAGTCTTCGGGCCTGCCCCACAGGCTGTCCATCACGGTCACTCCTGATCGCCCTAGGTGCATCGAGGGGGATTTAGGTGGGAGGCCTTTGTACCAGGACTCCTCGGAGTCGGATGATACTGGCCTTCATTCTCATGATGAGCTGTCGGTGTCCGGAATGGAAGAAGGGCCTTCTTTCTTCCAGGGCATCCTTAGACTCATTTCAGAGTCCACAGGCATGCCTTTGCAGCCTATTCAGAAGAAGGCAGAATATCCTCTCACGGATATTCTCAAGAGGGGGGGATACCCCTACGGAGGCCTTCCCAGTGGCCGAGGCCATAGTTGGCCTGGCTCTGGAACTTTGGCAGCGCCCAGCCTCCTGCCCGGCTCCCTCTGCCCGCATGGCCCGCAGCACGCGCGGTGCCCATGGGGTCCTTGACGGGCTTTTACTGAGCACCCCTCGGCGGAAAGCCTTGTGACTGCCTCTAGTATTCAGGCGAACGGGCAGCTCTACGGATACTGACCGCCCTCCGGACAAGGAGTTCAAACTTCTGGACCACTCGGCCCGGAAGATCTACGCGGCATCATCCTTAGGCCTTCGTCAGGCTAGCTCAGCAGTGATCATGGCTCACTTCTCTCATGCCCTCTTGGGGTCATTGGATGAAGTTCTTCCTCACCTCCATGCAGACCACGGTCAAGCAAGTCCTGGACCAGGGCCGGGCTATTGATAAACAGCTCCAGACAGCTCTGGATATTGGTGATTCCTGTGCCCATTCACTAGCTGCAGCGGTAGCCTCTCGCCGCAGGGCTTAGCTGAGGTTATCCTCCTTTCCTGCAGATACTCAGCACAAGCTAGCTGACGTGCCCTTCCTTGGCACCGACCTCTTCGGTCCGGGAGTGGTGGGTCATCTACAGCGCATTGAGCAGTCTAATGCCACCTTAGATGCCACCTCTGCTAAGGGTTCTTCTGGCAAGAACCAGCAGAAGGCAAGAAGAAGCTCTTCGGCATTCTTCCCGGTCAGACAGCCCTCTTCCAGGGAGGTCAGCAACAGCAGCAGGCTCAAGCTTGGCGCCTCTAGGCCCAAGCAAGGTCCCCAACAGCCCCACAAAGGAGGCAGGAGAGGTGCGTCCAGGTGCCCCTCCTCCTCCAAGCCTGCACAGTGACAGGTCAGGGGTGGCTCCCTGTACCCGCCACGGCAGTTCTGGTCATCCTGTGGGGGCCGCCTCCACTTCCTTTCTGCCCGGTCCGGTATCACTGACAGGTGGTTCCGGAAGGGCGGTCGGGCAGGGACCGCCCCTCAGAGTTCGAGCAGTACCTCCCAGCCGAGCCCGCGGCTCCCACGGAAGGAAAGGATCTCAGTCGGCACCCAGTCGGCTCTCCGGGACGACATTGCGCAGCTCCTCCTCAAGGAGGCGTTGCCCCAGTGCGGATCCTCCTTCAGACCCAGGCTTTGTCTCCAGGTATTTCCTGGTGCCCAACAGACGGGCTGGCGCCCATCCCAGATCTCCACGACCTGAATCTGTATCTCAGGTCTCAAGACCTCCGGATGGTAACCTGAACCAGATCATACTATCCCTGGAGCGAAACATGTGTGGTTCTGTACCCTGGATCTTCAGGACCATCTCTACCACGTCCCAATCAGTCTGTCCCATCAGCGGTTCCTCCGCTCAGGGCCTAAGGGACCCTGTACGAGTTCAGAGCCATGCCGTGGCTTGTCATTGGCCCCAAGTGGTCTCATCAATGTATCGCAGTGGTGGCAGCCCATCTACGAGGCCAAGGGGTCTGCATTTTACCTCATCTAGATGACTGGCTCGCAGGTTCCTCCTTCAGGAGGTGGAGAGGTCCAGGGACCTGACCTCCAAACCTGCTCCCACTTGGGCTTCTAATCAGCGTGGCCAAGTCAGAACTCGCCTTCTCAGGTGATGGGCTTCATCGGGCAAAGCTCGACTCTTGTCAAGCCAGAGCTCGGCCCCGTGGACAGGATGGAGGTTCTTCCTCCTTGCCCAGTCATTTCTGGTTGGGCACTGCGCCTGCCTGGGACTTCCTGCGCCCCTGGGTTACATGGCGGCATGCATCAGTGGTCCGTACTGGGCTGCAGACGCATGCGCCCCTTCAGTGGGAGCTGGCGCCAGTGGTCCTGCAGCGCCGGGATCTCTTCACCAGCTGATCAGTCACCCAGAGAATGTGGGACGCCTCCAATGGTGGACCGTCCCAGTCATTTGCAGGAAGGAGTCCCATTTGTCCGCCTCGAGCCGACGGTCGCCCCACGACCGATGCCTCTCTCATGGGCTGGGATTGCAACTTGTGGGACCACAGAGCTCACGGTTCCTGGGTCTCCTGGGCGGAGTCCCGATGCTACATCAACCTGTTGGAGCTCAGAGCAGTCAGAATGGCACTCAGCTTTCGCTCCTCAGCTCCGGGGTCAAGTGGTTCAAGTCCAGACGAACCGTATCATGACCATGTACTACCTCAGCAAACAGGGCGACACACACTCCCATCTGTTGTGCAAGGAGGCGCTCCGGATCTGGACCTCAGTCAGCTGGCTGGAGGCGGATCTCCTAGCCATCCAAGTAGCAGGAGTCGCGAACTAACTGGCGGATGCTCTCAGCCGCATAGGCCAGACATCCCACGAGTGGTCTCTCCATCCAGAGGTAGTTATTTACCTGTTCTTCCGCTAGGGCAAACCATTGGTGGACCTGTTTGCCTTCAGGGAGAAGTACTACTAAGCTGAGAATGTACCATGCCCGCCTCAGCGGGGTTCGCTGCAGGGGATGCCTTCGAGGCCGTGGACCCCAGGCTCTTCTATGCCTTCCCTCGGTTTCCCTTGATCCACAAGGTGTTACTCAAGGTAAGGAGGGACAAGGCAAGATGATTCGTAGTCCCAGATTGGCCACGCCAGTTCTGATATCCAGATCTCCTCAGCCTCAGCTGCAGGGCCCCGGAGCGGCTTTGTACACACCCAGACCTGATATCACTGAACCAGGGAAAGGTCTTCCACTCGGACCTTCAATCCCTGCACCTCACAGCCTGGTTCCTGAGCGGCTAGAGTTCCAGGCTTTGGGTCTTTCTGAAGATGTCTACACCGTGGTAAGCTATCTTGAAAAGAATCTACAAGGAAATGTTATGCCTTCAAATGGAAAAGATTTTCCATTTGGTGTCGGGGAAAGAGCCTGGACCCCTTATCCTGCTCTGTGGCTAACATTCTAGACTACCTTTGGTCCCTCTCCAAAGGTGGTCTTCGGTCATCGACTCTTAGGGTGCACCTGGCAGCCATCTCTGCTTACCGGGCATGGGCCGGTCAGCCGACGTTGGCACAGAAGACGGTGATCGGGCATTTTTTCAAGGGCCTGGATCACATATCCCCTCCGGTGCGTGAACCTCCAACTCCATGGGATCTTTTGCTGGTTTTGGCAAAGCTCATGGGCAAGCCATTCAAACCCATGCACAAGTGTGAGTTCTCGCACTTGTGGAAGACGGCCTTCCTGGTGGCTGTCACGTCAGCCAGAGGGACAGGGGAGCTCCAGGCGCTCGTGGACTCCCCTTATCTGGTCTTTCACAGGGACAAAGTTGTCCTGCGCCCACACCCAAAATTCCTTCCGAAGGTGGTGTCAGAGTTTCACCTTAACCAGGTGTTGACTCTGCCGGTATATTACCCTAACTACACCTCGGATGCCGAGTACAGACTCCATACTCTGGACCTCAGGCGCGCTGTCTTCTACTATAAGGAGAGGACAGCGGAAATTCGGGGAGAGGTTCGCCAGCTGTTTGTAACCTACGCTGAAGCCGCTTCTGGCAGACCTGCAGCCAAACGGACCATTGCAAGGTGGATTACATCATGCATAGGTCTGTGCTATGAGTTGATGGGCAAGGAGCCTCCCAGGGGGATAAGAGCTCATTCTACCCGCCATACTGCTGCTTCGATGGCTGCTTCCAGGGACATCCCTATCCAGGAAATCTGTCGGGCTGCTACCTGGAAGTCAGCGAACACCTTCATTACTCATTACCACATCGACCTTGAGTCACGACGTGATGCTGGTTTTGGGGCCTCGGTTCTCCAGTTTCCTAAGTAGGGGGTGTGCGCCTTGCCTCCCTCCTCCCGGAGAACTGCTAGGAGTCTGCCAGACAGTGTGGATGAACATATCCACGCTCCTAGAAGAACAGGTTACTCACCTGTAACAGTAGTTCTAGGAGTGGTATATGTTGTTAATCCACACGCACTCACCCGACCTCCCGCTTTAGGCGCACAACTTGGCCCCAGCGGGCTAGATTCAAGGCCACATGGAGCCGGTATTTACCAACTCGGGTGGGTGGGAGGAGCCAGCTTGAAGACTTCCGCAAGATTTAAAGGGGAAAGGGACAATGTAATGATAACCACGACTGGGAGATGGCCATACCTGGCTACAACATATTCAGAAGAGACAGAGCAGGCAGGAAGGGAGGAGGAGTGGCACTGTATGTGAAAAAATGACATAAGGGCCACAGAGATCCAGGAGGAACAAAATGGGGAGAGATACTGTAGGTTAAGCTGGAAAGGAAAATGGGACAGCCATCCGCACAGATGTGGTCTATAGACCACCAGCCCAGGAGGAAGAAACAGATAGGAGTTGATGCTAGCCATCCAAAGGATGGCAGACAAGGGTGAGGTAGTACTGGTTGGAGACTTCAGTATTCCAGACGTGGACTGGAGCATCCCAGCAGCAGCATCAACTAGGAGCAGATTTATCCTGGACTCCTTCAGGGTGCCTTCCTCAAGCAACTGGTCATGGAACCAACTCGGCAGAAGGCAATACTGGACCTTATGCTACAAACAGGGACAGTGTGATGGGGTAACAGTGGGGAGCACCTGGAAACAGTGACCACCAGTCATTGTGGTTTGAAATCACAGAAAGAGCAGAACCAAACCACACAAAAACACGATCCTGGATTTTAGGGGGGCAGACTTTGGGAAAATGGGGAGATACTTGAAAGAGACATTAAGGGGAATGGGACAGGAATCAGGGGTTGAGTAACAGTGGGCAGTATTTAAAATGGGGATTACAAGAACAACAGAATTATGCATTAAACAGGTTAGGAAGAGGAGACCATTATGGTTTTCCAAAGAGGTAGCAAAGAAAGTGAAAGCCAAAAAGATTGCATTCAGGCAATACAAAAAGACACAGGCAGAAGGGGATAGGGAGAAGTACCAGGAGAAGCAAAGGGAGGCAGGGAGGTCAGTAAGGGAAGCCAAAGCTCAGACAGAAGAACACATTGCAAAATCAGTGGTAGAGGACAAAACCTTTTACAGGTACATAAGTGAAAAAGAAAGACAAAGGGAGGGATAGTGAGACTGAAGGGGAGGATGGGGCTACGTGGAGGATGACAACAGTAAAGCTGACATATTGAACAGGTATTTCTGCTCAGTCTTTACTGAGAGAAGAGAGAGGTAATGGGTCTGAAGGGAGTACAGAGGTGAGAATGGTGCAGAAATGGACACAAGTCCCTTTACACGCAGAAAGGATCCTGAAGGAACTGGAAAGTAATAGAGTTGATAAAGCAATGGGGCCAGATGGGGTGCACCCCAGGTCCTTAAAGAACTAAGAGAGGTGGTGGCTGAACCTCTAGCTATCCTGTTTAGCCGATCACTGGAAACAGGGAGGTACCCAAAGACTGGAGGAGAGCAGATGCTAGTCCCCTTATGCAAAAGTGGGAACAAAGAGGAAGCAGGGAACTACAGACCAGTCAGCCTCACCTCGGTAGTGGGGAAAGATCATGGAACACTACTGAAGGAGAGATTGGTGGAACATCTGGTTGTCAATGGACCACAGGACCCAAGGCAGCATGGTTTCACCAGGGGAGGTCATGTCAGACCAACCTCGTTGAGTTTTTGACTGGGTGACTAGGGAGGTGGATCAGGGAGGGCAGTGGACATGGCCTATCTGGACTTCAGCAAGGCCTTTGACACTGTGCCACATAGAAGACTATTACACAAACTGGGGAATATGGGTGTGGGCAGGACAGTAGTGTGGTGGGTAGGTAACTGGCTGGGTGGCAGGACACAGAGGGTGGTGGTAAATGGCTGTCACTCCCACAGAGGGAAGAGTGACCAGTGGGGTACAACAGGGATCAGTGCTGGGACCGGTCCTATTCAACATCTTCATCAGTGACATTAGCGTAGGACCTAGAAGGCAGAATTTCACTGTTACGCTGATGACACAAAGCTCTGTAACAGAGTAGACACACCAGAGGGTGTAGACAGAATGAGAAGCGACCTGCAGAAACTTGAAGAATGGTCAGGGGTTTGGCAGTTGAAATTCAATGCAAAGAAGTGCAAGATAATGCATATGGGGCACAAAACCCTGGCACAATATATCAGTTGGGGTGAGGATATAGCATACACCAAGCAGGAAAGGGATCTTGGGGTTGTCATCTCTGATGACCTCAAGGTAGGGAAACAGTGTGACAAGGCAGCAGGTAAAGCAAATAGGATGCTGGGATGTATAGGCAGGGCATCACCAGCAGGAAAAGGGAGGTCATAATTCCGCCATACAAGACACTAGTGAGGCCCCACCTGGAGTACAGTGTACAATTCTGGAGACCATACTCACGTAAGGACATAGACAGGGTAGAGAAGGTTCAGAGGAGGGCAACAAAGATGGTGCATGGATTGCATCACAAGTCCTATGAAGACAGATTGAAGAAACTGAACATGTACTCCTGGAGGAGAGGAGGGAGAGAGGGATATGATAGAGACATACAAGTATCTTACAGGAGGAACAGGGTGCAGGAAAACACTATTTTTAAGCTAAAAAGATGTTCCAGGACTAGAGGGCATGGGATGAAGTTGAGGGAGGACGATTCAGAGGAAACATGAGAAAGAATTTCTTCACAGAACGGGTGGTGGACAAGTGGAACACCCTGCCAGAGGAAGTGGTGGGGGCTGAAACAATCACGGGATTTAAGAATGCATGGGATAGACATAAAGGAATTCTGGAGGTCAGGGGTAAGGGGCAACAGACTTCTAGGAAAACAAACTGAACTTACAAGCTCAAATGGGCAGACTGGGTGGGCCATAGGCCCTTATCTGCCGACACTGTCTATGCATCTATGTATGCCAGACAGTGTGGATGAACAACATATACCACTCCTAGAACTACTGTTACAGGTGTTCTACCTGTTCTTCTTGGTGGCCATTACTTCGGCTCGAAGAATTTCCGAGCTCCAGGCCCTTATGTGTAAAATCCCCTATTTGATTTTTCACAAAGAACGAGTTGCTCTTCGCATGAATCCTAAGTTTCTACCTAAAGTAGTAGCAGAGTCTACCTTAAATCAATCCATAGAGCTACCTGCCTTTTTTACGCAGTACTCTAATCAAGGGGAATATTTACTCCATACCATGGATGTTCACCGGATTCTGAGATACTACACTGACAGGACGAAGGATCTCAGAAAGACTGATCAGTCTCTTTTGCTCACAAAAGGGAAGGCAATGCCTGTCGAAGTGGTTGGCTCATTGCTTCACTTTCTGTTATGACAAGTACAACAAGACCCTTCCGGGTCAGGTTAGAGACCACTCCACAAGAGGAGTAGCAGCCTCTGCGGCTTGTTTCAAGAATGTGTCTGCGGCAGACATATGCGCTGCTGCCACCTGGACTTCCATCCATACCTTTACGAAACACTACAGTTTGGACATTGCCTTTCGCCGTAGAGCAGGCTTCGGGCTGGCTGTTTTGCAAGGCCTCCTGTCTTGAGGCTTGCAAGGCTAGTGCTACTTTCTGGAGTAGTTTCCTCCTCCCGGTGCCTTTTATTTGTTCCAGACTGCTTGGGATTCAGTCCTACATGTAATTACCTACTGCAAGAGCTCTCTCTTGAAGTAAGATAGTACAGTTATGCAAGAACTTACCATAACAGTAGATCTTCGAGAGAGGCTCTTGCAGCACGTAATACCTTCCTGCCCTCCATCCCCTAGGCTTTTCAGCTCCTTTTCAGGAATGAAACATCTGCTTCTCTCGTCCGGGCGTCCGGGACCGCTTTCTATACTAACGTCAGATGACGCCGTCACCTGCTCAGGTGGTCCCTCGCCAGGGACTGCTAGCTAGAAATGTTTCCATGAGGTCCAGCCGGCGTCAGTCCTATATGTAATTACCTACTGCAAGAGCCTGTCTCGAAGATCTACTGTCACGGTAAGTTCTTACATAACTGTACTTTTCTTCCGAAAGTGGTTTGAGTTGACCCTCAACCAGTTGGTTGACCTTCCTGTTTATTTTCCTTCCCCTTCCAATAGAGTGGAGGCTCTCCTCCACACATTGGATGTCCACGGGACTTTGAGGTACTACCTCAGGAGGACAGCTAAGCACCGTCAATCGGAGCATCTTTTTGTGGCCTTTGCACCACATTGCTTGGGTCGACTGGAGACCAAGCAGACTATCTCAAAGTGGATAGTTCGCTGCATCTCGTTTTGTTACGAGAAACCCAGTAAACCCCTACCAGGCCCAGTCAGGGGTCACTCCACCAAAGGAGTGTCTGCCTCATTCGCTGCCCTGCAAAATGTCTCTGTAGAGGACATTTGTGCGTCCGCCACCTGGAACTATGTGCATACCTTCGTCAAGCATTACAGCTTGGATATCGTCTCCAGATGCCGAGCTGGCTTCGGTCTAGCTGTTTTGCAAGGGCTTCTGTCCTGAGGCCTCTGGAGTCAGCATATTCCACCTCCCGGGGTTGTCTACTTCTTTGGTGTGGAACTGCTTGGTATTCAGTCCTTACTGTAATAGCCTGCTGCAGGAACTCCCACTCGAAGTAAGATCATACAGTTACATAATAACTTACCGTAGCAGTAGATCTTCGAGAGGAGCTCTTGCAGCAGGTGCTACTTCCCAACCACCTTACCCCTCGAGGTGTGCAGATCCATTTTCGTTTACATCTCCATTTCTCTTCTACAGTTGCTTCGTCTCCTTCTCTTGTCAGGCCTTCTTCCGGGACTTGGGAGAACTGAGATGGAGCTGGGTCTGCCCCCTCTTGCACCCAGACCGATGTCGGAGTGGGGCCCGCGTCGGGGGTGGTCCCTGCTGTGTACTGCTGGCTGAAGTTTCTCCGGAGGGTCCTAGTGCCTGTGGCGTAGTCCTTATTGTAATAGCCTGCTGCAAGAGCTCCTCTCGAAGATCTACTGTTATGATAAGTTCTTACGTAACTGTACTTTATCAAGGACACTTCTCCCAACATGAATACATCTTTTGGAACGCTCAAGTCTGTGGTAGAGAATATTCTGGAATCCGACTCAGAAATGGAGCTTCTGCAGACTAGTACCCAAGGCATAGAATCCAGTAGCCATCAGCTCAAAGCTTCTGTGGATGCCTACGACACTGCCTCTAGGGCAACGCTACTGGAGTCTGTCATCAGATGACATTCCTGGCTTAGAACATCAAGGTTCTCTTTTAATGCTTAACAAGTCTTGAATGTCCCTTTTGATGGTACTTATCTGTTTGGACCTCAAGTCCAGCAAGCACTACGGGCTGCTCAGAAAACCAGGACGGCTAGTAATACAGCCAGGCCAACTTCTTCGGCTCCCCAAAGGGGCATTAAACTTCAGCCTTTTTGTAACAGGCAGTCCTTTTGAGGTAGAGGCCAAGGAGCCCCAGGCAGACATCAGCCTCCTCAGCCACCAAAGAAAACACAGCAGAAGGTGCAAGGGCCAAAAGCACCCAAGTTCAGCCGTCGTCATGGCATACTTCTCCCATGCCCTCTTGGAGTCTTTGAATGAAGTCCTCCCACACCTTCCTGTAGACATGCAGACCACAGTCAAGCAGGTCTGGGATCAGGGCCGGACTGTTGCCAAACAGCTCCAGGCAGCCCTGGACATTGAGGATTCTTGTGCCCGTTTGATGGCAGCCGCAGTTGCCTCTCGTCGCCGGGCTTGGCTGAGACTCTCCTCCTTCCAGGCGGATACTCAACACAAATTGGCTGATGTGCCTTTCCTGGGCACCATTCTTTTCGGCCCAGGTGTGGCAGGTCATCTTCAGCGTATTGGGCAGTCCATTGTCACCTTGGACGTTACTTCTGCCAAGGGTTCGGGCAAGAACCAGTAGAAGAGAAAGAAGCCTTTTCGGCACTCTTCCCCTGCAGCACAGCAGCCCTCCTTTCAAGGAGGACAGCAACAGCAGCAGGTTCCAGCTTGGCGCCCCTGACCCAAGCCAGGGCCCTCCCAGGCTTATAAAGGAGGCAGAGGTTCCAGTCCTGGATCCTTCTCCTCCTCCATGCCTGTTCAGTGATGGGGCGGGAGCTGCCACCCCCACTTCCGTCATGCCAGCTCTGGGCCCTCTTGTGAGGGGCTGGCTCTGCCACTTCCTTTCCACCTGGTCCGCTGTTAGCACGGACAGGTGGGTTCTCGATGTGGTCAGACAGGGACTGCCTCTGGAATTCGAGCAGTACTCTCCAAGCCTAGCCTGCATCCCTTGGGAGGAAAGAGCATCCACCCAGACTCAGTCGGCTCTCCGAGACAACATTGTTCAGCTTTGTCTCCAGGTACTTCCTGGTTCCCAAGCGGATGGGGGGCTGGCGCCCCATTCTAGGTCTGCACAACCTGAACCCATATCTCAGGCCATGCACCTGTTGGATGGTCACTCTGTCCCAGATCATACCATCCTTCAAGCGAAACATGGTTCTGTTCACTGGATCTACAGGACACGTCCTTACATTTCCCAATCCGGCTCCATACCTTGGATTTGAGACAAGCTGTCTCTTATTACAAGATGGGGACCATACCTCTCAACCTCCTGCCTCATAAATCAGGGACAAAGGACCAAAATCAGGGACACGTCTTCAAAATTGGTGATATCCTCTCAGGAAGCTGGTAGAATAAGTGGCTTAGTGTAAAATGCATTTTCTACCAAAGAACAAGTCTGTAGCTTTAATGTTCAACATTATTTTGTACTTACAACTCCCATTGTTTGGTCACGGAAACACAATTTTTAGGAGGGACAGAGTAAAATTTTGAGGCAAAATCAGGGACAGTTGAGAGATATGGTGGGGACGGCGGAAATTCAGGGAGAGGTTTGCCAGCTGTTTGTCACCTGTGCTGAAGCCGCTTCTGGCAGACCTGCAGCAAAACGGACAATTGCAAGGTGGATTACATCTTGCATCAGTCTGTGTTATGAGTTTGGCATGGAGCCTTCCAAAGGAATAAGAGCTCATTCTACCCACCAATACCACTGCTTCCAAGGACATCCCTATCCAGGAAATCTGCCAGGCTGCTACCTGGAAGTCAGCAAACACCTTCATTACCCATTACCACATCGACCTTGAGTCACGCCAGGATGCTGGTTTTGAGGCCTCAGTTCTCCAATCTCTATTTCCCAAGTGAAGTATCAGTGAGGGGTGTGCCTTGCCTCCTTCCTCCCAGAGGACTGCTAGGAGTCTGCCAAATAGTGTGGATGAACAACATATCCACGATCCTAGAAAAACATGTTGGTCACCTGTAGCAGTAGTTCTGGGAGTGGTATATGTTGTGCATCCACATGGACCCACCCGACCTCCCCGGCTGCGGACGCAAAAACCTGGCTTCCAGCGGGCTAAGAGCTGGCTTCATGGGGCTGAGCCGAGGGTTATACCACCTGGGTGGGTGGGAGGAGCCAGCTTGAAGACTTCCGGCGATCCTTGAAGGGAAAGCGGACATGCCACATAGTGTGGATGAACAACATATACCACTCCTACAGGTGAGTAACCTGTTTTATCTCATGAGACCTAGGAACTGATTACTCTGGTCTCACGATTCTCTGCCTCACCATCTCGTTGCCTTCACTTGCTGCTTCTGTCTTTTCTTCCCCCTTGCGTATGTGCAGTTATAAAAATATATGTGAATCTTTATGTAAAACTGGGATCCCTTGGTTTAATGCAGTTATGCTGTTGAAGTGATTGCTGCAAAAAGCCATTGGGAACTCAAGGGGTTAACCTTGAGATATACCACAAACTGTTGCAGAGCCATCAGCAAGAGGCTAGCTTGGAACACTGTTCAGTTTGCAAGCATGCTTTTCAAAGAAACTGACAGGAACTTTGACACATTTTGTAAGAAACAGGATTATCGAGCTCAGGATGAAGTTGTCGGGCAAAGACTTGTTATATTAAAAAAAGGGCAGCAATATTTCAGATGAAGGACTTTGTTTTCTCTGTTTATACTGCATTTATAAATAGTAATACTGAACAATTTTTATTTTACTGTTATTGATGATAAAATTATGCTTGCAAAATTTATAACTGCTTCTGGTGATCCTATTTCTACTGACCTTTGCCTGGACAATAGAGCTGGCTGTTTCTTCTGACACGTCTCTCCTGATCAAGGGCGCGCGGGGCCTTATCTCTTTCTCTCTTCTCCTCCTCCTTCTCTGGCCTGCTCAGTTTTCTGGTTTCTATTAGGTCCTTTAGTTTATATCCTATATCCTTTTCCCTATCCCTTGGGCTCCTTTGCCCCACCCTTTCTGTCTTTAGCTCTTAAATTTTTTTTTTTTTTTTTTTTAATTATCCTCTGCGAAGTGGACAGAAGTGGGAGGGGGAAGTTGTCTTGTGTTCCTGGCGAGTCCACGAGTCCCACGTCATAAATCCACCTAGTGGGCGATGCTGTCCCCGACATTGGCTTCCCCACTCCAAAATCTTAGAACTATATGCTCCCACAGAGTCCTGCGCCTCCGGCTTGAACCCACCAGTGATGAATGGTGAAGATATCGTGGAAGATCAAGAATTATGGTGAGTATGTAATTTTCATGTTGAGGGCCAGTGATGGTTACTGGCCAACCCACAAGCGTGACATCACTACGTCTGCCACATGGGTGGTGCGGTCCCCTAGGCTGCAAATTCTTTGATCCCAGTGAGTTTGGCACCTCCTGCTTACACTCAGTGTAAATAAATGGTGAAGATAGTCAACAATTAGTGATTTTCACATTTGTCACAGCCTCAGCTTTGCTATTTATGTTGGTGCTCACTGCCAGTGTTTACATCCTGCTGTCTTTCAGCTGTGCCTGATATTAAACAGTTATAAAACATGTTCACATTTTTTGTTCTTCTAACCCCCCTTGTGTGTACTTTTTTCCAGATCATGTTTTGCCTGGATCTGCTACCATAGGAAGATGTATTCTCAAGATCTTCCTGAAGTATAAAGCCGGATTACTGCCAGAACTGACACAGATGGAAAACTGTCCAGAAGAACCGTAGCGAAACGTACAAACCAAGAGTGTGCTTGCCTTTGTACAGCTCGGAATACTACTCCCTATATACAGTATCGATGACTCTTGGCAGGCAGCTCCCGACTGCTCGGGCTTTTTTCTCAGATAGCCAATGTGTTATGTATTTGTCCACCTCACCCCATGGAGAGAAAAAAAAAAGCAGGAACTTGTGCCTAATCTTAATATCATCAGTTTTTTAACATAATAAAGAACATTATAATAATGTCAGATATTTTTATATAGAACAAAATAGTAAGATTCTTTGTTTTGCTTGTGTTTAGCTAGCAACTGATTGTTTTTGTTGTCTCTGTAATATAATTTTTGTGCTCTTTTCAGTTGGAGCCATCATTACCGTCACCAACGTACGTTGGGTTACCACTCCAATCCAGATGTGTAATTGTCTGCCCATTGTATGCAAGCGTTTCGTTCACGGATGCCAATAAGTCTGTATATTAAATGCTGGTTTCGAGAAGATTTTTCAGTCTTGTATCCCCTTCCATGACTGCCCTGAGGATTTGACCTCACAACCAGTCGGTGATTGTTGATGTCCTGTCTGACTTGCTAGGGAGAGCATTGCAGTGGATTTCAAGGTGATGAGCAGGCCCTGAAACCCTCACAGGAACAGCGCTAGGAGAGCAGGGAGCAGTCCGACAGTGCAACAGTCTGGCACAGCAGCAGCGGGTCAGAAGAGCAGATTTCCAGTCATGTGGCTAAGATATGGGATAGCTATAGAGCTACCTAAAAACCTCAAGAGCGTTGTCTGGTTTTCCGCACAGAATTCACAGTTGGTATCTGCAGAATACAGCACAAATTCCCTTAAAATGTGAATTTCGAGACCCTTTTTTTTTTTTTTTTAAATTAGTGAAGACATTTTCGTTAACACAGGCTGTCTCAGGCTTTATCCTTTTCTTTTGCTTATACTTGCCCTGAAGTCCTACTCTGCTCATGACATCACAACATGTTGCCATGGAAATCACTGTTGTCAAAAAGGAAGTACTATAATTTCAGGGCAGGAAAATCAGCAGGGATGGATGAAGTCTAAGGGGCAAACTGTCTATCCTCATACATAAATGTCTTTACTAATAATGAAATGTCCTGAAAGTCATATTTTGGGGGAATATGAGATCTGAGTCCTGGTTATAACAACGGAAAATATTTTTCAAAGAACTATAAAAAATTACTTTTAAGATGCCAATCTAAATGATAAGGAATCTGTCACAGGGTGTCCATGTGCGACTCAGTGGGAGTATATGGTGAGTTCCAGCTCCCACACCAGAGACATGGTATTCTATCCACTGCTGGCAGTCTGGTGCTGCATTGTTGGTGGTGCTGTCCTATGGATAGGACAGTAAACTGATGATCCTGTTTGCCCATTTCATGTCATTATCCAGATGAATTTAAAAGATCCAATGGCACTTTCCTGAAGAGTAGGGGAGTTATCCACCAGTGTTACAGGTTAACATCTCATCTCTCTCTCTAACATAGGTTCTAATGCTGGAGGGAAGGCAGTGGGTTCTAGTGGTTAGAGAACTGTGAACTAGGAGACTTTAGCAGATTCCTCTGCAGCCACTAGCAGTGTGCGACTTTGAGCTAGTCCTTTGACCTCCCTGTGCTTCATTCCTCCTGCCAGTTGTAAAATTGATTAGAAGCAGGACTCCAATCAAAGCAAGATACTGCATCTTAGTTGGACTATCCTGCGTGTAAAAAGCCTGTGATTGAGTTTTACAGGGGTTGGGGGGGGTATGCAAAGTGCATCATGACTGCCATATATGTTGGTGTACTGTCACTGTACTACCAGAATCGAACCCGCTGCTTTGTAAAACATTTTGTGAATGTGTTTTGAAAGGTGCTATATACTGTGTAGAGCACAGTCCGCTTGACCATGTGGACTTGACATCAACAATCCTTGATAGAGGCCGAGGGTTGTCCAACTGTGCGGGTTGTTCATTGCAAGGGGGTGGCTCTAAACTCACAGGTCTATGGTATAGATAAAGGGAAGACTCCTGGACAATTCTTTTCAACAGTCTGACAATTTTCTGAGAGGTGGTTGTTCAGAACTGGGTAGGGGTGGAAGTTAGATTTACGAGCAAGTTCCCCAGTTTGAATGCATCCTGGAGCACAGAGTAGAACACGTCACCCTTTTTTATGTAGTACCCTGGTCTTCAAATGAGAGAAAAGTGAGTTCTATCTTGTGTATCCTTGATGGGGGAGTGACACGGGCAAATAAACCACTGACTGAAAGAACAAATAATTTTTTTTAATTGTAGTTGTAAAGAAAAAAAACTCTAATGTTTCTAAAGAAACTGCATTGGATACAGCACAGTGCTGCTAGTATCAGCAACTCTGAATACAGCAGATGTTTCATTTTTGTAGATGATTAAATAATTACCTTGTGGCCTTTTTTATTCTTGTACTTGTGATGCAATGTAAAGAGGAAAAAAACGACCAGTGCCTAACATTTCATTGAAAAAAGTAAGGCCTTTTACAGCAGAATAAAAAGTAGTGCTTTTTATTGTTAAGATGTTATGCCCTGTAAAGAAGAAAAAACAATAAAATTAGGGTTATTTTTCCAACAGTGATCGTTTTTTATAATGTAACTTTTTTGATAAAAAGCTTGTTGGAATTCTGAATGTTGGTTTTCAACTTTTTTTTGTCTGAAGTTCTGGTTTTACCACATCCTTTGATAAAAGCTTCCTTTTTTTTTTTTTTGTCTGTTATAGATGTCAGATGTCTAGCATTTAAAGAAAAATGTAAACAGTGTTGGTAGCTAAGGCTGAATGCAGCATGATAGCAACCTACGCAAGTACTTAAAGGGCAACAAGATCTTTTTTTTTTTCTCAGCGTTTGGGAGAGGTACCTGTTTCTTTTTACACTGCTGGGTGAAGTGGATTTTTTTTTCTTCTCAGATGTGGACTTTTAAAGCAGAGTGTGTGTGTATATATAATTTCATACACACACATGTGAGTGTATATATATATATATATATATATGCATATGCATATGAAAAGGCAAGAAATATCTAGAAATTTCATTGGCTGAGATGTCAGCTGACCATGTATTAAACCTCTTGAAATGCATGGTCAGCAGCCAAATGTAATTTTCTTACCCCAAAATACCTACTCACCAAACAATATCACTAAGCCTCCCTCCAAACAGAAAGTAAAAAAAAAAAAAAAGTGCAATAGCCACCATATTGAAAATACTAGCCTTTACTACCACAGAATTTAGAAGTAATTTATTGTAACCAGGAACAAGCTTTCAACATAAAAATTGACACTGCCAACATTATAACAGAATAAAGAAAATTTCCATACTAGATAACAAAATTATCTAAAATCTCCAGACCAGAATGGAGCTCCGTCGTCTCAAACAAAAAAAGGTTTTGGTCGTTCACCCACTAAGCCCAGCATACAGCAGCAACACTGCGCTATCAATTGCTTTCAGCATTCAATAGCAAAATCATTTTATTTATTTTTTTAAATTATTTGGTTACTTCCCGTGGAATCGCCATCTGTACCATGTCTACCATCCTGAAATCCTTTGTTGACAGCAGAAAATGGACGGGAGGTCATTGGGGGGTTGTTACAATCCAGCTCGACCTTGTAACAGCACAGCCATGGCTCCAATCCTGTGGGAGATCTCAACAACATACATGGCTCCGGTCCTTTGGGGGGGCAGAAAGAGATCAGAAAACTCTATGGGATTGCAGTACAGTAATTATGCTGCTCCTGCAAGTGGGTGGCATGACGGAGTAATCAGACGTCTCTGCCTGCAGCCGGTGGGTAGGCAAGAGAGAGAGAGCACAAAACTGTTAGGACAATAAGACAGTGATCAGGTGGCTACAGATGCAGGAGAGCAAGTTCTGTTGCGTCTGCAACTGTAAATTTAAATGTTTAGGAGGCTAGGATACAGACTGAATAAACTCCTCCAGTTTAGTATCCCAATACAATGTGGGGAGAGTTCTTGGACAGAAGCAGTACATAGAAAGCAGGAAGGCTTTTCCTGTGGTGTTTAGTCACTTCAGTCTGTGAACAGCGCCACCTACTGCCCAAAGGTACCAACACTAGCTGTGTTTAATTAAAAGTAAAGGTTTTTTAACATTTAAAAGCAGTATAAGCACACGTTTAAAATAAGCAATTCACAGCAATTTTGTTTTATTCTTTATTATACTTGTACTACATATTACCAAATGAACCATTTTATAAGTGTGATAAGCCATGATAGGGTGTGCATTAAAGGATTTTAATGCACTTCCCAGGGGCATAAGGACACTCTGCCTCGTGCTTTAGTATGCCCCTAGGGTGTGCATTAAAATCCTTTAATGCACACCCTGTCGTAGCTTATATATAAATCTGTTTTCCTGAGTAACTGTATATAAATGTAGAATCTTACATTTATACACATAGTCACTGTCATTCTCCATTTATGTACATGGTTACTCATGAGGCTCCTGCCAGCCACTACTTGCCAGTTTCAGTTGTCTGCCTACATTTTAACAATGTAGACGTCCCAGGCCTTCTCTAGTGTCACAGTCCTTACACAACTGCTGTCTGATAGCATAGATCAGCTGCAGCTCTGTACCAATGTGATAAAAAAAAAAAAAGGTAACCATTGTAGTAAGAACAGTATTCCAAGCACCATTAAAGCAAATGCCACACAGCAATACCTGAAATCGGCAGCTCCCATAACTGCTGCAGTTATTTGTATCGTTCCCTGCCCGCTCCACACGTTTTCATCCAGAAGTGAATGCCAGGCACCACTGTTCCAGACCACAGCAACACATAAATGCAATTTAATTGTTTACCTGCTCGCATTCTTTTTTTTCCATTTAAAAAATCGACCAAACTGCATTTTTCGAACCACACCCATTCTCACTATAAACAGCAGAAACCTGCCCACTTTGTCCTCGTACACAAAGCACACCTTGCAACGATATTACTGCCTTACTGAAAAGTCTTTTTCCAGTTAAGCAAAAAAAAAAGATAATCACTTCAGAAGCACTTCTCTCACTTAAACACAAGCCCTTCATCACACAAGCGCCTTACTCTTTCTTTGAGGCACTGCCATTTTGTTCAGTTAATTATTCATAACTGAAGCAAATGACCAATCGCACAACACATTGCAGGCAGCAGCAGTGTCAAGACACTGATGCATCCATAGCATCTACCTAGCAACCTTAAAATATAGCAGCGGTACACTAGTAACGTCACAATAGCCCCCAAGTTCTGTTTCATTAATAGCCTCTGTTGCATAAATGTAATATGCAGGGGTGAGTTCCATGAAGAGCTCTTCTAGACAAGGTACTGGCCTAAGCTGTACTCATCAGCAGTCCTGGGTTTAAGTAGTCCCTGTATGGTTTCACAGCAGCAGCCGTTTTATGGAACCTTGATACAGAAAGTGAGGTCATGATTTAAGGGAACTGTGCTTAGAAACGCACTACTTCCTGAGCTGTGACATCACTTTTTGTCCCAGGGCTTCATAAAATGGCTGCTGTTGGGATTTAATTTAGTGCTGACTTCTACATGGAGATCTTTGAACAGTTAACTGTGGGTGAGCCCCTATACCTCATTTGAAAGAGGTACTGTATTAATTTGCTTTCAGACCAAGACTGTACACTATGATCTCTATGCTGTGTTCCCCTTTAACTTCAGAGCAGTTACTCTGCCCCCCTCTACACACACACCCCTACATATTTTGACCACTAATGTACCCTGTTAATCCTGTATTTTAAATTGATTTGCTAAATTAAGACGTTCGAAGGAGGGTACTTCCCTTTTTCCATGTGGTGCAATAATTCACTGTAAAGATACAGTTATGCCGTTCTGTTTTCTACAGCATGTCTCACAGCAAATACTTCAGTGTGCTCAGGTATGAAGATGAATGAGGAAATATATTGATTAAACTGGTCAGTGTCAGATTCCTAAATAACAGCAGCAATTGGTTAATTATAGTACAGTTTAATACTTACCACTAAAGAATTACAACACTAGTGCTATGCTCCCAAAAAAAAAAGGCATTACAAGGCTTTTGACAAATGAAGTTGAGGTTTGAATGCTGGTTAAAATAGGACCTCAACTTCTGGGTTACTTATTTCTTTGAGGGAGGGGTCTTTTAGTCTGCTGTCAATTGATATGGGTGCAAATGGCCTAACTCATAAACATGGCTGCCATGTCAGCTATTGAATACTATGGAACTCCCATACTTTTATTAGGTCAGCATAACTTTTCTGTTTTATGGCTGTGATTCTTGTGTACCAAACAGGTGGATTTTCACTGTGTAACTGTCTACTGTATTTACAAAGCCCATAAACTGCATTAAAGAAAAATTGGTGCCAACTCTGTGGCACTAAGTGGCATGGCATGGCATCTGCTTAGCGTGCTAGCGACCAGAGTTTATCCCTGGACCTAAGACGATAGGAGCAGGGGGATAGAGCATCCGAGAGGATGCTTACTTCCCAGGGGAGGGCTGCTTGTTGGAAGTGCACTTGACAGAGTAGGCTGCTACACATTGGGCCCCCCTTCCCGACCCCACAGTATGCGCATTTCTGGGGAAGTGACGGGAGCAGAGGGAGTGCTATTTATGTGTGCTTTATGATGGCCTTCGAGCTCCTCCACCTGACCCCTCAGCGAACAGGCTTCCTACATGCACACACAACCTTGCCCATCATCCCAACCTGGTAAGTGGAATGAGCCAAACTAACTGGACAGCTGATGACTTGGGGAGTTGGAGACTGGTAGTGGGAGGGAGTCCCATGGCTCTGTGGGCACCAGGAGGACAGAGAAGGAATAAAAAAAGGGAAAATTAAAAATGCATGGTTTAGTTCCCCTAGCTGATTAACAAAGCCTTCCAAAACAGTTTTTGGGAGGGGCAGTGCTCCTAATTACGACTCAGTACTGTGTTTTCTAGCCAGAACAAAACCAAATAAACATTTATTGTACATTAATATGTACTGCATATTAGGGCGAAGTGGGGATAGCACGCATCACTGTGCTGTAATTCGGGTTTTAAGGCACAATGCACAGATCAGGGTGTTCAGCCACTGGGGAAGTGCAGTAATAATTACACCACGCTGTAGTGAACATGCTGCTGAGTGTTGTAAACATAGAGGAAATTGTTTAAAGGCACACTAAGCCGAAGCTTGTTTCCAGGTGTGACCTTGGGAGTACAAGGAAGTTAAGTGACATGCTCAGGGTCACACAGTATGCACATGGGGGCTCTGGGATTCAAACCCAGGTCTAGTAACCCCACTGCAGCCCATTAAATGTGATGAAAACTAATTTTTAAAATATTTATACAGTCAAATTATTTCAGTCACATTTTAGTCTTCTGGTTGACTTTGGCTTGGGTATTTTTCCTACTTGAAAAAACAGATTTTTATTGCCTTAGTCACTCTTTCACAAGGTGCTATGCATTTCAGAGGGTGTTTGGTTTCCCAGATATTAAGTGGTGCCCATTTTGTCGGCTGGTTAGTGGGAACTAACATCACTGAATGACCAGGAAACACTGGAACAAAAAGTTAAAACCAGTACAGGACTTGACTATATGGCACATTTTCAGCATTAAATCTATAAATAATGCAACTAAACTTTTTGAATTAAAAAAACCAAACAAAGCTCTTTAAATGAAAACTGACATTTTGAGTTCAGTACTCAGGCCTGAATGCAGCACTTAAAGCCACAGTGTTGTCATCAAGCCTTGTTAAAGCAGCAACTATTGTTGCAGCAAAAATACTGCACCTATAGTTATTCCATTTTCAATTGGCCTTTGGCTTTTGCCTAGTAAGATGCCCTTTTTTTAATCCTTTTTTGAGTCTTTTTTGATATTTAAGCTTTTCAATTATGTATTTAATCTTTGATTATTGAGTGAAGAGTGCTCAGGGGAATCAACTTCTTTCATAAGTAACCCCCATAGCAGGAGGCTACAGAATTCATGACCCCATTATTCAACACTGCTGTGCATAAAATACTTAAAACAGCATGTCTGATAGCAGCAATGAGTAACTTCGCTCCTGGAGATATTTCCTTGTGCATTGTTAAAGGTAGAAACACATTAGTATCTTCAAATTGAGAGCTCCATTAAATGACTGCCCCCACGTTTCATCCACATTCTGTCCCGCATTTGAATGGACTATTTTGCGTCACTGTTCTGGTGATTAAAATGGACTAGCGTGCAGCAGAACTTTTTGGACAAGGTGGGGCCATCGGGTCCTGAATTTCAAGCCACAAAATTAATCCGCTAACACGAGATGAAGTGGTGGCTCCAGATCATTTGATAAGGAAATACACAGCAGGGATCCCACATCGGGGTTTTACACGGAGTGCAGAATGTAGTTTATCGATACATTGACTGCATGCTCATTCATTCAGTATTCCAGTATGACAGAGGTGTTTTGGAAATAAGCACATGCTATCCTCAGTAGCCCTGTCGTCAACACACAACTTTCATTGAGAGTTGGTGTGACCGTCCTGGGCATTGGAACTATGCACCCTCCCCTCCGCACCCCAACCCAGGATTGTCTTGGCACTCCACCAGCTGAGCTAACAGGGCCCCATCTTCCAACTACAAATCCTGCTGCTGGGAGCAGTTTAGAAGATAACAGCAGTGCTGGGTGTAGTATTAGCCATTGCAAAGCTTGGCAGTCGTGTTGCACCAACACATTGCCTTAGCATCAGTACAAATGCCAATGTATTGCCACTGATGTGATATAATGCATGAATATATGGCATCCAGTGTGTTTCTTAAACCTGTAAGAGAACCCTGAACCTAAGGATATAAAACTGCAAAGGGTGTTACTTTTCGCAAGTGTAAGAGACGCCAAACACTGTAATGTGCAGTATAAAGAATCATAAATCTTTGGTATGTGATAAATTCATCCAAACTATAAAAGATGAACGTCAGCATTTATGTGAGACTCTCCAATGCAGGCAAGTCTTTAGCACGCTGACTGGTTAAGCGCTGCTGGTGATTTGTATCTGTTGGTTTCCATGGGTAACCTGAATTCCGCTGTACCATAATAAAGAAAAGAACAATATTAAACAATCAGACCACCGTGCCCCCCAAAAAAAAAAAAAAAACACTCACTTCTGAAAAGCCCCATCCCGAATGTGCTTCATAAGAATCTGTGTTTAATGGATCATGTTGGAACCAGATCCCTTAGGGAAAATGTTTGTAAATCCCCAACTACACATGTCCTTTGTAAAGGAGAATTATCCTGAATTTCTGACTTTCAAGAACTCTCAATGTCTCTGGAGAAACTTTTTGAAACATAATTTTTAGACCCATTTCAGATCACATTTCATATATATTTTTTCTGCATCTTTTTCTTTAAAATTATATACACTGACATGAATACAAGATTACTGTCCCCTAGACTTCATGTGCTCCAATAGTTTGTCTGCACCCGTGATCACAGTTCTCTGCTTGTGACATCCTACTCTGTTGTGGAAATGATTGATGTCAGACAGGATTATGACTTTGTAGACAAATGGCCAGAGAAGATGGAAGTCCAAAAGACAGTAATCCCGGTTTCAAAATAATTTTTTTTTTTTTATGTATTTGGGTAACTGGGAGGACCCTTGGGCAATGAGTGCTCATCTACAGTATAAGGGTAACCTGGAACAAACTCCATTCTAGACAAAAAAAAAAAGAATACAGGTAACAATGCATGAGAAATAAGAACTTGAGTACTAAATAATGTAATGCTAGAAATGAGCATAGCTATTATGAAAGCTGGGAAGCTAAATGCAGAAAACATGAAAACAAGCTAAAATGTGTCTTAAAATTGTTTTCAGAAACTTGAGAGAAATCATGAGTCTTTATGCCCTCTCCCTCCACTTAAAACCCAGCACTGCAATAAGAAAGAAACTGAAGAAAACTAGATCTGCTTTGGCCTTTAAAATGAAGTGCAGTTCTGCAAACTGTGCTTCAGAGTGCCTCAAGGTTCATTGTTTTTTTTTTTTATATAATATATAATTTTTTTACAAGTGTCAAAACAGCTGGCTGGATTATTTGGAGTTTTAAATAATCCTAACCTTTTTTTAAGTAGATTGAGAACTGTCATGTATATAACAGTGATGTAGCAATATAATGTGACATTTTTATAACAGGAATATCAGTTTTTCCCCATGTCTGTCTTTTGAAATCTTGTATACCTTTAAAAAACTGTTGTAATAAAGGTTTTACCTTGTACTAAAAACCTAGAGCATTTTTGTGTCTTCTTCCTCTTCCATTATAAATCCTGCACCCCAGCCCCAGTGTTAAGTCTGCAGATGTTGTTTGTAACCATGGGAAATGAGTAAAAATTCTAGGGCTGTGGATATGATTCACTGATCCACACATAGGCAGTCTCCCTTTAAGAGCTCTTCCTGCTGGACAGTCTTCAGGCTCAGCTTCTCCCACCACCCAGGTGGTATATCCCTTGGCTCTGCCCTGTGACATCAGATCTTCCTTTCTGCTGGAAGTCAGGTCTCCTACTTTGCAGCTCTGAGTGAGATGCATACCTGAATTTTTTTTGATTGCCATTTGGCTGTTTTCCTTCAACTTTAAAAAGTATATCCTCTGTTCCATCTCTGATGTTGACTTCATGGATTGTGGGAATTCTAAGCTGGTTCCCAGTTTCAAGCATTGTGTCCAGTGCAACTAGAAAATGTCACAGACGGATCAGCACATGTCGTGCATCTACTGCCACAGTGACCAGCATGACGTTGCTGTCTGTGGCCAGTGCCAGGCTATGCTTCCTCCCTAGAAGACCACAATGCCCATTTTCTCCTCAGTCAGCCAGCCATACAGGACCCTCCAGTGAAGTTGAAGCGAGCACATAAGGCTGCCTCCATGGTTGCAGGGTCCGTGGTGCAGATGGCAGCCATGGAAAAGGTGGTGGCTAGGGCTGTGGCGGGTACCTCGTCTGTCTTTGTACTGCTCCCATTGGGTGCCAGTGTGGACCTGGTTTTTGCCATTAACCTTAGAGATGTGCAAAACCCTCCAGACCTTCAGGAGAGCCCTGCCCACCACAGTAAGGCAATAAAATCCAAAAAGTCCAGCCGTCAATTGTGAGATCAAGAAACTGCATGCTCTTCTTGCTCGACAGCTGCCAAATGTTAAGCTTGACCGAACCTATGGTCGAGGGCTGGGCCACTAGCTCCATGGTGCCCCCCTTCGAGCTTGTCCATCACGACACGGGTTCAGTAGATGGTAGAGATTTTTGTCGAACTGTTGTCAGAGGGGATCAACGATGGCTCATTCTCCAGGTCCCGGTCCTGTTGGGCCTCAACCAAGAGGCCCAGGAGTGATCTGCAAACCTAGCTTTCTCCTCTCGGGAGTTGCCTACCTCTGGGGTGAAACGGTCTAACCCTGTGTGGGTAGTCTATACTGCCTCTGTCAGCATCTCCTGCATCACAGATTCCATTGCCACTCAAGGTTGAGGGATTCCTTGCACTGTCTCTGAACTGGGAGGCACTACCAGCGGTGAACCTCTGCATCCTCAGATGATGAGAGGCTCCGCCATGTGCAGCGGTGCTATGAGGAGTTTGTCTGGCAGTATTGGGACTTGGTTGAGCAGGGTAGCTCTCTACCCTTGACCCCTGTGGTCTCCTGGCAGCCGCCAGTGCAGCCCATACTGGTCCTGCTGAGACAGCTGTCTCCGACATGTGTCTCACCACCGATACAGGTGGAGCCACCTTAACAGCCCATGCAGGGAGCCACCTCCAGGGACTTCTGCCAGCTACCAGCTTGCCAGACCAGTTGTAGATGGAGATCACACACTCTGCCAAGCCTTGAGTGGGGCATGGCGGCAGACAGTAGAGGGCCATATTAAAGGATTCAACTGACTCCAATGGGTCCTCGATGCAGTCTTCGAGGGCTCATGCTTTTGACTGAGAACAGGTAGAAGAATTTCCAGCCACTGGCCGTTATCCTTTGGGGTTCTTCTCAAACTTAAGTCTGTGTCCATGGAGTTTCTCTTGGAGCCAGTCCAGAAAATGGCGAAGTGTCCCTTCACTGGAATCCTATACAGGGATGAATCCCCTTGGGTTGCCTTCCCAAGGCCATCTTGAGACTGGTACTGAAGCTTTGGCAGCTTCCTGCCTGGCACCTTTTGATTGTATGGTTCACAAGTATGTGGTCTCTACCAACACCTTATCTGGATTTTCAGGCCACCCCTCAGCCAGGGGTCTGTTTGCCAGTGTGGTCTTTTGCAAATCTGGAAATACCAGGGATATGGACAAGCCTCCTGACAAGGAGTCCAGGAAACTTGTACACACAGCTAAAATGGTCTGTGCTGCATCCTTCCTTGGTCTCTTTCAGGCAAGTTACGCTCCGATGATGGCCCACTTTGGTCACACCCTAATGGAGTCCTAGATAGTGTCCTCCCTTACCTTACTGTGAACAAGCAGCTGGTGATGAGTGGTCCAAGACCAGGGTCAAGCACTCGCTAAACGGCTCCAGACAGGCCTTGGATGTGGGCAATTTTATGCACCCATGCCATAACAGTGGCCATTGTGATGTGTCGTAGGCCCTGTAGGGGCCTGGCTGAGGATTTCTCCCTTCACAGCAGACACCTAGCACAAGTTGGCCAATGTCCCATTCTTGGGCACCAACCTTGTTGGCCCTGGGGTGGAAGGCCATCTCACCAGCATTATGAAGTCCAGTGCCATCATAGATTCTGTGACCTCCTCAAAGAAGGATCAGAAAGGGCAGAGGCCAAAGAAAAAGCCTTTTCAGTTTTGGCCCTTTCCCTCACAGCAGTATCCCCAGCAGGGTCTTTCACAGGCTTGGCTCCCCAAGACCAAGATCTTCTTAATGGATATTTCTTTCATCAGGCACACCTATGGAACTATAGCCACCAGGCATTTGGACCACACGGAAACCTTTTTGCTAGTAGCCTTCTAGGGGCCACTCATGATATCATGCATCAACGTCCTCGGCATATAAACGCCGTTGTTACCTCCTCTCGGTTCTTTTCCAGCCATCGACCATTACACATCGGACTCCCTGGAGACACCACCAATTCAGTCGGCTGCCAGATTTTCAGATTTCTTTTATTTTTTTCTCACCCTAGCTCATTATCACTTTATTTTTTAAAGTGATTCCCATTATTATGTATGCCGACCAACTCTGCAAAACTCTGTAAATCCCAGGAAGTCTTACTGTATTCTGACTTATGTAGTTAACCCTTCCAGTTGAACTACACCGGAGAGGAGTTAAAAGCTTATATGCTAATAGTGGAGCGTTCAGTAGGCTCGAGCTCTCTTTTCAAACCACTATCCTCGGTACATTCTATGTAACTGCCAGATTCTTTACTCCGCCTGCCTAAGAAGTCGCCTCAGAGATTTCTCCTCAGCTTCTGTCAGTTGAAATGAAATCGGTTGGGTTTTCAAACTACAGTTTATATAAATTTAATTTCTAGGGACATGGATATGTTGTTCATCCACACTGTCTGGCAGGTTCCTTGCCGCTTTAAATCTTGCCGGAAGGTCTTCAAGCTGGCTCCTCCCACTCACCCGGGTGGTGTAACTCTCGCTCCGCCCCATGACGCCAGATCTTCCTTACTGCTTGGAAGCTCAGGTTTCCTTCTTAACGCTCTGCATGATAGACTGGATCCTAACTCTCCGGTTTGTCCGAAACTCATTTTAAAATTCTCAAGACTTCGGTCTTCCTTTTCCCTCGTGGCTGCGATGGACAAATCGACTCTCGGTTTTCAGCGGTGCCCTTGTGGGCAGACGATGTCCAGGACAGATCCGCACTCCACGTGCGTCTACTGCCTCGGCCTAGAACACGACCCGCAGGCCTGCGACTCTTGCTGTTCGTTCTGTGCCAACGTCTTGGAGGACTGCGCTGCCCGGTTGAAGCTTGGGCCTGACGCTACCCACGGTAAAGTCAAGAGGCCCGTTGGGGCGATAGGCGGCTGGCTCGGTTGAGCAGCTCGAGCAGATGATCACCCTCGAGGAGGTGGCGGCCCAGGCCACATCCTCCTCCTCCTCCTTGGTCGCAGCATTTATCCCGCTGTCTTTGGGTACCTCGTATTCTGCTTCGTTTAAGGAGCTTTGCCATTCCCTTTCCACGAAGCGGGAGGGGCCATCGGGACATTCCTCTCGGTCCAAAAAGAAGGATCCCAAGGGTAAGTCCCATCGTCTGCATTCGTGGGAGCGGGAGAGGTCCCCTTCCCCAGACAGCCGACCGTCTACTTCGGTCGAGGTTGCGGCTAAGGCCGCTGGCCTCACGGCTTCCCCGTCGGGTCAGCCGGCCGAGACAACCGTCGACGCGGTCGAGATTTTTCTCGACCCGTCTGACAGATTGTCGACTGGTGAAGCTGACAACCCTTCAACGTTTCCCCCGGTGGAAACCGAGGATTTGCCTGCGCCTTCAGTGCAGCAGTCCCCAGTTAAGGCGTCCGAGCCGAGGGAAGAGCGGGTGTCCCCCGCTCCCTCCCAGGCCCGCTCTCGGACACACCGAGGATCTCGTTCTCTGTCTTGGACCTCTTCTCGGTCCAGCCGATCCGGCCAACATTGGCGGTCTCTGTCTCAGCACCGAGGTAAGCGGCGACACCGCTCGTCCTCGTCTTCCTCCTCGGATGAGGAGAGGCTTCCGCGTAAATTGCGTCGATGTTACGAGGAACTGATGTGGCAGCAGTTACTTTTGTCCGGGAGTAAGTCGACACAGACGCCTTCCCCGGCCATCAAGTGGCTGTCACCCAGATGGCCGAAACAGGCTCTCGCTGCAGTCGAGATACCCAAGCCTGGGCCGGTTGTTCGGCTGAAACCTGCTGCCCCACCGATTGTGGTGGAACCTCCGCCTCCACAACCGAAATCGGGGGCGCCGACCAAGGACTCTCGGATGGGTGAAGGCCTGCCCCGCAGATTGTCGCTCACCCTCACTCCCGACCGTCCTCGGCAGGTGGAGGGTGGCTCAGGCCCTAGGCAGCTCTTCACGGACTCCTCGGAGTCCGACTCCTCTCTGTTCTACAGGCAGATTGACCTGGAGTCCTCTGGGGGCCAGTCACTGGACAAAAGCCCATCGTCCTTCGTGGGTCTGCTTCGGCTCATCTCGGAGTCCACCGGGATGCAGCTCGAGGCTGTATCCAGACAGGCCAAGTATCCCCTGACGGAGATACTGGCCCGAGGGGATTCACCCACGGAGGCCTTTCCTGTGGCTGAGGCCACTGTCGGCCCAGCCTTGGAGCTTTGGCAGCGGCCTGCTTCCTGTCCTGCGCCCTCGGCCAGGAAGTATGTGGTCCCTACTGGCTCTTTGCCCAGGTTTTTGGAGCACTCCTCTGCCGAGGGATTGGTCACCAACAGCGTTTTCCGGCATTCCAGGAACGCTAGGGACGTGGAGAAGCCCCCCCGACGAGGAGTCCAAAAAGCTGGACTACGCCGGGCGCAAAGTGTACGCTGCATCCTCCCTTGGCCTCCGCCAGGCCAGCTCTGCCATGCTGATGGCACACTTCTCCCATGCCCGCATGGGTTCCCTGGATGAGATGATCCCTCATCTTCCGGCCGACCTGCAGACCACGGTCTGGCAGGTTCAGGACCAGGGTAGGGCGGTGGCAAAGCAGCAGCTCCAAACAGCTCTGGACATAGGAGACTCCTGTGCCAGATCGGTTGCGGACGCATCCACCTTCTCAGTGGATACCAAGCACAAGTTGGCGGATGTCCCCTTCTTGGGGACCGACCTCTTCGGCCCTGGAGTGGAAGGTCACCTCCAGCGGATCGAAAAGTCCAGTGCCACTCTGGACTCTGTCACCTCTGCCCAGAAGGACAAAGGCCGCCATCAGCAGCAGCACAAACCCTTTTGTCCTTCTGCACGTCCGGCCCAACAGCACCAGCATCAGGGCCAGCAGGCTTGCACTTGGCATCCCAAACCCAAGCCTGCGGCTTCCTCCAACAGGAAGCAGGGCGGTAAAGGCCCAGGAGGTCCCTCGGCCGGTCCCTCCTCCAAGCCTGCCAAGTGACAGGTTGAGGGGTGTCGCCCCCAGCCTCGTCACTCCCCCCGGGTTCCCCCCATGGGGGGACGGCTCCACCACTTCCTTTCGGCCTGGTCCGCTATCACCACAGACCACTGGATGTTGGAGGTGGTAGGAAAGGGCCTGCCTCTGGAGTTCGAGCAGTCCCCACCCTTTCGAGCCGTTGAACCTTGGGGGGGCCACGGGGTCCGCAGCCTCGCTTTCAGCCCGCTGAGCCGATATTGCCCTGCTCCTCGAAAAAGAGCTGATCAGGAAGGTGGCGGATCCTCCTCCAGACCCGGGGTTTGTGTCCAGGTATTTTCTGGTCCCAAAACGGATGGGGGGCTGGTGCCCCATTCTTGACCTGCACAACCTGAACAGGTTCCTAAGGTCTCCGACCTTCAGGATGGTCACTCTGGCTCAGATAATCCCATCCTTGGAACGAGGCGTGTGGTTCTGTTCCCTGGACCTCCAGGACGCGTTCTTTCACGTCCCAATCCGTCCGTCTCATCAGAGATTCCTCCGCTTCAGAGCGGTGGGATCCCTTTACGAGTTCCGGGCCATGCCCTTCGGCCTCTCCCTAGCTCCCAGGGTCTTCACCAAATGCATGTCAGTGGTGACTGCATTCCTGCGGCACCGAAGGGTCCGGGTGTACCCCTACCTGGACGACTGGCTGATTGCAGCCCCCTCCAGAGCGGAGGTGGAGCGGTCCACAGATCTGGCCCTCCAGGTTTGCTCTCAGATTGGCCCCCTCATCAACAAGGCCAAGTCAGAACTCGTGCCAAAGCAGGTGATACATTTCATCGGGGCAGAGCTCGACTCTCTTAGAGCCAGAGCACGGCTCCCGGCGGACAGGGACGACGTTCTTTCCTCCTTTGCCCAATCATTTCAGGTTGGGCAATCGCGCCCTGCCCGGGACTTCCTGCGCCTCCTGGGCCTCATGGCAGCCTGCACCAGCATGGTCCGTTGGGCCCGCTGGTACATGCGTCCCCTTCAATGGGGACTGTCCAGCCAGTGGTCACTGCACTTTGATCCGTGGGATCAGCTAGTGACAGTGACCCAGGGAATGTGGAACGCTCTCCAGTGGTGGACCGTTCTGGCACATCTGCAGGAGGACATCCCATTTGTCCGCCCCGAGCCAACGGTCTATCGACCGATGCTTCTCTGATGGGTTGGGGTGCCCATCTGGGGGAGCACAGAGTGCACGGCTTCTGGTTCCCTCAGGAGTCCCGATGCCACATCAACCTGCTGGAGCTTCGAGCGGTTCGTCTAGCCCTCACCACCTTCGCTCCGTTTCTACGGGGTCAAGCGGTTCAAGTCCAGACGGACAATACCACGACCATGTACTACCTAAACCGCCAGGGCGGGACGCACTCCATGCCTCTGTGCAGGGAAGCTCTCCGCATTTGGTCTCTCGTGCGCAGCCTAGAGGCGGATCTCCTCGCCATTCACGTGGCAGGAGCCTCCAACACCCTGGCCGATGCCCTAAGCTGGATAGGGGCTGCGTCCCACGAGTGGTCTCTCCTACTGGAGGTAGTACAAGATCTGTTCTCCCACTGGGGCACGCCTCAGGTGGACCTGTTTGCTTCCAGGGAGAATGCGAATCTGAGACTGTTTCATGCCCGCCTCCCTCAGCAGGGCTCACTGCAGGGGGATGCCTTCTGGAGGCTGTGGACCCTGAGCCTCTTCTACGCCTTTCCTCCATTTCCCTTGATCCACAAGGTGCTTCTCAAGGTGAGGAGGGGCAAGGCTCAGGTGATTCTGGTAGCCCCAGACTGGCCCCGTCAGTTCTGGTATCCAGATCTCCTCAGTCTCAGTTCCAGGCTCCCGAGGTGGCTTCCAGCCCACCTGGACCTGATCTCAGTCAGTCTGGGGAAGGTATTCCATCCGGACCTTCAATCCCTGCTCCTGATGGCCTGGTTCCTGAGCAGCTAGAGTTCCAGGCCTTGGGTCTTTCCGATGAGGTCCTAAACGTCGTCGAGGCATCCCGTAAGGAGTCGACCAGAAAATGCTACACCTTCAAATGGGAGAGATTTTCCATTTGGTGTCAGGGCAAGGGCCTGGACCCTTCCTCCTGTTCCTTGGCAAGCATTCTGGACTACCTGTGGTCCCTTTCTCAGCAAGGGCTTCGGTCGACGACCCTTAAGGTGCACCTGGCAGCCATCTCTGCTTACCGGGCGTGGGCTGGGAAGCAGTCGGTGGCGCAGGAGAAGGTGGTCGGGCGCTTTTTTAAAGGCCTTGATCACATATCACCTCCGGTGCGAGAACCTCCACCTCCATGGGATCTACTGCTGGTATTGGCTAAGCTCATGGGCAAGCCATTCGAACCGATGCACAGGTGTGACAGCTCTCACCTGTCATGGAAGACCGCCTTCTTGGTGGCTATCACATCAGCCAGAAGGATGGGAGAGCTCCAGGCGCTTTCCATCAGTCTCTCCTTATCTGGTCTTTCACAGGGATAGTAATCTCGCGCCCCCACTCAAATTCCTTCCAAAGGTGGTGTTGGAGTTTCACCTTAACCAGGTGTTGACTCTGCCGGTGTTCTACCCCAATCACACCTCGGAGGCCGAATACAGGCTTCATACTTTGGACCCTAGAAGAGTGCTCGCTTATTATAAGGAGCAGACGGCTGAAGTTTGGGGAGAGGTTCGCCAGCTGTTTGTCACCTACACTGAAGCCGCACCTGGCAGACCTGCAGCCAAGCAGACAATAGGCAGGTGGGTCACCTCCTGCATAGATCTCTGCTATAGGTTGGCGGGCATGGAGCCTCCCAGAGGGATAAGAGCTCATTCTACCTGCCATACTGCTGCATCAGTAGCTGCTTCCAGGGACGTCCCTATCCAGGAAATCTGCAGGGCTGCTACCTGGAAGTCAGCACATACCTTCATCACCCACTACCACATCGACCTTGAGTCACATCAGGATGCTGGTTTTGGGGCCTCGGTTCTCCAGTCCTTATTTCCCAAGTAAGTATCGGGTATGTCTTGCCTCCCTCCTCCCGGAGAACTGCTAGAGTCTGCCAGACAGTGTGGATGAACAACATATCCATGTCCCTAGAAATACAGGTTACTCACTTGTAACAGGAGTTCTAGGAATGGTATATGTTCATCCACCGCGACCCACCCGACTCTCCCGGCTTTGGCGCACAACCTCCTGGCTTCCAGCGGGCTAGATCTGGCGTCATGGGGCGGAGCCGAGAGTTTTACCACCCGGGTGGGAGGAGCCAGCTTGAAGACCTTCCGGCAAGATTTAAAGTGGCAAGGAACCTGCCAGTGTGGATGAACAACATATGCCATTCCTAGAACTCCTGTTACAGGTGAGTAACCTGTATTTTCAAACCTCTGTCTTTCGGTTATGGGTTAGACGAGTCTAGGTTTATATCATTTCGGTAAGTTTTTCGGTTTCTGAACGGATACTCGGAGCTGGGAAGAAAATGGAAGACATTTTATTTACTTTTTTGAGGGAAAGTTTTATTTTAAAGAGTTTCTATTTGTGTATTTGGTCCAGTTCTAATTTTGGTTAAAAAACTGAGTGTTTTACTTGATTTTTCTCCCGGTCGCTAACTCTACCGTAAACTGATACTTTCTCTCGCTTATCCAAGCTTCACCACCACCTGTGGATAGGTATTAATTTATATTTTGTGGGTTTATGTCACAGAAACACACCAAAAAAACTGGTCCCACTGGGTTTCAGCATTGCACAGAGTGTGGAGAGCCATTTGCCAAGGCAGATCCACACCTTGTTTGCATGTTTTGCTTGGGGTGTGACCACCTTCATGCAGCTTATGAGATTTGTAAAAACTTTCTCCAGTCTACACTTGACAGACGTTTAGAGAAAGGATGGCAAAAAATCTGCTGACACAGATGGCCGGTCTGGTCTCTCACCGAAAGATAAACCAGTGTAACTGGAGGGGGGGTGCCCCCTAACTCGGGCAAGACCTCCTCGACCAAGAGAAACACAGAGACAGCCCTTGAAACAGCTACTGCCAAGAAAAAGAGAAAGCGCGCCGGTTCAGAACCACAGAAACAAACTGTTGGTGGTTCCAACTGCTGTGGAAATAGCGAATGCAATCCACATCATTCAGTTGCAACCCAGTTCAGGTGAACTGGTTCAGCATCTACTACCTCATCCCTCAGTTCTAATGTCTGGTACCCAGAGGCATACTATGAGCAGGAGTATGCTTTTTTTTTCTTTATTTACTGTTTCCCTTTGGTCACCGGTGTTTTGCGCATCTCTCTGGCATGGGCACACTTCAGCATTGCCTCTACCGCCTGCTGTGCCTTCCCCCGACTGAGGAATCAGTTGCTGGGTCCCTCCTCCTGCGCCCGCTAATGGGAGAGGCAGGACCACGGAGAGTCAAGTTGAGACCAGGACCGGCATTGGGTGTGTGGGCTCAGCCTACTCGAACCCCACCATCGCCTCCCAAGCCACCATGGTTTTTCCACCTTGGTTTATGCCCTCTGAGGTGTGGCCATCCAGTGATGTCTGTGCCAAGGGCATACCCTTAAGCTGACATTTTCCGTCACCTCGTCCCCTTCAAGCAGCACATTACTGTTTCCTTCAGTCTCCAGCAGGGGCCACTACAGAGCGGTGCATCCCCGAAACACTCCCCAGGAGAGGAGAGCAGTACTTCAGACACTCAATCCTCTCCTCCCCCTGATAATCAGAGTCCGCTCCCGAACATGGGTCACCAACATGGCATGAGGTGTGGCATCCAGTGCCTCAACCCTCTGCGCCACTGGGCCAGCACAAGCAGGAGTATGGTGATGAAGATGAGGAAGACTTCGATGAGACTATTGAGCCAGAAGTTTGTACTGACCACCAAGAGTATGACTCTCTTCCTTGTGCCTCTGGGAACTCCTCCTCTCACTATACTTTTATGAAAAGGGTGGCAGAGACCTTGGTGCTGCCTGCCCAGGAGACACCTGAAGAGGAGCCAGACTATGTAGAAATGATGAATGTGCCTGCTACCAAGAGACTCATCATACCCATCCACAAGTCTTTGAAGAGGCAGACCATGAACATTTTACAAACCCTTATTTCCATCCCTCCAGTTAATAAAAAGATGGACAGGAGGTATTTGCTGGCTGGAAATGATACTGAGTTTTTATTTAACCATGTCAGCCATGAAGGGGTGGTCCAAGCTGCAGCCTGTGAGAAAGCAGGCATTCTTCTGGTCTCTCATCCTCCTGACAAGGATTCGAGGAAGACTGACTCCATGGCCAAAAAGAGTACTTGGGGGCTTCCCTGGCCATCAGGCAGGCCTCCTATATGGCCTGTGTGTGTTCAGGTACCAGAAGTCCTTATGGGAGTCCATAAAGGAATGGGCTAAGACTGCTGCTCCTCAGCTGGCAGCAGATTTGGAGGCGGCTGCAAGTACAACAGGTTACTCACCTGTAACAGTAGATCTTACTTCGAGAGGGCTCTTACAGTAGGTAATTACTTATAGGACTTGACGCCGGCAGGCAGCAGGACCCCACGGAAAAATTTCTAGCTAGCAGTCCCTGGCGAGGGACCGCTTCCACGTCAGGTGACCGGCATCAGGAGACGGTATAAAGGGGCGGTCCCTGACACCCGCCTTCCAGTTCTTTCCCACTGTTGGCTCGTGCAGTGCCTCGTGGAAAAGTTCGTACTTCGTCAGCCTCTTCCTCTATCTCTAGGTTTACCGGCCATGGGTCAGGGGACTCTGGGCCTCAAATCCTTTCAACTGCATGCCTGGCTCCTGCAGACTTAGTCCAATCCCGTTTTGGAGTGTCTTCCCAAGTGGCAGAGATTTTGGTGGTGGCCAGAAAACCCTCCACCAGATCCACTTATGCCATGAAGTAGAAAAGATTCACTATCTGGGCTGCTTCCAAGAACGTGGAACCCTTCTCCTGTTCAGCGGGGCTTCTGCTGGAGTACCTATGTCATCTGTTTGACCTGGGCCTGTCATTCTTCTCTGAAGGTACACATGGCAGCCATTTCGGCCTATCATGTTCCCTTTGCAGATAAAACTTTCGCTCAATTGGAGGTCTCCAAGACCTTTCTCAGAGGGGTCCTCCACCTGAGACCCCCCCATCCATACTCCTGCTCCCCCTTAGGACTTGAACTTTGTTCTCGAAACTTACTCTCCCTCCCTTCCAACCTGCAGCTTCTACGGATTTGAAGTTCCTTTCATGGAAGACTCTCTTCCTGGTGGCCATTACTTCTGCTCAGAGAATTTCCGAGCTCCAGGCCCTGATGTGTAAAATCCCATACTTGATTTTTCACTAGGAACGTGTTGCTCTTCGCACTAATCCTAAGTTTCTTCCTAAAGTAGTAGCTGAGTCTACTCTTAATCAGTCCATAGAGCTACCTGCCTTTTTCACGCAGTACTCTAATCAAGGGGAATATTTACTCCATACTATGGATGTTCACCGGATTCTGAGATACTACACCAACAGGACGAAGGATCTCAGAAGGACTGATCAATTGTTAGTGTCTTTTGCTTATAAAAGGGAAGGCAATGCTGTTTCCAAGCAATACCTATCTAAGCGGTTGGCTCATTGCATCACTTTCTGTTATGACAAATACTTGACCGGGGAGGGTCTTGTTGTAAGAGGCCACTCCAGTAGAGGAGTAGCTGCCTCAGCGGCTTGTTTCAAGAATGTGTCTGCGGCAGACATCTGTGCTGCTGCCACCTGGACTTCCGTCCATACCTTTACTAAACACTGCAGTTTGGATGTTGCCTCTCGCCGTAGAACAGGCTTCGGGCTGGCTGTTCTGCAAGGCCTCCTATCTTGAGGCTTGCACAGTTAGAACTGTTTTTCGGAGTAGCTTCCTCCTCCCGGTGCCTCTCTTTGTTCCAGACTGCTTGGGACCGCTAACTAGAAATTTTTCCATGGGGTCCTGCCGCCTGCCGGCGTCAGTCCTGTATGTAATTACCTACTGCAAGAACCTCTCTTGAAGATCTACTGTTACGGTAAGTTCTTATGTAACTGTACATCTTACTTTGAGAGGGCTCTTGCAGTAGGTAATTACATATAGGACTGACGCCGGCAGGCGGCAGGACCCCACGGAAAAATTTCTAGCTAGCAGTCCCTGGCAGGGACCGCCCCCACATCAGGTGACCGGCATCAGACGACGTCGGTATAAAGGGGCGGTCCCGGACGCCCGCCTTCCAGTTCTTTCCCGCCATCAGCTCGTGCAGCGCCTCGCGGTGAAGTTCCTGCTCAGCCCTGTTGCTTCGTCTTTTTACCGAAAGTATCAGTATTTTGCATTTTATTCATCAGATGAACGTCTGTTTGTCGTCCCCTTCAAAAAATAAGTGCGACTCGTGCGGCGCCCAGTTGCCTCACAAAGACGGTCACTCCCTCTGCCTTTTTTGTTTAGGCCCCGATCACGCGGTTGACAAGTGCCTGCATTGCCTGCATTTCAACGCGGCCACCCACAGACAACACCAGCAGTCTTTGGAAGCCCATCTCCTTAAAAAGAAGATGTCCGCAATGGAGAAGGAGTTGAAGAAGCTTAGGCAGGCGTCGACCTCCCCTGAATGACACAAGAAGCGGGACAAACAAAGGCACTGGGAGAAAGCGTCCTCTTCCACGACTCCGGCTGGAGCCACGGCTAAGGTACCGTCCCCTCCGGGGGATCGCCCGATGACAGCCTCCAAGGCTTTGGAGGAGGCGTCAGCCCGCCCGTCGGGTTCACGTTCGAGCCCGCCGGGTGCCTCCAGGCAAAAGGAGGCTTCTGCCCCCAGTACTGCCACAGGCTTGCGGCCTGCTGGTGCGGGCGCCTCCCATAAGCTGGAAGTCGGCCCCTCCGGCGTCCGCCCGGAGAAGGCCGCTAAGCGCATCGACCTTCAGGGTGCAGCGACAGTGTCCCACTTGACCGGGCATTCCTATCCTCGTCCACCTCCGGCGAGGACCCCCTAAGTCAGACGCCAGCTCTCTGGCGTCCGCCGAGATGACCCCTAAGTCGAGCGTTGGCTTCTCCGGCGTCGGCGGCGCATCGGAGCCTACGACAGACCCTTCACCGTCTGTCGTTCCAGGTTCCCCGCAGCCTTCGCTGCCATCCAGGGAGCCCGAGTCCCCCCTGCCTGACCCCGGGGACTTTTCTCTTCCGTCCCCAGGCAATGCTCGGGATGCTTTTCCGCCATCAGATCCTCCCCCTACAGAACCGGATCTGACGCCGGCCCCTCCGACGCCGGTGGGGGATATTCCTCTCCCATCGGGCCCTCCACCCCACGGGCCTATCACGGTTGATCCGCCCGTGGAGTTCCCTACTGGGCCGTCTGCTCTGGCAGCTCCTCCAGTATCTGGGTATCCGCCATCCTATCCGACGCCGGTTTACCCAGGACCACAGTATTCTACGCCACAGTACCCGGCACCGTCCCCACCGATGCCGCAGTACCCAGCTCCGGCCTTCCCGCAGCCAGGTTACAGATACTCACCTTACGGATGTCATCCATACAACTATTCCCCTCCTCCTCCACCGGCCCCCAGGCTGCTGGTGGATCTTCAGGAGACTCTGGCCTCCTGGTGGGCTGAGGCCAAGGCTCAGCTCACCAAGGAAGTCGAGAGCCGCCTCACAGCGATGGTGCCACCTCCGGCTCCCGTACGCCCCAGGCGGCACACTCCCTCTCCACCTCCGGATTCCCGAGCTCTCCCCTCGGGATCCAGAGAGGGGCAGGACACGCGTCCAGGGATCCCCCCTAAGGAACCCGTTCCTCCCCCTAGACGAGCTAGGGAGTTTTACTCTGCTTCAAATTCTTCTTCTTCTTCTTCTCTCTCAGACTCCTCGGATTCCTCCGACAGATGCTCCGAGAAAGACGAGCCTCACTCTCCGTCCAAGCCCTGGCCGAGGACTCCTCCGAAGTCTCTTCCGGAGGATCCTTCCTTCACGGAGTTGCTCAGGAAGATCCAGGAAGTCCATCAGTGGCGTTCCTTAGAGCCAGATCTTCAGCGGGTTAAACTCGCCGAACATCTGGACTTGCCCCTTACGGCCCCTACTCTAGTGCCACCCTGGATCGAGCCTCATGCCCACCTTTTTTCCACCATTTGGAAACAACCATCAGCTTTAGCCCCACTTCCTCGGAAGTCCAACAGGCTATACCAGGCTCCAGAGGGTGTAGACTTTCTAGACTCCCAACCCCGTGCAGACTCTGTTGTGATTAGCGCTGCTCACGGCCGGTCAGCACACCCAAAATATTTGAGCTTGTCTCCCCCGGACAAGGAATCTCGCCTTCTGGATCAGTATGGAGGGAAGATCTATGCTTTTTCCACACTGGGGATTAGGGCCCTAAATTATGTAGCACATATGGGGGATTACCAGAAGGCTGTCCTTACCCAGGCGGAATCTAAGATTGACTCCTTGCCTGACTCCCAAGTCAAGCAGGAGTTAGCTGACCTTGTCTGTTCTGCTCGTTCGGCCAGTCGTCACGTTCTGAGGATGACCTACGATGCAGTGGACACCGCAGGACGGAGCTCCGCGTTCGCTGTAAGTCTTTGGCGTCACGCATGGCTCCGTGTGTCAGGTCTGGTCCTGGAGGTGCAGTCAGCAATTCAAGAAGCACCTTTCAGAGGTTCGGTGCTTTTCAGTGGTGATGTCAAGGACATCATCACCGACTTGCAGGAGAAGGGGATGGCCCTCAAATCTGTCTATTCCATGTACAGTCCCCATCCCCCGTAGCGCCGTCCTTTTCGCAAACGCAGCCGGCCTCAAGCGAAACCCCAGGGAAGGCAGGCCAAAAAGCGTTAGGCCCCAGCTGCCAGGCCCCCGCCACCCAAAAAAGCAGCAGGTGCCCCAGCTGCGGCGCTGCCTCACACAACCTGACTCCTTCCCTCTCCCACCACCTCTGGACTCCCCGGAGGAACCGGTAGGAGGGAGATTCTCCCTCCACCTTCCGGGTTGGGAGAGGATAACTTCAGATTCATGGGTGCTTCAGATCATAGCAGAGGGGCACTCTATAGAGCTTCTGCAGAAACCTCCACGTCACCCCCCTCTGAAACTCCTCTTACTCAAGGGACCATCTTCCTTTGGTCAGGGAAGAAATATCTGCTCTCCTCGTGAAGCAGGCCATAGAACCCGTCCCCCTTCACCTTCACGGGACGGGTTACTATTCCCATTTCTTCCTTGTACCAAAGAAGACGGGAGATCACAGACCCATTCTCGATCTCAGCTCCCTAAACTTCTATGTGGAATACAAAAAGTTCAGGATGCTCTCCCTTCAAACCCTCTTGCCCCTTCTCCGGCCGGGCCAATGGCTTTGTGCACTGGATATGCAGGATGCATACCTGCACATCCCCATTCGCCTCTCGAACCGAAAGTACCTCAGGTTTGCGTTCCAGGGGGACCATTACCAATTCCAGGCGTTCCCTCTTGGTCTTTCCTCGGCTCCCCGAGTTTTTACCAAATGCCTGGCGGTGGTAGCAGCCCACCTGCGTACTTTGGGAGTTCAGGTTTTTCCCTACCTGGACAACAGGCTCCTGGCGGCCTCGTCCAAGGAGGAACTCCTGCATTTTCTCTCCCTCACCCAGCAGGTTTTCACTGGTCTGGGTATCACCATCAACTATTCTAAGTCTCATCTGGACCCTTCCCAGAGACTCCAGTTCATCGGGGCAATCCTCGATACGACAGTGTGCAGGGCCTTCCTGCCTTCGGACAGGAGGGCCTCCCTCCAGTCCCAGATTTCCCTTCTTTTGGAATGCAGGAAGGTTCCGGCGAGGTTGGTGCTCCGTCTTTTGGGGCTTATGGCGGCTGCCATCCCGACGGTTTCGTGTGCGCGCCTCCGCATGAGGATCTCTCAGTGGACTCTACGCTCCAAGTGGGATCAACGTGTAGACGACCTAGATCATCTGGTGCTGATGATCTCGCTGATGACAAGAGACTTGCAATGGTGGATGGTTCGAGAGAACCTGATCTTCCTGGACATAAGTCTGCACCACTCATTCACACTATTGGGATCTGCGCCGGAGGCACTAGAACCCATCGGGAGCAAACTTTTTGCTGGAGGGTCGACACCAGAGATGGCGCGTGAGCACTAGCTCGCAGCGGCAACGACTATCTCGCGACCCTCCAACCGCTTCTCAGTTCTTTTTTCCGCCTGGCGAGTGCGCTTCAGTAACGACGTCGCCGCGCCTGTCGGAGTCAAACTTCAAACTAGCAGCATAGTTTTCAGTTTATTTTTTGTAGTATTATCTCAATATAGTATCGCTTTAGTTTATTCTATTTTAATATACAATAAAGAAGTCTCAGCCTACTGGCGAACCATGAGCAGGTCAGGTGCGGTAGGGAGACTTACGTATGAAAACTGTTCAGTCAGTTGGGCTGGGTCCGGTCGCCTCCTTCTCCGAAGAGGTCCGACAATGGTAAGTCAATGCCGGGATGGGCGGTCCCCGGAGGCATAAAACAAATAGTCGCATTCGTCGCACCGTTCGGCCTCGAGCTCTTCTTGACCCACAGGTCTAAAAGAGAGGCATCACTTCGAGTCACCCTCTGATATGTCTGCGCGATCGACACTCTGTTATCGTGGCTGGTTGCGGTCTCCTTCGCAGTCGCCAACTTCTGCTTCCGGTAGCCGGCGTCTTACGGCATCAAGTCCTACCCGCCTACAGGTAGGTCTTCCAGATGAGCAGTTTCATCAGTGGGCGCTCTTATGGGCAATGGGCTCGGAGGTTGGTTCTGCTACCTGGCTCAGTTGCCCGACCGCCTGAGCTGTCGGACGACCAGGTAGGGCGGTTGGACTTTCCTGGTCTCACGGCACCTTCGTGCCGACGACTCAGCGCTTAGGTGTTCCCCCTCACATAGCTGCGGCAGGGGCCACCGATGCCCTTATCTCCTGCTATTTCCCTTCTAACCATGTTTTCAGGGTCCTGGGATGCTTCGGCGCGTCCAGCGGTGCGTCTGGCCTTTCGGCGCCATCTGCGGTGTCGCCAGGGCTATCGGCGCTGTTTTCGGCGTTGCGGGGGCTTCGTCGGTGCCGTCCATGGCGTCGGCGGAGCTTCTCGGCGCCTTCTGCGCGTGCCGTATTGCCTTCTCGGCACCATCCGCCCGTGCCCGGGCGGCTTCTGGCGCCGTCCTCGGTGCCGGGCGGCTTCTCGGCACCGTCCTCGGTGCTGGGCGGCTTCTCGGCGCCGTTTGCGGTCCCGTTTGCCTCCTCGGCGCCGGGAGCTCTCGAGGACTCCTCTTTCCTCTCAGTTCTTCCTTCCTGTCCTGTATTTCACTCCTTTCCTGTCCAAACAGTCCTCCCTGGACTATCAGGAGATGACGTTGAGCCTGACCCAGACCTTCGGTTGGGTGATGAAGTGGACGAAGCAGGATCTTTCACTGCTACAGAGCCTGTGGTCGAGGACCTGTCCTTTAAGTCTCTGTTGAAGAACCTGAGTTCCACTCTTTCTCTCCAGACTACAGACATCGATCCTGGGAAGCGGTTAAGACTCCAATATCTTCATGCTTCGGAGATCCCTACGGATTTGACTCCTCCGATTCAACCTTCCTTAGAGGCAGCTGTCTCAAATGGTATGGAATAATCCTGCTCTTACCCCTTGGTGGCTAAAATCCATTGATAGAAATACTTAGCTCCCAAGGATGAGTCCTTTCCTGGCATCCCAAGCCTTTGACGGATCCTATTGTAGTCCTGGCAGAGAATGACAAGGTCGTTCTTCCTCAAACTACTACAGCTCGACCTATTAACAAGAGTCTCGTAAGATTGATACATTAGGTAAAGAGTCTTTGCTCGTCCACTCTAAGTATACGTATTGCCAGTTACCAGGGCTATTTTTCTCCAGTATGAAGTCCATTCCTGTGGCACTCTATCAAACAAATGGTTGAAGCTCTTCCGGACTCGGACTCTAAGCCAGAGCTTCTTCTGACCATTACCAGAGGTATTGAATCTAATAACCAACAGGTCAAAGCAGCCATGGATGCTTTTAGACACTGCTTCTCGTTCAGCAGCTGCTGGTATTTGTACTACGCCGTCAGTCCTGGCTGCGTGCCGGGCTTCACGAATGATGCACAGTAGCAGGTGATGGCGTTGCCCTTTGACTGACTCGTATCTTTTTGGTCCTCAGGTAAGAGCAAGCTCTAGAGGCTACTCAGAAGACTAGGTCGGCCATTAAGCTGGCTCGACCCCTCCTACCCCTCTCGAGGGCATGTCGATAGCGTCAGTTTCATAATGCGTCAGTCCTTTCGAGGCAGGGGCAGAGGAAGTTTCCATAAGAGCCAACCTGCCCAACCTCAAAAGAAGACGCGAACAGAAAGCGCAAGGACTCAAAGCGCCCAGTGCTACCTTATAAGTTGCAGCCCAAGTTCCATCTCCACTGCCGAGGTGGACTTTTTCCTCTCCGGTGGGAGGTCATCTGATGCACTTCTACAACCAGTAGAAGTCCATAACCTCGAGACAAATGGGTCCTCCGGATAATTAACAGGGTATTCTCTCAATTTTCTGGAACCCCTCCAAATCGATCCTCCCAAGCGACAACCCAGGCTGTCAATCCTTCCCAGTCAGACCTTCTCTTCGCCGAGATCCAGGGCCTTCTGAACAACAGGGCAGTAGAACTGGTGCCTCTGCATCAACGAAACACAGGGTTCTACTCCCACTACTTTCTGGTTCCAAAGAAGTCTGGGGGTATGCCCCATTCTAGACCTCAAGCTAAACAAATTTCTCCCAGGAGAAATTCAAAATATTCTCTAGGAACCCTGTTACCTTTGCTTCATCAACACGACTGGCTAGCCTCCCTGGACATGCAGGCCGCTTATCAGCACATTCCTATTCACGAGGCATCACAAATTCCTGAGGTTTGTGGCTCTGGTCAACACTATCAGTTCAGAGTCCTGCCCTTTGGGAGCTATCTCGGCGCTGAGTCTTTACAAAGTGTTGTGCAGTTCTCATGGCCGCATCTCGAAGCTCGGAATCCAGTGTTTCCCTACCTGGACGACTGGCTCTAGCAGAAGCCCTTCCAGACAGGGGACCCTGGAAGCCGTTCAGGAGCCTCTCACCTTCTTACGTCCATGGGAGTTCTGCTGAATCTAAAGAAGTCACAGTTGCAGCCTCCCAGAGACTCCTTTTCATAGGGACTCTACTGGACACCTCTTCGCAAAGGCTTTCCTTCCAGAGGACAGAAGGCTCGATATCTTTCAGATGGCCCGTTAACATTGGGGAGAACAGATCAGTTACAGCTCTCTCAATGCAGCGTATGTTAGGCCTCATGGCATCCTCAGTGTTCACTGTACCCCTACTTCGGCTACATGAGAACCACCCAATGGATGCTCAGTGCTCAGTGGTCCCCAACCACTCACCCTCAGTCTTATCTCATCAAGGTGACAGAACCCTTACAGAGGTCTCTCACCTGGTGGTCTCAAGAGAGCAATCTCCTGGAAGGATTTCCTTTGCTCCTCTGGATCATCAAATCTCCATCACCACAGGCACGCTCGCTAGCGGGATGGGGAGCTCATTATCGCTCTCTCCACACTCAAAGGTGTATGGACTCAACCCTGAGGCCCAGCTTCACATAAATGTCCTAGAGATGAGAGCCATCCTTTATCGGTCCGGGCTTTGAGACATCCTCTGTCAAAGAACATTCTCCTTCAAATGGACAACAAAGCTGTGATGTATTACATCAACAAACAGGGCGGTGCTCACTCTTACCCCATATGCAGGGAAGCGATGAGGTGTGGAATGGTGCTTGAACACAAATCTCTAATTCAAGCGGTCTACCTGCCAGGTGTACAAAACGACTTGGCGGACCGTCTCAGCAGAACAGAGGCAGATCCTCACGAGTGGTCTCTCGACTCAACCATAGTTCAATCACTATTCGAAGAGTGGGGAACTCCAGACCTGGACCTTTTTGCATCCCCACTCAATGCAAAACTGCCTCTCTTCTGCTCCAGAAATCCAGGGCCTGGCATTTTCTGTCAGGATGCGTTCAAGCTGCGGTGGACAAAGCTTTCTTTCGCCTTTCGCCTCTTCCTCTAATTCAGAGAGTACTTCTCAAATTCGAGTCCCAGGGGACCAAGATGATTCTTATTGCTCCATCTTGGCCTCGACAACTATAGTTTCCACTACTCAACAATATGTGGCAGCCCCTCGAGACCACTCCCCTGCAGATGAACCCTGTTGACTCAGGGGTCTGGTGGTCCATCCAACCTGAGATCGCTTCACCTTCACGCTAGCTCTCTGAAGAGGTAGAAGTGAACCCGGTTCAATGTCTCACTGAAGAGTTTCAGAATATTCTTCTGGCTGCTTGGAAGCCAGCTACTCGAGAAAACTTACGTCTAAGTGGAAGTGTTTTAACTCTGGTGTGCAAAGTCCTCTTGGAATCCTTTTCCTGTCCACCAGACAAGGTTTTGAGTACCTTTGGACCTCTCAAATTCAGGGTCTTCAGTACTCTACAGTCAAAGTTCACCTTAGTGCCATTTCAGCGTATCATGAGCCGGTTTCTTCTTTGTCTCTAGCTCAGTTACCTATGGTTAAGAGATTTCTTAAAGGAATTCTGCATACCAGACCCCCTATAAGACGTCCGGTTGCAGCCTGGGACATTAACCTTGTGCTAGACATGCTCACTCGGAAACCTTTCGAACCTCTGGCTACCTGTGAGCTAAAATTTCTCACCTGGAAGACAGCCTTCCTAGTGGCCATTACCTCAGCCCACAGGGTCTCTGAGATACATGCCTAGGTATCGGACCCTCCAGTATACTGTGTTCCATAAGGACAAAGTAGTTCTTACACTCATCTAAATTTCTTCCCAAGGTTGTGTCAGAATTCCATCTAAACCAACCTCTGGTGCTTTCCTCTTACCATGAACTTCCAAAATGAAGGAGAAACGGTGCTCTTCATTCCTTGGCTGTTAAAGAGAGCCTTACGTTCTATCTAGATAGAACCAAGGATTTTCACAAAGCCAACAACTGTTTGTTTCCTTCAGCGAGACCCGCTGGGTCAACCTGTCGCTATCAGATGCATCTGCCATCGGTATAGTGGCATGTCTTCGACATTGCTATTCCATGGCACATGTTAAATTGGAAGAGGCTTCACGTCACTCTACCAGAGCGTAGCGGCATTCCCAGCTGAAATTGCAATGTGCCGATTGCAGACATCTGCAATGCCGCCACCTGGAGCTCGGTGCATACCTTCATTAAGCATTATGCACTGGATGTTCATGCAAAGTACACATTCCACCTGGCAGAACTATCCTTAATGGACTTCTGTCCTAGAAACGTGAGCTCTTGGCCTTCCTGCCGCCCTCTTGGGGATTATTGGCTGGGTACTCTCCAATAGTGTGAATGAGTGGTGGAGACTTATGTCCAGGAGAAGATATGAAAATTACGCATCTACCGTAATTCCTGATCTTCTTGGACGAGTCTCCCACCACTCACTACACGCCCACCCTCCATCCCCGAGCTCACTGCTGTGCTTGGTCTTCACTCCTCAAATCTTTAGGCTGTGAAGACATCTTTGTTGACCTTCTTACCACGGGTCACCCGGACTATCTTATGTCCGGTCTTAAAGATTAGTTACTCTTTCACGTTAGTTGCGCTGCACCTCCATGGTAAAAAAAGGTACTGAGGGTGGTTGGAGGGTCGACGCCGAGATAGTGCTCGCGGCGCCATCTCTGGTGTCGACCCTCCAGCAAAAAGTGTGCTCCCGATGGGTCCTAGTGCCTCCGGCGCAGATCCCAATAGTGTGAATGAGTGGTGGAGACTCGTCCAAGATCATCAAGAATTACGGTAGGTACGTAATTTTCATTTCCGGGGGGTCCCCTTCTTTCATCCTCCCCCCATCCAGACTCTGACCACGGACGCATCAGGCAAAGGTTGGGGAGCCCATCTGAGTCCTCTCAGAACCCAGGGGTTATGGTCCAGATTGGAGTTACTGTTCATATCAATGTGCTTGAGCTACGAGCAGTGCTGTATGCTCTCCAGGCCCTTCACCAATACATCCTTCCCAGTCACCTAGCTGTCCAAACAGACATGTGTGTGGTGTGGTACATCAACACGCAGGGAGGGACCCGGTCCTACCTACTGTGCAGGGTAGCGATGAGGGTTTGGGAATGGGCAACGCTTCACAACCTTCACCTCATGGCAATCCATGTTCCGAGAGTCGACAGTGTCCTGGCAGACAAGCTAAGTCGTTCTTCGGCTCTGCCACATGAGTGGGAACTGGACCAAAAAGTTCTAAAAAGCATCTTCCAGGTTTCGGGACTCCACAGATAGACCTGTTCGCCTCTTCCCAAAACGCAAAGCTTCCAACCTTTTGCTCGCTCGCTCCAGAGCGAGGCACTTTTGGAGCGACGTTCTATCTCTAAGCTGGAAGGACAGATTCATCTATGCTTTTCCTCAAATTCCTCTGGTCCCTCGTGTGCTGCAGAAACTGGCATTGGAAGGAGCGAGAATGATTCTGATCGCTCCTTTCTGGCCCAGGCAAATCTGGTTCTCTCTTCTACAACAATACTCAGAGGTTCTTCCTCTTCCTCTTCCTTTATGTCGAGGATTGCTGATCCAGGATCAGGGGACCCTGGTCCATCCGGGACTCAAGTCTCTTCAACTTCATGCGATAGCCCTGCAGACCCTAGCCCAATCCTGTTTTGGCGTCTCTCCTAAGGTGGCAGAGATTCTGGTGGAGGCTAGAAAACCCTCCACTAGGTCCACCTACGCTATGAAATGGAAGAGATTTTCCATTTGGGCTGTCTCCAGGAACGTGGAGCCTTTCTCCTGTCCTGTGGTCGTTCTGCTTGATTATTTGAATCATCTTTTCGACCTGGGTCTGTCACTCCTCTTTGAAGGTTCACATGGCTGATATTTCAGCCTACCATGTTCCCTTCGTTGATAAAGCATTTGCCCAATTGGAGGTATCAAAGACTTTTCTCAGAGGGGTCCTTCATCTCAGGCCCCCTGTTCGGACTCCGGCTCCCCCTTGGGACTTGAACTTTGTCCTCGAGAAACTTACCCTTCCTCCTTTTGAGCCTGCAGCTTCCGCAGACTTGAAGTTCTTATCGTGGAAGACACTCTGGCAGTGGCCATTACTTCTGCTCGCAGAATTTCCGAGCTCCAGGCCCTTATGTGTAAAATCCCTTATCTGATTTTTCACAAAGAATGAGTAGCTGTTTGCACGAATCCTAAGTTTCTCCCGAAAGTGGTAGCGGAGTCTACCTTAAGCCAGTTTTCTAGCCACCTGGACTGGACACCAATCGACTCTGCCATTGATGTAAACCAAGCCTTAGACCTTTTCATCAGCCACTTCACTGCGGCCTGCAATATCTTTGCACCTCTCAAAAAGCTGAAGGTCAGGGGCAGAGCTAACCTTTGGATAACCCCGATCTAATCATTTTAGTCAAACATAGGGATCATCTCTGGCACTGTGCCCATGCAACATCCAAACCTGGGGATATTCATAAATATAAAGCTGCCAGAAATGAGTGCACGCTGGCAGTTAGGAGAGCCAAAAGCAAATACTTCAAAGAAACTTTCTCCAACTCCTGGGGTGATGGAAAAAAAAACTGGAGTAACTTGAAAGACCTTACAGGCAAGGACTCTAAGTCACCACCCACCATGCTAAACATAAATGGAACACCAGCAACTGACCTGTACACCATCACCAACACCTTTAACAATGCGTTCTCCAACTTGAATAGTGTCCTCCCTTCTAATTTCTTTGATGCCCCCTCTGGTAGTAACCCTCCTGCAACTACTCCGCTCCTACACCCTGCCCCGCAACTCTACTTCAAGGAGATCCCAGTGCATGAAGCCAGAACCTATATTCAGAAGGCCATTCACAATGCAGGCTACAGTGGACTCCCTTTGACTGAAGTTGTTAGCACTTGTCCTTGAAGAAGTCCTTGAACCCTTGACAAAGGTCCTCAATCTATCACTAAGGATGTCCCAGTTCCCATCCGCTGGCAAACAGGCAACCATCACACCAGTACACAAAAGTGGAGGCAAATCACTGTACTCCAACTACAGACCTATCTCCATCCTCCCTCCATTGTCTAAGGCCCTGGAGCGCATCGCCTCAGACCAATTAGTCAAGTACCTGGAAAAATATGACATCCAGTGTCCTGAGCAACATGGTTTCTGAAAAGGGCACAGTACCACCACTGCACTATTAGAATTCACAGGCTTCATCCATACCACACTTGATCAAGGAAACTGTGTAGGGGCAGTATTCATCGACCTTACAAAAGCCTTTGATACCGTGAACCACCCACTCCTATTCAAGCAATTATCAAACATTGGGCTGTCCAATGAAGCACTGCTCTGGTTTTCAAGCTACCTTGAGGAGAGGGTCCAGCAGGTTAGGATTGCCGGTGTTACCTCGGAAGAAAAGCCATTCCTTTCAGGGGTCCATCCTGGGGCCACTACTCTTCAGCCTCTTCCTCAACGACCTTCCCAGTGTCTGCCACCAGAAATTACTGCTCTATGCCGATGACGCAGTCATGTTCACCAACCACCAAAACGCAGAGCTCCTTGAGAAACAATTACAGCTTGAATTCATGCGCATCGAAGAATGGTTCAAGTTACACAAACTGGTCACGAACTACAGCAAAACAAAGGTTATGACCTTCTACAAGCATCAGGAGCAAGTACAAACCTGTGACCCTCCATCCTAAACCAAACAGGGACCTCACTTGAACACGCTCCTGATTTTAAATACCTAAGTGTCACATTGGACAGCTCACTCCTACCATCGGCACATAGATTCTGTCGCCAAAGCCACCAACATCCGTATAGGCCTGCTCTACAGGCACAAACACTGCATGACTCCTGACACTCTCGGTTGGCTATCAACAGCTCTGTCACCTCCATCATCGATTACGGGCTAGCAATTTATGGCTCTGCCTCTGCCCTCCGCAGAATTACAGTTGCACTCAACAAAACATGCAGGCTGCTAACTGGGGCTGATCGACTTACACACACTCGGGCAGGATGGCTACCTCTCATCAGCCGGATACAGTATCAAACCTGCCTCTTAGCCAAAAAGTCCTCCTCGGGGTCATGACCCCAGGCATTGAAAAGCTACTTATTGACCACTACAGCACCCAGAGAACTAGAAGTTCACAACAACTAACCTTCCTTGTCCCCAGATGCCGGACTACCATGGGCCAGGAGGACCTTTGCCACAGAGCACCACAGTGGTACAATACTCTCAACAAAGAAACTTTACTGCTGCCATGCTTGGTCCTTTTAAGAGAACTCCGACTTCATCTAATTTCTCAACTAGTTGCCAGGACTGCCTCGCCTAATCGAGGGCCCACCGCTCACTGCCCTCCACTTCAGTCTCCCAAAGCTATCTCTCCTCCTTGCCTCCCTCCTACTGCCTACCCTACCCCTCTCCTTTCCCTCTCCCGGGCATTTCCTGACTTCTATCCTCCTCTCCCTCCCTTAGAGCTCTTACCTCACCCTCTACCCTCCGACAATGGCCTTCCTGCCTGCATACCCCCTTCCCTCTCACCTGCAGTGCTTATTTCCAAGATTGTCCTTAGCTGGTTATGTCATGCTACCTAACATTTGGCACATTTTGAATTACTGGAATTTCCTAAGCCTCAGTCTCTTACTTCTTGTTATTGTGTAACTATGTATTATTATGTTGACCTTTGTTTGTATGTATGTATGTATGTATACCCCCCATTCCTTCGACGTGGAACCTTTGTAAACGAGCAGCTCCTGCTCAAAGGTATTTGTAATCCTAGATTTCAATAAAATAAAAAATAAAATCAGTCTATTGAGTTACCTGCCTTTTTCACGCAGTACTCCAACCAAGGAGAATACTTGCTCCATACCATGGATGTCCACAGGATTCTGAGATACTACACCGATAGGACGAAGGATCTCAGTAAGACTGATCAGTTCGTCTCTTTCGCTCACAAAAGGGAAGGCAATGCTGTCTCCAAGCAATGCCTATCAAAGTGGTTGGCTCATTGCATCACTTTCTGTTATGACAAGTACAACAAGACCCTACTGGGTCAAGTCAGAGGTCACTCCACTCGTAGAGTAGCAGCCTCTGTGGCTTGTTTAAAGAATATGTCTGCGGCAGACATCTGTGCCGACGCCACTTGGACTTCCGTCATACTTATACGAAACATTACAGTTTGGACATTGCCTCTCACCGTAGAGCAGGCTTCGGGTTAGCTGTCTTGCAAGGCCTCCTATCTTGAGGTTTGCAAGGCTGTTTGCTACTTCTTGGAGTAGTTCCTCCTCCCAGTGCCTTTCATTTGTTCCAGACTGCTTGGGATTCTGTCCTATATGTAATTACCTACTGCAAGAGCCCTCTCAAAGTAAGATAGTACAGTTACATAAGAACTTACCGTAACAGCAGATCTTCGAGAGAGGCTCTTGCAGTAGGTAATACCTTCCCACCCTCCATCCCCCTAGGCTTTTTCAGCTCCTTTTCCATTGAAGGAGGTATCTGCTTCTCTCTCGTCCGGGCCTGTGTCGAGAAAGAACTGGAAGGCGGGCGTCCGGGACCGCCCCTTTATACCGACGTCGTCTGATGCCGGTCACCTGACGTGGGGGCGGTCCCTGCCAGGGACTGCTAGCTAGAAATTTTTCCATGGGGTCCTGCCGCCTGCCGACGTCAGTCCTATATGTAATTACCTACTGCAAGAGCCTCTCTCGAAGATCTATTGTTACGGTAAGTTCTTACATAACTGTACTTTTCTAGGACTGGTAAATGTTGTTAATCCACACTCTCCAGCATGTCCCTTTCCCCTTTAAATCTGGCTGGAAAGTCTTCAAGCTGGCTCCTCCCACCCACCCAGGTGGTAAATACCTCAGCTCTGCCCCATGACGCCAGATCTTAGCCCGCTGGAAGCAAGGTGGGGCACCTAAAGCCGGGGAGGTCAGGTGGGTGCATGTGGATGAACAACATATACCACTCCTAGAATTACTGTTACAGGTGAGTAACCTGTTCTTCTAGGAGCATGGATATGTTGTTAGTCCACACACACTGGCAGACTCCAAGCAGTTCTCCGGGAGGAGGGAGGCAAAGTGCATACCCCCTATTTAGGAAACAGATTGGAGAACCGAGGCCCCAAAAAACTAGCATCCCGGCGTGACTCAAGGTCGATGTGGTAGTGGGTAATGAAGGTGTTTGCTGACTTCCAGGTAGCAGCCCGACAGATCTTCCTGGATAGGGATGTCCGTGGAAGCAGCCACCGATAGAGAAGTATGGCTGGTAGAATGAGCTCTTATCCCCTCTGGGAGGCCCCTTGCCTGCCAACTCATAGCACAGACCTATGCATAATGTAATCCATCTCGCAATGGTCCGTTTAGCTGCACGCCTGCCAGAAGCAGCTTCAGCCTAGGTGACAAACAGCTGGCGAATCTCTCCATGAATTTCCGCCATCCTCTCTTTATAATAGGAGAGAGCACATCTCGGGTCCAGAGTATGGAGCCTGTACTCTGCGTCAGAGGTGTAGTTAGGGTAATATACCGACAGAGTCAACACCTGGTTAAGGTGAAACTCTGACACCACCTTCGGAAGGAATTTCGGTGGGGGCGCAGGACAACTTTGTCCCTGTGAAAGACCAGATAAGGGGGGAGTCCACCGAAAGCACCTGGAGTTCCCCTGTCCTTCTGGCTGACGTGATAGCCACCAGGAAGGCCATCTTCTGTGACAAGTGTGAGAGCTCACACTTGTGCATGGGTTCAAATGGCTTGCCCATGAGCTTTGCCAAAACCAGCAAGAGATCCCACGGAGGTGGAGGTTCACGCTCCAGAGGGGATATGTGATCCATGCCCGACCACTGTGTCCTGTGCCAATGTCGGCTGACCAGCCCGCAGCCGGTAAGCAGAAATGGCTGCCAGGTGCACCCTAAGGGTCGATGACAGTAGACCCCTTTGGAGAGGGACCAAAGGTAGTCTAAAATGTTAGCCACACAGCAGGATAAGGGGTCCAGACTCTTACCCTGACACCAAATGGAAACCTTTTCCATTTGAAGGCATAACATTTCCTGGTCGATTCCTTACGAGATGCCTCCACCACAGTGTAGACATCCTCAGAAAGACCCAGAGCCTGGAACTCTAGCCGCTCAGGTACCAGGCTGTGAGGTGCAGGGATTGAAGGTCCGGATGGAATACCTTCCCCTGGTTCAATATCAGGTCTGGGCATGTACAAAGCTGCTCCATGGCCATGCAGCTGAGGAGATCTGGATACCAGAACTGGCGGGGCCAATCTGGGGCTACCAGAATCACCTTCGCCTTGTCCCTCCTATCCTTGAGTAACACCTTGTGGATCAAGGGAAATGGAGGGAAGGCGTAGAGGAGGCCTGGGGTCCATGGCCTCAAGAAGGCATCCCCCTGCAGTAAGCCCTGCTGAGGGTGGCGGGTATGGTACATTCTCAGCTTGGTGTTCTCCCTGGAGACAAACAGGTCCACCAACGGTTTGCCCCAACGGGAGAACAGATTGTAAGCTACCTCTTGATGGAGAGACCACTTGTGGGATGTCTGGCTAAGCGGCTGAGAGCATCGGCCAGTTGGTTCGAGACTCCTGCCACATGGATGGCAAGGAGCTCCGCCTCCAACCGGCTGATGAGGGTCCAGATTCCGAGCACCTCCTTGCATAACAGATGGGAGTGTGTGCCACCCTGTTTGTTGAGGTAGTACGTGGTCATGGTATTGTCTGGACTTGAACCACTTGACCCCAGAGCCGAGGAGTGAAAGCTGACAGGGCCAGTCTGACTGCTCTGAGCTCCAAGTTGATGTGGCATCGGGACTCCTTGGGGGTCCAGAACCTGCGGGCCCTGTTGTCCCCCATGTGGGCTTCCCAGCCCATGAGGCAGGCATCGGTTGTCAGGACAACAGTCAGCTCGGGGCAGACAAACTGGATTCCTTCCTGCAATCTGTCTGGGACGGTCCACCATTGGAGAGTGTCCCACATCTTCTGGGTTACAGTGATCAGCTGGTCGAAGTTACCATATCACTGAGTCCACTGGGTGGCCAGCTCCCATTGGGGGGGGGCGCATGTGCCACCTGGCCCAACAGACCACCAAGGTGCACACAGCCATGTAGCCCAGAAGGCGCAGAAAGTCCTGGGCAGGGCGCAAGTGCCCAACCAGACATGATTGGGCAAAGGAGGAGAGAACCTCCGCCCTGTCCTCCAGGAGCCGGGCTCTGGCTTGATGAGAGCCAGGTTGTGCCTCGATAAAGCCAATCAGCTGAGAAGGCATGAGTTCTGACCGGGCCTCGTTGATCAGGAGGCCTAGTTGGTAGCAAGTTCGGAGGGCCAGATCCCTGGACCTCTCCACCTCCTAAAGGGAGGAACCTGCCAGGAGCCAGTCGTCGAGATAGGGGTATATCCGAACTCCTCGACGCCGAAGATGGACTGCCACCACTGCAATGCACTTGAAGACCCGAGGGGCCGATGTCAGGCCAAACGGCATGGCTCGGAACTCGTACAGGGTCCCTTAGACCCTGAAGCGGAGGAACCGTTGGTGGCACGGATGGATTGGGACGTGAAAGAACGTGTCCTGTAGATCCAGTGAACAGAACTACATGTTGTCCTCCAGGGATGATATGATCTGGTTCAGAGTTACCATCCGGAAGGTGCGAGACCTGAGATATTGATTCAGATCGTGGAGATCTAGGATGGGGTGCCAACCCCGTCTGCTTGGGCTCCAGGAACTACCTGGACACGAAGCCTGGGTCTGTAGGAGGATCCGGCACTGGAGCTACCGCCTCCTTGTGGAGGAGCTGAGCAGTGTCGTCCCGAAGGGCCAACTGAGCGCGAGCTGAGATCCTTTCCTCCCAAGGGGCGCGGGTTTGGCTGGGAGGGTACTGCTCGAATTCTAGAGGCAGTCCCTGGCCGACCATTTCCAGAACCCACCTGTCCGAAGTGATACCGGACCAGGCGGAAAGAAAGTGACGGAGCCGGCCCCCCACGGGAGGACCCAGAGCTGGCGTGACATGTGTAGGGATGGCAACCCCTGACCCGTCACTGAACAGGCTTAGAGGAGGAGGAGGCTCCTGGACCGGTACCTCCGCCTCCTTTACGGGGCTGTTGAGGATCCTGCTTGGGACTGGGGCACCAAGCTTGAGCCTGCTGTTGCTGCTGACCTCCTTAATAGGAGGGCTGTTTAACCGCAGGGGAAGAATGCCGAAAAGGCTGCTTCTTGCGCTTCTGTTGGTTCTTGCCTGAAGAACCCTTTACAGAGGTAGCATCCAAGGTGGCATTGGACTGCTCTATGCACTGGAGGTGACCTGCTACTCCCAGACTGAAGAGGTCTGTGCCAAGGAAGGGCACGTTAACTAATTTGTGCTGAGTATCCGCTGGAAAGGAGGATAACCTCCGCCAGGCCCTGTGGTGACTGGCCACTGTGGCTGGTAAGGAGCAGGCACAGGAATCTCCAATGTCTAGGGCCGTCTGGAGCTGCTGTTTCGCAACAGCATGGCCCTGGCCCTGGCCCTGGTCATGGACCTGCTTCACCATGGTCTGCTTGTCCGCTGGGAGATGAGGGAGGACTTCATCTAGTGACCCCAAGAGGGCATGAGAGAAGTGTGCCATGATCACAGCCGAGCTGGCCTGACGAAAGCCTACGGATGAGGCTACATAAACCTTTTGGGCAGAATGGTCCATATTCTTGGACTCCTTGTCCGGAGGGTGGTCAGTGTCAGTTGAGCTACCCATGCATCTAAACAGAGAAGCAGTCACAAGGCTCTCGGCCAAGGGATGACCTGTGAAACTCACCAGGGACCCCATGGGTACTGTATACTTGCAGATAATGCGGGCAGACAGAGCTGGGCAGGAGACATGACCTTGCCATATTTTCAGGGCCAGGCCAACAATGGCTTCGGCTACTGGAAAGGCCTCCTTTGGGGTAGCCCCTTTTGAGGATATCCGTGAGGGGGGTATTCCGCCTTCTTTTGGATAGGCTCCAAGGGCATTCCGGTCAATTCGGAAATCAGGCGGTGGATGCCCTGAAAAGAGGAAGGCCCTTCCTCCAAGCCTGCTACTGAGGACTCGTCATCCCCCGGATGCGAGTGCAGACCAGTGGCATCAGAGTCTGAAGAGTCTGGATATAGAGGTCTCCTGCCTATGTCTCCCTCTATACGCCAAGGGCGATCGGGGACAACAATAATGGACAGACGGGGGAGGCCTGTGTCTGTCCAATCCCTTTTTCGAGGGAGCCCCTCCCTGAGGCTGCTTAGGTGGTGGTTCTACCAAAATCGGTGGGGAGGCCGAGCTGAGCGCAGGTGCCATCTAGCCAGGAGGGAACCGAATCTCGTTCCGGAGGGGTTGGCGCCGCCTGAAGAGGCTGGGGCCAAGTAATGGCCAGTGTTGCTGGCGGAGCTGGCTTCTGACAGGTCAGAATCAGCTGTTGCCACGTGAGATCCTCATAATGCTGACGGAGCTTCCGTCGAAGTCGCTCCTCGTCCAAGGAGGATGAGGATTGGTGGCAACGCCTCTTCCTAGAGTGCTTGTGACCTTTCTTCGGTTTTTCGACCGAAGGGGTCCTGGTCCTTGATCGAGACCGGGGTCGGCTCATTCGATCGGGAGAAGCCGGAGTCGGGGAGAACCGAGGTTCCGGCACCTTTCCCTCGATCGGGACACCCGAGGGCTGGGTCTCCTCGTCAGGGAAGGAGAGGAGAGGATAGGTGTCCTCTCTAAGGAGTCATCGACCAGAGTTGGCGACAACGGCTTAATTGGATCGAGAGAAATTTCAGCCGGTTCAGCAGTTCCCTCGGCCTCAGTGCCTTGGCCTGATGGAAGGTCCGAGAAGCCGGTGGCCGAGGAAGCGATCTCGACTGAGGTAGAGACTGCAAGTTCCTGAGAATAGGACCTCTCTCGGTCCCAGTAACGTCTTCTTCGGGATGAAGAAGGCTTAGGGTCCTTGTCCCTTTTCCTAGGGTGGGAGGAGTGTGAGCCCGAGGGCACCTCACCCCTGGTGGGGAGAGACTGGCACAGCTTCCGAAAGGACCCAGTGAAGGTAGAGCCAAGGTTAAGTGGCACGAAAAATCTTCACCTGGCCGAAGCTTGAGCAGCTTCCTCTTCGAAAGCCGCCATCTGGTCGAGCTGCTCAGCGGATCCCATGGCTGCAGAAACTGCCCACCTTGCCTCCTTTGATTTCACCGGTGGATTGCAAAGCTCCAGTCTCCCCAGTTTTAGGCGCGCCTTGCGGTCATCCAGGACATTGGGATGGAAGGCCAGACAGATGGTGCAAGAGGTGGTGTCATCTAAGACACCCAAGCAGTAGACACACGAGAGGTGGGGATCAGTGCGCGACATTTTCTGTCTGCAGGAACACCAGAGAAATCCAGGGGACGACTTGTCCTCCATGTCCAATGCATTCGGATCGGTATCATAAACTCTGAGTTTTAAAGAATGCGATTGCGGTGAAAACTGTCGTTGAGAATCCAGGGCCTACGAACTGAAGAGTTAGCAAGAGCAAACCTGAATCTTCCTGCGGAAAGGAAGATCTGGCATCATGGGGCGGAGCCGAGGTATTTACCACCTGGGTGAGTGGGAAGTGCCAACTTGAAGACTTTCCAGCCAGATTTAAAGGGGAACGGGACATGCCAGAGAGTGTGGATTAACATATCCACGCTTCTAGAAATATCAGTTTCATATGGCTGTGAATGCAAATGACAGTGCCTCAAGAGTTAATGGCCATTGCATTTTCCCTGAGGAGGTTTGCCTGGCTTAGATTAACAAACTTATCTCAGGATACCCAAGCAAAAGCCCTGGATTTTCACTAGGTGCAGAACTCTGGGGAACAGACAGAGGCTTGCATGAAGAAAATCAACAAGTACAGGGATGCTTAGAAGAGAGCTGCAGCCAAGGAAAAGGTTACCACTCCACAGAAGCAACAAGGTAGGGGAAGCAGAGGCAGTTCCTGCCAGGCCAAAGCCTTCCCTACTTACCAGCAGCAATGAGGCTATTTCAGGGGTAGAGGCAGAAGGTGTGCTGGCCCCAGTCCCCAGCCCAAGACCCCTGCCATGCAGACCCCCTGAGGTTCTTGTCAGGGCCACCTCACCAATTCCAGTAAGGGGCAGGCTGGCTTATAACTTCCAGGCTTGGCAAGCCATTACCACAGACAAATGGGTCCTGGAAGTAATAAGCCAGGGTCTTGCTCTAAGCTTCAAGTCCTTTCCAAAAACAAGCGCAAGGTCATTCAAACCTGCCACCAATCCAGAAATAGCACTACTGGAAGCAGAGATCTTACTTCAAGTGGAGCTCCTGCAGCGGCTATAACCATTTAGGACTAATGCATGACCTTAGAGACCCACGGTAAAAACCTTAGCTAGCAGTACCTATAGCGGCCGCTTCACGGCGTCTGCTCCACTATCTGATCTGCATCATTTCATAAAAAGAGCGGACCCCAGCTCTACTCAGATAGTTTCCCGACGCAACCCACTCACGTTGGGAAAATCTTGGCACTTACTTCCAGCAGTTCCAGTGAATTTCTTCGAATTCTTTCAAAAATTTCTTCTTTTTAGGGACGTGGATATGTTGTTCAATCCACGCTTACTGGCAGGTTCCTTGCTGCTTTAAATCTTGCCAGAAGGTCTTCAAGCTGGCTCCTCTCACCCACCCGGGTGGTAAAACTCTCGACTCCGTCCCATGACGCCAAATCTTCCTTACTGCTTGGAAGCTCAGGTTCCCTCCTTTGCACTCTGCATTTTAGGCCTGGATCCAAACTCTTCGGTTAATCCAAAACTTATTTTAAAATTTACAAGACTTTGGTCTTTATCTTCCCTCGCGGCTGCGATGGAAAAATCAACTCCCAGATTTTGTCTGTGCCCCTGTGGCCAGATGTCCTGGACCGATCCGCACTTCACGTGCGTTTATTGCCTTGGACTTGGCCATGACTCACAGGCTTGTGAGTTGTGCAAATCCTTTTCGGCTTTGGTCTTGGAGGACCACGCTGCCCAATTACTGTTGGGGTGACCCGAGAAACGTTATCCTCCGGTCAAGTCGAAGGAGGCCCGTTGGGCGGTGTCCACGGCTGCAGGCTCAGCTGAACAGCTGGAGCAGATGATCGCCCTGGAGGAGGAAGTGGCCAAGACTGCATCATCATGATCCTCGGTCGTGGCATTTATCCCGCTGTCCTTCGGCTTCTCCTACACAGCTTCTTTCAAGGAGCTTTGCCAGTCCCGCTCCACCAAGGGAGAAGGGCCTTCTGGACATTCCTCTCGGTCCAAAAAGAAGGACCCCAAAGGTAAGTCCCACCGTCGATGTTCATGGAGCGGGCGAAGTCCCCTTCCCCGGATAGTCGACACTCCACTTCGGTCGAGGTTGCGGCTAAGGCCTCTGGCTTCATGGTGTCCCGTCAGGTCAGCGGCGAGACACCTGTTGGCGCAGTCGAATTTTCTTGACCCGTCGGACGGGCTGTCGACCGGAGAAGCCAACAACTCTTCTTCACCGGTTCCTCCTGTGGAAACCGAGGACTTGCCTGTGCCGGAGTCCCCGGTTAAGGTCCCTGAACCAAGGGAGGAGTGGGTTTCCTCCGCCCCCTCTCAGACCCCCACCCTCGGAAACACCGAAGGTCTCTGTCTCGGACCTCTTCCCGGTCCAGCCGATCCTGCCAACATCGGCGGTCTCGGTCCCGTGGAAAGTGGCTCTGCTGCTCATCCTCATCTTAGTCCTCTTTGGAGGATGGGCTCTGCTGCAAATTGAGGCGGTGCTACGAGGATCTAATGTGCCAGAAGCTCCTTTTGACCGGGAATGAGCCGACTCCGTCGCCTTCCCTGGCCATTAAGTGGCTGTCACCGGAGTGGCCAAAACAACCTCTCGTAGTGGTCAAGGAGCCGAAGCTGGCACCAGTTGTTTGGCCGAAACCAGCTGCGCCACCCATTGTGGTGGAACCTCCACCTCCACAACCGAAGATGGGGGGGCCCCGACCAAGGATTCTCTGTCAGGCCAGGGTTTGCCCCATAGGTTGTCAGTCACCCTCAGTCCCGATCAACCTCGGCAGGTGGAGGGTGGCTCAGGCGCTCAGCAGCTGTTCATTGACTCCTCGGAGTCTGATGACGATGACTCCTTGTTCTCCAGGCCGCTTGACTTGGAGTCCACTGGGGGTCAGTCAGTGGACAAGAGCCCATCCTCGTTTCTTGGAATGCTTCGGTTCATCTCAAAGTCCACTGGGATGAAGCTCGAACCCGTTTCAAAATGGGCCAGGTATCCTCTCACGGAGGTAGTGGACAGAGGGGATTCACCCACGGAGGCCTTTTTGGTGGCCGAAGCCATTGTTGGCCCGGCCCTGGAGCTATGGCAGCGGCCAGCTTCTTGTCCAGCACCTTCGGCCAGGATGGCTTGGAAGTATGCAGTTCCCACCGGTTCACTCTCCAGTTTCTCGGAGCACCCCTCTGCAGAGGGGCTTGTGACCGACAGAGTTTTCCAGCGTTCCGGGAATGCTTGGGACGTGGACAAGCCTCCCGACAAGGAGTCCAAGAAGTTGGACTACTCTGGGTGGAAAGTTTATGCTGCTTTCTCCTTAGGCCTTCATCAGGCCAGCTCAGCCGTCCTGATGGCACACTTTTCACACGGCCTTTTGGGCTCCCTGGATGAGCTGATTCCTCATCTCCCGGCTGACCTCCAAGCTATGGTCAAGCAGGTGCGGGATCAGGGAAGGCGGTGGCCAAACAGCAGCTCCAGACTTCCCTGGATATCGCTGACTCGTATGCCCGGTCAGTAGTGGCTGCAGTGGCCATGTGCCGCAGAGCTTGGCTGCGGATCTCCACTTTAACAGCAGATACCCAGCACAAGCTGGCAGACGTTCCCTTCCTGGGTACTGACTTGTTCGGTCCCGGGGTTTAGGGGCATCTTCAGCGGATCAAGAAGTCCAGTGCCACCTTGGACTCTGTCACGTCTGCCCAGAAGGACAAAGGCCGCCAGCAGCAGTATAAGCCCTTTCGTCCTTCAGCCCCTACGGCACGTCCAGCCCAGCAACACCAGCATCAGGGCCAACAGGCTCGCACTCGGCACCCCAAAGCCAAGCCTGCTGCTTCCTCCAACAGGAAGCCAGGAGGGAAAGGTCCAGGAGGCTCCTCGGCCGGTCCTTCCTCCAAGGCTGCCCAGTGACGGATTGAGGGGTGTCGCCCCCAACCTCGTCACTACTTCCTGGGTTCCCCCATGGGGGGATGGCTCTGCCACTTCCTTTCCACCTGGTCTGATATCACCATGGACCGCTGGGTGCTGGAAGTGGTAGGAAAGGGTCTGCCTCTGGAATTCGAGCAGTCCCCACCCTATCGAGCTGTCGCCCCACGGGGGGCTACGAGGTCCGCAGCGCCTCTGTTGGCCCGTTGAGCCGACATTGCCCTGCTCCTCCAGAAGGATGTGATCAGGGAGGTGGCGGATCCAACATCAGACCCAGGGTTTGTGTCCAGGTACTTCCTGGTCCCAAAACGGACGGGGGGCTGGCGCCCCATTCTAAAGGTCTCGAACCTTCAGGATGGTCAGTCTGGCTCAGATCATCCCATCCTTGGAACGAGGTGTGTGGTTCTGTTCTCCGTACCTTCAGGACGCATTCTTTCACATCCCAATCCGTCCGTCCCACCAGCGATTCAATCAATCAAGTCTTTATTTAACCAGACGTTCATCGTTGAGCAGAAGCTCATTTGCAAGATGGACCTGGGTGGAGCATGAACAATTGTATATACAGGTCAACACAGGTATTTACAAGGCAATACAGATAATACTTTTTACAGAGAGGAAGAAAAAGAAGTTCATATTTACATAGAATTTATACAGATATTGTACAGATTACACGGTATTTACATACATAGAAGTGTCTATAGGAAGATAAAGCAGGTTATCTAAGGTTGCAGGAGGAAGTAGCGGAAGGAAAAAAATTAAAATATACACCAGGTAGAGGTGAAGGTAGGGGGAGAAAGCTTAGGAGGGAACGGTGCACAGAAAGGAGTTGGTAAAACGGGATGTAGAGAAGGTGGATGGAGAAAAGGAGTATGTGTGAGCCCCAGGATTGAATGCTATAAAGTACGGGGCATGGTAGGATGTCACAACCCAGAGTAGTGAGCTCCTATCCGAGGTTGGGAAAGGAAGAATAAGGGGATGGACGGGCCTAGTGTTGATAAGACAGGGGGATAAGAGAGAGAGAACAATTAGGCTGGTGAGGAGCAAGCTGGGGGGTCAGTACTTAAAATTGGGTCTTGGCGTGGCTATATACCAGTGCAGACACCGGTACTGGGTCTGAGTGGGTGAAGCAGTTGCATACTTCTCTGATTGTATGGAAATAAAGCATCTTAAAGGCATTTATACAGATTAGAGTGCTTAATTTGAGGGGTTTTTGTAGATCGTTCCATAAGGTAGGTAGCATGTAGCTTATGGCTGGCCTGCCGAAGCGGGATTTTGCTTTGGGTACTTTAAGTGTAATAGCTGAGTAACTTCTTAATGCGTATTTCCCAATTATACTCAGGGGAAGACAGCAGGAGATATAGTAAGGCAGCTTATTAGAGATGGCTCTGTAGGTCCAGAGAGCGGCGTTTCTGTGGGGCCTGAACTTTAGTGATGTCCACCCCACTGCCGCATATAGGGTGCAGTGATGCGTGTTGAAGGGGAGTCCCGTTATAAACCTCAGTGCTCGATGGTAGAGTGTTTCCAGTTTAGCCATGTAAGAGTTGGAGCATTGGCTGTAGAGGAAGTCGGCGTAATCAACCAATGATAGGAAAATGGATTGGACCAGTTGTTTCTTGGCATCTCTGGTGAGAAATTGGTTGATTCTAAAAAACAGTCCAAGCCTTTGCCGAAGTCGTTTTAGCAAGTCCTCGATATGTTCAATGAAGGAGAGTCTTTGGTCTATCCAAGCTCCCAGATACTTGAATTTTGTAACAAATTCTAGTTTTTCAACTAGAACTGTGGTAATTTGGGGAATTGTCCCACTGGACACAGGGTTAGCTGTACGGATCAAAGGGGAGAGGACCATCGCTTTAGTTTTTTTGGCATTAAGGAGTAGCTTTTTTTGGAGGAGTTGGCTTTGCAAAAGGTTGAATTCTGACTGTAGGTCATTGCAGGCAGCTTCAGGTGTTGGGCGACTCGCTAGAGAGACTGTATCATCTGCAAACAGATGGATGTTGGCTTCTTTTATACAGTAGTCGATGTTATTAATATAGATTGCAAAAAGTAAGGGCCCTAATAACCTTGAAGTACCCCTCTTTGCAGAGTTTTTAAGAGGGACAGGCCTCCTTCGGCTTTAACTTATTGAAGGCGCCCTGTAAGATAGTCAGTAAACCAACACAGAGAGGAGGGGTCCACACCTATGGTTTGAAGGGAGGAGAGGAGCAGACTATGGTCGACGGTGTCAAAAGCCTTGCTTAGATCAAGGAAAACAGCACAAATAAAGTTTTTGCTCTCAAGATTACGCTGCCAGTCGTTAGTAACTTTGGCGAGGGCTGAGACAGTGCTATGTTTAGCTCTGAATCCAGACTGCATAGGATTTAGCAGTTCCCTAGACTCAAGGTGAGTCCTCAGCTGTGCATTTACAATTTTCTCTAGGAGCTTAGACAGGACCGGAAGGAAGGAAATTGGCCTGTAGTTATTGAGATCACCAGGGTCACCTGATTTGAACAGTGGTATGATGTGCTGTCTTCCATATGGTGGTAGGTGCCCTGAGACAGGGATAAGTTAAAAGGTGGTGTGGGTATTGCTAGTACATGGTAGGCAATTTTTAGGAAGTAAGGGTCAAGGGTGTCGGCCCCAGCACTTTTTCTAGTATCCAACTGAAGCAAGAGGTCCTCTACCTCTTTCAGTGGGGCAGGTTGAAGCGAGAAAGGCAGCAAAGCTATCGGAGTTTCAGGCAGTTGGCTGGCAGTCTGGGAGCGAAGTATGTTTGCAGGGGAGTTATCAAATGCCATGCCTGCAGTAGCAAAGTGGTTATTGAATGCGTCAAGTATATCCATCTTTTTGGTTATAGTCAAGTTGCCAAGTAATCTTGGTGGGAGTGAATTTCCTGGGAGTGGCCTAGCAGATCATTGATTGTGTTCCAGAGCTTGATTGGGCTCTTTGTGGCAGAGTCGAGTTCGAGTTTGAAGAAGGTGGCCTTTGATTCTCTGATTGTTTTGGTACATAAATTTCAGAGTCTCCTGAACTGGTTCCAATCCTCTGCAGTGTTCAGTCTGCGTGCTTTTTCCAGAGCTTATCTCTTTCTAGAAGCAAGGACTTGATCTGAGGGTGAACCATTTACAAGTTTTGGTCCTAGTTTGAACTTTAATCAGGGAGCATACTTATTAAGGGCCCTTGATAGAATGTTGTGGAAGATATTGTAAGCTGACGAATCGTTTTGCCAGGTAGAAATCTTGCCACTCAGGGAGTACTTAAGCTCGCTTAGGTAGGCATGTTCATTGAAGTTGCGCTTGGATCTCTTCATAGAGAACTTGCTGATGGGTGCTGGGTTGTTGGTGGATCTTACTCCCGTAATAAAACAATGGTCGCTGGCGTCTGAGAAGAAGACATCAGCGTGGGAGAAGAGATGAGGTTTGCTCACCATTAGCACATCCAAAAGTGTACTTTTACTGGGGTTCTTCACGTTTGGGCATGTTGGTTCAGTAATAAGTTGAGTCAGCCCATGTTCATCACAGAAGGATGCAAGGGGGGAAGCTGTGTTAGGCAGCCAGTCAAAGTTGAGGTCTCCTAAAATAATAGTTTCTGGCAGCCCCTGTCCCAACTTGTCACTTAGATATGACAAAAGCTATAGGCCAGCAGACAGTGGTCTGTAGCATCCTATTACGCAGAGTGCAGTAGTCTGTGTAATTTCCACTTTGAGAATTAGGCATTCGAATTCGCTGGCGACAGATGCCGAGGATAAGCAGAAGGCAGAAAATTTGTCTTTAACGTAGATAGCTGCCCCTCCTCCTCTGGCATGCCTATCAGCTCTGAACAAGGCATAGTTGGATATGTTTACTTCTCTATCAGTGGTGCTGGGTCTAAGCCAAGTTTCGGAAATCACAAGTATGTCAGGAGAGATATGATTTACCCAGGTTTGTATTAAGGTTATCTTTTTAAGGAGGCTACATACGTTAATATGCAAGAAGCTTATTCCTTTTAAATTTGCTAGTTCTGCTGGCAAAGCAATAGCTTATGGGGGGCCAGGGTTGAGTTCTACATTGCCTGAACATAGCAGGAGGATAAGTAATATTTTTCTAAGAGCACTAATTATAAGCTTGTAATTCCTGCCTTTCTCCCGTCTAGTAGATCTGATGTTTTTAAGGACTGGAAAGTAGCCCCCATAGAAGAGCTGATCTGTTGTAGCAAGAGCTAGTACCCCTACCACAATAGGCGGGGAGGAGATAGAAGTCTGCGTGGTGGGAGGTGGGCCTTGTGGTGGGGGAGTGTTATAAGTACTACTGGTATGTGTGGTCCAAGAGCAGGGTTCGAGGTATTGGTACTTGGAATCAATTAAAGGACAAGTTGCCATGTGGTATACAGCACAAGGTGCCGTTGTAGACCAAACATGATGGTAGTTCAGGTGTCCAATGCTGGGCAGCTGGTATCAGCAGAAGAAGGGGCAGTATAAGGAGCCATATAGGGCCCGACATGATGGTACCTCAAAAAAGGAGCCACTCAATTAGCCCATGGGCCATTGGGGTTGCTGGATTAATGCAGCTTATCAGTAGCTTTCCGATCCAGGTAGACCCAAATTTGATAGCATTAAAAATATTTAGTGGTGCAGGCACAGCCAAGGAGAGCCTATGCATTTTAATAAGGCAAGGCCCTGAGAGTTGGATCCCGTAGGCTGGACAGAGAGGGGATCCCGACTAAGTCTCTATTGGTGGGGGCATTGCGCAGGGGATGTGGACTAATATTTTGGCAGGAGTACTGTATTTAATAATCAGCGAAGTGGAAAAGTTACGGCAGTTGCAGTTCCTTATGAGGGCCTTGGGTCTGTGTCTGCGGTCTCGAAAGTCGGCTAGAGGGGCGCCGACCGCCCGGTAGCCGGGAATCCCGTGGCTTAGGAGCTGGGAGCCTGGGCGACAGTTCCTCGGCTGAGGGAGAGAAGGAGAGTGAGGGTTAATAAAGAGGATTCACATAAAGGGTCAGACAGAACAGCGGGGAGTCCAAAATTTGCAGAACAAAAGGACGTGTATTACTTTGGCACCCAAAAGTGTCTAGGGCCAGTGCACATATGCAGAGAAAGGGCTGTAGACACTAGATTTCTTTCCCAAACCACAATTCAAGTCCTTTCAATTACAGACTGGGTTAACACTTCGGCTTTTTAACATTTGTCCCAACATAAACATTTTTAGGGTTTAAAATCAAAGAGCAGAAGCTGGCTTCCGCCAGGGACCAATTAGAGTGTGGTCTGAGAGGGCACTCGCAATCCGGTTGGTTGCAGCAGTTGCTGTACCTTGTAGGACCTTGGGTCCATGCCTGCAGTCTCGAGCGTTGGCTAGAGGGGCACCGACCGCCCGGTAGCCGGGAATCCCGTGGCTTAGGAGCTGGGAGCCTGGGTGGCAGTTCCTCGGCTGAGGGAGAGAAGGAAAGCGAGGATTAATAAAGGGCATTCATACAAAGGGTCAGACAGAACAGCGGGGAGTCAAAAATTTAGCAGAACAAAAGGATGTGTATGGTACCAGCAATGCCAAAAGAGGTAGTGAGGAGTAGTAGTAGGTGGTTGCACCCCAAGGTAGTTTGTTTGGTGTTGCTGGCCTGTTAACTGCTAGCTGGTTTATAGTCGAATTAGGGTGAGGTCCCTAACAATAGGGCAGGTAGAGCAGTAATTGAGAGGAGTTAGATGGAGTAGCTGGAGAAAAGGTTGATAGGAAATATGTGATCCTGTGGGTGGGACTGCTTTAAAAGGGGCAGTGAGAAAGTGGGTCAAGTCAGGTATTGATGGGGAGGCCAATAGCATGAAAATGTGCAGCAGTGGAGTAACCAATCTGCTGCTAGGCTGAGGAAGGGGTGGAGTAAGGGTCTATTTAATACTGTGAGGAGGGGGGGGTGGGCGAAAAATTCAGTCCAGAACAAAGCACAGAAAGAGATTTCCCTGAGATCACATCCTCTGCTTCAAAGCGGAGGGATCCCTTTTCGAGTTCCTGGCCATGTTCTTCAGCCTCTCTCCAGCTCCCAGGGTCTTCACCAAATGCATGGCAGTGGTGACAGCATTCCTGCGGTGCCGAAGGGTCCGGGTGTACCATTACCTGGACGACTGGCTGATCACAGCCTCCTCCAAGCTGGAGGTGGAGCGGTCCAGGGATCTGGCCCTCCAGGTCTGCTCTCAGATTGGTCTCCTCATCAACGAGGCCAAATCGGAACTTGTGCCAACGCAGGTGATTCAGTTCATCGGGGCAGAGCTCGACTCTCTTCAAGCCAGAACACAGCTCCCGGCAGACAGGGTCGAGGTTCTTTCCTCGTTTGCCCAATCATTTCTGGTTGGGCAGTTGCACCCTGCCTGGGACTTCCTGTGCCTCCTGGCGGCCTGCACCAGCGTGGTCCGTTGGGCCCGCTGGCACATGCGTCCCCTGCAATGGGGACTGGCCTGCCAATGGTCACAGTGCTCCAGTCCTCTGGACCAGCCAGTGATAGTGACCCAGGAGATGGGGGAATGCTCTCCAGTGGTGGATCGTTCTGGCTCATCTGCAGGAGGGTATCCCATTTGTCCACCCAGAGCCGACGGTCACTCTAACGACTGCCTCTCTGGGTTGGGGTGCCCATCTTGGGGAGCTTAGAGCGTATGGCCTCTGGTCCCCTCAGTAGTCTCAGTGCCACATCAACCTGCTGGAGCTTCGAGTAGTCTGACTAGCCCTCACCGCCTTCGCTCCATTTGTACAGGGTCAAGTGGTCCAGGACCAGACGGACAACACCACGACCATGTACTACCTAAACCGCCAGGGCGGGACCCGCTTCTTGCCTCTGTGCAAGGAAGCTATCTGCACTTGGTCTCTCATGAGCAGACTGGAGGCGAATCTCATAGCATTTCATGTAGCAGGAGTCTCCAATACTCTGGCAGATGCCCTAAGCCAGATAGGTGCTGCATCTCATGAGTGGTCTCTCCTGCTGGAGGTAGTACACGATCTGTTCTCCCACTGGGGCACACCTCAGGTGGACCTGTTTGCCTCCAGGGAGAATGCGAAGCTGAGGCTGTTTCATGCCTGCCCCCCTCAGCAGGGCTTGCTGCAGGGGGATGCCTTCTCGAGGCCGTGGACCCCTGGTCTCTTCTACGCCTTTCCTGCATTTCCTTTGATCCACAAGGTGCTTCTCGAGGCAAGGAGGGACAAAGCACAGCTGATTCTGGTAGCCCCAGACTGGCCCCGTCAGTTATGGTATCCAGATCTCCTAAGCCTCAGCTCCAGGCTCCCAAGGCGGCTTCCAGCCTGCCCGGACCTGATCTCAGTCAACCAGGGGAAGGTACTGCACCCGGACCTTCAATCCTTGCACCTGACAGCCTTGTTCCTGAGTGGCTAGAGTTCCAGGCCTTGGGTCTTTCCGATGAGGTCCTCAACGTTGTTGAGGCATCCCGTAAGGAGTCGACCAGAAAATGCCATGCCTTCAAACGGAAGAGATTCTCCATCTGGTGTCAGGATAAGGGGTTGGACCCTTCCTCCTGTTCCTTGGCCAACATTGTAGACTACCTATGGTCCCTTTCTCAGCTAGAGCTTCGGTCAGTGACCCTTAAGGTGCACCTGGCAGCCATCTCTGCTTACCGGGCGAGGGCCGGAAAGCAGTCAGTGTAGGAAAAGATGGTCAGGTCCTTTTTCAAAGGCCTTGATCACATATCCCCTCCGGTGCGAGAACCTCCATCTCCGTGGGATCTACTGCTGGTATTGGCTAAGCTCATGGGCAAGCCATTCGAACCGATGCATAGGTGCAATATCTCCCACCTGTCATGGAAGACCGCCTTTTTGGTGGCTATTACGTCAGCCAGAAGGATGGGAGAGCTTCAGGTGCTTTCCACAGAGTCTCCTTATCTGGTCTTCCACAGGGACAAGGTTGTCCTGCGCCCCCACCTGAAATTCCTTCCAAATGTGGTGTCGGAGTTTCACCTTAACCAGGTGTTAACTCTGCCAGTGTTCTACCCCAATCACACCTTGGAAGCAGAATATAGGCTCCATACTTTGGACCCTAGAAGAGCGCTCTCTTATTGTAAGGAGCGGGCGGCTAAAGTTTGGGGAGAGGGTCACCAGCTGTTTGTCACCTACGCTGAAGCCGCACCTGGCAGACCTGCAGTCAAGTGGACAATAGGCAGGTGGGTCACCTCCTGCATAGATCTCTGCTATAGGTTGGCGGGCATGGAGCCTCCCAGAGGGATGAGAGCTCATTCTACCCGCCATACCACTGCTTCAGTGGCTGCTTCCAGGGACGTTCCTATCCAGGAAATCTGCAGGGCTGCTATCTGGAAGTCAGCACACACCTTCATTACCCTCTACCACATCGACCTTGAGTCACGCCGGGATGCTGGTTTTGGGACCTTGGTTCTCCAGTCCTTATTTCCCAAGTAGGGGGTGCCTCTGCCTCCCTCCTCCCAGAGAGCTGCTAGAGTCTGCCACTAAGTGTGGATTGAACAACTTATCCACACCAGAAATGCAGGTTACTCACCTGTAACAGGAGTTCTAGAGTGGTATATGTTCATCCACACAACCACCACGACCTCCCGGCTCGCGACGCAACCTGGCTTCCAGCGGGCTAGATCTGGCGTCATGGGGTGGAGCAGAGTTTACCACCTGGGTGGGTGGGAGGAGCCAGCTTGAAGGCCTTCCGACAAGATATAAAGCGGCAAGGAACCTGCCAGTAAGTGTGGATGAACAACATATACCACTCCTAGAACTTCTGTTACAGGTGAGTAACCTGTATTTCCTCACCTTTGCAGTTCATCCACCTTGTGTCTTCGCCATCATCGGTCTCTTCTTCCGGGCCTAAGAAGACTAAGTGCCCCTGTGGCCGCCAGATCCCATCTAAGGACAGCCACACGAAGCGAGTCTTCTGCCTAGGACCAGACCATAACAGTGCAACTTGCAAGATCTGCAGAGACTTCACCAGCAGGATGCGCATCCGACACCTGAAGGCCCTCAAAGCCCACCTGTTAGAACAGCAAATGGCTGTCCTGCAAACTTTGGAGGAGAAGGGTAAGCACTGGAACAAGTCCCGTAAGCGGTCCCGAGACAAGGACCGTAGCCGGTCCCATCACTTCCCGTTCCTGCTCTCCTCCCAGGAAATCCTGATCTTCTCCTGGCTCGGGTGCCCCCAACCACCCAAAGCACCCTCGCAAGGAGGATTCCTCCAAGTCGAGAGCCTTCCGCAAGGATCTGGCGTGGAGTCAAGCAGGAACTTCGGGGGGAGAAGCCCTCCAAACCTAAGGTTAGCGCCGCTGCGTCTCTTCTGTCCGAAGAACTCAAAAGCCTCTGGCACAAGCCTCTGCCCGCCTAAAAGGCCTCAGCTTTGCCTGGTTCAGAAACACTTTAAGATCAGACACCCAGGCCAAACCCTTTTGAGCCCCGCTCCCCGGTTCCTTCTCTTTGAGAAATCGACACCGGCTAAAGTACTAACTGCTGAGGTTCCGCTATGAAGACACTTTGGAGGGGTGCATTAAGGTTCCATCACCAGCCCCTAGATCTTCCACCCCACGGGGTTCTTCTGGGGATTCCTCTGCTGATGCCCTGCCGGATCCTGTGGCTTCTTCGGTCCCCTTATTAGGGATGGCAGCTTCTGTCTTCAACAAGGAGGAGTTACAGGAACTCTTCTTCTGGGGAGTCAGGTAAAAAAAGGAGGAGACCCCACCAAAGCCAGACCCGACACCAGTTCCTGATTGGCTGGACAATCAGGAGCCAGTCTACCCGATCGATTCACAGGAGAAGACCCCAGGTGGCCTAATCCCCCCGCTCTCCTCGGGCACTCGTTCCTGGTTCCGGTCTGGGGAATGTCATCAGAACCCTTCCCGGTCGGGTTGCAGTCATCTATCCCGGCCCAGGAGCAGATCCCACAGCCGCCGTAGATCTTCTTCCAGGCGGGCTCACTCCTCTTCCCGACACCAGTCCCCAGACCAGCGTCATTCACTGCTCCGTCGTCAGTCCCCAGACCGGCATCAGTCTGTTAATCACCGACACTCGAGTGGGGGTAGTCCAAGACACAGCTCAGGCTTCTCTCAGCCTAGTAGCAGGTCATCCTCTTCCTCGTTTATCCCAGGTGTTGGGCGTTCCCTGGGGATAAGGACCAACCCCGCTTGCCTCCTGGCGATCCAACTTGTATGGATGTCATGAGGCATATCCAGGCCTCTAATGAGTGGGAGACAGAGAACCTGGATCCGGAATGCCAGCGACTGGTCCATTACCTGAGGCAGAAGGAGCCCAAACCTTTTGTGGTGCCTCCTTTGGTGGATACTTTCCAAGACCTCCCCAGGATAACTTGGAAGCATCCAGCATCAGTCCCAGCGGTTCCAAAAAGTCAGACTGGCTGTACAAGGCCCTGAGGGATGAGCCTTTTTTGGTGGAACACCCTCAGGCAGATTCTTCAGTTATTACGGCTGTCCATGACAAATCCAAGCAGTCCAAGCATCTCAACTGTCTCCTGAACAGGAATCCCGTTATTTGGACCAGGTAGGCAAGAAGGTCTACTCTGGCTCCACCTGCTCCATTCGCTCCCTGAACTTTTCACGCAGATGGTCCAGTACCAGAATGCTCTTTGGGAAAGGGGGCAAGAGCTGACCAGTGCCTTTCTAGACTCCGTTCAGAAGACAGAGCTCCTGGATATTCTCAAATTGGGCTCGGACATAGGCACTCATGTGCTTCGTGCCTTGTACAACACTGCAGATATGGCAGCCAGAGCAGCAGGTGTCTGTCTCCAGTGCCATGCCTGGTTGAGCATCCCAGGTTTTCTCCAGGATCTGCAGTCCGGAATCCGGGACCTCCCGTTCCAGGGTTCCATCCTCTTTGGGCAGGAGACTGAGGCACTCCTCTCTCATCACCAGGAGTCCGGCAAGTCTATCTGGTCTGTCCGACAGATGTATCGAGGGGACCAGAAATGTGCTAGACATCTGCTTTTTCGTAAGCCCTCAGGCCCGTAGCAGTCAGCAAGGTCAATGAGGTAACTTCAAGAGGAAAGTCGGCAACCAGCATCCTGGAGGCGCTCCTTTTCAAGGCCCAAATACCTCCCCAGTCTTTCTGCCCACCCCGGCTCCACCCAGTGACCCTCTTCCGACTTCCCCTCCCTCCAGAGGATGCACCAGGGGAGGCGGTGGGGGGGACTTCTGCCTTCATCTGGAGGAACGGAGCTCCATAACAGCGGACCAGTGGGTCCTGGACATTATAAGGAGGGGACATACAGTGGAGTTAGAGATCCCTCCAGAAACTCCACCAAGGTCCTCCAGGTATCCTCCTCCTCCTCACATTCTTCTTATAGAAGGAGAGATTCAGGTCCTCTTGCAAAAAAAGTAATAGAACCAGTTCCTCTGCAGCAGCAAGGAAGAGAGGGTATTACTCACACTTCTTCCTGGTTCCAAAGAAGATACAAGACCTTCAGCCCATTCTGGACCTCAGTTCTCTAATGTCTATATAGAATACTGAAGGTTCAGAATGGTGACCCTTCCAGGTCTCATCCCTCTGCTGCACCAGGGAGACTGGCTCTGTTCCCTGGATATGCAAGATGCATATATGCACATCGGGGTCTTTCCCCTCACTGGAAGTACTTGAGGTTCCACTTCCGGGGGAGCATTATCAATTTTGGGTTCTTCCGTTTGGCCTGTCCTCCACTCCTTGAGTCTTCACCAAGTGTCTGGTAGTGGTAGCTGCAGCTCTAATGTGCCAGGGACATTATGTCTTCCCTTACCTCGATGATTGGCTGCTTGCAGCCCAGTCAAGGACACGTCTTCTTCAAGCTCTCGGAGAGACTTGTACTCTGTTCCGAGACGTGAGGATCACCCTGAACCTTCCAAAGTCTTCCCCAGATCTCAGCCAAAGACTCATCTTTATTGGAGTGGTCCTGGATTCAGTCCAGGGCATGGCTTTTCCTCCAGAGAGAGGAGATCGCCTCGGGAGATAGCCGGATCGGTCCTAGTAACCCCTCAGTTCCAGGCCAGGACCTTCCTCAGACTTCTGGGGCACATGGCAGCAGCCATCCCTGTCACTTTTGTTGGCCCACCTCCACATGAGGGTCCCACAGTGGATGTTCAGGGTGCAGTGGGATGAAAGCTTAGACGGCCTAGACCACATGGTCAGGATCGTAGAGTCAGTCAGGAGGGCACTGCTTTGGTGGTTGGACCCCCTCAATCTGGAGAAAGGGGTCCCCTTCCATGAGGAGCCCCCAAGTCAGACTCTTAACAACAGATGCATCCAATTTGGTGTGGGGGGCGCACCTAGGGGCCCATCAGACTCAAGGGGTCTGGACCCCAGAGGAGCACACCCTCCACATCAATATTCTGGAAATGTGAGTGGTCCTCAATACTCTAAAAGCCTTTCAAGAGGACCTTGTACCAGGCTCTCTTCTCATTCAGACGGACAACATGGTGGTTGTCTTTTACATCAACAAGCAAGGGGGAACTCACTCCTACCCCTGTGCAGGTAGGAGATGAGTCTGGTACTGGGTGCTGGAGCGTCACATTTGTCTTTCCGTGGTGCATTTTCCAGGCGCCCAAAATGACTTGGCAGACAGCCTAAGCAGGTCTCAGTCCAAGGCGCACAAGTGGGAGTTGCTACAGTCAGTAGCGGACCAGCTCTTCGGCACTTGGGGTCGTCCAGAGCCGGACCTCTTTGCGTCTCCACATAATGGCAAACTTCCAGTTTTCTGCTCGCAAGAGCACGCGCCTTGTGTTTTCTGGCCAGACGCGTTGTCCCTTTGTTGGGCAGGGAGGTTTCTTTATTCCTTCCCTCTCATTCAGAGTCTCTAATTGAAACTCCAGGCCAAGGGGGCCTGAATTATTCTGATCGCCCCACTATGGCCTTGGCAGATTTGGTTCCCACTAATTCAGTGGTTGTCCTCAGAACCTCCAATTCCGCTACCAATATGCTCGCAGTTGCTGTCCCAAGATCAGGGCAGGCTGGTTCATCCAGATCTTGGGTCTCTGCACCTTCATGCTTGGCTCCTGCAGACGTAGCCAAATTCAGGTACAGGGTTTCCCAAGAGGAGGTGGATGTCCTCGTCTCAGCAAGGAAGCCCTCTACACGTTCCATTTATGCTATGAAGTGCAAACGTTTTTGTTTGTGGCCTTCATCTCACTATCTGGACTCCCTTACCTGTCCAGTGAACTCAGCATTACAATATCTCCTTTCCTTATACCAGCAAGGCTTGAGCTACTCTTTTGTAAAGGTGCACATGTGGGCCATCTCGGCATATCATGTTCTCTTGGGAGCTAGAACCTTGGCCCAACTGGATGTGGCCCGCACCTTCTTACAGGGTATCTTACATCTGAGACTTCCCATTAGGGGTCTTATCCCTCCTTGGGCCCTCCTTTTTGTGTTGGAGAAGCTCACTCTCCCCCCTTTTTGAACCAGCAGCTGATTGTGAGCTGCGTTATCTTTCCTGGAAGGGTTGTTTTTTAGTTGCTGTTACTTCAGCTCGAAGGGTTTCCGAACTTCAGGCCCTGATGTGTAAGTAGCCTTATTTAGTTTTTCAAAGGGAAAGGGTTTCCCTTAGAACAAATCCTACTTTCCTTCCCAAAGTGGTCTCGGAGTTGACCCTCAACCAATCAATTGAACTTCCAGTCTGTTTACCCCTGCCAATAGGGGAGAGGCTCTCCTACACACATTGGATGTCCACAGGGCACTGCAGTACTACTTCATGCGCACAGTTGCACGCCGTGAATCGGAGCAACTGTTTGTGGCCTTCGCACCACAACACCTGGGCAAACCGATGTCTAAAACTATTTCCAGGAGGCTTGTCTGCTGTATTGTACTTTGTTACGATAAGCACAACAAACCTCTTCCAGGCACGGTTACAGCTCATTCCACCAGAGGGATTTCTACCTCCTTTGCCTCCTTAAAGAAAGTCTCTATAAGAGACATTTGTGCTGCCGCCACTTGGAATTCAGTGCACACCTTTGTGAAGCACTGTAACCTGGACATGGCCTCCAGGCGCCGTGCCGGTTTCGGCTTGGTAGTCCTTCAGGGACTCTTGTCCTGATTTGCTCTATGTCAGCCATCTTTCACCTTTCCTCCTCTGGGGTGTCACCTCCTTGGTGCGGGACTGCTTGGGAATCTGTCCTAATGGTCATAGCCTGCTGCAAGAGCTCCCACTCGAAGTAAGATGGTACAGTTACGTAAGAACTTGACCATACCAGTAGATCTTCGAGAGGAGCTCTTGCAGCAGGCGTTGCCTTCCTGCCCTCGTTCCTCCTGGTGAGGTTTACAGCATGTCTTCGACAAGCTTTGCCTGGTTGCCTTGTTCACTAGGTCCGTCATGGTTCCTATGGAACTGAGGTGGAACCGGGGTCCGCCCCCTTTTATGGCATGACCGGAGTGGAGCTGACATGGGGGGGGTCCCTGCTGGGTACTGCTAGCTAAGTTTTTTCCAGTGGGTCCTAAAGCCTGTGGCATTAGTCCTAATGGTTATAGCCTGGTGCAAGAGCTCCTCTCGAAGATCTACTGTTACGGTAAGTTCTTGTGTAACTGAACTGTATCCACTTTACTACAAGACAAAGCAGTGGAACATGTTTCCTACCTTCACAGGAAAAGGGTTGTAGTCAAGGTACTTTCCAACCCTGAAGAAAAATGGGAGTGGTGGCCCATTCTGGATCTAAGATACCTAAACAAGCACCTGACAAAACCAAATTCAAGATGTTCACTCTCGCTATGATCCTTCCCACTCTCAGACATGGGGATTGGTTGTCATCCCTAGACCACAAGGATGCCTACTTTCACATCCCCATCAGACACTGTCATAGAAAGTATCTCCGATTTAAGTTGCCATCAGGCCAGTACCAGTTCAGGGCCCTGCACTTTGGTCTGACCTCCACTCCAAGGGCCTTCACAAAGTGCGTGGCAGTAGTCATGGGACATAGAAACATAAGACTTGGAAGGCAGATAAGGACCGCTTGGTCCACCTAGTCTGCCCATTTCCCTACCTATTGGATAAGCTGCAGATTCTAGTTAACCAACAGCCTACTTCCTCCTACCCCCCCACTACGTATAGGATAGTGTATGGTTGCCCATACACAACAACGGTATTCTTATACAGAGTGGTTACTGTGATGTCAAGGACCTCGAGTGAAGCTCGAGCAGTCCCTTTGACGGCAGAAGTAACCACAAGGTTTACGAATAGTGGTGTGTATTTGGGATACCATGCACTATTCTATGTAGTGTATGGTCCCAAAAAACACAAAACGCTTATTTTTTCCTCTCTAGGCAGCCAGTCTCTGTTGTTTGGGACTGCATCTCTGGGCTGTCTGCCCACCAGCCAGCTCGTGCACCCGACTCACCAACTGCTCCCTGTCCTGTGAATTATGCTGATGGGGGCAGCTGCATTATGATGTAGCTACTAACGCAGAACGAAAAGTCGTTCTGCGTTGGTAGCTATGTCACTACTAAAGCAGAATGGCTTTTTGTGGTGTATGGCTTTCCATATACAACTGCAATCACCATACACCATAATTGCCTTATGTCTGTCCCATACATTCTTGAATTCCCCCACTGTTTTTGACCCAATGACCTCCTCAGGAAGGCAGTTCCATGCGTCCACCACCCTCTTCATGAAAAAATATTTCCCTTATGTTGCCCCTGAGCTGTCCCCCTCTCTTAAAGTTGTGCCCTTTTGTTCTTGCACATCTTTTTCTGAAAGATGCTCCCCTTTTGGACTTCGTCGATTCCCTTGAGGTACTTGAAAGTTTCTATCGTGTCCCCCCTCTCCCTCCTTTCCTCAAGGGTATACATATTAAGCTCTTTTAGTCTTTCTTCATATGGCTTCAGTTGCAGACACTGCACCATTTTAGTTGCCCTCCTCTGGACTGCCTCTATCCTGTCTGTGTCCTTGTGGAGATGGGGTCTCCAGAACTGCACACACTACTACAGATGGGATCTCACCAACTGTCTGTACAGAGGGTCAGCTTCCTGTTTTCTGCTGGTGATGCCTCTCGCTATGCATCCCAGTACTCCCCAAGCCTCCTTATTGCCTTTTCACATTGCTTGCCTACCTTAAGGTCATCTGATATGACTACTCCCAGGTCCCTTTCCATTTTTGTTGTTAGTTACCCCCCCCAATTGTGTACTCTACCCATGGGTTTTTGTTTCCCAGGTGCATTACGTTGCACTTCTTTGCATTGAATCTAAGCTGCCATACTTTTGACCATCCCTCCAACCTTGCCAAGTCCCTTCTCATCATCTCCCCTTATAGCAACCCTGTTGCAGATCTTTGTGTCTTCTGCAAAGAGGCATAAGTTTCCTTCCAGCTCCTCCACAATGTCTCCTATAAAGACATTAAAGAGGACCGGTCCCAGTACTGAACCCTGCGGTACCCCTCTAATAACCACCCTTACTTCAGAGTGTACTCTGTTTACTATTACCTTCTGTGTCCTGTTGTCCAGCCAATTTGTAACCCAGGCTACCACCTGGGACCCACTCCTAGGCTGGCTAACTTGTTTGTTAATTTTTTGTGTGGGACTGTGTCAAATGCTTTGCTAAAGTCTAGGTAGGCCATATCCACAGCCCCTACCTGGTCATCTACTTTGGTCACCTAGTCAAGGAAGTCTGTTAGATTCATCTGACATGACCTTGCCGCTGTGAATCCATGCTGCCTTGGGTACTGTGCCCCGCTGGCCTCTAGGTACTCAACAATTCTTTCTTTCAGAAGTGATTCCATCATTTTCCCTACTACTGAGGTCAAATTAGCAGATCTTAGTTCAAGAGGGTTCCTGCCGTAGGTTTTCACATACAGGACTGCGCCCCTTGGCATCAGGTCCACGAGGCAAACTTGTAGATGGTAATCAGTGGGGACCACCCCGACGTCGGGGTGGCATGACGTCAGCCCGACTATAAAAGGGACGGTTCCGTGCCCGCTCTCCATTTCTTTCCCACTGTCTCCTCAGTAACGTCCTGACTCCTTTTCCCTCCTTCCGCTCCCTCCGGTAACATAGGAGGAACCGGTCGGAGGGAGGTTCGACCTCCGCCTGGACAGTTGGAGGTTCGCCACCGCAGAAACTTGGGTGCTTCAGCTCATCCAGCGAGGTCACTTGATAGAATTCAGTGAAATTCCACCTCTCAACTGCTGGGACGGTCCTTCTATCCTTGGTATCAGGTCCCCATAGTCTCTCAAGAGATCCAGGTGCTCCTTCTAAAGAGGGCCATTAGAACCCGTCCCATCAGACCAAGCAGGAAGGGGATTTTACTCCGACTTCTTCCTGGTTCCCAAGAAAACTGGCAACCTGAGACCGATCCTGGACCTCGGCACACTAAACGTCTTCGTAGAGTACAAGAAGTTTCGTATGTTGACCCTTCAGGGGCTCCTTCCTCTGCTCCACCCCAATTCTTGGCTGTGCTCCATGGACATGCAGGATGCTTACCTACATATTCCTATCCTCCCGGCCCACCACCGTTTTCTCCATTTTGTTTTTCCTGGAGAAGCGTTACTAATTCAGAGCACTCCCCTTTGGCCTTTCTTTGGCCCCCAGAGTGTTCCCCAAATGCCTAGCGGTGGTAGCAGCATTTCTACGCAGTCAGGGCATTGTCTTCCTGTACCTGGATGACTGGCTCCTCGCAGCACCCTCTCCTACCAGCCTGAAAGAGTCTCTCTCTTCCACTCTGAGCATGTTTTCTGCCCTGGGTATTACGGTCAGTTTTCTCAAGTACCAGCTAGTACCATCCCAGAGGCTCCAGTTCATTGGAGCTGTACTAGACACAGTTCAGGGCAAGGCTTTCCTGCCATCGGATCAAGAAGAGCCCTTAGCTTCTCAGGCCACTCTCATAGCTCAGGCTCGATGGATCCCAGCACACTCAGTGCTTCGTTTATTGGGACTGATGGTGGCTGCCATTTCGACAGTTCCCATGGCCGGGCTTCACATGAGGGTCACCCAATGGTCTCTTCGAGTTCAATGGGACCAGAGGATGGACGGCATGAACCAAAAAGTCATGCTCTCCAACAGCCCTCAGAGAGATCTTTACTGGTGGCAAGATCTCTCAAATCTAGCAAAGGGAATTCCTTTCCACCCTGCAGTTCCAACCCAGATTCTCACCATGGACACCTCAGATCTGGGTTGGGGAGCCCATCTGGGGACCCACAAGACTCAAGGGTCTTGGTCCGACCAGGAGCTGATGCTCCACATCAATGTTCTGGAGACCAGGGTGGTTCTTTACACCCTCCAGGCATTCCAGCTGCGTCTGGTTCCGGGATCTTTTAGTCCAGTGAGACATGTCCACTGTCTGGTACCTAAACAAACAGGGAGGAACCCAGTCATATCCTCTTTGCAGAGCAGCTATGAGGGTGTGGTACTGGGTGTTTCAGCACAGCCTTTACTTGACAGCAGTCCACGTTCCGGGGGTCACCAACATCCTGGCAGACAGTCTCAGTCAATCAGTGGCCAGGGCCCGTGAGTGGGAGCTAAAGTCAGAGGTAGTCAAAGAACTCTTTCTTCGATGGGGTCAGCCAATGATAGATCGGTTTGCCTCCCCGTGCAACGCAAAACTACCCGTCTTCTGCTCGCTCATTCCCAGGCATGGTGCTTTTTGGCGAGACGTGCTGTCTCTTTCATGGACAGGGAGGTGTCTGTACGTCTTTCCTCCCTTTCCTCTCATTCAGAAGGTTCTGGTGAAACTCCTTCGGGAAAGAGCTCACGCAATCCTGATTGCCCCTCTTTGGCCATGCCAAATTTGGTACCCTTTTCTGCAACAATTAGCACTGGAACCCCCAGTTCCTCTGCCTATTTCCCATGGCCTTCTAACTCAGTAGCAGGGCACCCTGGTGTATCCAAGCCTTCAGTCTGTCCACCTTCATGCGTGGCACCTGTGGACATAGCGATTTTTCGCTATGGGATATCTTCACAGGTTGCACATATTCTAGTGGAGGCCAGAAAACCCTTCATCAGATCTACTTGCGCGATGAAGTGGAAGAGGTTCATGATATGGGCCCAAGCAAGGAACTGGGATCCATTTTTGTGCTCGGCTTCCCAGGTTCTAGAGTACCTCGCACATCTGTCTGAGGCGGGCCTTAGCTATTCCTCTATTAAGGTCCACCTTTCTGCGGTGTCGGCCTACCACCTCCCGGTGGAGGGCAAAACTTTGGCTCAGCTGGAGGTTGCCAAAACTTTTTTGAAAGGCATCCTTCATTTGAAACCTCCGATCTGGAACCCTTGTCCTCCCTGGGATCTGAATTTCATGCTAGAGAAGCTGACTTTTCGCCCGTTTGAATCAGCTTCTTCCTGCGACTTACACTTCCTTTCCTGGAAGACTATATTTTTAGTACATGATTACTTGACCAGAAGGGTTTCCAGTTTATTCATCTAAAGAACCTTATTTGATTTTTCATAAGGACCGGGTAGTCCTTCGGACTAATCCTTCCTTTTTGCCCAAAGTAGTTTCGGAAACCACTCTGAACCAGAGCATGGAATTACCTGTGTACTATCCACAGTACTCCAACAGGGGGGAACACCTTCTGCACACCCTTGATGTGCACTGGATCCTGAGGTATTATATGAACAGGACTAAAGAGATTAGGAAATTTAGCCAACTGTTCATAGCCTTTGCCCCTCAGTGCCAAGGCAAGGCTATTTCTAAGCAGACCATCTCTCGATGGCTATCTAACTGCATCCATTTTTCATATACAAAATATGGGAAGTCCATTCCAAGGGCAGTCAAAGGTCACTCCACCCGTAGCGTGGCTACTTCCACTGCCCTTTTTAGGAATGTGTTCACGGCAGAGATCTGTGCTGTGGCCACATGGTCATCTGTTCACACTTTCACTAAGCATTACAGTCTGGACATTGCCTCTCGGCGCAGAACTGGCTTTGGTCTTGCAAGGCCTCCTGTCATGATTCCTCATGGCGACTTCTCCTCCTCCTGGGTGCACCTACGTTTTTTGCTTTTCTTTGGGACTGCATGGTATTCAGTCCTATATGTGAAGACCTACTGCAGGAACATTCTCGAAGTAAGATATTGCAGTTACATAAGAACTTACCGTAACAGTAGATCTTTGAGAGAGGTTCCTGCAGTAAGTCTAGACTCCACCCTCCCCCAGTTTTTGATGTTTCGTCCTTATTTTCCACCCTGTCTAGCTCTTCGGGACTAGAGCGGAAGCAGGATCTGAGGAGCATTCACTCTGGTTTTCTCCTTACCTATCTTTAGGTCTCCATTGGAAAAGAACTGGAGAGCGGGCGCAGGACCGCCCCTTTTATAGTCGTGCTGACATCATGCCACCCTGACGTCGAAGGCGGTTCCCACTGATGATTGCTATCTACAATTTTGCTGTGTGGACCTGATGCCAGGGGACACAGTCCTATATGTGAAGACCTATTGCAGGAGCCTGTCTTGAAGATCTACTGTTACAGTAAGTTCTTACGCAACTGCAATATCTGTAGTTTCCTGCCTCTGCCTTGCTCCCACTTTTGTGAAGGGGAGACGCATCTGCCCTCCTCCAGTCCTCTGGTACCACACCATCCTCCCATGATTTGTTAAGGGTAGTCAGTGATGTCACTAGGCCTCCCCTTAGTTCTTTTAGAATTCTGGGATGAATCCCGTCAGGCCTCATTGCTTTGTCCACCTTGAGTTTTAAGAGTTCTTTCAGGACCTTTTCTTATGTGAATGGACTGGTATCAACCCCCCTGCCCAGAGTGCTTCTATTGTTTAGTTTAAGTACCTCCTCCTCCTCTTCTTTCGTGAATACTGAGCAAAAGTATTCCTCAGTATCTCTGCCTTTTCACTGTGCCTCTCTGCCCACCCCTCCCTTTATTAAGCCTCACTATCCTCTCCCTGGTCTTCCTTCAATCCCTGATGTACCTATAAAGGTTTTATCCCCCTTCTTAACCGAGTTGGCTATTTTTTCCTCGGTTTGGGCCTTCGCTATTCTGACTGCCTTCCCTGCTTCCTTCTGCTTTAACTGATAGTTCTCTGTCCTGCTCCTTCTGTGATTCCTTATACTGCCTGAATGCATCTTTCTCCCTAACCTTCCCCACCACGTTATTTGAGAACCATAGTGTTTTTTTTACTTAGTTTTGTTTTCTTCGCTTTACACAATGGCTTGTTTCCTCTACGATGGCAGTTTTGATTTTTCCCGTTGTTCTTCCACCCCTCCTTCCTGTCCATATGCTAGTGCATTTCTTAGGTACTCCCCCATTTTGCCAAAGCCAGCCCTCCTAAAGTCCAGTACCCTCGCTTTTGTATGGCTTGACTCCATGATTGTGTTTGTGAACCACAGTGTGTGGTGATCGCGTGTTCCCAGATGGCTACCCACTTCTAAATCTGTGATCCTCTGTCCGTCCCCATTTTGAGAGTACCAGGTCCAAGACTGCTCCCTCCTGAGTAGGTTCCAACACTAGCTGTCTGAGGCATGCCCCTTGTAGGGCATCGAGAATTACCCTACCCTTGGACATGGCTGCAGTAAATGTGCTCCAGTTAGCATCTCGCATATTCAGGTCCCCCATCGACAATATCTCCCCTTTCTAGAGATATGGATATGTTGATCTTATCTGTCAATCTTTACCATTCATCACCTTTGGGTTATCAGCCGGAGATCATGACCCTGCGGGAGCTTTTTTTTTTTTTTTTGGATGGGTGGAGTCGACGGACCATCGGCGCCACACTGCGTGGTGCTCACGGGTTGGCCGTTAGCTGCTGTCGACTCCGCCCTCTTGCCAGTTCTTCATCTTCCGCCGTCGAGGTCGCCTCATGGAACACTTCAAGACAGAGACTTTTTCAGGCCTACCTGCTACGCAGTAAATTTAATCCCTTCGACTCCGTATAGAGTGTTGTCTGCGCTGAAGTCTGCCGGCTCCCTTCCTGCCAGTTCTGATAGCCACTCGACGTCGCCCGGTAAGATCTTTCCATTATTTGTTTTATTTGCGACAGTCTTATTTGGTGTTTTTTTTTCCTTAGGGCATGTCTAGGTCGGAGGCCAAGAAGACTTCCAAGACGGGACAGCCCCCTATGCCACGGTGCCCATGTGGCTGAAAGTACTCCATCACCGACCAGCACGACTGTTGCCTTACATGTCTTAGCCCGCGTCGTGACATGGACTCGTGCGATGCCTGTTTCTCCATGGACCGCCGGGTCATTGAGCAATGCGCGTGGAAAGTGGGGCGAGCTCCGCTGACTTTTGGGGGTTGGGCGCGCACTTGAGCTAAGCAGCGTGTTCTCTGCCTTTTCTCCGGGTCCCCTCCTGGTTCTGTACGGACCGAGGAGGAGGCAGCCTCGACCTCTCTTAGCCTAGCCATGGCTGAGGTTCCTCCTGCGGTACAGGACGCCTGTCCTGTTTCTTCAGGGACGGGCAGGAGGCACCACACTGGCAGTCACCTTCGGGTGAAGGCTGCCTGCATCGGACCCGTGGCTCAGAAGGCCTGGGTTGGTGCCATTTTGGGCCTCGGCGCCATTTGCGGTGCCGTGGGTCCTGACTTAGTCGTCGGCACCATTCACAGAGCCGATAGTGCTAGCGGCACCATGGGAGGTTCTACGGTGCCATCTCTGACTTTTTCTCACCTCGGCGCCATCCGCAGCGCTGAGGTTGAGCACGGTGCCGTGTCCAGCTCCGGGGCCATTTGCGGTTCCGGGCATAGGCACAGCATTGTGGGGGTTTCAGATCTTGGCACTGAGAGTGCTGTCTGCGTTGTCATCTGCACAGTCTCTGTCCTCGGCACTGCTCACAGCGCCGTGGGATGGGACAGCGCCATGGGGGTCTCTGTCCTTGGCCCCGTTTGCGGCACCGAGAGAGGTGTTGGAGCCGTCGTCGGCGCCATCTCTGTCCATGGGGCGGAATGGCGTGGTGTCAGGTTCTGGCTCGGAGACTGCTGCCCTGATTGGAGCCGTGTCCTCTTCTGCCACCGTTCACGGTGCTGCGGAGGACGCTGGTACCAACGCGGGTATTGTCTCTGTTTCTGGTACCCCATTTGGTCAGGATGGCAGCAGGTACCTGCCAACTGTTTGGCACAGGGCTTCGGTCTCCACTTCTTCTGGGGAGGAGTCGGACTCTGAGTCAGACAGGCAGTCTGGCTCCTTGGAGTTAGCTGCTGGCGTGGGCACCCTCGTAGTGTCCTCTACAGGCCGGAGTCAGACCCCCTCTGAGGAGCAGACAGTGACTGCTGGGGCTGGGGTCAGGGGTTCTGACTAGCAGGCAGCGGTGCAGGCCACCATTGCACTGCAGCCCAGCCTCAGAGGGTTCTCTGACCCCTCAGCGGTGGTACCCCTCAGGTGGTGTGCCTAGATCACCCAACTTTGGGGCCAATCAGAGCACCCACGGGAGGGGAAGGTGCTGTGCCCTGGATATCTCTGGGAGCCGACCAGGGCTGTCAGTTGCCTAGGCTGGCTCTCTTGAGGAGGAGGGTGCTCTCGGATTCTGAGGAGTCGAGGGGCATGGGGTCTATGTGGTAACCTTTTTCTGGAGCCCACCCGGGCTCTGGGAAAAGCCGTAACCTGGATCTCTCTCTTCCCCTTGGTTTCTTTGAGAGGGCCCCATTCTTTGGAGGTGAGGACCGTTCTTCTGGACCTCCACGGCCCTAGTCACCTCACGGGGGGGGGTCTTCCAGGCGCAGCCAAGGTAGTTCTGATATGGTTGTTCAGCTGTTGGCTGTGGAGTCTTCCAGAGCACCTTCATCTTCTGGTGCTCCTGGTGCGCTCCCTAGCCCAGGCAGAGGTCAGGTGATTTCTCTCGTCAGCTCTGTCCCTATCCCTCTGCCACATTCTCTGGCGCTCCCAGGCATCCTTGGTCCTAGCAGGCCTCTCTCCTGGGAACAGTTCAGGGCTGTGGCTGCTCAATTTCCCGCTTGCGTAAGGGCAATGGACAGGTTTATCAACCTCCCCTTGAGCAGCCACCCTCTGAGCATTTGAGATCCTCTGCCTTCTCATCCCCCTCTTCTGGGGGAGAGGAGCCATCTGTCCACATCTCCCCAGCTGCTGATCTTGTGGAGTATCGGGAATTCCTCGTGAGGCTGTTGGAGGACCTGCACATCATCCCTCCCACTCAAAGCAATCCAGAGCACCTGGCAGACGCCTTTCTAGGTGACTTCAGCAAGGACACCCTTGTGGTGCCCCCCTGGCCTGCTCCCTTTCGGGAGGCGTTGTTGCATTCCTGTCAGAGGCCCTTCTCCGAGGTTCCTGCCACTGGGATCTCTGCCAGTGTATGTGCCCCGAGTCTCAGGTTCCATGCCTCATCCTCAGTCAGTATTGATGCAACTGGACACTCCTGATGAGCTTCGCGCCCTCCAACGTGACGGGCCCCCAGATCAAGATTTCTTGGATTTTGACTTCTGGGGGAGGAGGACGTTCTACTTGGCATGGTTGCTGCTCTCTATCACAGCACATCAGGCCCACTGCGCATCCTATGATAGGTTCCTGTGGTCCAGGCTGGGTCGGCTCCTAGCCTCTTTGCTGAACACAGAGCAAACCAGACAAGCCATCGCACACGCTGCACATGGCCTTTAGCTAGAAAGGCACCTAGCGAGGGCATCGTACAATGCCAATGAGGTAGCTACCAGGGTCATAGGAACAGCGATCTGCACTAGGTGGGTGGCATGGCTGCGTCTTTCCTGGTTGTCACCCTTGGCCCGGTGTAGGTAATTAACTCAGCTCAACTGAGAACCTATCTCTTCTCCCATAGAGCGAGATGGCATTTGTCGGGACAACTTCCTTCCCCCTCCAGGGGGATCCTGTCTACTCTCCCCTCTCTTGAGCCTCCCCAGGCCCTGAAGTTTCTCCCTCTTAGTGTGTCACCCACTGAGAGCTAAGGAACTCTGTCCCTTAGGGTTAAAACCCCCTTCGGGGGGGGCTCGGCACTCACCCAAAGGTGATGAATGGTGAAGATTGACACAGATAAGATATGAAAATTACATAGCTACCGTAATTCTGATCTTTCTGTTTATCATCACCATTCATCACACTCCCGCCCGCCATCCCCCTGGTGCCTCAGTCTCTGGGTCCCCCTCCTTTCTTTTGTCAGGAGTAGGGTAAACAGGGGCACATAGTGGGATGATATTTCTAAGGGGAGAGTGGTCAGGATGGGGGGGGCACTCCTTCTCCAGTGTTCTAGCTCCACCCCTGTGGGGTGGGAAGTTGGCAGTTGCCCTCCATTCTCTCCTTCTCCTCCTTTGTTCCCATCATTCCTTAATTTTCTTTTTCCGTTTGGATGTATCCTTTATTATTTTAAAGAAAGTAAACTTTCTTACACCAAAAAATTTTTCCCCTGAGAAGGGCGAGAATTCCCTGTGTCCTGTCTTTCTCCAGAATAGCCGTTTTCTGCTTTTTGGAGTTATTGTCAGTGATTCTGTGCCTTGAATTCTGACAGTGAGCCTTTTGGCTACTCCTTGCAGTTCCTATACAATCTGGAGACAAGTCAAGGTTCCGGGGTATGGTTGTTACCTTCTCTCCCCCCCCCCAAGCTTATCCTAATTCCTTCCTCTCCCTCCTTTTTACTATTTTCAGAGATTGAGGCCCCTCCCCAATCCCCTTAGTCTTTCTTCTTCTGCCCTCTGTCGTTTATTTCTCCTTTGGTTTATATATCTTTTCCTTTGCATATCCCTTGGACTTCCTTGTTCCACCCTCACAACCCTTTTCCTCACTTCTTCGGTGACTCAGAACTGGCAGGAGGGTGGAGTCGACAGCACCTAACTGTCAACCCACGAGCGCCACGCAGTGCATCAGCCTCGAGGGCGGCGTCTATAGTGCATTGACTCCGCCCATCAAAAAAAAAGCTCCCGCGGGGTCGTGACCTTCTGCCGATAACCCAAAGATGATGAATGGTGAAGATGCACAGAAAGATCAGAATTACGGTAAGGTACGTAATTTTCATTTCTTATCCACACTTCTTGGCATGTCCCTGTCCCCTTTAAATCTTGCTGGAAGGTCTTCAGGCTGGCTCCTCCCACTCACCCGGGCGGTATAACCCTCTGCTCTACCCCACGATGCCAGATCTTCCTTTCCGCTGGAAGATACAGGTTGTCTCCTCTCTGCTACCACGTGTTGCAGGCCCTGGCTCAAAAAACTTAAGACCCGCTGAAGATTATGCTCCTTCGAGTTAGCGATTGTAGTAGCTGCTTCTCGATGATGGAAGATGAATCTTCCCCTGGTTTTCACTGGTGCCTGTACAGACAGAAAATGTCATGCACAGACCCACACTCCACGTGAGTTTACTGCTTGGGTGTCGGCCATGACACCCAGGCTTGCGAGTTTTGCCTCGCATTTCAACCAAACGTCCTTGACGATCGTCTCGCACACTTGAAGCTGTGCAGGCCCGAAAAATGGAATCCACTGGTGAAATCGAAAGAGGCTCAGTGGGCTGTCTCCATGGCTGCAGAGTCCGCCGAGCAGTTGGAACAGATACAGGCCTTTGAGGAAGAGGCGGCGTGTGCCATAGAGCGTTCTTCTCAGCCGATGTTTGTTCCACTCAACCTGGGTTCCACTTTCTCGGGCTCCTTTTGGGAGATGTGCCTTTCTCCCCACTAAGGGCAAGGGACCTGCGGGCTTGCATACCTCCCGGTCCCATAAATAGGACAAGGAACTGTGAGATTCTTCATCTCAGTGAAGACGTTCTTGGGATCGAGAACGATCTTGGTCCCAGGAATCTCCACCCTTGACCTCGGTCGAGATTGCAGCTTAAGCTTCTGGCTTCTCTGTCCCATCATCAGGCCAGCCGGCTGAAGTCTTGATTGAGGTTGTTAACTCTTGACTCTGTCGATCGGCTGTTGGCTGAGGAGGTCAGCGACTCTCTTAACAAAACTCCAGTCTTGTTTATCCCCGATGAGACCCAGCTTGCTGGGAATCTGATTGAGGAGCCAGTCCCAGATCTGGGAAAATCACCATTTCCACCGGTGTCTCCCAAGCGATCCAGTCGGCCAGTCCGATCGAGGTCGAGATCTCAGACTCCCTCGACTGACAGGCTGAGGAAGGCGCATAAGTGCACCAAAAAGAGGCGACGTCACCGCTCATATTCGTCCTCCTTGGATGAGGGGAGGCTTCTGTGGAAATTCCGACGCTACAAAGATTTGATGTGGCAACAGCTCATTCTGTCCAGGCAGAAGCCTTCTTTGGTTTCTACCCCAGCCATTACATGGCTCTCGCCTCCCAGGCTGACTCCCTTGGAACCGATAAAATCGGTTCCCCAGCATGCGGAGCTAGTGAAACCTGCCCCAGTTTGGCAAGCTGGTCTCTCCACCAATAGTGGTGGAGCCATCACCAAAACAGCCCTTGGGAGGGGCTCCTATGAAGGATTCCCAAATGGTCCCGGGTCTTACTTGTAGGCTGTCAAGTCACCCTCATGCCTGACCATTCCAGGCACGTTCAGGGGGATCTTGGTGGTTGACAGATTTATCTGGATACCTTGGATTCTGATGACACTGACCTTCACACTCACCCATGAGATAAGTCGGCCGGTAGTCTGTCAACAGAGGAGAGCCCTTCGTCCTTTCAAGGGATTCTCTGCCTTATCTCCGAATTTACGGGGATGTCCCTGGAACCTGTTTGGAAACGGGCGGAGTACCCTTTTACTGATATTCTTAAGAGGGGATACTCCTACGTAAGCCTTTCCTGTGGCCGAAGCCATTGTTGGCCCAGCCTTGGAGCTTTTCCAGCATCCTGCCTCCTACCCAGCACCGTCTTTCCCCGAATAGCCCGTAAATATGCAGTTCCCATCAGGTCCCTCTCGGGGTTCATGGAACATCCCTCAACTGAGGGGTTAGTGACTGCCTCTGTGTTCAGATGCACAGGCAGCTCTGCCGACACAGATAGACCTCCTGACAAGGTGTCCAAAAAGCTGGACCACTCTGCCAGGAAGGTCTGTGCAGCCTCCTCCTTAGGCCTCCATCAGGCAAGCTCGTCCGTCGTCATGGCGCATTTCTCCCATGCCCTCCTGGGGTCCTTGGATGAAGTTCTCCCGCACCTCCTCGCGGACATTCAGACTACGGTCAAGCAGGTCCAGGACCAGGGCCGTGCCATTGCCAAGCAGCAGCCTCAGACGGCTTTGGACCTTGGGGACTCTTGCACCTGTTAGGTGGCAGCCGCGGTTGCCTCACGCCACAGGGCTTGGCTGAGGCTTTCCACCTTTATGGTGGAACCCCAGCACAAACTCACTGATGTTCCTTTCCTGGGCACTGATCTCTTTAGCCCAGGGGTGGATGGTCACCTTCAGCAAATTGAGCAGCGCAGTCGCACCTTTGACTCAGCCACTTCTGCTCAGAGCGTTCCTAGCGCCAAGAAGCAGCATAAAAAGGAAAAGCCTTTTCAGCACCCTGCTCCTGTGGCCCAGCAACCCTCCTTTCATGGTGGGCAGCAACAGCAGGCATAGGCTTGGTGCCCTCTGCCCAAGTCCAGGCCTCCTCCAGCTCGCAGATGAAGTTGGGTTCAGGCCCTGGACCCTCTTCCTCCAAGCCTGTCCAGTGACAGGATAGGGGTTGCCACCCCTATCCCTGTCACGCCAGCTCTGGGTCCTCCCATGGAGGGTTGGCTCTGCCACTTTCTTTCCGCCTGGTCCGCTGTTACCACGGACAGGTGGGTCTTAGAAATGGTCAGCCAGGGTCTGCCTCTGGAATTCGAGCAGTACCCTCCCAGCCAAGCCCACGCCCCACGGGAGGAGAGAGTATCAGCACACACTTGGTCAGCTCTGAGAGACTACATAGCCCAGCTCCTCCTCAAGGAGGCAGTGGTTCAAGTGGCAGATCCTCCAGTCAACCCAGGATTCATTTCCAGGTGCTCCCTGGTCCCTAAGTGGATGGGGGGCTGGTGCCCCATTCTAGATCTGAACGACCTGAATCAGTTACTCAGGCCACACACCTTCAGGATGGTAATTCTGTCCCAGATCATACCACCCCTGGAGCAAAACGTGGTTCTGCTTACTGGATCTCCAGAACATGTTCTTTCACATCCCAGTCCATCCGTCCCACCAGCAGTTCCTCCACTTCAGAGCAGAGGGAACCCTATACAAGTTCCGAGCTATGCCATTCGACCTGTCATCGGCCCCATGGGTCTTCACCAAATGTATGGCCGTGGTGGCAGCCCATCTCGGGCATCGTGGGGTCAGAGTGTACCCTTACCTCGATGATTGGTTCTTGGGTTCCACCCAGCAAGAGATGGGAGAGGTCCAGGGACCTTGCCCTCCAGACCTTCTCTCAACTTGGCCTCTTGATCAACGAGGCCAAGCCAGAGCTCGTGCCTTCTCAGGTGATATGTTTCATCAGGGCAGAGCTCGACTCTTGCCGAGCCAGAACATAGCTACCGGCGGACAGGGCAGAGGTTCTGTCCTCCTTTGCCCAATCATTTCTGGTTGGCACTTGCGCCCTGCCTGGGATTTTCTGCACGTTCTGGGTTACATGGTGGCCTGCACCACTGTGGTCCATTGGGCTCTGTGGCATGTGCACCCCCTTCATTGGGAGCTGGCCGCCCAGTGGACTCAGTGTCTAGGTCATTTGAACCAGCTGATCACTGTGACCCAGAAGATGTGGGATGCTCACCAGTGGTGGACTTTCCTAGACCGGTTGCATGAAAGGAGCCCGTTTGTCCTCCCTGATCCAATGGTCATTCTCATGACTGATGCCTCTCTCACAGGCCGGGGAGCCCACATGGGGAACAACGGGGCCCATGGGTTCTGGACTCATGAGGAATCCTGATACCATATCAACCTGTTGGAGCTCTGAGTGGTTAGACTGGCGTTGTCAGCATTTGCTCAGCAACTTTGGGGTCAAGTGGTTCAAGTCCAGACAGACAATACCACGGCCATGTACTACCTCAACAAGCAAGGTGGTGCGCACTCCCGGCTGTTGTGCAGGGAAGTGCTATGCATCTGGATACTTGTGAGCTGACTGGAGGCGAATCTCCTAGCCATCCATGTGGCAGGAGCCTCGAATCAGCTGGTGGATGCTCTCAGCCACATAGGCAAGACATCCCACAAATGGTCTCTACATCCAGAGATGGCTCATAGTCTGTTTTCCCACTGGGGCAAACCAATGGTGGACCTGTTTGCCTCCAGGGAAAACACCAAGCTGAGGCTGTTTAACGCCCACCCCGCTCAGCGGGGATCGCTGCAGGGGGATGACTTCTCGAGCCCGTGGATCCCAGGCCTCTAATATGCCTTCCCTCCATCTCCCTTGATCCACAAGGTACTTCTCAAGGTGAGGAGAGACAAGGCGCAGGTGATACTGGTAGCCCCAGATTGGCCCCACCAGTTCTGATACCCAGATTTCCTCGGTCTCAGCAACAGGCTCCCAAGGAGTCTTCCAGCACGCCCGGACCTGATATCTGTTAATCAGGAGAAGGTATTCCATCTGGAACTTCAATTCCTGCACCTGACAGCCTGGTACCTGAGCGGCTAGAGATCATCTTGGACATAGTCTCCACCACTCATTCACACTAATGGGATCTATGCCGGAGGCACTAGGACCCAGTGGGAGCAAACTTTTTTCAGGAGGGTCGGCACCAGAGGGTGGAGCCGCAAGTAAGCACGCGGAGCCATAGCTTGTGCGGTAAAGACTACCTCATGCTGACCCTCCAACTCGCTTCAGTTTCTTTTTTTCCCCTGCCATGAGTGCGCTTTCAGTGTTTATTACTTGCCTGTCGGAAGTCAAACTTCAAACTAGCAGCATAGTTTTCAGGTTATTGTTTTGTAATTTGTCTTCAAAACAAGTACCAATTAGATTTAATTTTATTGATTATAACAAGAAATCTTCAGCCCTTCATTGACGGAGTCGACCATGAGCGGGTCAGGTGACGATAGGGAGACATCATATGAAAGCTGTTCAGTCAGCCGGGCTGGGTCCGGTCCATCACCCTCCTCGGAGGGGTGGCTCTAACAACGGACGGTCCAATGCTCTGGGAGATGGGCAGTCCCCCGAAAGCATAAAAGAAAACTGTCCCATTCTCGGCACCATTAGGCCTTGAGCTCTTCTTCAGCACACAAGTCGAGAAAGAGAGGGCATCACTCAAGGTCGCCTTCTGGTATGTCTGCGCGTCGACGGTCTGTGATTGGGGCCAGGTACTGGTCTCCTCCTCTCTGAGTTGCCGGTTTCTGGCTCCAGTGGCCGACCTCTTAGACATCGGAGCCCATCCCTGCCTTTTGGAGGGGCCTCCAATGAGCAGTTTCACCAGTGGGCTGCTCTTCTGGAGCAGTGGGCTCGGAGGTTTGTCCAGCTGCCTGGCCCAGTCACTCAGCGGCCTTCGGTCCGTTCGAGGGACCGGGTAGGGTGGTTGGACCTTCCTAGTCACGCGGTGCCTTCTTCGGTGCCGTCGACTCCGTACTCAAGTGTTTTCCCCCCTCACATGGCTGCGGCTCAGAGGTCCACACCGATGCCTCTATCTCCTGCTAAATTTCCTTCTTTTCCCTCAAATTGCAGTTTTCGGAACCTTGGGACACTTGCGGTGCCAGGGACACTCTGCACCATCTGCAGCATCAGGGGAGTGTCTGTCGCTGCTGTCCTCAGTGCTGGGGGTTCTGTGCCATTTCTGGCACCAGGGGCTCTGTGCCATTTCTGGCACCAGGGGCTCTGTCCGCAGTGCTGTGAGCTTTTTCGGCACCGTGTGCTGGGCTGTTTCTGATGGCGCTGACTTCCTTGTGTTCGGCACTGTCCAGCCTCCAGGGCTTTTCGACTCCGATTCCTTCCTCTTCTATTTTTCATTCTGATTTTCACTCCTTTCCTGTCCATACAGTCCCCCCCTGGACTGTCGGGAGATGATTTTGAGCCTGACCCAGATCTTTGGCTGAGTGATGATGTTGAAGGAGCAGGGATCAATCCTGCTGCAGAGCCTGTGGTCAAAGACCTTTCCTTTAAGTCTCTGCTGAAAAATATTAATTCTACTCTTTCTCTCCAGACTACAGAAATCGATCCTGGGAAGCTTTTAAGACTCCAGTACCTATATGTCCCAGAGTTCCCTATGGATTTAACTCCTCCGGTACAACCCCCTTCTGTGGCGAAGTCCATAGATAGGAAGTATACTGCTCCCAAGGATCGATGCATTTTGGCCTTACAGACTTTTGCTGATCACATTGTAGTCTTAGCAGAGAATGACAGGGCCATCCTCCCTCAGGCATCTACAGCCTGGCCTATAAATAAAGATTCTTGTAAAACAGACACCTTAGGTAAGAGAGTCTTTGCTGCCTCCACCCTGTGTATGTGTATTGCCAGTTACCAGGACTATTTTTCTCAATATGAGTATGTCCTTTGGCATTCGCTCAAGCAAATGGTAGAAGCTCTGCCTGAGTCGGAAACTAATTCAGAATTACGCCACACCATAACCAGGGGTATCGAGTCAATAACCAACAGGTTAAAGCTGTAATGGACGCTTTCAATACTGTTTCTCGAGTGGCGGCGGGCATTTGTACCCATCGCCACTCTTGGCCACGTACTTCGGGCTTCACAAATGATGCCCAACAGCAGGTTTTGGCCTTACCCTTCGACAGTATGCATCTGTTCGGACCCCAGGTGGAACAAGCTCTGGAGGTCACACAGAAGACTTAGGTCAGCCAGTAAGACAGCTTGACCCGCACCTGCCCCCTCTTGGGGGGGTGGTGCTAACAAGCGTCAATTTCACAACTGTCACTCCTTTCGGGGCAAAGGCAGGGGGAGGTTTAAACAAAAAACACACCCCTCAGCCACAAAAGAAACTGCAGCAGAAGGCACAAGGCTCCAAAGTGCCCAGTGCCACCTTCTGAGTTCTTGGCCCAGGTCCCACCTCAACTGCCTGAGGGGCATTCTTTCTCAGCAGTGGAAGGACGTCTGACTTAGTTCTACGACCGTTGGAAGTCTATAACATCAGACAAATGGGTCCTCCGGATAATCCACAAGGGGAATTCACTCCGTCTTTCAGAAACCCCCAGATCATCCCCCCCCAAATGACAGTAGAGTCAGACCTTCTTGCTTCTGAGGTACAAGGCCTTCTGAACAACAGGGCAGTAGAAGTAGTTCCGCCGGACCAACGAAACACAGGATTCTCCTCCCATTATTTTCTAGTTCCGAAGAAAACTGGCGGCATGCGCCCCATTCTGGATCTCAGAAAGTTAAACAAATTCCTTCACAAGGAAAAGATCAAGATGAGATCTCTAGGTACCCTTCTACCTTTGATTCATCGACACAATTGGCTAGCCTCCCTGGACATGCTGGATGCCTACCAACACATTCTTATATACCCAAAGCACCACAAATACCTAAGGTTTGTGGCGTTGGGTCAACATTATCAGTTCAGAGTCCTTCCCTTTGGGTTATCTTCGGCGCCGCGAGTTTTCACAAAGTGTTGTGCAATTCCCGCAGTGCATCTCAGAAAAATCGGAATTCAGGTGTTCCCATATCTGGACGACTGGCTTCTAGCAAGCCCCTCCAGACAGGAATCTCTGGATGCTGTAGCCACAGATTCAGACTTCCTCACGTCCATGGGAGTCCTGCTAACTCTCAACAAATTGCAGTTGCAACCCTCCCAGAAACTCCTCTTCATAGGAACACTTCTGGACATCTCCTGTGCAAGGGCTTTTCTCCCAGAGGACAGAAGGAGCGATATCCTACAGATGGCCCAGTACATCAGAGAAAACCGCTCCATTCAAGCTATTTCGATGCAATGGATGCTGGATCTCATGGCATCCTCGGCGTTCAGTGTATCCCTAGCACATCTCCACATGAGAACCTCTCAGTGGATGCTCAGTACTCAGTGGTCCCCGACCACTCACCCTCAGTCCTTTCCCGTCAAGGTGACAGACCCTCTAAGGAGGTCACGCACCTTGTGGTTGCAGGAGGACAACCTTCTGGAAGGGTATCCCTTTGCTTCTCTGGATCATTAGATCTCCATTACCATGGACGCGTCCCTGATGGGTTGGGGAGCTCACTGCCAGAATCTCCACACCCAAGGTTCATGGACTCGGGCTGAGTCCCAGCTTCACACAAATGTCCTGGAAATGAGAGCAGTCCTCTATGCGGTCCAGGCCTTGAAAGACATACTCTGTCACAAGAACATTCTCCTTCAAACGAACAACAAAGCAGTGATGTATTACATCAACAAGCAGGGGAGTGCACACTCTTACCCATTATGCAGGGAAGCTGTGAGTGTGTGGGAATGGTGCCTGGAACACAAGGCTCTAATCCACGTGGTCTATGTGCCAGGAGTGCAAAACAAACTGGCAGACCGCCTCAGCAGAACGGAGACAGATCCTCACGAGTGGTCTCTCAACTCGACCATCGCTCGGTCACTCTTCAAAGAGTGGGGAACTCCAGACGTGGACCTTTTTGCATCCCCACTCAGTGAAAAACTGCCCCTCTCCTGCTCCAGAAATCCAGGACCTGGCATTTTCTGTCAGGATGCGTTCAGGCTGCAGTGGACAAAACGCTTTATGTATGCCTTTCCTCCTCTTCCCCTAATTCAGAGGGTACTTCTCAAATTCGAGTCTCAGGGACAAAATTATTCTCATTGCTCCCTTCTGGCCTCGACAGATATGGTACCGGCTGCTCAACAGTTTGTCAGGAACCCCTCCCCCCCGGAAAGCACTTCCCCTTCAGACGAACCTGCTGACCCAAGGTCCCATGGTCCATCCCAATCTGAAGGCGCTTCACCTTCGGCTCCAATAGGTTCAATGCTTCCCATGGGGTTTCAGATATTCTCTTGGCTGCATGTAAGCCAGCCACTAGAAAAACCTACACAGCCAAATAGAAGCGTTTTTCTCTCTCTGGTGTGCAAAATCCTCTTCGAACCCTTTTTCCTGCCCAACAAGTAAAGTTTTGGAGTACCTTTTTAGACCTCTCAAATTCAGGTCTGCAGTACTCTACAGTCAAAGTTTATCTCTGTGCAGTTTCAGCTTATGAGCCAGTACAGTCCTTGTCTCTGGCTCAGTTGCCTGTAACTAAGAGGCTCCTTAAGGGTATTCTACATACCAGACCTCCTATCAAACATCTAGTCACAGCCTGGGACATTAACCTTGTGCGAGACATGCCCACTTGGAAACCTTTCGAGCCTCTAGCTACCTGCGAGTTGAACTTCCTCACTTGGAAAACGGCCTTCCTGGTGGCCATCACTTCGGCCCGTAGAGTTTCTGAAATGCACGCTCTGGTCACAGACTTCCCGTACACTGTATTTCATAAAGACAAAGTAGTTCTTAGGACTCACCCTAAGTTTCTCCCTAAGGTCATCTCAGAATTTCATCTAAACCAACCTTTAGTCCTGCCTACCTACTTTGCTAATTTTCAGAATGAAGGAGAATGTGCCCTTCATTCTTTGGATATTAAGAGAGCGCTGCAATTCTATCTGGATAGAACAAAAGAAATTCGCAAGGCTCAACAACTGTTTCTTTCAGCAAGACCCGGCTGAGTCAATCTGTCTTCTATTAGGTGCATTTCAACATGGCTAGTAGCATGCCTCCGCCACTGCTATTCTGTGGCACAGTTTAAGCTGGAAGGCAGAGTGTACACTCTCTACTAGAGCAGTTGTGGCATCTCTGACAGAAATCCGCAACATACCCATTGCAGATATTTGCAATGTGGCTACATGGAGCTCAGTGCATACCTTCGTTAAACACTATGCTTTGGGATGTCCATGCCAGGTGACATCTATCATTTGGTAGGACTATTCTTAATGGACTTTTGTCCTGAGTATGTGAGCTCTTAGTTTTTCCTGCTGTCCATTTTGGGGGATTATTAGCTCGGTACTCTCCTATTGGTGTGAATGAGTGGTGGAGACTTTATGCCCAGGGAGATATGGAAATTACGTACCTACTGTAATTCTTGATCTTCTTGGACGAAGCCTCTACCACTCATTCACAGGCCCACCCACCATCCCCAGACTCACGTATATGTTTCTGGTCTTCACTCCCTCAATGGCTGGGCTGTGAAGAAACTATTGTTGACCCTTCTTACACAGGTCATTTGGACTATCTTATGTCTTTTTTATTAGGTTAGTCCCTCTAGATTAGTTACGCTGCACCTCCTCGGGGGGGGTACCGAGGGGGTTGGAGGGTTGGCGCCAAGATAGTCTTTACCGCACGAGCCATGGCTTGCAGTGCCGCTTCAACACCAGGACACAGCTCCTCACAGCTCCACCTCTGGCACTGACCCTCTCGAAAAAAAGTTTGCTCCCGCTGGGTCCTAGTGCTTCCAGCGTAGATCCCATTAGTGTAAATGAGTGGTGGAGACTTTGTCCAAGAAGATCAAGAATTACGATAGGTATGCAATTTCCATTTCCAGGCTTTAGGTCTCCCTGAAGATGTACTCACGGTAGTGGAAGCATCCAGGAAGGAGTCTACCAGAAAGTGCTATGCCTTCAAATGGGTAAGGTTTTCCATTTGGTGCCAAGGCAAGGGCCGGGACCCTCTGTCCTGTGGCGAGCATTTTAGACTACCGTTGGTCTCTTTCCAAAGGGGGGTGTTCGGTCCTCGACCCTTAAGGTGCACCTGGCAGCCATCTCTGCTTGTTGGGTATGGGCTGGTCAGCAGACTGCACAGGAGAAGGTGGTCTGGCACTTTTTCAAAGGCCTCGATCACATATCCCCTCTGGTGCGTGAACCTCCACCTCCATGGGATTTACTGCTGGTTTTGGCAAAGCTTGTGGACAAGCCATTCGAACCCATGCACAAGTGTGAGATGTCCTTCCTGGTGGCTCTCACGTCTGCCAGAAGGACTGGCGAGCTCCAGGTGCTCTCGGTGGAGTCTTCCACAGGGACAAGGTTGTCCTGTGCCCCCACCTGAAATTCCTCCTGAAAGTGGTGTCAGAGTTTCACCTTAATCAGGTGTTGACTCTGCCTGTGTTCTACCCAAACTACACCTCGGATACAGAGTACAGGCTCCATACTCTGGACCTGAAATGTGCTCTCTCCTACTATAAGAAGAGGATGGTGGAAGTTCGGGGAGAGGTTCGCCAGCTGTTTGTCACCTATGCTGAAGCCGCACCTGACAGGCCTGCAGCAAAGCGGATGATTGGAAGATGGATTACATTTTGCATTGATCTCTGCTATAGGTTGGCGGGTAGGGAGCCTCCCATAGGGCTAAGGGCTCATTCCACCCGCCATACCGCTGTGTCGGTGGCTGCTTCCAGACACATCCGTATCCAGGAAATCTGCAGGGCTGCTACCTGGAAGACAGCAAACACCTTCATCACCCATTACCACATCGACCTTGAGTCATGCCGGGATGCTGGTTTGGGGGCCTCAGTTCTCCAGTCTCTGTTCCCAAAGTAGGGGGTGTGCGCCTTGCCTCCCTCCTCCCAGAGAACTGCTAGGAGTCTGCCAACAAGTGCAGATGAGAACAACATATCCACATCCCTAGAAAAACAGGTTACTCACGTGTAACAGTAGATCTTCTACGGACAGGTCTCTTGCAGTAGGTTCTTACTCTTAGGAGTCCGCTAGGTGGAGCTGTCACACTGTAGCTTCTTTCAGCAGTCTTCTATAGGACCGCCACCCCCATACATCACTTCCTCTGGCTGTGTATAAAAGGGGGCGACAGCTCCACCTAGCGGACTCCCAAGAGTAATAACCTAGTGCAAGAGACCATACTTCGAAGATCTGCTGTTACGTGGGTTCTTAAGTAGCGATACTTTCTAGGAGTGGTATATGTTGTTCATCCACACTGACCCACCGACCTCCCGGCTGTGACACACAACCTGGCTTCCAGTGGGCTAAGATCTGGCATCATGGGGCAGAGCCGAGGGTTATACCACCCGGGTGCGTGGGAGGAGCCAGCTTGAAGACCTTCCGGCAAGATTTAAAGGGGAAAGTAACATGCCAACAAGTGTGGATGAACAACATATACCACTCCTAGAACTACTATTACAGGTGAGTAACCTGTTTTTTTTTTTCCTGCCATTCTGAGGATGCCTTCTATCATTTCCTTGTCCATTTCTTCCTCCTGAGACAGGGGTCTATATACAACCCCTGTGCGGATTATGGTGCCATTACCTGTCTCCAAGGTGACCCACAGTGCCTCCTCTCTTCCCTGTTTACCCTTTAATTCCATTGCTTTGATCCCTTCCCTTATGTAGAGAGCTGCTGCTCCTCCTCTTCTTATACCCTGCCTGTCCCTCCTGTAGATTGTGTACCCTGGTATGTTGACATCCCAGTCATGGTTCTCCATGTACCATGTTTCTGTGACTGCCACGATATCCAGAAACCTGAGAAGGTTAGGAGTGACTGTTTTTTCCTACCTGGATGACTGGCTAGTCATGGGGCACTCCCCTCAGCAGGTAGAGGAAGCCTTAGTACTCACACAGGACACCCTGCAGTCTCTAGGATTCCTGGTAAATTACAAGAACTGTGTCCAGAAACCGGTTCAGCTCTTGGACTTCATAGGAGCAGAACTGGATGCAGTTCAAGCAAAGGCCATCCTGCCACCAGGAATGGTGGACAGCCTGGTCCAGTTGGCAGGCTCTTTTCAACTGCACATCCCTCAACCAGCAAGGCATTTTCTTAAGTTGCTGGGCCATTCAACAGCAGTCGTCCCAGGGGCCAGGTTTCAAATGAGACATTCAGTTCCACCTCGGGTCTTTCTGGTCTCAGTGAAGGGATTCTCGTTCCAAGATGGTACGGGTGACAGCCACTCTACAGGCCCTGCAGTGGTGGCAGGACAGGGGCAACCTCAGAGTGGGTGTCCCATTCCTGCAACAGTCTGAGTGTGGTGTAGACCACAGATGCCTCCCTCCTAGGGTGGGGAGCCCGCTTAGGAGAGCACACTACACATGGTATATGGCTCAAGCAGGAGTCACTTCTGCACATAAACTTGCTTGAGCTCAGAGCAGTGCTTCTAGCAGTCCAGTCATTTGCTACAATAGTACAAGGGAAAGTGGTGCAGATCAGAACAGACAACACCACTACTATGTATTACATAAACAAATAAGGGGGAACAAGGTCCTCTGTTCTGTGCACAGAGGCCATGAAGATTTGGAGCCTGGCCTACTCCTTCAGGGTTTCCCTTTCTGCAGTACACTTGCCAGGGAAGGACAATGTCCTGGCGGATGCTCTCAACAGAATCAACCAGAGCCACCACGAATGGTCTCTGAACAGACAAGTTCTACAGACAGTGTTCAGGAGATGGGGCACTCTAGAGATAGACCTCTTTGTAGCCCCAGACCATTATCAGTTACCTCAGTTCTGTTGCAGGCCCACAGCACTGGACTCAGTGCCTCTGGATGCACTCTTACTCGACAGGCAAACTCCTGAATGCCTCTTCTCTCCCCCCCCCATTTCCTCTTGATACCCAAAGTTCTGATCAAACTCGGGTGTCAGCCCGTGACAATGATCCTGATAGCCCCAGATTGGGCCAGGCAATCAAGGTACTCAGTGCTGCTGGCCCTGTCATCATCCAGCCCAATTTGCCTCTTCAGGGGAGACAACTTGCTGACCACCTCCCAGGGGAGGATCATGTACCACCCCAACCTCAAATCCCTCCGGCTCAAAGCCTGGCTCTTGAGGACTTAAGAGTATGCAGGCTTGCATCTCTCTGAGGGGGTTTTGGACATTTTAAGGGTCTCCAGGAAACTCTCCACTAGGAAGACTTACACTTCCAAGTGAAAAAGAATCTCTCTCTGGTGCTCCCAAAGAAACACTGATCCACAGGAGACTGGCTTAGCAGTCCTGTTGGATAATTTGGCACACCTTCATTCACTGGGCCTTCGGCCTTCTTTCCTGAAGGTGCATTTGGCAGCTGTTTCTGCCTACCTTTCAGGAGGGAAGGGCCCCTTCCCTAGTTTCTAATGCTATTTTCAAGAATGTTTTTAAGGGGTTGCTCCATCTGCACCCTCCACACAGGGAGCCTACCCCTTCTTGGGTCCTGAACATCTGCATAGCACAGTTGATGCAGCCCCCCCTTTGAACCCATATCCTCTGCAGAACTAAAGTATTTGACATGGCTATCACTTCAGCAAGAAGGATAAGTGAGCTACAGATCTTGTCTGTGGAGCCTAACTACATTGCAATCCACAGGGATAAGGTTGTCCTCAGGACAAACAGGAAATCCCTCCCTAAGGTGGTTTCGGACTCCCATTTGAATCATTCCATCATATTGCCTCTTTTCTTAACTGAACATTCTAGTTCAGGAGAACACAAACTGCATTGCCTAGATGTCAAAAGGGCTATTGGGTTACTAATTGGATCAAACAAAAGGCCATAGGAATGAGTGTACCCAGCTGTTCCTCACCTATGGAGAAGAGGGAAAGGTCAAGCCAGCCACAAAGAGGACCATTGCACGGTGGATTGTAGCCTGCATTCATTTTTGCTATGGAAAACTGGGTAAGGAGCCACCAGTGGGCTTGAGGACCCACTCCGCTAGGGGTACAGCTGCTTCCATAGCAGCTGCAAGGGACAGTCCTCTGCTTGAAATCTGTAAAGCAGCTATCTGGAAAACTGTTCATACTTTCACTAAACACTACTGCCTGGACACCCAGGCCAGGAGTGATGCCAGGTCTGGCACAGCAATATTGCAGAGCCTATTTCCCAAGTAGGTTCTGTGCCCACCTCCAAGGGGCACTGCTTGGTAGTCTGCTTAAGTCAGAATACAGTAAGACTTCCTGGGGTTTGAAGAAAAAAATTACCACAGTAATCTTGTTTCTTCCAATGGAGTCTTACTGTATTCTGACGTTGCACCCTGCCTCCAGTACCAGAACCTGGGGGTACTGCACTCCAGCTGTTAATTTTATATTGTTGAGCTACTGGGTTGGTTACTCTTGGGCATCTGTGACTTGAGTCTTTTTATATGCCTTTCTTTGGGTGGCTAGTCATTTATGATGGTTAGTTTTTTTTATAGTTGTTTAGAATAGCGTAGATGTTATTGTTCAGTGGCCTACGCATCCAGTATAGTGTTATGCCTGTTCAACTGTTAGTTTGGTTTTGGCTGTTCGCACTCTCTATTCCAGAGGAATTACCAACCTGTAGGGGTACCAAAGGCAAGGAAGCCTCAAAGTGGGTTCCACCCCTAGAGGTGCCACAGGATGATTTGCATGGCTAAAGGTACCTTAGGAAGGAACCCAAAAAAGAAATGTAGTACGAAGCATATAAACAAGCAGTAGCTGTGATGTAGTAGGTAAGCATCGGGCAGCTTAATAATGTAATGAGATGCTCAGGTTGATAACGTAATGAAATGCCTAGGTTTGCGTGGCATGATTTGATGGTTTGCGTTGAGAAGAGGAGACTTTCTAAGGAGAGGGGGAACAGCAGGGACTCCATCCAACAGCGGAACCTACCTAAAGAAACTAGGGAACACTACTGCGCTAACTAGCAGATCTTCCTAGACATAAAGTCTCCACCACTCATTCACACTGATGGGAGTACACTGGAGGTGCTAGGACCAAGCGGGAGCCAAACTTTCATGAGGGCTGGTGCCGAGATGGAGTCGCGAGAAAGCGGCACCGAAAGCCAGGCTCGTGCGGTATAGACTATCTCGGCGTTGAACCTCCAACCGCTTCAGTTCCTTTTTTCCTCGCTGTCGAGTACACTTCAGTGACGTCGCTCGCCCGCCGGGAGTCAGACTTCAAACTAGCAGCTTAGTTTTCAGTTTTATTATTTTGTATTTTATCACAAAGTACTGATTATCTTTCAATAAATTTCTTACTTGTACAAGAAAGAAGTCTTCAGCCCTCTTTTGATGGAGTCGACCATGGGTGGGGCAGGTGACGGTAGGGAGACTTCATATGAAAGCTGTTCAGTCAGCTGGGCCATGTCTGGTCCGCTGCCCTCTCTGGAGGGGGGGGGGCTGACAACTGATGGTCCAGAGCTCGGGGGGGGGATGAGCTGTCCCCTCGGAAGCATAAAAAGAAACAGTCCCATTCTCGGCACCATTCGACCTCTAGTTCTTCTTCGGCCCACCGGTTGAAGAAGAAACCGCATCACTTGAGGTCGCCCTCTGGTACGTGTGCAAGTAGACGGTCGGCTGTTAGGGTCAGGAGTCCGACTCTGCTTCTTTTGGAGTCGCCAGTTTCTGTCTCTGGTAGTCGGTCTCTTCGACACTGGAGCTCCTCTCCTCCTATTAGAGGGCTTCTGATGAGCAGTTTCACCATTGGGCCGCTCTTATGGAGCAGTGGGCTCGGAGGTTGTCCCAACTGCCCGAACCAGCCAGTCCACTGCCGGGACCTTTGGGCTTCTCGGTTTCGGATCGGCAGGCAGGGTGATTAAGACTTCCTAGTCACGTGGTGCCTTAGTCAGTGCTGTCGACTCCATGCTCCAGTGTCTATCCCCCTTACAAGGCTGCGGTGCAGGGGTCCCCACTGATGCCTTTATCTCCTGCTATTTTTCATCCTTTACCTTCAAATCACAGTTATCAGACTTCTGTGAAAGTGCCATTGTCTGCAGTGCTGACTTTTCCAGCGCCAAGGTCCTTTTCGGTGCCGTGGGTGGTGTCGGTGCCACATACCCTGTTGGCGCCGTCCTCAGCTCCGGGGTTGGTGTTGGCACCGGCACCATGTGCAGTGCTGTGCTACCCGTCGGTGCCAGGGGCGGTGTTGCACTCCCTGTAGGCACCAGGCGCGATGCCATTTTCTGTGTCCGTGTCGTCTCTGTACGCTGCGCCATTCTCTTAGGCACTGAGGATGTGTATGGCGCTATCTAGTTTCCAGAGGTTTTCGACTCAGATTCTTTCTCCTTCTCTTCCTCCTCCTGGCTTTCATTCTATTCCTGTCCATACAGTCCCTCCTGGACTGTCAGGAGATGATTTTGAGCCAGATCTGGATCTTTGGCTAGGTGATGATGTTGATGCCGATGCTGCCCTGGGGGCAGGGATCAATCCTCCTGTGGAGCCTGTTGTTGAGGATCTTTCTTTAAGTCTCTGCTCAAGAATTTAAATTCTACTGTTTCTCTCCAGACCATGGAAATTGATCCTGGGAAGCTTCTGTGTCTCCAATATCTACATGTTCCGGAAATCGCTATGGATTTAACCCCTCCGGTACAGCCCTCTTTCGTGACCCTTTCCTAGATGGAGTGGAAGAATATGGCTCTTATTCTTTCTGTGGCCAAGTCCATAGATAGGAAATATGCCCAGGGCCCCATGTTTTCTGCGATTCTACAGTTGCAGCAGTGGGCGCGGAAATCAGTGCTTGCCGCAGAAATCAGGAAAACCAGCCACACAGCCACAGAAATGCTAGCTCTGTGATCACACAAGGCAAGGGCATAGCTATTGATATGTTAAGTATGCCATGGCATACATGCTCATTAAAAGGGGCAGCAAACTGATGACACCCACTACAAAGTCGAAAAGTTAGTGGCCACATGGCATCTTGACTTGTGCTGGCTCTTGTTACATAACTCCTTCCAGCCAGTGTTGTGGGGGGACTGAAGCAAGAGTAGCAGAGCTTGATTAGGTCCACGGCAGTTATGATTTGCTGCTGTGAAAGTGTGGGTAACTCAGCTATGTTAATTTTTCATTGTGAGGCTACTCATGGTCCATGCTGAATCCTTGGAAGATGAATTTGGAAGGAAGAAATGGAAGGTGAGCTGTAGTCAAGAAGTGAGAAGATTCAGAGGTTCCCGTGGAGGTGGAATCAATCTCAGTGTGGTGACAGGTACTGGAGGAGAAGGAGCTGACTGCAGAAACATAGGGCTGGCAGCAGACTGCGTAGACATCTAGCACAGTTTTGATTTGTGTGCCACAATGTTGCACCTGCAAGTGTGAGAGTAATTTCTTGGCAGATTTGAACCTGAAACCTAAGTGGTGGCATCAAGCTCAATTCTTAAGGAAGGTCAAGTTGCCCAGTTGCAGCAGAGTTGGGGACCAGGGTATACCAGAACTGGAACAAGCAGGTATGGAAAAAAATTGGAATGGAGAGTTTGATTGCTGCTATACACAAGTAAAATGAGGGTCACTACCTGAAGAACACCACAACCCCATGAGTTGCGAGAAGTGGACATGCTAACCAAGGTTACTTCAGCATAATAAGAATGTCTTGAGACTTCCAGTGACATCATGAGTATGGTAGCAGCCTAGAGCAAGTGGCTCCCCGAGTGATCCCTGAAATAACCCTCTCAATATAGCGCATCCACAAAAATCTTTATCGCATTCAGCACAGAGGGCAACAATAATGCCGAAGAAATGAGGGGAGGCAAAATTTACTCTGCTGGCACACCAAGATGGAGAGAGATTGCAAGACGAGGGGTCAGAAAGTGGAGACTCTTGGGCCTCATCGACCTCGCGTTGGAGTAATGCGGCACCCGACCAGGCCCCCCATACCATCCTTCAAAGACAGATGGCACAGATGCTGGCAGAAATCAGAGATTTCTGGAAGGAGATGAAGTCGACGGTCACTACATTGCGCACCGATATTGGCAAATTGGAGCAGCGCCAGGAGAACAGCGAGGCCCGGATGGCAGAAACAGAGGGAAGGCTAGGGGTTGTGGAGCGTGCCATAGCTCAGCTACACGGTGATATCAGGACCCTGCAGTCTCGAGCCGAGGACACGGAAAGCCGAAGTCGCCGGAACAACATAAGGCTCTCCTGGATCCCTGAAGGAGCCGAAGGTACAGAGATGATCCTCTTCCTACAAAAACTTCTTAGAGAGCTGCTTCACTTGTCTGACTCTATCTCCCTAGAACTCGAGCGGGCGCATCGTACCCTGGGCCCTAGGCCACCGCCGGGCTCCCACCCCCGCACCATCCTAATGAAGTTCCTGAGGCATCAAGAGAAGGAGACAGTCTTGCATACAGCCTGGAAGAGAGACAAAGTCTTCTACGTGTCACAAAGGCTGTTCTTTGATAATGACTTTGCCCCTGAAATTATGGTGCGAAGACGTGCCTACATCCCAGTAATGAAGGTGTTGAAGGCTACAGACATCAAATTCTGAAAGCCCTACCCCTCCAAGATGACTGTCTATTTCAAGGATGGCCCACGTACATACGCTGGAGTCGAGGAGGTTATTGCTGAGCTCCAGAATAGGAAGATGGACGTTCCCCAGCCCAACGTAAACCGGGAGCCCTCCATAGCATCCAAGCTAGCCCAGAGGATGTGGAGCAGTGGGCAAAGGAGCACCAGGTGTAGGCAGGGTGTGGAGGGCCCTCCAAAAGATCGTCGGAGCCTTAAGAGCATCTCAATCAGCCACGAAGGAACAGCCGAAAGAAACACTGGATGTCGCAACCTGAGGGGCCGCAAGTATTCCCTTGAACTTTAGTTAAACAAAGGGGCTGATAATAGAATGGCCTAGCAGCTGTAACAGTCACAGAATTTATGCTATCTAAATTCCCAAGGTGGGGAGGGAAGGGTGGGAGGGGGTGCCCGTAATAGGCCTTTTCACGGCGTAGTGTTTGAAAATATGGTCGATTAGTGGTGCCCAGCCTGGGAGGGTGGGTTCTCTTGCGGGCCTGGGGGATTGGAGCAGACAGCTGGCGAGACCTTGTAAGGCACCTAAACAGGACCATTTCCTTAACTGCATTGGTGGGGGGGGGTCAGGGGGAGCTCGAAAATGCTGCCTGCTCCGGAGAGGGGTTTGGGGTATGTGACTGTAAGCCAGTGTTTTGAGCGTAGGCTTAGACCCTCGCGTTGTCAGCCAACACTGTGTTTTGCACCATGGGGGGCCCCAAGTCCTAGGCTGCGAGCCGTTCGACTGAGGCTCTTAGGCGGCGATGCTGGGGTATAGAGGAGCAAGGAGAAATGTAAGTCAGAGGGGAGAGCATGGGAGGGCTAATGGGGGACATGTGCAGTCGACCCAGTAATCAGACATTTCAGCCTGGATAGGGAGGAGAGTGGGACACACAAGTCGGCTGATAGCTGGCGGGCGAGGCCTTCTTAAATATGCCTCAGTTACTCCGTATATAGCATAGCGCGATGCAGAGGAGGGGGTGGAAGTTTGAAGAAGATGGGGATGGGAGGTGGGGGAGGTAAGGGAAGGGGGTAAAAGGAGGAGGGGGGATAGGCATAAGCACCCTACGGAGGCCGTATAATACAGTTGGAGCTGCCACAACTAAAAACAGGCCTGCTACTAGAGACTCCTGTGCTACCTGGAACTGACACCGAAATAGCCACTGAACTGGGACTGGATGATGAATAAGTGGCTTCTCGGACTACTGCCACATACCGCAGGCCAGTGAAACCCAGGGTGGGATGGGAGGAGAAGGATAAAAGGTGGGGGGGGCGTGGAACTGGGAAAATGTAATAACACTGCTTAAGCTGCTGGCTGCTAGCGGCCCTGGCTGCATCCTCTCACGCGGGCCGCCTGATGGGAGATGGGGGGCACTGGAGAAGCCCCCCCGGGGGACTACAGGGATGGGGTGCACATCCTGGGACTCGAGGTCAAAGGGCCCTAATCAGTTGTAGAGTGGACCGGTTAATGGCCTCTTTGAGGGTGCAACAGAGGGCCTGAGTCTACACTGGAACCCTCAGCTCTCGAGCACTTACAGCTGGCATTGGTACACAGTGGATGGGAAAATAAATATGTGGATCCGAGTACCTATGGATCACTACCGGTGGGGAGGAGAGAGCTGTTGCCCTGTCGGACAAAGACCGGATGGAGGGTCTGCCTGCGGACGGGTCTGAGTCTGGCTGGGGAACGCCTTGCCTGGCCTGGTTTACTGGTCTGGCACCCAGAGGCCATGACCAGCCTCTATGGCAAAGGGCGGTTGGACTGTTCCCTACTATCTGCGCTCCAAGCAGTTCTGTGAATTTCTCACAGAGAAAATTCCAGAGATAAAAGCTGACAACCCGATGGCAGATTCCACTCCCGCAATCCACTGGGACATGATTAAGACCATACTCCGGGGACATATAATAAAACATGCTGCAGAGCAAGAAAGGCAGCGCAAAGCACAAAGACTTAAGTTGGAAGACACCCTTCACTTCTTACAAATGGCTTACAAACAGGGTGACACGTCAATACTCCCCTAATTACAGCAGACTAAGTATGAGCTGGACCGGCTCATTCAACAACAAACAGAGATAGCCCTGACTTTCTTGAGACAAAAGTCCTACAAGGTGGGCCCGAGAGCTACACGGCTGCTTGCATATCAAATTCGAAAACAAAAAAAGGCGGCCACGATCTTATCTGTGCGTCACCCATCAGGAGGGCAATACCTTACCAAGACGCATGATATTGCGGAAGTCTTTACCCTGTGCTAGTCCCTGTACATCTCTGAACATACAGCATCCCCACAACAAATAGCTGAATTCCTACAGTTGATTACTCTTCCATGACTCACGGAAGACCACTGTGAAGCCCTGATTGCTCCGATCACAGAATTGGAGGTATCCCAACGCTATCGCAAATGCCAAATCTCTGAAATCAGTGGGACCGGACAAATATGTGGCTGAGTTCTACAAAGTGGCTAGGGCACAGATCTCCCCCAATCTCCTTAACGTTTTCATGTCGGTACTGGAGGGGAATCTCCCCCCACCATCTTGGTCATACGCAACGATTTCCGTAATCCCCAAACCGGACAAGAATCCACAGTTATGTACCTCTTATAGGCCCATGTCTGTACTAAATCAGGACTATAAATGATTTGAGTATACTGACCCATCGGGCGGATCAGGTGCTTCCTCTACTAATACACAAAAACCAAACAGGATTTGTTCGGTCTCGCACCACCACCGATAGCATTAGGCACACCCTACATGTGGTCCACCACCACATGCAAACCAGCAAAATCCCAACCATATTAGTCAGCCTAGATGCTGAAAAGGCATTCGACAGGGTGGCATGGCCTTTCCTCTACTCAACGTTACATAAGTTTGGATTTCCCCCCGCGTTAATCACAGTTCTCCAAAACATATACTCTTCCTCCCAGGCCTGTGTAAAAGTGAATGGTCATCACTCCAATTACTTTCCCCTACACAAGGGAACAAGACAGGAATGCCCCTTCTCTCCTCTGTTGTTTGCAGCATTCATTGAGCCTCTGGCACAGCGGATTAGAGAAGCCCAAGGAATAGAGGGAGTGGAGATTGGGGGAAGTGAACACTGGATTGCTCTCTACGCGGATGACATCGTCATGTATCTTCGGAACCCTGAACAATCCCTTTCCACAGTTAAGCAGATCCTAGACTTCTTTGGCTTGGTCTCTGGATACAAGCTGAACTTCACTAAAACTGAGCTGTTCACCTTTCACTACTCCCCCTCGCTAAACTTGCAGGCTAGTATCCCGGGAAGGTGGAACTTACAAAAACTTAAATACCTGGGAGTATTTATCCCCCAAACCCCTATGGAATACTACAAGTATAACTATACCCCTTTCATCTTGTAGTTGAAAACTGACCTAAACTCCTGGGCAACTCTCCCCCTAGGCTTGGCACGGAGGATTGACTTAGAATTATAACCCTTCTGAGAGCTCTATACTTATTTCAAAATATTCCCATACACTTCCCACTAAAGACCTTCCGAGAACTGAACCGCCACATCACCAAATTTATCTGGGCCAATCAAAAACCTCGGGTGCGCTTAAAGATCCTCACTCTCCCCCATCACGAAGGAGGACTGGCTCTCCCAGACCTCAGGCACTACCAACAGGCGGCAGTACTGATGCATCTGATGTCCAGGCAAATTAAAACATCCAATCCACACTGGCTGGACATAGAGCGAACTTTGATGGATGACCATACTTATTACTGGGTCTTGTACCAACTAGAGGGCAACAGGACTTCGTACCGACATATAAACCCTTGGCTTGTGGCCTCGTTCCACGGCTGGCAGAGCATCAAAAAAACTTGCCAGCTGACAACCTTTTGACCACTTATATGCCCAATCGCTAGCTTGAACAATTTCCCCCCAAACAGCTTAGATGGCAGCTTTCAGCATTGGGAAAGGCAGGGTCTGAGGTACCTTGGGACAGATAATGTCCCAAGGTATGATGTGGTCGTACGTGGAAATCCAAAGGAAATACAATCTGCCACATCGGGATTTCTACCGGTACCTGCAACTCCGACATTATGTTGATAGCCTACCACGGATAATCTGGGAACATGAGCAGCACCCACCGTTAATACAAATATATATTATCAAGCCCTGAATGCACAGAGCTACCCTCACATTGATAACATTCGTGTGCAATGGATTCAGGAATCTGGCTTTCAGATAACACCTGAAGACTGGCATTGAGCTTGGGGTTACTCTGCCAGGGTGGCTAGCTCACACCTGTGGCGTGAGTTTGTGTGGAAAAGTTTGGTCCGATACTTTAGAACCCTGGTAATTACCATACATTTCAACTCAACTCACTCAGCTACATGCTGGCACCTATGTGGGGACCCTAGGGCAAATCACACCCACATTATATGGGAATGCCCGCTCCTGAGACCCTATTTTTCACTCTTGCAGACCCACCTACAGGAAATGTTAGACCCTCAGCTCCACTTGACAATGGAGATGTTTTTGTTTTTTGGTTTTCCCAAAACCCTACGAAGCCCAGTTATCAGATATTTACTATTCATACTCCTCTCCGCAGCGAAGAAAGCCATTATGAAATTATAGCTGACTCCTAAAGTCTCCACAATTCAGGACTGGTGGAACATCACAAGACAAATTTATATTATGGAAAAAATAACGCACAGCCTAAACAACCAAGAAGAAAAGTTCACTACCAGATGGGCTAGATGGCAAATATAGTACATGTTAAAAGACCCTACTTTCACTCCTTAGAGTGGAAAACCTTGAATCTACTGAACTGCCCCGGGACGGCCTCTCCCTCCCCCATACGAGGTCGGGTAAAGCCTGCTGAGTGCCTGCCCGGGACAAGCTGGAAGAGAGCTACTTGGGGGACTTTCTAACCAGGAGCCCCTGATCTGTCATTTGAGAATGTACCCTTAAAGAGGGAAGAAAAGAATAACAATTTTACCTATTAAAGGTGGTCATAACTACACCAGAGATAGGCCTGAAGCATAACAAGTGATGTGCCTTGGAATATGTTTGGACTTTTCCCCTCGGGGATAACCTAGAGAGACCATGGGTCCAGGAGAACTTGTTCTTTTTCTCTGCATAATAGCCAGGTTAGACAATGCTGTAGGCTACCTAACCCCTATGGACAAAACCAACCATGGATGTACCTCCCTCCTTTATAGAGATGCATTTTACTATAACTAAGCTGAGACTGTAAAAACTGTATAATTGAAGTTTACCACTTGGATCTGGATGACTTGTCTGTAAATATGTTGTAAAATCTAAATAAAGAAGATATTAAAAAAAAAAAAAAAGAATGTCTTGCTTGCATTTTTCAGTGTATCCCCAAAAAGAAAAATCAGGAGTCAACAAATCCTACAGACACTGCAAGTTACACCCTCCTTCACTATTATAGGAAGACAATTCCCACCCCCAACACACAGATTTGCACACTGCATGCAACATGTTTATAGGAAGGCAGTTAGGGTATTCCTAGTTTAAAACAAGCATTTGTCAGCGCCGAATGTTGCTTGCTTGTATGTGCTGTTTAGGTATTTGGAAGTCATTGGAGTGCAAATATTGAAAATTCGCAAACTTCTGACGTGCATAGGAAGTCTTGTAGCATAGCACTCGTAAAACAGGCATTTTAAGGAATTTTTTAACCAAATTTTCAACATAGCCATTATAAGACCTCTGCTCATGAACAGTGTCACTGTGATTTTCTTAATTTGTCCCATACGTGGATTTCACACACCGACTGCGCCATTGTGCGCTACATGGGCAGAAACACGTTTTGGGCAAGATGTGAAAAATGACAGCTGTACTGCTCATAAGGAGGTGTGGTAAAATGGCAATGTTGGAAATCTGGAGTGAAAATATTGAAAATTCGCAAACTTACGAGCGTGCGTAGGAACTGCGCAACGCGCACTCGTAAAACAGTCATTTTTAGGAATTTTTTCTCCTAATTTTCAACATAGGTTTTTTGAGAGCCCACCTTATGAACACTGGCAGTGTCATTTCATTAATCAGCCCTGAAAGGTGATTTTGCGCAGTGACGAAATCACCCTTGAGGTGCTGTCGACGGTGCAGAATTCGCAGGAGGGTCTAAAACCATGTTGGAAATTTGGGCCAAAAATGCCTGAGATATGCAACAAAGTTGAAAACACCCTATTTATTCCATTATACAGCTTACTGGCATTTCCTCAGTTCGTGGTCGGCTTTGAAGAGTGCAGACGTGTTCCCGGTCCACCGAAGATCATCGCGCCAAGCTCCAGAGGTAAGTATGGGTGAGGGGGGTGTGGGGAGGCAGGGTGCGCAGTGGGTGGGTGCAGATGGGGGCAGTGAGCCTGCGAGGGACCGTTTTTTTTTTAGTTACAGGTTTTTGTTTTGTTTTGTTTTGTTTTTTTTGAAGACGATGCAGGATGTTTGCCATGCTGGGGTGGGCTCCCAGCATGGCAGCTGGAAAGGCTGTTTGGGGGGGACCTGGAGCTGATGGGGGATTGGGCACCCCCTGTCAGCTATAACAAGATTTGCCACGCTTGGGTGGGCTCCCAGCGTGGCACCTGGAAAGGTTTTGGGGGAGCGTGCAGCCGTGTAGCCAACGAGGGATTGGGCACCCCCACTGGCTATAACATTTTTTGCCACGCTGGGGTGGGCTCCCAGCATGGCACCTGGACAGCTTTTGTTGGGGGGCATGGAGCCTAAAGGGGATTGGGCACCCCCGTCAGCCATACAGTGTGTGCGTGGGAGCGCATCAGCACGCAATATGCGTGCTTGCGTGTCTGTGGGGGGGGAGAGCTCTACTCACTGAAGCGGAGCTCTCCCTTTCAACTGTATGCCACTGCATTTTGATTGCTGTCATAGACAGCTGCAGCAGTCATTGGAGAACTACGGCCGCACCTGCAAACTCACTGACTGAACTGGAAGAGGGGGTGCCACACCTCTGAAAACTCGGATGATGGCACTATGTTTCTTGCACATGTGTGCAAGCAACATAAAAATAATCTAAAAGAACATTGATCAAAATCAGAAAACAAATGGCTTTCAAGTTGGAGTCTCTCTTTATATCTGCTAACTGTAAATATAAACCAGAAGAAATCCAAGCAGATTTTGCCTTCTGTGCAGTTTTAGCTAAGTGTGTATGATTATAACTTAGAACAGCAAAGGCCACCAATTTCCAGAAAAAGAACAGATGAGCCTTCAAATTCGGGGTGGGAGGGAAAATTCATTAAAAGAGAACACTGATGCCATGGCTTTGCCAGGTTTAGGTTATTGCTGTTTAATATTTGTGATAAGAAGACTACATACTGTTAAATGGCCTTCTGTTCCACTGTAGCGGAGTGGTTGCATGAAGGCAGTCAGAGTTAACCAAGACTTAATCCCTTAGAAGGAATGCTGTTTAGCCACAATTTATCTGCCACATAATCACCAGTTGTTCTGCCGAAGAAAGTATGCGGTCCTGCTGCGGAATGTAGGTCCACTTTGCCGCAGTAAACAGGGGGCTCTGAATATGCCCTTCCCAAGGATCACCCCATCTTGGCCTCACAAGCCTTTGCAGATGCAATAGTTGTCCTGTCAGAGAATAATAAGGCTGTCCTCCCTCAGGAGTCTGCAGCCATCCTATAAACAAAGAATCTCACAAGATAAGACACCTTGGGTAAGAGGGTCTTTGCTGCCTCAACCCTGGGCATGCGCATTGCCAGCTACCAGGGCTATTTTTCTCAATATGAGTATGCTCTTTGGCACTCACTCAGAGCAACAGTAGAAGCTCTGCCTGAGTCGGAGTTTAACTCAGAGCTACTACAGTCCATAACTAGAGGGATCGAGTGCAATAATCAACAAATTAAAGCTGCAAGGGTCGCTTTCGATACTGCTTCCTGGGCGGTGACGGCAGCTGGCATTCGCACCTGTCACCGTCTTGGTTGCATACTTTGGAAAAACTGCGAATGGCGTAACAGAAAGTCATGGTCTTACCTTTCAACCATATGTATCTGTTTGGGCCTTAGGAGGCAACAAGCACTAGAGACCACACAGAAGACTAGGTCTGCCATTAAGACAGCTAGACCTCCGCCCACTCCCTCTCGAGGAGGTGGGAACAAGGGTGAGTTTCACAACCATCAGTCCTTTTGTGGCAAAGGCAGAGGAGGCTTTAACAGAAACCAAACCCCTCAGCCTCAAAAGAAAACGCAGCAGAAGGCACAAGGCCCGAAAGAGCCCAGTGCCACATTCTGAGTTTCCGGCCCAGGTCCCACCTCAGCTGTCTGAGGGGGACTCTTCCTCGACAGTGGGAGGACATCTGACTCAGTTCTACGACCAGTGGAAATCTATAACATCAGACAAATGGGTCCTCAGGATAATCCGCGAGGGGTACTCTCTCAATCTGTTGGAAACCCCCTTCAGATCATCCTCCCAAACGACAGCCCAAGCTGTCTGCGGCTCGGTCAGACCTTCTTGCTTCCGAGATACAAGATCTTCTGAACAACAAGGCAGTAGAAGTAGTTCTGCTAGATCAACAAAACACAGGTTTCTACTCCCATTACTTTCTGGTTCCAAAGAAACTGGCAGCATGCACCCTATTCTGGATGTCTGAAAGTTAAACAAATTCCTGCACAAGGAAAAGTTCAAGATGATATCACTCTGTACCTTGCTACCTTTGATTCATCAACACGATTGGCTAGCCTCCCTGGACATGCAGGATGCCTACCAGCACATTTTCATAAACCCAAATCACCACAAATACCTAAGGTTCGTGGCGTTGGGTCAACACTATCAATTCAGAGTCCTGCCTTTTGGGCTATCCTCAGCACCTTGAGTTTTTATAAAGTGCTGTGCAGTTCTCACAGCACATCTAAGGAAAATCAGAATCCAAGTGTTCCCATGTCTGGACGATTGGCTTCTTGCAAGCCCCTCCAGGTAAGAGACTCTGGAGGCTGTGGTGATGGTCTCAGAGTTCCTCACGTCCATGGGAGTCCTGCTGAACCTCAAAAAGTCACAGTTTCAGCCCTCCCAGAAGTTCCTTTTTCATAGGAACCCTTCTGGACACTTACTGTGTGAAAGGTTTTCTTCCAGAGGACAGAAGGAGCGATATCTTACAGGTGGCCTGCTTCATCAGAGAACACAGCTCAGTGCGACCTCTCGATACAACGGATGCTGGATCTCAAGGCATTCTCGGTGTTCACTGTACCTTTGGCTCGTCTCCACATGAGAACCTCTCGGTGGATGCTCAGTACTCAGTGGTCCCCAGCCACTCACCCTCAATCTTTTCTCATCAAGGTGACGGAACCTCTGAAGAGGTCACTCACCTGGTGGTCTCAGGATGACAACCTTCTGGAAGGATATCACTTCGCCCTTTTGGATAATCAATCTCCATTACCATGGATGCATCCCTGATGGGTTGGGGAGCTCACTGCCGGAATCTCCACACCCAGAGTATGTGGACTCAGGACGAGTCTCAAGTTTAGATGAACGTCCTGGAAATGAGAGCTGTCCTCTATGCAGTCCGAGCTTTGAAGGACATACTCTGTCACAAGAACATTCTCCTTCAAATGGACAACAAGGCAGTGCTGTATTACATCAGCAAACAGGGTGGTGCACACACTTACCCATTATGCAGGGAAGTAACGAGAGTGTGGGAATGGTGTCTGGAGCACAAGGCTCTGATTCAGGCAGTTCACCTGCCAGGAGTACAAAACGAGTTGGCAGACTGTCTCGGCAGAATGGAGACAGATCCTCACGAGTGGTCTCTCGGCTTCATCGTTCAGTCACTCTTCGAAGAATGGGGAACTCTGGACCTGGACCTTTTTGCATCCCCGCTCAATGCAAAACTGCCTCTCTTCTGCTCCAGAAATCCAGGACCTGTCATTTTTGTCAGGATGCATTCAGACTGCAGTGGACAAAATGCTTTCTATACACATTTCCTCCTCTTCCCCTAATCCAGAGGGTACTGGAGGCATGGGGGCAGAATGATTCTCATTGCCCTTCTGGCCTCATTAAATCTGGTTTCCCCTAAGCAACAGACTATTGGAAACCTCTCTGAAACCGCTTCCCCCTTCAGATGAACCTTCTGACCCAGGGCCCTGTAGTCCACCCCAGCCTGAGGTACCTCCACCTCCACGCTTGGCTCCTGAGGAGATAGAGGTGAACAGGTTTAATGTTTCTCATAGGGTTTCAGATATTCTTTTGGCTGCACGCAAGCCAGCCACCAGAAAAACGTACACAACTAAATGGAAGCGTTTCTCTATCTAGTGTGCAAAATCCTCTTGGAATCCTTTTTCCTGCCCACTGAATAACGTCTTGGAGCATCTCTTAGGCCTCTCAAACACAGGTCTGCAGTACTTCACAGTCAAAGTTCATCTTTGTGCAATTTCAGCATATCATGAGCCAGTACTCTCCATGTTGCTGGCTCAGCTGCCTGTAGTTAAGAGGTTTCTTTAAGGGGATTCTGCATACCAGACCTCCCATTAGATGTCCAGTTTCAGTCTGGGACATTAACCGTGTGTTAGACATGCTCACTCGTAAACCTTTCGAGCCTCTAGCTACTTGCAAGTTGAAATTCCTCACTTGGAAGACTGCCTTTCTGGTGGCCATTACTTCTGCTGTTAGGGTATCTGAAATACATGCCTTGGTCACAGACCCCCCCCCCGTATATGGTATTTCACAAGGACAAAGTAGTTCTCAGGACTCATCCTAAGTTCCTGCTTAAGGTTGTCTCAGAATGTCATCTGGATCAACCTTTAGTCCTTTCTACCTACTTTGCAAACTTCCAGAATGAAGGAGAGTGTACCCTTCATTCCCTAGACATAAAAAGAGCCTTGTGGTTCTATCGGGATAGAACGAAGGAAATTCACAAGGGTCAACAATTATTTGTTTCCTTCAGCACGATCCAGCTGTGTCAACCTGTTGCTATCAGGTGTATTTCAGCGTGGCTGGTGGCATGCCTTCGCCATTGCTATTCCATGGCATAGGTCAAGCTGGAAGGCAGAGTGTATGCTTACTCTACCAGACCAGTCACGGCATCTCTGGTGGAAATGCGTAATGTTTCCATTGCAGATATCTGCAATGCGGCTACCTGGAGCTCCGTGCATACTTTTGTTAAGCACTATGCCTTGGATGTCCATGCCAGACAACATCAGTCATTTGGCAGAACAATCCTTAACAGACTTATGTCCTAAAACATGAGCTTCTCTCTCTCTCCTGCCATCCATCTCGGGGGATTATTTAGCTCCGTACTCTCCCATCAGTGTGAATGAGTGGTGGAGACTTTATGTCCAGGAAGATATGAAAATTACGTACCTACCGTAATTCTTTTTTTTTTTTAAATATATTTTTATTAAGGTTTGTTTTCCTTTTCTTGCAGTCCAGGAGACATTATACAATCACATCATTTTCTATGGTTACATCAGAGTTGTTATGATACAGATTTACTTTGCATTCATTTCTTTTTTACTTGATAGAGGTTATTTCTAAAAGATAAATAGACCCATTGTTTCAATCTCTTCTTGTTTTCTATCTAACTCAGTTCCTGCCCACTATGGACAAAATTCAGGATCAACTCCGACCTGGTAAAGACACCATCTCTGCCAGAGGGTGGCAAATCTACCCACTTGATTGTTTAATTTTGCAGTAATATTTTCCATCTGATATATAGAGTATGCAATTCGTCTCCATTCATGAATGTTCAGTATTGTTTTGGTCATCCATTTCTTTGTTAAAGATTTTTTTGCCGCTAACAGTACGACAGGAAGTAGAGTTTTTGTCCGGGAGGGGAGTGATCCGGGAACACTGCCATGAGCACCATTTCGGCTGTGAGCTCAACACATTCCCCAAGGCCCTCCCCAATTTCTTTCTGTATATTTATCCAGAAAGGCATTAGATATGGACAGTGCCACAGAATATGTGCTAAATCTGCTATGTCAGTGCCACACCCCCTCCAGCATTCACCGAATTCCATCGGAAGATATTTAATCAAACTAGCCGGGGATCTAAAAAATCGTGATCTACATTTCCACAAGTATTCTCTCCAAATGTGAGACTGAGTGATCTTGACCGCCCCCAGGGACGAGGAGGACCATTCTGATTCAGATACTACAAGATCTAGATCTTTATTCCAACTAGCTAATATTGAATTTGTAGATTCTTTAGATTTGTCTCGCATCCTTTTGTATAGATGACCAATTAAGTGAGTCCAGTATTGTCCCCCCAAGTGGTCCAAGAATAATTTTAATAGGGGAGGAGTAGGGGAAGTCAGCTTAACCTGAATTATTCTATTGCGAAGTAGATGGTTTCTTATTTGGAGATATCTAAAATGATCCACATTTATTTATTTATTTTTTTATTTATTTAGTTTTTGTTGACCGGGTAAGTGCACTAGACAAATCCTGCCTATTTTCAGGCACGACCCGGGGGAGGGAGATACAGATGAATGCCAACTGACCTTGAACCAGATTAAGCTGTTGGTGGTAGTGTTAGTGAATGAGGGAAATTTAGCCAGGACACCGGGGAAATTCCCCTACTCTTTTCGATAAGTGCCATGGGATCTTTAACATCCACCTGAACTACCACCAGTCCAAGCAGATGGGACCTCGGTTTAACGTCTCATCTGAAAGACGGCACCTCAGAAGTGCAGCACCCCTCTCATGCTGCACTACGGTGTCAGTACTGGGATATTAACCCAAGTGCCAGATGTGGGAACTGAACCAACAACCCTCTGATCTCCCGGCCTCAGAGATTTGGAAGATTGAATTTAAGTTTTAAGTCTTCAAACTGTAAAATCCCGTTTGGTCCTAAAAATTGAAAAGCCTGCTCCAACCCCAGTCTGCACCAACGAGAAAAAGTTAGATAATTGTGGGATGGAATAAAAAGGTCGTCCTCTGAAATTATTTTGCAATATTCGTAGACTGATTGGAGGGGCTCTTTTTCTCACATTTTAAACCAGTTAGCTAGGACCTGTGAAGTAATATCTGTAAAGTCTCTCAATGGAGAGGTTTTCCCAGGAGAGGAAAAAATTATTTTTTTTTCCGTACATATCGTTTAAGTGAAATTCCAGTTTCTTCTATTGGGAGTCAAACTGATCGGAAAGCCATAGTAAGAGAATTTTCAGGAATGCCACTTCAGCATATTTTCTCAAGTCTGGGAGATTAGTACCGCCTTGGGCTAAGGACAATTTTAATATTGAGAGACGAATTTGTGTTTTTTGTTTGTTCCTGATAAATTTAGATATCATGTTATCCCATGACTTAAAATAATATTGTGATGGGAAGTAGGGAATATTTTGGAACAGATACAGCAGGCGGGGTAGTATATTCATTCTTATGGTTTCGATGCGTTGAAATAAAGATATAGGTAGATTAGACCATTTGTCTAGGTCTTTGTTAATTTCTATTGTAATGGGCTCGTAATTTATTAGTTCAAGTACTTGGAGGTCTCGAGGGATATGAATTCCTAGATATTTAATTTTGGTTGAGTGCCATTTAATTGCTAGGCTTCGTTTTAGTGTGTTTGGAGGGGAATAGTTGAACAGTAAAGCTTCAGTTTTTGAAATGTTTAATTTAAAACCCACTAGTTCTTCAAATCAGGTTAGAATTTCCCATATTTCTTTGATTGAGTCAGAGGGAGATATTAAGGACAGAAGTATATCATCTGCAAAAAGGCTATCTTGTTTTCTGACTATAGCAAAGGGACACCCTCCACCTTTTCTGATATTCTTATTGCCCTTGCTAACGGCTCAAGGTATAATACAAAAAGTAGAGGGGCGAGAGGACAACCCTGCATTGTCCCCTGACCTATAGAGATTGGGGAGGAAAGACCCCCATTTATCTGAATATATACTTTTGGTGAAAGGTATATTTGGTTCAGCCAATTCAGTAATGAATCCGGAAAACCGAATGTTTTTAGAGAATCCCAAAGAAAAGGACAGTTTACCCTGTCAAATGCCTTTTCCGCATCAAGGCTTATAAAGGCAGCTGGGATCTTCTGAGTTTAGATATATTCTATAAGTATTAAAGATTTTCTAACATTATCTGTAATTGATCTATTTTTTTATAAAGCCTGCTTGATCTGGATGTATTATTGATGGAAGGATTGTTTCTATTCTTTTGGCCCATATTGCCATGAAGATTTTATAGTCTGAATTCAATATTGATATTGGGCGATATGTAGAGGGATCTAATTTATTTCCATTAGGTTTTGGGATGGGGCTATTGTGGCGTATTCCCAGGATGGGGGGCTGTGTTACTAGCTGCTATTTCTCTAAATAGTTTTAAGACTCTTGGATTTATTTCTTTATTGAAGGTTTTATACCATTCGTTGGTGTAGACATCAGGACCAGGACAATGACCAGAAATTTATTTAGTGACTGCGGCTTCTATTTCTTCAATTGTTATGGGGCTTGTAGCTTCTGGACTTGTGTTGCTGAGATTTTTGGGAGTTGTAGTTGGTCAAGAAAGGTTTGTCTGTCTTCATGAGAAGAGGAGTTATGCATGGTATAGAGTTGTTGGGAATAATAAACAAAAGCTTGCCTCATTTCCTCCTCTCTGTAAGTTATTTTTCCCGTTTGGGGATGCTTTATTTTTAATATTATTACTGCGTTTTTCCTCGTTCTCAATTTCTGCACCAGCCGGCATGTTCCACGTGTTCCACCCTTGTAGTTTGTTTGTTTTAAGTATATAAGGGACAACTGAATCTTTTCATCTATTATTTTTTGAAGGGCTGATTTAGTTGATCTAAGTTTTGATTGTATTTCTTTGTCCCCTTCTCTATATAGAAGTTGAAGATTATGTAAGGTGTTAGTGAGATCGTTATGTTTTATCTCTTTCCTTGAAGCATAGGCAGTTATCTCGCCTCTAATGGTGGCTTTCATGGCGTCCCATAATATGGCTTCAGGGACTGCTGATTGGGCATTCTCAACAAAGAACTGAGGAATTATTTTTTTTATTTGATAGGTAAATTCTTTATCTTTTAACAGGAAGGGGTTTAATCTCCAAAGAGTTTGTTTAGTTTTTTTACCCATATCTATTTTTAATAGTAAAGGATGATGGTCCGATATTATCTTAGGGCAAATGGTTATATCTCTTACTAAGGAGAAGTGTTCACATGTAGTGAAAAAATAATCTAGTCTGGAGTATGAGTGGAACCTCCCTGAGAAATAAGTAAAGCCTGGGGCAGTGGGGAAAAATCTTCTCCAAATGTCCACTAAACCCAAGTTTTCTAGTTGTGTTTTGAAAAACTTCACTGGAGTTGATAGGCGATAGACGTTTGGGTTTGATGAGTCAAGATTTGGAGTAATTGTCATGTTAAAGTCCCTCGCCATTATGAGTTGTCCCTGTTGGAGATCTAATATTTTATTAAAGACTTGCCGGATTATTGGGGTTTTTGTCTGTGGAGGTAGATATATATTAACTAATGTGACTTCTTGATTGTATAAACAACCTTGGATGATTATATAACATCCTAGTTTATCAGATTGTATTTTATTTATTTTAATTTGGGTTGTGGGTGGAATTAATATTGCTACTCCCCGTTTACACCTATTTGGATAGGATGAAGAGTAAATAGTATATTGGCCTCCCCATCTTAATTTCTGGTGCTCTTTATCTGAAAGATGGGATTCTTACATAAATATGATGTCAGCCTTTTGTTGGTTTAAATGCTGCATTACTCAGGATCTTTTGATGGGGTTATGAAGGCCGCTTACGTTTATAGAATAGATCTTTACTGGTTGAGAAGCCATTTGAGCTTTCTATACCTTTCTGTTTTTTTAGTACTGTTTTCCTTTTTTGTCTCTTTGGGTTCCAATTTTCACTATTATTACTATTTTTGTTGTTGTTTTTTTTTTTTGGTCCTCCCCGTACAGTCACGTCTGGATCGCTCCACCCCCAGCAACTCGAAGTTCTATCAGCCTCCATCAATTTCTCATTTTGACATCTGTTGACTGTTTCTTTAAAAAATGTCTGAAGTTTCCGTAATAAAGTCAACCAATAAAACATTGTAACCTGTCTCCTGCATCTCCTTCCAGTTTCATCACTTAAACAATAATGAACTACAACTGTTTCTATAACTTTGAGAGTACCTATTAAAAGGTAACAATGTTGTGAATCCAGCCCATTCACAATTAACTGAGTAACGTAACTTAACATAACTTGGCTTGCCTGAGCTTCCAATATTCGGGTGGGAATAAAGTTCCACCTCTTCATTACCTCAATCTGATTCCCAAAGGGGGAGTCAGTATTGATCGAGGATCTCTAGTATTAGAAAGTCCTCAAAGGATGCAAATTTGCATCCTAGGGGTTCACCTGGGATGGGCATAACTGTCCCCCAGAACTCCATATGTGATATTATTCCCGTCTCCCAAAATTATGGTAGAAAAAGGAGAACAGTCAGGAACTGTTCCCTTCCTTTCCCTAACCCCCCTCCCCAATATCCAAACAGGAACCACTGTCCCTTTTCCTAAGATATGCGGAGGAAGAGAAAAAAAAAAGGGGGGGGCAAGAGAACTTACTTGACTATCAAAGTTTTTCTCTGCCCTCTAAAGGTCCCCTTCATGTTTCTTGTGACCTTGGTGTAAAGTACTATGTCTAGCCCTAGATAAGTTCAGGGCTTATATATTTAATTTCTCTTGAGGGAGGTAGAGAAGAAGAAAGAAAAAATCTTTTATAAAAATATCAAAATATCCTCAAAGAAGGATGAGAGAAAGGAGAAAAAAAAGGAAATCTTTATATAAAAGTATCAAAATATCCCTCTGAGGGAGGAGAGAGAAAAAAAAACCCAGGGGGGGAATGAGAAAGGGAAAGCCAATGATCTCCCTCTCGGAAAGGTTCATAATCTACCCTGTAAAGGTTAAATAGCACTTTAAGATCCTAGAATTAAGCTCTGTTAGTTCGAAACTTGTTTTATTTGTTCCAAGCCTCTATTTAGCTCCCTTCTTCTTTTCTTTTTCTCATTTTTTCCACTTTTTCACCTGGGGGGAGTACCAGGGATGGGCCCTCCCACCAGGAGGGACCCCGAGATGCCCTCAAGGACAATAACTTGTCTACCGACATGGGTCCCCGAGATCAAGAGAGGCGAGGGATGCCCCACTGGAGGAAACCGGGAGCCCCCGAGGAGCGCCACCATGAACCTCCCCAGCCAAGCAAAATGCTCGCCATCGAGGAGGGTTACTAGCCAACAGCCCAATGCCAACAAGTAGAAATTGATTTACATTACATTACATTTCCTGCTGCAAATGGTCAGTGAACCAACCAGGTTAGGAAATACCCTTGACCTTGTGCTGGCAAATGGGGACTTTGTGAGAGAACTTACAGCGGAGGAACCGCTGTCAGGGAGTGACCACCGCTCAGTATGGCTCACATTGGATATGGGCAAGGAAGGAGTGGAATCTGGCACAATAGTGCTGGACTTCAGGAGGGCCGACTTTGGGAGGATGGGGGAAGTGGTAAAAGGGTACCTGGCCAGAATTCAATCTATTATGGACACTAACCAGGGTGGGAGCTCATAAAGCTGGGGATAGTGGAGGCAACCAAAACCTGCTGCAAGCCCAGAGCAAGAAGCTAGGGCAAGAAACCGATCTGGTTGAGCAAGGAGGTCATGGAAAAGGTAAGGAGGAAAAAAGCTGCCTTTAGGAAGTACAAGAAAACAGGGAGGGGAGGACAGGGAGGAGTACTTGACAGAATCGAAGGAGGTGACAAGGGCAGAAGAGAGCAAAGCATCTATGGAACTCAGGCTGGCAAAAGGCATTAAGAAGGGAGAAGGACTTCTTTAAGTACATCAGGGAGAAAGGGCTGTAAGGACCACATAGTAAGGATTAGGAAGGAGGGGTTGGGTGGAAGCAGGGTGCGATAAGGCGGAAGCACTAAATGAGTACTTCTGTTCAGTATTTACTAAAGAGAAGAGTGGACACCCAAGGTGGGGAAGTGGTGACAGATGGGAAATCATGGAGAGCAGAGTTCAAGAGGGTTTGAAGGCACTGAGGGTGGACAAGCGCCAGGCCCAGATGGCATCCACCCAGGGTACTGAAGGAGCTGGCAGAGGTCCTTGCAGGACGTTGGCGAACCTATTTAATGCCTCACTACATTTTGGGTGTGTACCTCAGGACTGGAGGATGGCTCATGTGGTGCCCCTCCACAAGAGTGGCCCAAGGATGAACCGAAACCACAGACCAGTGAGCCTCACATCCATCGGGAAGCTAATGGAGACTATCCTGAAGGAGAGGCTGGTGGCCTCCCAGAGGCCAAAGGACCACAGGACAGCAGACAGCATGGCTTCACACGTGGCAGATCCTGCCAAACCAACCTGGTCGAGTTCTATGACTGGGTAACTAGGCAACTGGACAGGGGCCATGCAGTGGATGTCCTGTATCTGGACTTCAGTAAGGCATTCGACTCAGTGCCACATGGAAGGCTGGGAAGGAAGTTGGTAGGCACAGGGGCGGGTGCAAAGCTGGTGAGATGGGTAGGAAACTGGCTGCAGGGAAGGCAACAGAGGGTAGTAGTGGGTGGGGAGCTCTCACACCCAAGGGTAGTGACAAGCGGTGTTCCACAGGGCTCAGTGTTGGGACCAGTGTTGTTTGGGATATTCATTGCAGACATATCATGGGACATCAAGAGCAAGATCAGTCTGTTTGCTGATGATACCAAGGTAGGCGCAGTGGTGGATGACCTAGGGGATGGCAGGGGTTGCAGGATGATCTGGCAAAGCTTGAAACCTGGTCAGACACCTGGCAACTGGGCTTTAATGCCAAAAAGTGCAAGGTGCTGCATTTTGGGATGAAGAACCCAAGGAGGAGTTACCAGCTAGGGGAGTGCAGCTAGCCCAGACAGAGGAGGAGAAGGATCTGGGTGTGCTCATTACAGGGTCAATGAACAACTCGGCACAATGTAGGAAGGCAGCTGCAAAGGCCAACAAAATGCTGGGTTGTATTGCAAGGAGTATATCCTCGAGGAGGGAGGAGGTGATTCTGCCACTGTATAGGTCATTAGTTAGACCACACCTGGAGTATTGCATGCAGTACTGGCATCCGTATCTGAAGAGGGACATTAAGTTACTGGAGGGGGTGCAGCGCAGAGCGACAAAGATGATCAAGGGGCTGGGGGACTTATCATACGAGAGGAGGTTGAAACATGTACTCACTGGAGGAGAGGAGAGACAGGGGTGACGTGATTGAAACCTTTAAATACATGAAAGGAATAAACAAGACGGGTACAGAGGGGCTGTTCAAAGTAAGGGAGGGGAGGGCCACCAGGGGCCATGATATGAGACTGGAGCGAGGAAAGTTCAGGAGGGAGATGAGGAGACACTTTTTTACAGAGAGGGTGGTGGCTGGGTGGAATGCGTTACCTGCTGAAGTGGTATGCAGTAGAACAGTGGACTGCTTCAAACAAGGATGGGACAGGACAAGGGAGGTTGTGAAGGGGAAGGGTGGAAGGGAGGGGCAGCTGCAGAATAAGGGGTGCTAGCTGCACATTCGAGGAGACTTAATAGACCTCTAGGCCTTTATCTGCTGGCAAATTTCGTATGTTTGTATGTTCGTATTAACATCTCCTTATATTAGTGCTAGAATATTGGGGTGGCACTCCAGAAAAAAGAAAGGGGGGCCCGCCGGCCCACCCCTAGACAAGCCCCCCATCCCCTGAAAGAAGAGCACCACTGAACTCACCCACCAATAAGACTTAGTACTGGTCCGCCGTCACTAGGGGATTCCTCTGTAGACTAATCTTCTGGAGCATTTCTTCCATGTTCATGGTGGGCTGAGGGGTTGCCTTCTGCTGTGCTTGTCTCTGTGGGGTGTTCATCAGAGGTTCTAGGTGGGTCAGGAGATGCTCTTTAATTATTCCCTTCTTTACCAAGTCCTCCTTGGCCTCCGTAGCTGATGAGTATTGAAGAGGGCCCTCTGGAAGGAATACAGTGAGCTTGGCAGGATAAAAAGTATGGAATCTGATCTGTTGTGCACTTAATATAGGAAACAACGGGGCATAGGCTCTTCTTTGGCTTTGGGTGTAGGGAGCATAGTCGTTGTGGATGATGATACGATTGTTTCCATATATAATCCTCCCTTTCTGCCATGATTTTTTAAGGAGCTGTTCCTTAGTCTGGAAACTTTGCATCCTGACGACAAAAGATCTAGGTCTAGCGTCTTTAGCCTTGGGTTTAGGTGCCAGGGCACGATGTACTCATTCAAAATCAAGAGAGAAGTCAGGGCCTAGGTCAAGGATAGACCTAAAGAACTGATCAGCAAAAGCCAGGGGGTCTGCGCCCTCTTCGCCCTTTGGTAAGCCAAAGATCCAGAGATTTTTTCTCCGATCTCTGTTCTCAGCGTCCTCCTGTCTAAGGGAACAGTGTAACTGGGATTCCACAAGAGAAAGAACAGCTGTTTCCAGTGTATTAATTTTTATTAAATTCTGAGAAATCTGCTGGTCAACCTCGTCAGCGCAAGTCTGCAATAATCTTAGATCATCCCTGACCTGATTTAATGAATCCCTCATTTCCTCTCTAAACTCTGTAATTGCCCGTAAAATGTTTTGTTCAGGTTGAGAAGATGGTTGTATTGAACTGGATGCTTGGGCTGTTTGGTAGTCGGTGCCCCTTTTCTTACCTCCCTTAGTTGCCATCTTTGGGGGGTGAGTAGGGCAAGTGGAGCCAATAGATGAAGCTACAGTGAAGTTAAGCTGTTCTGAAGAGCAAAGGTTTGTTTTTTCCCCTCTAGCAGTTAAATCAAGCAGTAGAGAAAATCTATTATGTAGGCTAAGTTCCATTCAGTTGGGTTTGTAAGGGGGCAAGCTGAAAATCTCAAGGGTTTTGTTTTGTTCAGGGCTCAGCTGGCAGAAACAGATTTTTATTTATTTATTTATTTATAAACTAGCCCACTCTTGAATCTTTCTTACATGCTCCCTCTGTGATTTCCCCCGATTTTCTTTTGTCCTGAATCCTTTGACTGTTTTCACTATAGAGAAGCAGCAACTTCAGCTCTTTTTTTTTCTCCTTTTCCCTTACAGAATTATGTTAATATATTTTTCCCCTTGCCTTTTTTCTCCTTTATTCCCAGCAAGATAGGCTGGTAATTGAATCTCCCCTATAAATCTGGTACCTCCACTCGCTCCGAGCTGCGGGAGCTGCGCGATCCTGGTACTCCCCCCTTGTGGTCAAAGATACGGGTCACCTGATAATAATGTGCCCAGGGATTAAAACTGACCCAAAATGCGATCGGAATAGAAGAGCCGGTCGCGCCTAAGCCTCAAGGGACTGAATGAGAAGGGGGGCAGTCGGGCGACTGCTGGACTGTAGCAGCTCTATCCTCCAGTGTTTATGGAGGGGAAGGAGGGGGAGCACGGATCCAGCGGTAGGGGCTGAGGGCTGGTGTTATTGTGGTAGGCCTCAAGATGCAGCTTACAGCGAGATCTGCAACGGAGCAGCACCTATCCTTTTTCGCCCATTAGCTTCACTCGAAACTGCAGCTTCGGATGGAAGGACGGTTCCGGAGGGTGCAGGGGACCCTTTACAAGCGATTCTTCACCTGAATAGAGGTTTGTGGTTTATTTGCTATTTAATCGGGTCCGATTTAATGTAACTGGGTCTGGGAGCCACGTTGGAGAGGTCTTACCGCGCCATTCCTGGAACCGGAAGTCATGTACCTACCGTAATTCTTGATCATCTTGGATGAAGTCTCCACCACTCATTCACAAGCACACCCACCATCCCCTGAGCTCACTTCTCTGATTTTGGTCTTCACTCCCTCAATGGTTGGACTGTGAAGACTTTGTTTTTGACCCTTCTTACACAGCTCATTCGGACTATCTTGTGTCCGATTTTTAGGTTAGTCCTCTAGGTCAGTTATGCTGCACCTCCTCGGGGAAAAAAAGTACTGAGGTGGTTGGAGACTCTACGCCAAGATAATCTATACTGCATGAGCCTGGCTTGCGGTGCTGCTTCCTCATGACTCCATCTCGGCACCAGCCCTCATGAAAAAGTTTGGCTCCCGCTTGGTCCTAGCACCTCCAGTGTACTCCCATCAGTGTGAATGAGTGGTGGAGACATGTCCAAGATCATCAAGAATTACGGTAGGTACGTAATTTCCATTTATGACCTGCAGCATGGAGGAGAGAAAAAAACCTATGAGGAGGAAACCTCTGGGGATCCAAGGCCTAGGTCGCCTTCCCTCCAGGTTTGAGAGATTTTATTTAGTGACGGCTCTGCAGCTGCAATTTGGAAAACCCAATTAAAGGGAGGTGGAAAATATTCCAATTTGGTGGAAAGTTCCTGCTTAATCCCTCTAGCAGAACCTCCGTGGAAGGTTGTGAGCATTACTGTACAACATGGACAACCAAGGCGGGAGGAGGAAAGCAACAACTGCTGAGGCACTCGCCTGGCCCACTCACCCTAATCTCAAACCAGGTGAACCAGAGGCAGTCATGGGGAGAATAGCTTTGAAGGGTGCCTCTGAACCTGCTGTGGGAGCTAAAGGGGCCCCCGTGAGTGCCCCACCCCGTCAAGCTGAGTCTTAACTTATACAACTTGAGGTGGCGTCAGTATGGTTGATGACTGAAGGTCTACCTGGAGCAAGGACATTCCCAGCCGACATCCTAGAGGCTGAAGCCGAGGGGATGGTGCAGTTCAGCTGATAGGTGAGAAGGACCCTGCCCTAAGCTTCACATGCTCAAGCTGCGGACTCATGGTGCAGAGCGAGATAGTCGGTTGCAGGGAGCCCTGCACCAGAATAGTATGGCTGGCCTACCCCAGAATACTGATAGGGAGCTGAAAAAACTGGTGAGCAGCTGAATAAGCACTGGTGTGCTGAGACCTTAATGAGCATTGAGTGCTGAGACCTTGCAAAGGTCAAATGCAGTATTGAGTGCAGTAGACATCCTAGAGGCTGAAGCCAAGGGGATGGTGGTAGGCATGAAGCAATAGTTGCATAAGCAGGAGTGGACCTGCACGTAGGTCTGCATAACATAGTAGCAATGAAACAGCATTGTGAATAGTGGGGTAAGCCAGCCAGGCATCCAAAAAGCCAATAGAGGTGACACATACTCTGAGGATTTGTCAGTGGCGGAGACAGGATTTAGAACAGAAGTAATTAGCCACATGGGGCCATGACTCCCCAAACACCTCCAAGTCCCTGCCATAGGAAAAACAAGAAGTGATGAAAGAGCTGAGACCCACATGCAGGTATTGAAACTAAGTTACAGCATCAGCAGTAGCCTTAGCTGACCTCAGAGTATAACAGGGTGTACAAAAATAGAAGCAACAACTGTGGTGAGGTCACTGAGTTGTAAAACTGCAATAGACATAAAATGAAAGGAGGCACAATGCTCTGAAAGCAGCTGTCACCAGACAGTGCAATGAAACTGCTGCAATAAGGTAAGTAGAATGAGTTGAGAGAGCGTGATTGAGCTGCATAGCTAGGATTCAGAGTAAGCCTGAGTCAGGTGAAAACAAGTATGCAACATGGAAGCAGCTATGGTTGGGCTGAAACACACACATAATGGTTGCAGTTGCATTGCAAGTAATTTGAGAGCTGTGATTAATGGAAAGCAAATAGTATGAGATCTGGAGTAGCAGTATGCTAGGAGCTTAGAAATAAACCCCCAAAAGACAAACTCAAAACACAGAAACACGAGGAACAGGGAACAAGGCCCAAAACAAAAACACACAAATGGAAAACAAGGAGTAATGATAGAAAGAAGCACACAGCCGGAGGCAAATACAAACCGGAAGCAGGAGAACAAACGCAGAGTCCAGCAGAGACAAACAATGCAGCAAGGTGGGGGGGGGGAGCAGGCCCCAGTAAGCTGCAGAAGACAAACAGACAGAGCCTCCGGCCAGCAAAGAAAAAGGTGCTTCAGAAGGAGGCTGAGGAACTGCTTATGTAGCTCAGTAAGTGAGAGTGGCTGGCTGCTTGTCCACTGAACTCCAGGCTAAGCCTTCCAATTACAGTTGCTTGTAAGAATCTGGCAGTTACATAGAATGTACTGAGGACAGTGGTTTGAAAACAGATCTTGAGCCTATTGAATGTGCTCCCATTAACATAAAGGCTTTTTAACACTTATCTCTGAGGCAGTTCAACTTGAAGGACTTACTGCGTAAGTCAGAATACAGTAAGACTCCCTTGGAAGAAACAAGATTACTATGGCAAGTAATTTTTTTCTTATAGTATTGCGAGTGCAGCCAAAAAATCTACAACCATGATGCCTGTGTCTGCTGTTTCGGCAAGGCCCACAATGTTAAGGCCAACAAAATCTGCCGCGGCTTCGACCAGGCTAACCGGTGGTGCCATCAGAAAGTTCTGCAGTCCTTTCTCCTGGAACAGAAGGTAGCCAGAACACAGAGGGCGCTCCAGGCAGGAAGCTCTGCCTCATCACCAGCACCATCCACAAGCTCCCATTCTTCAAAGCCCAGGACAAGACCTCTGGGAAACAAGGAGAGGGAGAGAAGTCCCCCCTGGTATGCTCTCGGTCATTGGCCACTGCAGCATCATCGTCCGTTTAGGTGGCGATACCTCCTGCCTCCCACACCCTGTCTTCCACAGGGTCCGCTCTGGCAGTGAGTTCTGCTGGGCCTTCCATGGCCGGCGACGGCTCATCTACATTGGGCCTGTTGACACCCTGACCAATTCTGCAACTCCTGATGCTTGGCCCCCTGCTTTGTCAGGGGCAGTGGGCATGGCCAGCGACGGCCCATCAACATTGAGGTTCTGACTTCCCCCGTCAACACCACAGGCTGTTTCCTCGATGCCGGGAACCTAACCTCTCCCGTCAACATCCTGACTAAGTTCTCTTAATTTATGGAGGTCATTCAGCACCTTGCTCCTCCGAGACTGACGATGCTGGGGCCTACCAGACCAACAGCTGTATCTGTGCCTGTCTCATTGACACACCCTGGTCACTCCAGGGTGTTGATGTCCTCGTTGCCTTCCATGCATTATTTGGAGCCTGTCGATGAGGATGTTGAATACAGTCCTTGCCTCATCTCACAAGAGGAGAAGGAAGATAGGGATAGGAGCCCGTCTAGGTCTACCTCCACCGTTTCCTCAGCAGGTGAGGACTTCACCAGGTATACCCCAAGGTCCCCCTGCTGATGACCCCTCCATCTCTGTGATGAAACTGCTCCAAACATCTATGGGGTTTGATGCTGAGGAGCAAGATCTTACCAGGAGAAATCTGATCGAATTTTTGAAACTACCAGATTATACCCCTCTGATCATTCCTCCTCTGCTGGCTGCATTAGAGGATGCCACCATGGCTGCATGGTATAGGCCAAGTATGATCCCTGCCATACCTCGAAAGGCAGACACTCTACCAGGCCCCCTCAGGGAAGCCTTTTTCCACAAGCGGATTCTGTGGTGAACAGACCTCAGCACTTCAGATCTTCCAGGAATGTATCTTCACCATTTATTCACACTAATGGGTCTGTGCTGGAGGCACTAGGACCCTGTGGAAGCCAGAACTTTTCAAGAGGGCTGGTGCCAAGGCAAGCCGTGTGCATGCACAGCACCACAACAGTGGTTAACAGCGTCAGGCTTACCACTGCACCAGCCCCTAACTGCCTCATTTCTTTTTTTCCCACCGGTAGAAATCCAAAAAGAAAACGGCATGAACTTAAACAGACCAGAACCAGTCACGCAGCACTTCACAAAGGTGGCTAACCTTAGCAAGTATAAAATCCACAGATTAGAAGTGTGCAACAGTGCCTCACTCACCAGTGGTATAAATGTTAGCAAAGTGGAGAAAGAACACAATCCACAAAAAGTCTTACTCAATACAGTTGAGAGGACTGCAGTTTATTCCTTTAGTTCAATTTCTAACCTCCACAACACACAATGAGGCTTAAAACACGGGAAGTACAGGAACTCTGCAAGAAATACAAACACCCCTAATGCTTCGACTCTCACGAGTCTTCAGAGGGGGTAAAACATTCAAACACCCAAGTTCTTAAGCCTTATTGTGTGTTGTGGAGGTTCGAAATTGAACTAAAGGAATAAATTGCAGTCCTCTGAACTGTATTGAAAGACTTTTTGTGGACTGTGTTCTTTCTCCACTTTGCTAACATTTATAATACCACCGGTGAGTGAGGCACTGTTGCACACTTCTAATCTGTGGATTTTCTTTTTTCCCGCCGTCAGGTGCACTTAAGTGACAACATCGTTTGCCCTTAGGGAATCAGAATTTCATGTCTATATGGCAGCCGCTTTCAGTTCTCCCAGTTTTTAGTTGTTTAAAGCTAGAGTTTTTTGTACCAATTTAGTAATTTTATGTACATTTTTCTGTCCATTTCTTTCAGCCCTGCTGAGTTGATATCAAGACATCTCTGCAGGATTATGTTAGGGAGCTTATGGGCAGGCTGCTCTGGCAGTGAGGCCATGTCCGCTCTGCTTTCCCACCAGGGAAGGCTTTGACCACGAGCAGTCCTGTGCTCAGAGGAAGAGCAGTCCACTACAGCATGAAAGACTGGGCTGGTTCCCGATTCTGTTTGGGTTCTTGGCCCCGCTAGGCCTCAGGATCTTCCTCTTGCCTTTTAGGGGGAGAATGACACAGTACCACTTGAGGTCACCTTCCAGGAAGTCTTCCACAAATCCCTCTGATCCTGGGGCCGTGGCCTTTTCAGTGCCATCTGCATCGTCCTGGATCTTGGTACCAGGATACTGAGGCCTTGGGCCTGGAGTTCCCCCACTATGCCTTACTGGGGTCACCAGTGGGCAGTCTTCCCTGGGCAGCTCTTGCAGCAGCAGGTGTAGCATCAGGCTGGGGTATCACTGCTTGTGGATCCAGTTCCTAGCCATTGAAGATTGGTGGCACTGAACCCGCGGGTGTGGCCTCCAAAGCTAGGTAGAGCATTTGGCTCCAGCAATGACCTTCTGCCCTTGCCAGCGACCATACCACAGACTTTTGCCCTGCTGGCCACACCTCCACCTTGTGTCACTTGGTGGGACCAGCTTGGTACCACTGCGAGTCACTTCAGTGCTGGCTGGGTCATGGGTGCTGGTACTAGTTCTGGCATTGGTGCTAGGTTGGGTCTTTCGAGGTCTGACCTGGCACCACTTCTAGTGCTGGTTCCAGTGCTAGGTCAACCCCTCTTCGGCATCATGTGGGCTTCTTGCTGGCGTCAGGTCAACAGGATCTCTTGGTGGTGTTCTCTGCCCTCCTTGGCACCTGCGGCCTGGGTGGGTGGGTGCCGGTTCCAGTGCTCCAGGTGCTGGGTGGTTTCTTATCTGTGCTGGGTTGGCTCTTGGGGGAAGGGGATTCCCTGGTGCTGTCCCTACTGACTCTACTGGTCCCAGTGTCATTAGACACCAGGTCGATGCTGGGGCCTCCTCTTATGGTGCTGGCCCTCGATTGCGTATCTCTTATTTTGTCGGCGCAGTGCTTCCAGCGCCATCTAGTTCTTGACACAGTGTGCAGTGTCAAGGATCTGGCACCATTTCTGGTATGTCCGGTGTAGTATCTGACGTGTCTGGCACCATGCCTGGTGTTGGTGCCTGGCACCAGGTCTGGTGTGGGGTCTACACTGTCTCTGGTGCCCCCTCCGGTGTTTTCTCTGGCATCCTGTCTGGCACCCAGTCAAAGCCAGAGGTTCTCAGGGAAATCTCTCTACTCTTCTCCCCCCAGGAGGGATATCAAGGAAGATGGGTCTTACCCCCACCTCATCTCTTCTGAGGGTGGTGATAATGGCTTCTTAGCCTGGACTTGTCAGATCCAGGTACTTCTCTGTGCCACAGGGCATGCTTTTGTGGTTGCTAGCTCCAGTGGTATTTTTTCCTGTGTGTCTATTCCTTTGGAGCTCGTCCAGTCCTGGCACAGGTTTAAATAAAAAGGGGGGCATTTTGCTGACTGCCATATATAGGATTTTATCCAAGCAGTCACTAGTTATTTTATTTCTCCAGGATTGCTTAGTTCCCTAAATATACAAGCTTCTAGGTCCTCCCCCTGCAGTCTCTCTCTCTGCGTACCTGAGATAGTAGGACTCCTAAGATCTTACTTCAAGATTGAACTTTTGCAGCAGGTAACACTGGTAGGACTGAAGCCAGCAGGTGCAGGACCCCGGAGAATATTTCTAGCTAGCAGTATACAGTGGGGGACCACTCCCAACATTGGTCTGCCTCAATGTCACATGCTGTATAAAGGGGGTGGTCCCCCAGCGTCACCCCAGTTATTTTCCCGCTGTCGACTCACATGCATCGGCTTCATGGATGTCTTCAGCTACTATTGACCACTATCTTACCTGCGTTTTCAATGCTTCATTTACCTGAACAAAGTTAGTTTCTTCTGTTTTACTTTCTGTATGTCATCTTCTCCGATGTCTTCCATCAACCGGCACCAGTTGAAGTGTGCCTGCAGTAAAAGGATACCATTGCAAGATAGGCACTCGGCCTGCCTGCTGTGCCTAGGCCCAGACCATGACACCAAGGCCTGCCCGTACTGCTAAACATTTAATGGCAGAATGAGAATTCGCCACCAAAAAGCTCTCCAGGCCTTCTTAACAGAACAAAAATTCGCTGCCATGCAGAAGGATTCTTCTTTAAAGGAGGGCTCCTCTCACAAGAAATCTGGGAAGCATCACCACAAAGAGAGAGAGAGGGAAGTAAATCCCAGTTGAGATCTAGGTCTTCCAACTCCCAGTCCACCTCCTGGGGGAGCTCGGACTCCACATCCTAGGCAGTGTGCTTTCCTACCTGGCTCACAGTAGTGAGACCACCTGCCCAGGTAAGGGTGACGGGAGGCACAGCGCGATGGTTTGGGTCCTCACATTTGACCCTGCAACCTCTGAAAATCCAGCCACATTCCCAGACCTCTGGCCATCATTCAGATAGTAACGTCCGGTCCTCCTCCAGTGACAGACCGGTGAAAGCATCCTCCAAGTTGGTCATTTCCTCAGGTGCTGTCTCCCTGGACAGATACGGGGGCTCGGGCCACTACGGGAGATCAGTCTCTCAAACCCCTAGAGGCCTAACATCGCTTAAGCCAATGTCAGACAAGCATACACCGGAGAAAAGGCCATTGACCAATGTTCTCCTCTGTCACCAGGCCACAGAGACCACCGCCAGGCTGCAGCTCCTGACACCTTGACACTAGCGTCATCGGCCTCGCCACTGCCAGCGAACACCATACTCATAACCTGTCATCTGTCTCAACCCACACCACGGCTGCCGACTCTGGACCACCGCCTAAGGCTCTGACAGCACCCACGGACCAGACACAGGGTCCGTCAAATCACCAGACAACTGGTCAGGAACTAGGCCCGTCGAACCATCAGATGCTGGACCATGAGCCAAGGCTCCAGCTATCTGAGGTCAAGGACCTATTCAGCGCCTTGTGGAAGACAATTAAAGCTGCTGTCCTTCCCCCAAGACATACACCAACAGAGGAACCTCCCCCCAGGGACTACACTCCTCTGCTCAGACAAACCACCCCTCTCACTGATGGCGGGGGTCATTCAACCCACAAAAGACTCTTGTGGACAAGAAGCCAGAGTTCTTCCCATTCTACAGAAGGGCACAAACGTTAAGTGCCATCATACAAGGTCTCGAGCCTCCTCCCCTGTGGATTCGGACCATTCCTCATCATCCTCATCGAGGTCCTCATCGGCGAAGATCTCCAATCATCAGATCAGACACCCCCCCGAGGTCCCCACTGGACAGTCCCTCCTATATGGAGGTCATGCATCATATTCAAACCAACATGGGCTAAGACACTGAGGACCTTGACCCTGAGAGGTGTCTGGCTAAATATTTGCTCCAGAAAGACCCCCAAACCAGTGGTCATGCAACTTTTGGTGGACACTTTTCACGATGTGATCAAGGCAGCAGGGAAAGACCCATTGTCATCTTCGGCAGTTCCTAAGAAGGCAGATTGCCTCTATAAGGTACCCAGAGAGGAGCTCTTTCAAGGCAAACAACTGGTGGCAGACTTTATTGTCATTATGGCCACTCATGACAGGTCTCAGAGGCCTAAACATTTAAGTACACAGCCACCCGACCGAGTCCAAGCAGCTGGATTCCATGGGCAGGAAAGTATAATCTCACTTCGAGGGGGAGCTCTTGCAGCAGGTAATACCATTAGGACTAAGGCCGCCAGGCGTTGGGACCCCACAGAAAAATGTTCTAGCTAGCAGTCTGTGGCGGGGGACCGCCCCCGATGTCAGCGCCGCCCGACATCAGACATATAAAGGAGGCAGTCCTCTGGCACCACCTCAGTTCTTTTCCCGCTGTCAACTCGTGAACATCGGATCTATGGATGCCATCATTGCAGTCAACTGCTTTTTTATCGAAATCCAACTGTTTCTTCAGCACCTTTTTCCTTCACACTTTAATGTCTTTGTCTCAGTGGCGAAAATCGAAGTGTGCATGTGGGAAGCAGATCCCGCGGAAAAAGATGGCCATTTCTGCCTGCCTCATCTGCCTAGGCCCAGACCACTGGCCAGACTGTTGCCTGCACTGCACTAAGTTTAACAAGAAGACCAGGATTCGCCACGCCAGCACCTTGAAGGCCTACCTTTCTGAGCAGCAAGTAGCTGCCATGCAGAAGGCCCCATTGGTACACAGTTCATCCTCTTCCACCAGGGAGTCCCCCCACCGGAGAAGAGATTGGGAGGGGAACACTATCACCAGGAGAAGAAGAGGGCCAAATCAGAGTCCCGCCAGAGTCGCCTCACGAGGTGTCACCCATTTCCACCTCTGGCGGGAGGTCGGAATCAGTACCCCCAGGTACCAAAGTTGTTTCGAGGGACACTCAGAGAAAGTCTACTGCCTCCACTCAGGCGAAAGGTAAGGAGTCTTCCTCCACAGGACAGCCATCCACTCAGATCCCTGTGGCCCACCGACCCCATAAAGATGGGTCGACCCATGAGGGACAGGCATTGGCTTCAGGGAAATCAATGGTGCCTACCACCCATTAGCCTTCTGACTCATCCGACAAGCATAAGAGAAAGGACAAACCAGAGAAATGCTGGGAGGTTGTTTGGTACCGGACACCTCCCCCCGCTGAACACTGGGCGTCGTCTGCCTCCCAGATGACAGGGTATTCTGACTCGACATTGGACAAGTAGGCACCTCCAGCAAAAGAAAGCCCGTCAGCCCCAAAGGATTGGCCATCTGCCTAGGTGACCAGTTCCCCGATACAGGGGTACCAGACACCCAATAGCCTCCATCAAAGGAGCCGGATGTCAAGCCACCAGATTCAGAAGACCTGATGCCTGATGTACCCATGGATAAGGAGCCTGAGGACCAGATGCCTCCTCCTTCGGACCAAACACCAGGTCTCTCCGGCACTTCAAATCAGACGCCCCCACCGCCAGTCACCCCAGTAGCGGAGGTTGGGGCACTTTTTCATACGTGGTGGAATACGGTAAAGGGGTATCTTTTCCATCAACCCGGTGATCCATCCCCAGTATGCCCACCACCCAGAGACCTCACTCCTGAGCGGCCTTTCCCACTGAAAGACTGGCCGCAGGACAAAGAGGACAGGCAGCTGCCAGGGTTGGACAGCCACAAGAGACATCCTTCATCCATCCCCTTGTCCAGCAGATGCCCATCGTCATCAGGGGATGATGCAGGGGACTCGTCTTCAGACTACTCCTCAGAAGATGAGCTCCTCATTCAGTCTCCAAATCCGAGGGACTCGCCAAGGTCACTCCTGGATGACCTGTCCTTTTTGGACATTATGCAACAACAGTTTCTTCTGGTTCAAGGTCAGTTGGCATTCATCTGTATCCCCCTTCCCTGGGTAGTGCCTGAAAATAGGCAGGATTTGTCTAGTGCACTTACCCGGTCAACAGAAACTAAATAAATATTCAGGCACTTTACCAATGGGACACCGAGGAGTTGGACCCAGAAAGGCGTAGACTGGCCAAATTCTTAGGAACCACAGATCTAAAACCTTTGGTCATCCCTTCTTTAGTGGAGCCATTCCAGGATGTGACCAAATCCACCTGGAGACATCCAGCCACTATGACTGCAGTTCCTCGTAAGGCCAATAGATTCCACAAGACTCCAAAAGGGGAGCCTTTCCTTGGAGAACACCCAAGGGCAGACTCAATGGTCCTGACAGCTGCTCATGGCAGGTCATAACAACCATGCCACATGAGTGCCCAGCCACCGGACCCAGAATCAAAGAAACTAGACCAGATGGGGCACAAGGTGTACTCCTCAGCAACTTGCACCGTCGGGTCACTCAATTTCCTGGCCCACATGTTGATCTACCAAAAATCCATGTGGGCAAAGGCGATGGACCTGACCAAAGCACAGCCAGATTCAGAGGATAAGGCAGAACTCCTTGCTGTAATTCATTCTGGTATGGATGTGGATAAGCATGTCCTCAGGAGTTCTCATGACTCCACAGACACAGTAGCAAGAACAACAGACACCGGCATTTGCATGCGGAGGCATGCTTGGCTCAGGGTTTTGGGTTTCTGACAGGATCTTCAGGATGCTATCTCAGATGCTCCTTTCCAAGGGCCAGTCCTGTTCGGTCAGGACACCAAAAAACTGATCACCGGGCTTCAGGACTCAGGGAAAGTTGTGTCCAAAGTCCACAGAATGTACCAGTCAGAGCCACAGTCCACACGCCGCCATCCCTTTCAGAAAAATCAGGTACAGCAAGGAAGGCACCAGACACATAACAAGGGAGGCTGCTAAAGAAAAAGCCACCCTGTCCCTTCAGGTGCCCAGGGCCCCAAAAACCCCAAGGCACCAAGACCTCCTCTGCCTACACCCTCCAACACTGCATGACTCCCTACTGACACCCCCCCGACACCACAGCCGATGCAGGGGGAGGTGGTAGGAGGGAGATCCTCCCTCTACCTATCCAGATGGTCCAGTATAACATCGGACCAATGGGTCCTCCAGATAGTAGAAAGGGGATACTCCCTAGAGTTCACCCAGTTTCCACTGGACAACCCACCAGTCCCATCCCACTGCTCACCTTCCCATGCACTCCTAAGGGAAGAGATACAGGCCTTACTGGCCAAAAATAACATACAGAAGGTTCCTTTTGCTGAAAGAGGAAAAGGATTTTATTCCCAATTTTTCCTTGTCCTGAAAAAGACAGGAGACCTCCGTCCCATTCTGGACCTGAGGTAACTGAACACCTTTATCGAATACAAACTGTTCAGAATGGTGACCTTGGCGATCCTGTTACCAATGCTCCACCAAGGAGGCTGGCTTTACTCACTAGACATGCAGGATGCCTACATGCACATCAAGATCCTGCTGTCCCACAGGAAGTACTTATGCTTCACTTAAGGAGGGCACTACCAATTCAGGGTACTGCCATTCAGCCTATCCTCAACATCAAGGGTCTTTACCAAGTGCCTAGCAGTGGTAGCGGCGGCCCTCAGGAGGGGGGGTCACTTTGTGTACCCCTACCTGGACAACTGGCTTCTTACTGCACCAACAGAAGTCCAGTTGAACAGGACTTTAGGGGACACATTCAGCCTATTTCAGACTTTGGACATCGCTCTAAACCTGCCCAAGTCACCATCATGGCCAGCTCAAAGGCTGCAATATATTGGAGCAGTTCTGGACACAATCCAAGGGAGAGCTTTGCTGCCCACAGACAGGGCAGCAAGGCTAAGAGAAGTCGTTCACAGGGTACAGAGCTCGGACTTGGTACCAGCAAGAGTGGTTCTACAACTGTTGGGTCACATGGCAGCAGCTGTTTTAACAGTTCAACTCTCCAGGCTGAACATGACTATCCTGAAGTGGCACCTCAAGATTCAATGGGATCAAGGTGCAGACGAGCTGGAAGAGCCCATTTGGATCTCCAACGCAGTCTGACAGTCCATGACCTGGTGGCTCACCTCCGCCCATCTGAGCATAGGAGTTCCCCTTCAGTGACCCAGTCCACTGCAGACTCTCACCACTGACTCATCAGGACTGGGATGGGGAGCACATCTTGCTTCACATCAGACAAGGGGCTCGGTAACTCAACAGAGTGAGTTGTTCACATAAACATTTTGGAGATGACAGCCATTCTGTATGCCCTGCAAGCTTTTCAAGGGTACTCCTTCCCGGACCTCTGCTGGCCCATTCGGACAATACCCCAGTAGTCTTCCATCTCAACAAGCAAGGAGGCACCCATTTATATCCCTTATGCAGAGGCGTGATGAGAGTTTGGTCCTGGATGGTGGATCACAAGCTGGACATGACAGCAGTTCATGTGCCAGGCATCCACAATATCCTCGCAGACAGCTTAAGTCACTCTCAGTCTCAGAACCACAAGTGGGAACTACAGCAAGAAGTCATAGATGACCTCTTCGAAAGGTGGGATCAGCCAGAACTGGACCTCTTTGCATCCCCACACAACGCCAAACTGCCCAATTTCTGCTCGCTAGATCCAGGACCTGGTGTTTTCTGGCGAGACGCATTGTCTCTCCCTTGGACAGGGAGGTTCCTGTATGCTTTCCCTCCCTTCCCTCTTCTTCAGAGGCTCCTGCTCAAGTTGCAGGCAGAAGAGGCCAGGATGATACTAGTACAGTAGCACTATTTTGGCCTCGACAGATTTGGTTCCCGCTTTTGCAACAGCTGGCATCGGAACCGTCAGTTCCATTGCCCCCTCCACTCACTTGCTCTCCCAGGAGCAAGGGACATTGGTCCATCTGGCCCTCTGGTCCTTGCATCTGCATGCTTGGCTCCTACAAACTTAGCTAGGGATAGATTTGGAGTATCCCTTAGAGTGGCAGAGGTGCTTATGGCAGTGAGAAAACCCTCTACCAGGGTGACCTACACCATGAAATGGAAGTGTTTCTGCTTCTGTGCGATTCCCTGTTCTCTGGATCCCCTGGGTTGTCCAATGTAACCTTTGCTGGAGTATCTTCTTCACCTGTTGGACTTGGGTCTCAGTTACTCGTCCATAAAGGTGCACCTCTGTGCTCTGTCAGCTTACCATGCACCAATAAATGGGAAGACTCTGGCACAGCTGGGCATCTACAAGACCTTCTTGAGAGGTATCTTGCATATTAAACCCGCCAGGAGAGATACGGTACCATCCTGGGATCTCCTGTTTGTTTTAGAGAAGCTCATCTTGCCACCTTTTGAACCAGCCGTAAGCTGTGAGCAATGCCTTCTCTCTTGGAAGGCGCTATTTTTAGTTGCCATTATTTCAGCCCAGAGGATTTCCGAGGTGCACACTCTGATGTGTAAAGAGCCCTATCTTGTTTTTCACAGGGACAGCCTAGCCATGCATACAAAGAACGTTTTTACCAAAGGTAGTGTCTGAGTTCATGTTGAATCAGGACATCCAACTACCAGTTTATTACCCAGAGTACTCAAACAATGGGGAGGCATTGTTACATATTCTGGATGTTCATAGAATCTTGCATTATTATCTGGCCAGAACCAGTTCCGACAGACAGACCAGTTGTCTCTGTTGCCCACAGGAAACTTGGGGTACCTGTCACAAAACAAATCCTAACTAAGTGGCTAGTGCACTGCGTCCCCTTTTGCTACCAGCACCACAACAAATCCCTACTGGGACCGGTGAGGGGGTCACTCCACCAGAGAGGTGGCGACATCTTTCGCTTCCCTCCAAAACGTATCATCAGCGGACCTCTGTGCAGCCGCTACTTGGAGTTCAGTGCATACTTATGTGAGGCACTACAGTCTGGATGTTGCTTCCAGAAGGAGAGAAGGTTTTGACATAGGAGTCCATCAGGGACTTCTCCTAATTTCCCAAATTGTCCTCCACCCTTTCAATCTGGGTTTCTCCTTGGGCACTGCTTGGGATTCAGTCCTAATGATATTACTTGCTGCAAAAGTTTCTCCTCCAAGTGAGATAGTACAGTTATGTAAGAACTTACCACAACAGTAGATCTTCGAGAGGAGCTCTTGCAGCAGGTGGCTTTCCCACCCACCTGCCCCCAGGACAAAACATTACATCTTCTCATTGGGGATGGGAGATCCTCCTCGGTTCTCCATCTGTATTTTCAGCCGGGTCTCTGGCAGGAGAACTGAGGTGGCGCCAGGGGACAGCACCCTTTATACCACGTCTGACGTCGGGCGGAGCCAACTTCGGGGGCGGTCCCCTGCCACAGACTGCTAGCTAGAAATATTTTCTGTGTGGTCCTAACACCTGACAGCCTTCATCCTAATGGTATTACCTGCTGCAAGAGCGCGCCTCGAAGATCTACCGTTACAGTGAATTCTTACTTTTATTGGTCACCCGCACCATCAGGTCTCAGTTTCCTCACACACCTGGTGCAGTTCCAGAATGCCATGTGGGAACGGGATGGATATGGTTCGGATCTCTCCCGGATTGGCCACAAAAAGCAGAGTCGAGCAGCTCATGCAGACAGGCTCTGATATAGGCACTCGCATCCTTAGATCCGTCTATGACTCGGCAAACACAGCAGCCAGGGCAGCTGCGACTGAAGTGTGCTTCAGGTGACATTCCTGACTTAGAGCCTCTGGCTTCACCCAGGACATTCAAGCCAGCATCTTGGATGCCCCTTTTAAAGGTTCACTTCTTTTCGGAGAATAGAGGAATAGATTCAAGGATATTATAAGTTCGAGAGCAAGCCCATTATCAACTCGCCACTATTATATCCTAATGGTGGAAAATACATTTTTTGTTTCCCATATGTAAATCAAGAAGATATTTAAACTGGTTTATATTTTCACTATATACAACAGAGGCAGGTGAGGAATTCCATAAAGGAGGTGTTCTTTGAATGATGAAGTTGCTCCTTCTTAGTCTTATTTGTTTCTACCTGTAATTTGAGTTTGTGTGATCTGGTGCTATCTAGGAATGTCTGTCTCACAAGGCAGTTTATTTCAAACAAGGATGGATTCTGAAATGCATTATATATCAGGCATAGTTCTCCCCGCAGGGCTCTGTATTCCAAGGAGTATAACCCAAGTATTTTTAATCTGTCCTCATACCCAGTAGAATGTAAATTATTGATTTTTTTTGTGAGTTTTCTTTGGACTGATTCAATAGTTGCTTTATCCCCAAGGGCGGTAGGAGAACAAAAGCGATCACAGCAATCTATATGGGGCCTAACTAGACTAGTAAATAATGGGAGAATGACCTGAGGTTCCTGACTTTTAATATGCTTAAAAATGCATTTGGTAATGTCATAACATTTTTCAGTAGTCTTATTTATATGGGTAATGAATTTTAAATTGTTAGAGATAGTAATACCAAGATCATTTTCATTTGTAACTACCTGAAGCATATCACTGTTGATGGTATAGTTTACTTGCATGTTGTTTTTCCCCAGATGCATAACCTTGCACTTGGCTGTGTTGAATATGAATTTATTGGCTTGAGCCCATATGGCCAAACTAAGTTTCCCTGCAAGGAAATAGTAGATAGGTTGTCATTTACTATGCAACCCAGTTTGCTATCATCTGCATATTTTTGAATCCAGACTCCATTACATGTCTGCATACCAGCAATTAGGATGTTAAACAATATGGGGCCCAAAACTGAGCCCTGTGGCACCCCACTAGTCACACTACCCCCATTAGATTGATGTCCTTTTATAACCACTCTCTGTAGTCTGTCCTCCAACCAGGAGTTAATCCATTTGATGGTATTTGGATGCAATTTGATGTTAACTAACTGCTCAATTAAGATTTTATGGGAGACAGAGTCAAAGGCCTTTTCGTAATCCAGAAATATAATATCTGCAGGAAAGCCCATGTCTAAGGCCTTACTAACAGGTTCAAAAAATCTAATAAAATTGTTTTGACAGGATCTACCCTGCATAAACCCACATTGTGATATGTCACAATTGGCGGTTAATTTTAAGTGTGTAATACTACATTGGAGTAATAACCTCTCATTTAGCTTGCCAGTGGAAGAAGTGAGACTTATTGGCCTATAATTGGCAACACTCTGGTTCCCTTTTTGTGTATGGGGTAATGTTAGCATGCTTTCAGTCTGGTATTGCATTATCCCTCTGAAATGGATGAGTTAAAAAGTAATGTTAATATACCGGCTAGTTCAAGTGAAAGATTTTTAATAAAAATTGAGGGGATACCGTCTGGTCCTAATAAGGTACTAAGTTTAGTATTATAAATGGCAGCCAGGATTTCCTGCTTGGTAAATAATAAAGGGGTCATCGGATCTCCAATACAATTAAGACATAGTTTCTCTTTAGATTTAAAGATACTGAGAAAATAGTTATTAAACTCCACAGCCATTATATATTCATTGGAAACCAAGGTCTGATCTTTGAGAAGTGGACCAACACCTTGATTATTACCTTTGATTGACCCTACATAATTATAGAATTTTCTATTATCCTTGGTATTGTAGGCTAAGGTATACTCTACATTTTGTTTGGCCCATTTAATTAGTTGTTTAGTTTTATTAGCCAACTGTTTGAATCTTTGCCGGATCTCATTTGACAGGTTCTTTTTATATTTATTAAAAGTTTTTTTTCTTCCTGTTAATAGCTCTTTTAATTTTTGTATTCAACCATAAAGGAATTTGTTGTTTATTATTGTAATTAATACGTCGTATTACCCAGGAGTTTATACAAAAGTCTAATTTATTTCTGATAACTTGCCACAGTATTAGCATCGAGATGGCAAAGGTCGCTTTCCCAATTCCAATTTTTAAGGAAGTCTTTTATCTTATCATAATCTACTTTATTAAAATTGTTAATATTTATTTGTACCGCATCTTTCTGAAAACCAAGGTGCTTTAATGGATGATTCCAAATAAAAATAGTATAATAAAACACACATACAATAAATACTGGTTCATAAAAATCGGTAAAATAACATCAAGTCGAATACACTTAATATCACTAATGGGTCTTCAGGGCCTGTTTAAATTCCTCCATGGATGCGCACTCACGAAGAGAATTTCAAAGGGCTGGGGCCGCATACATAAAAGCACGGGCCCCCAAAGATTTTAAAGAAACCCTTGGAATTTAGCAGCCCCCGTCCACTCGTAGTGAGCGACGCTAGGCAGTAAGGTACCAGAAGCTCTTTCAGGTAATCTGGGCCAAGTCCATGTAGGGCTTTATACATCAGAAGTCCAACTTTAAAGGTGATTCACCACTGTACTTGCAGCCAGTACAGTTCACACAGCACCGGGGAAATATGACAGGTACAGGGGTACCCGTAAATCTGGCCGCCGCATTCAGCACTAGCTGCAAGCGGTGGATATCAACCCCTGGTAGCCCTAGATAAAGGGAGTTGCAGTAATCAAGGTGTGAGGTCACAAAGGCATGGATCAGTGTAGGCAGATCACCGGATGGAACAAGGTGCTTAATCCTGGAGATATTCCTCAGATGGTAAAAGGAAGATTTGACAACTGCCAACACCTACGATCGCAGTGTCAGCCCGTCGTCATAAATCACCCACAGATTTCACTCCTGTTCAAAAGTGGGGAGCTGGGAGCCACCAATAAAAAGTCCTGAATGCAAACCAGCTCTCCCTCCCCTCTCCAGTGACCCAGGTCCACAACCAACATCTCCGTCTTCTCCGAGTTCAACCTCGGCCAACTCGAATCCATCCAGTTCTGGATTTCAGTGAGGCAGTCATTAAATGTTGATAGAGCTCTGTCCTAGTCAGGTGCAAAAGATAGATAGAGCTGGGTATCATCAGCATAGCAGTGAAACCTCAGCCCATACTTTCTTACAATGTCTCCAAGAGGCAGCATGTACACTGCAAACAACATGGGGAACAACACCGAACCCTGAGGTACCCCACATGACAGAGAGACTGGGCCAGAGAAATTAATCCCTGACACCACCTTCTAAGTTCTGCCAGTGAGGAAGGATCTAAACCACCCGAGGACTGTACTAGACAGGCCACAGATGAACCTCGGGCGTTCAAGAAGAACCCCATGGTCCACAGTGTCAAACGCTGAAGAGAGATCAAGAAGAACCAAGATGGAATGGCTCTTCCGATCTTTCACCATTAGGAGAGTATTGAGCACCCGGACCATCTCAGTCTCCATTTGAAATGATTTTGAAGCACTTAAAGTTCCATGAAACTGTATTATGGTCACTATCACCAAGATGCATGTGCACTGAAGGACTAGAGTCAAAATTTTGAATATTAGAAAATATCGGATCAAGAATATTATCTTTCCTGGTAGGTTCTGATACAAATTGTTCGAGATCTTGTTGTATAACAAATTGCAGCAGTCTATTCTCCAAACTACCATGCCCAGTTAGAGTAGACCAGGTAATGTTCGGGAGGTTAAAAATTGCCCATGAGAATATAATCTTCATAAGATGTCATTTCCTCCAAGGCTTTAAAGAAGGTATTATTGCCTGCAGAATCCAAATTAGGGGCACAATGTCCTAAGCCAATGGTCAAGATTCTACCCAGACAGTTGATTTTAATCCACATAATTTCAGTATCAGGATATATATCAATTAGTTCATAGAACTTAGGTTTGTTACTAACATATAAGGTGAGGCCCCCTCCTTTCTTATTTAGGCAATTTTTTAAAGAAACTTGAGTAGCTGGGAATGTCTGCTCCCCAATTAATATCTGAAAACCAAGTCTCTGTCACCCCACAGATATTTATGTCCCTTTGTATTGGTATTATAATTCACCCAATTTGTTTGTTAGACTTCTGGCATTGATCAATAGGGTTCTGATCACCAAAGAGGATGAATTTGTGCAGCAAATGTTGTTACCAGTAGGTAGTGAGCCTGTATTGTCAGGTGTAGAGATCACAGTGCTAGTCTCTGCCGGCTTGACTGTATTGATTGGGTTATTAATACTGTGATAGAGGCTGTTATCTATAATACTTAACCCCCCCCCCCAGAGTTTAGTTTAAATGTTTGTGGATGTAGGCTTTAATATGCCCTCCCAGTACGAAAGTGCCCATCTTTGTGGGGTGTAAACATCCCTACATATTAACTGCATCCTATTATGGAACTCCTCCCAATGGGTAATGCACCCTATCTTTTGTTTCAGGCTCCATCTCCTTAACCAGTTATTTACATCTCATATTCTATCACTATGATATTCATCTGCTCTGATGGTAGGAAGTATCTCAGATAGGGTGATGTCACAATTAAGATCCATAAGGGAAGGGAGAAGAAACCGAAAAGATCATTACCAGGATACAAGACTCTGGAACAGCCATCGGCTCAGTCCAGATGATGTATAAACCCAGACAGAAGCCATTTTGGAAACAGTGTTTTCATGGCAAATCTGCCCAACAATCCAGATATCAACATCAGCAACAACACAGACGGGGCTATAGCTGTAAGGGCCCCTCTCATAGTTCAGGAAGCTCAGGTCCCAGGACCGCTAAGCCCTCCCAAGCCACACTGCCCACTGCCACCACCTGGCTCCTTGCCAAACCCTTCTCTTCCTGCAGACCTGGTAGGAGAGGCTATCAGAAGCCACTTTTCCCCTCTACTTAGAGGGTTGGAGAAAGATCACCTCCGACCAATGGGTTCTACAGATCCAATGGGGGCACTCAATAGAATTCACTGAAATGCCACCAGACAGGCCACCCCTACTATCCCATTATTTCCAATCCCATGCAGCTCTCATCCAGAATAAGATTCAAGCTCTTCTGGACAAAAGAACAATACAGCCCGTCCCGACCTCTCAGAAGGGAAAAGGGTACTAGTCTCACTTCTTTCTAGTACCTAAGAAAACGGGAGATCTATATCCCATCTTAGACCTCAGTGACTTCGTGGAGTACAAGGCACTTCTGGATGGTCACCGTACAGGGTCTTCTCCCCATGATCCATCCAGGTGACTGGTTCTCATCCCTGGACATGCAGGATGCATACCTACACATCCTCATAGGCAAGCACCACAAGAGATTCCGGAGGTTTGAATTTCAGTGTCAGCATTACCAGTTCAGGGCTCTGCCCTTCAGCCTGGCATCGGTACCAAAGGTTTTTACCAGTGCTTGGCAGTAGTGGCAGCAGCCCTCTGAAGGAGGGGCCATTACGTCTTCCCCTACCTGGACGATTGGCTTCTCACAGCCCCATCCAGGACAGCACTCCTTCATACCATAGAAGATACGATCTTACTTTGAGAGGGCTCTTGCAGTAGGTAATTACATATAGGACTGACGTCTGCAGGTGGCAGGAACCCACGGAAAAATTTATAGCTAGCAGTCCCTGGCGAGGGACCGCCCCCACGTCAGGTGACCGTCGTCAGATGACGTCGATATAAAGAGGCAGTCCCGGATGCCCGCCTTCCAGTTCTTTCCCGCCGTCAGCTTGTGCAGCGCCTTGCGGTAAAGTTCGTGCTCAGCCCTGTTCTTTCGTCGGTTTTTACCGAAAATTATTAGTACTTTATTACTGTATTGTCAGGTGAACGTCAGTTTATGTCGTCCCCTTCCAAAAATAAGTGCGACTCATGCGGCGCCCAACTGCCTCACAAGGACGGTCACTCTCTCTGCCTTTTTTGCCTAGGCCCTGACCACGCGGTTGACAAGTGCCTGCATTGCCTGCATTTCAATGTGGCTACCCACAGACGACGCCAGCAGTCCTTGGAAGCCCATCTCCTTAAAAAGATGTCTGCAATGGAGAAGGAGTTGAAGAAGCTTAGGCAGGCATCGACCTCTCCAGAAGGACACAAGAAGTGGGACAAAGAAAGGCACAGGGAGAAGGCCTCCTCGTCCGCGACTCCGGCTGGAGTCGTGGTTCAGATAACGTCCCCTCCGGGGGATTGCCCGATGGCAGCCTCCAAGGTTTTGGAGGAGGCGTCAGCCCACCCGTCGGGCTCGTGCTCGGGTCCTGCGGGCACCTCCGGGCTAAAGGAGGCCTCTGCCCCCAGTACTGCCACAGGCTTGCGGCCTACTGGCGCAGGCACCTCCCAATAAGCCGGATGTCGGCTCCTCCAATGCCCGCCAGGAGAAGACCGCTAAGACGCCCGACCCTTTGGGGCGGTGCACGGTCGCGTCCCCCTCGGACCGGGCCGCTTCCCACCCTCGGCCCACCTCTGACAAGGGACCCCTTAAGCTGGACGCTGGCTTCTCTGGCATCCGCCGGGATTCAGCCCCTAAGTCGCACGTCGGCTCCTCCGACCCGCGCCAGGCATTGGAGCCTATGACAGACCCTCCATCGTCTGTCATCCCAGGTTCCCCACAGCCTTTGCTGCCGTCCGGGGAGCCCAAGTCACCCCTGCCTGACACCGGGGACGTTTCCCCTCCATTCTCGGGCGATGCACGGGATGCTTTTCCACCATCAGACCCTCCTCCTACAGAATCAGATCTGACACCGGTCCCGCCGCCGACGGCTCTGACACTGGCCCCACCGACACCGGTTCAGACGCTGGCCCCACCGACGCCGGTGGGGGATATCCCTTCTCCGTCTGGCCTGACCCCCCATGGGCCTATCACTGTTGACCCACCCGTGGGGCTCCCTACTGGGCCGTCTACTCCGGCAGCTCCTCCGGTACCTGGGTGTCCACCGTCCTATCCGACGCCGGCTTACCCGGGTCCACAGTATCCAGTGCCGCAGTACCCGACGCCGGCTCTACCGACGCCACAATACCCGGTGCCGGTATTCCCGCAGCTGGGTTATGGATACTCACCTTACAGATATAATCCATATAATTATCCCATTCCTCCTCCTCCACCGCCCCCCAGGCTGCCAGTGGATCTTCAGGAGACTCTGGCTTCCTGGTGGGCTGAGGCCAAGGCTCAGCTCACCAAGGAAGTCGAGAGCCGCCTTACGGCGATGGTGCCACCTCTGGCCCCCGTACGCCCAAGATGGCACGCTCCCTCTCCGCCTCCAGATTCCTGAGCTCTTCCCTCTGGATCCAGAGAGGGGCAGGACACGCGTCCAGGGATTCCCCCTAAGGAATCCGTTCCTCCCCCTAGACGAGTCAGAGAGTCTTACTCTGCTTCTAATTCTTCTTCTTCTTCTTCACTCTCAGATTCCTCAGATTCCTCCGATGGATGCTCCAAGAGAGACGACGAGCCTCACTCTCCGTCCAAGCCCCGGCCGAGGACTCCTCCGAAGTCTCCTCCGGAGGATCCTTCCTTCACAGAGTTGCTCAGGCAGATCCAGGAAGTACATCAGTGGCATTCTTTGGAACCAGATCCTCAGTGGGTTAAATTTGCCGAACATCTGGACCTGCCCCTTACGGCCCCTACTCTAGTGCCACCCTGGATCGAGCCTCACACCCACCTTGTTTCCACTATTTGGAAACAACCGTCGGCTTTAGCCCCGCTTCCTCGGAAGTCCAACAGGCTATACCAGGCTCCAGAGGGTGTAGATTTTTTGGATTCTCACCCCCGTGCAGACTCGGTCGTGATTAGCGCCGCTCACGGCCAGTCAGCTCACCCCAAACATTTAAGCTTGTCTCCCCTGGATAAGGAATCTCGCCTTCTGGATCAGTATGGAAGAAAAATATATACACTTCTTCCACACTGGGGATTAGGGCCCTGAATTATGTAGCACATATGGGGGATTACCAGAAGGCTATCCTTACCCAGGCGGAATCTAAGATTGACTCCTTACCTGACTCCCAAGTCAAGCAGAAGTTAGCTGACCTAGTCCGTTCTGCTCGTTCGGCCAGTCGTCACATCCTGAGGACAACCTACAATGCAGTGGACACTGCACGGTGGAGCTCCACGTTCGCCGTAAGTCTTCGGCGTCACGCCTGGTTCCGCGTGTCAGGTTTGGTCCCGGAGGTGCAGTCAGCAATCCAGGAAGCACCTTTCAGGGGTTCAGTGCTTTTCGGCGGTGATGTCAAGGGACATCATCACCGATTTTCAGGAAGAAGGGATGGCTCTGAAATCTGTGGATTCCATGTCGGTCCCCATCCCATGGCGCCGTCCTTTTACAGAGCGCGGCGGCCTCAAGTGAAACCCCAAGGAAGGTGGGCCACCAAACGCCGGGCCCTCACAGCTGCTAGGCCCCCACCGCCCAAAAAAGCAGCGGGTGCCCCAGCTGCGGCGCTGCCCTACACCACCTGACTCCTCCCCTCTCCCACCGCCTCCGGACTCCCCGGAGGAACCGGTAGGAGGGAGATTCTCCCTCCACCTTCCGGGTTGGGAGAGGATAACATCGGATTCGTGGGTGCTTCAGATTATCACGGAAGGGCACTACATAGAGTTTCTGCAGAAACCTCCACGCCACCCCCCTCTGAAGTCCTCCTACACAAGGGACCTTCTTCCTTTGGTCAGGGAAGAAATATCTGCCCTTCTAGCAAAGCAGGCCATAGAACCCGTTCCTTCTCACCTTCAAGGGACGGGTTACTATTCCCATTTCTTCCTAGTACCAAAAAAGACGGGAGATCTCAGACCCATTCTCGATCTCAGCTCCCTGAACTTCTACCTGGAATACAAAAAGTTCAGGATGCTCTCTCTTCAAACCCTTCTACCCCTTCTTCAGCCGGGTCCATGGCTTTGAGCGCTGGATATGCAGGATGCATATCTGCACATCCCCATTCGTCCCTCGCATGTACCTCCAGTTTGCTTTCCAGGGGGATCATTACCAATTCCGGGCTCTTCCATATGGTCTTTCCTCGGCTCCCCGAGTTTTTAACAAATGCCTGGCTGTGGTAGCAACCCACCTGTGTACTTTGGGAGTTCAGGTGTTTCCCTACCTGGACGACTGGCTCCTGGCAGCCTCATCCAGGGAAGAGCTCCTGCATTTTCTCTCCCTCACCCAGCAGGTTTTCACTTGCCTGGGTATAACCATCAACCATTCCAAGTCTCATCTGGACCCCTCCCAGAGACTTCAGTTCATTGGGGTGATCCTCGATACGACAGTGTGCAAGGCGTTCCTTCCTCCGGACAGGGCGGCCTCCCTCCAGTCACAGATTTTGCTGCTACCAGAATGCAGGAAGGTTCCGGCGAGGTCGGTTCTCTGTCTCTTGGGGCTCATGGCGGCTGCCATCCCGACGGTTCAGTGCGCGCGACTCCACATGAGGATTTCTCAGTGGACTTTCTGCTCTCAGTGGGATCAACTCTTAGACGACCTAGATCATCTGGTGCTGATCTCCTCGCCGATGACAAGAGCCTTGCAATGGTGGATGGTTCAAGAGAACCTGTTTCGGGGGGTTCCCTTCTGTCATCCTCCCCCCTCCCAGACTCTGACCACAGGTGCATCAGGCGAAGGTTGGGGAGCCCATCTGGGTCTTCACCGAACCCAGGGTTCATGGTCCAGATTGGAGTTAGCTCTCCACATCAATGTGCTAGAGCTACGAGCAGTTCTATATGCTCTTCAAGCCCTTCACCAATACATCCTTCCTGGTCACCTAGCTGTCCAAATGGACAACATGTGCGTGGTGTGGTACATCAACAAGCAGGGAGGGACTCGTTCCTACCCACTGTGCAGGGAAGCGATGAGGGTTTGGGACTGGGCAATGCTTCACAACCTTCACCTCACGGCGATCCATGTTCCAGGAGTCGACAATACCCTGGCAGACAAGCTAAGTCGCTCCTCGGTTCTGCCACATGAGTGGGAACTGGATCAAAAGGTTCTAGATGACATCTTCCAGCTTTGGGGGACTCCACAGGTAGACCTGTTCGCCTCTTCCCAAAATGCAAAACTTCCCACCTTTTGCTCGCTCGCTCCAGAGCGAGGCGCTTTCTGGAGCGACGCTCTGTCTCTAAACTGGAAGGGCAGATTCATCTATGCTTTTCCCCCAATTCCTCTGGTCCCTCATGTACTACAGAAACTTGCAATGGAAGAAGCGAGAATGATTCTGATCGCTCCTTTCTGGCCCAGGCAAATCTGGTTCTCTCTTCTACAACAATACTCAGAGGTTCCTCCTCTTCCCCTTCCTTTATCTCAAGGATTACTGACCCAGGATCAGGGGACCCTGGTCCATCCGGGACTCAAGTCCCTACAACTTCATGCATGGCTCCTGCAGACCTAGCATAATCTCGCTTTGGTGTCTCTCCAAAGGTGGCCGAGATTCTGGTGGAGGCCAGAAAACCCTCCACTAGGTCTACTTACGTCATGAAATGGAAGAAATTTTCTATTTGGGCTGCCTCCAGGAAGGTAGAGCCTTTCTCCTGTCCTGTGGCCATTCTGCTTGAATATTTATGTCACCTCTTCGACCTGGGTCTTAGTCATTCCTCTTTGAAAGTTCACATGGCTGCTATTTCAGCCTACCATGTTCCTTTCACTGTTAAAGCCTTTGCCCAATTAGAGGTATCCAAGACTTTTCTCAGAGGGGTCCTTCATCTTAGGCCCCCTGTCTGGACTCCTGCTCCCCCCTTGGGATCTGAACTTTGTTCTCGAGAAACTTACCCTTCCCCCCTTCGGGCCTGCAGCCTCCGCAGACTTAAAGTTTCTGTCATGGAAGACGCTCTTCTTAGTGGCCATTACCTCTGCTCAAAGAATTTACAAGCTCCAGGCCCTGACGTGTAAAATCCCCTATCTGATTTTTCACAAGAAACGAATGGCTCTTCGCACGAACCCTAAGTTTCTACCGAAAGTGGTAGCGGAGTCTACCTTAAATCAGTCTATAGAGTTACCTGCCTTTTTCACGCAGTACTCCAACCAGGGAGAATACTTGCTCCATACCATGGATGTTCACAGGATCCTGAGATACTACTGTACACCAATAGGATGAAGGATCTCAGAAAGACTGATCAGTTGTTCGTCTCTTTTGCTCACAAAAGGGAAGGCAATGCTGTTTCCAAACAATGCCTATCAAAGTGGTTGGCTCATTGCATCACTTTCTGTTATGACAAGTACAACAAGACCCTTCCGGGTCAAGTCAGAGGTCACTCCACTCGTGGAGTGGCAGCCTCTGCGGCTTGTTTCAAAAATGTGTCTGCGGCAGACATTTGCGCTGCCACCACCTGGACTTCCATCCGTACCTTTACGAAACATTACAGTTTGGACATTGCCTCTCGTCGTAGAGCAGGCTTCTGGTTAGCGGTCTTGCAAGGCCTCCTGTCTTGAGGTTTGCAAGGCTTTTACTTCTTGGAGTAGTTCCTCCTCCCAGTGCCTTTCATTTGTTCCAGACTGCTTGGGATTCTGTCCTATATGTAATTACCTACTGCAAGAGCCCTCTCGAAGTAAGATAGTACAGTTACGTAAGAACTTACCGTAACAGTAGATCTTCGAGAGAGGCTCTTGCAGTAGGTAATATCTTCCCGCCCTCCATCCCCCTAGGCTTTTTCAGCTCTTTTTCCATTGAGGGAAATATCTGCTGCTCTCTCGTCCGGGCCTTCCGGGCCTGTGGCGGGAAAGAACTGGAAGGTGGGCGTCTGGGACTGCCCTTTTATACCGACGTCATCTGACGCCGGTCACCTGACGTGGGAGTGGTCCCTTGCCAGGGACTGCTAGCTAGAAATTTTTCCGTGGGGTCCTGCCGCCTGCCGACGTCAGTCCTATATGTAATTACCTACTGCAAGAGCCTCTCTCGAAGATCTACTGTTATGGTAAGTTCTTACGTAACTGTACTTTTCCCTCTTTGCAGAACTAGGAATCACCGTAAACCTGCTGAAGTCCTCTCCCTGGCTGAGCCAGAGGCTCCAATTCATTGGAGCCCTTCTGGGCACCATTCAGGGAAAGGCCTTCCTCCCAGAGGACAGAGCAGACTGCATCCAGGGTCTCACTCATCATATTTTGTCCTCAAGTTCTCAGAATCCTTGGCCACATGGTGGCTGCCATTGCCACTGTGCCATTGGTCTGACTGCTCATGAGGACGATCCAATGGACACTGAGGGTCCAGTGGGATCAACACTGGGATGACCTAGACTAATCTGTCTCAATCCCAGACCCAGTCCACCAGGACCTTCGATGGTGGCTCACACCATCCCACTTCTCGATGCGAATGCGCTTTCAGAAGACACTGCTCACACAGAGCCTGACAATAGATGCCTCCAGCACAGGCTGGGGAGCACATTTGAATGATCACAGGATTCAAGGGTCATGGTCAGAGCTGGAGGAGTCCCTACAAATTATCTTATTGGAGGTGAGGGCCATCCTCTATGCTTTGCAAGCCTTGCAAACCGACCTGCTCCCGGGACACCTCCTGGTTCAGACAGACATGTCGGTGGTGCTCTACATCAACAAACAGGGAGGAACCCACTCATACCAACTCTACCATGAGGCCATGAGAGTTTGGAACTGGGCCATAGATCACCATCTGGTGATCTCAGCAGTTTATGTCCCAGGGGTGCAAAACACCTTGGCCGATGTACTAAGCCGCTGAAGGTCCAGAGCACGTGAGTAGGAACTCCAGCAATCTGTCGTACAAGACCTACTCAACAGATGGGGCCAACCAGAACTGGACCTGTTTGTATCCCACACAACACAAAACTGCCCAGTTTTTGCTTGCTAGATCCCAAGCCTGGTGTTTTCTGGCAAAATGCTTTGTCCCTCTGTTGAACAGGGAGGTTTCTCTATGCTCCCCCTCCCTTTCCACTAATGCAGAGGGTTCTCCTCAAATTGCAGTCAGAAGGAGCAGAGATGATCCTAGTGGCTCCCTTCTGGCCCCGGCAGATATGGTTCCCCCTACTTCAACAGCTGGTGAGGGAACCACCTCTGCCATTGCCATTGAGCTCACACTTACTTTCACAGGACAACAGGACCTTAGTCCACCCAGACCTGAGATCATTACACCTGCATGCATGGCTCCTACGGACTTAGCCGTTTCCCGCTCCGAGGTCTCGGCTACAGTGGCCAACGTTTTGGTGGTCACTAGGAAACCCTCCACTAGGGCCACCTATGCCATGAAATGGAAGTGCTTCCATCTCTGGGCCACAGCCCACCATTTAGACCCCTTTACTTGTCCGGTGAACTAGGTCCTCGAGTACCTCCTTTCCCTTTCAGACTCAGGTCTCGGTTACTAATCTATAAAGGTGTACCCGTCTGCAGTGTCAGCCTTTCACGCACCTGTGCAAAGCAAAACCCTGGTACATCTGGACCTAGCATGCACTTTCTTGCGTGGCATCATGAAACCGCCCATCAGGGATCCCATCCATCCATGGACCTTCCTTTTGTTTAAGAGAAACTTACAATCTTCCTCGAGGGTATCTCTTGCAGTAGGTAGTACTCTTGGGTCCTCACCAGAGGGTGCTCTTCTGCACAGCAGCTTCTTTCAGCAGTCTCTGCCTAGGGGCCACCCACACAAATTACATCATCATCCTGTGACTATAAAGGTGTGGGCAGCACCAGGCATCCTCAGTTCTTTTTCCCACCACCTTCAACTCGCACGCTGCGTTTTTCTCTCCGTGTAGCAGTCCATTGATGAAAAATTGAAAAGGGAACATTTTTTTCTTCCGTTTCCACCACCATCGACGAATGTCAGAAGACTCTTCAGGCAAATCACTTTTTCGCAAGTGTGGTTGCAGTAGAAAGCTCTAATGCTACAATAACCACTCTGCCTGCATTAGGTGCCTGGGAGCCACACACATCATCTGCCAGCACTGCCAGGAGTTCAATCAGGCAACCAGGCATCAGCACTTACAGGAGATTGAGATCCATTTATTGGAAAAAAAATTGCTCTCCTGGAGAAAGGGGCCCATCCCAAGGACCCCACATCGACGACTTCTCATAAAAAAACCAAAAAGAGCTGACCCGGTGGCGCTGAGGGTTGAGGCGCTGGACGCCACACCTCGGTCCACGCTGGCAACCCGGGTTCGGGAGTGGACTCGGGTCGTCGGTGGGTCGGCCGTGGGTAGATAGGCTTGAGCGTCCAACGACAGCTCGCCTTCTCTGGGGAGGGATTCAGCCATTGCCCGACACCTGCACGACCCCGAGCGGAGGCTCGAGGAACTGCAAGCTCCACCTGGGAGATGGGCGGCTATTGAGCAGCACGGACGTCGACGTACGCATCATGACGTCAGGGAGGGTACTTGCTGCTTGGGAGGGAGAAAATCGTGGAAACAAGCCTGCCACAGCCGGGAAGACGGGGGGACCATGGCCGTGCCCATGATTTGCCTGTGCCCGCCCAGCAGACCACAGACCGACGCAACGTAAGTAATGGGGTTTGACCCCTCACCTCATCCCCACCCGTGGGGTAATCCAAGGCTCCATGGGGCCTGTGGGTCTGTGTGGGTAGGGTTCCGGGCAGTGGGATGTCCAGTTGTCCCCCCTGAAGGGTCGGAGGTGGCAGGCTGGGAGGAGAAATAAACAGTAATTTAAAAAAAAAAAAAAACATAAAAAAGACGAGGAGAATCCCCTTTGTCATTGTCTGGCAGACATTCATCAACGACCACCGTGACTGGTGACCCTCTGTCAATGATGCCTACCAGAACTGCTCCTTCGATGATGCTCCCTACTTTATAGTCGATGGCACTTTTCAGCACCCTTTCAGCAATTTCTAGTGATACCTATACAAGGGACTTCTAGTCTATGACCAATCTATTTCCACTGGGGACGTCGATGACTGCCGTTTTATGGCATTTTCCTTCCTCTCCCTTTACTATCCCATCGACTGGCCCAGGCTATGTTATAAGGGATGAAGATTTTTCATTGACAGTGATTCCTAAAATACTTCCATCATAGCCTAGTTCTTACAGAGGCCAGGCTTACAGATCCAATTATCCTGGCACCTACACTGCAGGGTCCCAGCCTTTACATTAAACCACATCCCACCCCTACTCTTATTCCTCTGGTGTCACAGAGGTAACATCCTCCTGCCTCCATTCCCTCTTTGGTGGATGTGACCACTGTCATTCAGACAGTCCTACAAGTGATGAGGGGTTCTCAACCCCCTACGCCTAGAGACAGTAGACCTTCTTCCCATTCTTCTCCTCCTCCTCCTGCAAACCACTTCCAAGGGGACAGGGATTCCTCTTTAGAGGCTTGTCCCTATTTCTATGAGGAGTACTACTCAGAAGACAAGGAATTTGAAGAATCTGAGAAATTCCTTCCCCAGCAGAATGATCCTCACCCACCTTCTAAGGCCTCTACTGTGTCATCCCTTCATGAGGACACTGCTCACCAGGTGGCTGCCTCTCCTCCAGATGACCCTACCTTCCACGACATGATGGCCCAGATCCAGAAGGTTATGGGTTTCTCAATGACAGAACAAGATAAACAGAGGGGAACATGGCAGATTACCTGGAACTCCCTGAGGAGCCAGTGGTGGTCATCCCTCCCCTCATGCAGACATACTAAAATGCTGTTCTTTCGGCTTGGAATCAACCTTCAGCAGTGCCTGCCATTCCAAGGAAGACTGATCGCCTCTATCAGGCACCCATAGACCACTCCTTCTTTTCTGCCATGCCGGAAGCAGATTCCATCGTGATTAATGCTGCTCATGATCACACTAAGCACCCAAAACACATAAGCTCTGTACCTCCTGACAAAGATTCCTGCTGTATTGATTACCTGGGAAAAAAGGTGTATCAAGCGGGTACCATGAATCTGAGAATTCTGAACTACATGGGTCATATGGTTAAGCACCAGCGCGCACTCTTGTCCTCTGCTATGGTCCTTGTGAACAAGTTTCCCCCCCTCACCTGAACGGGAGCAACTGTTGAACACTATTGCAATTGGAAATTCTATCTCCAGGCATCTCCTCCGCTCAGGCTATGATGCCGTGGACACCTCTGCCTGAACTTCAGCCATGGGCATAACTCTGAGAAGACATGCATGGCTCCAGGTTTCAGGATTCACCCCGGATGTCCAACACAAAATTGTAAATGCACCTTTCAATGGCTCAAAACTATTTGGCCTTGGAATCTAAACTTTCCTAGATGACCTCCAGGCATCAGGGAGAACCTTGCGTACGATGCATGGTATGTACCACTCTACCCAACCATCCACCCATTTTTGCTCCCAACACTCTTACCAATACGAAAGAGGTGGGAAGCACCGAGGAACTTATAGGGGTGGTTCTCGGGGATGGTCCCATTCATCCTCCAGAACCACTACTCCTACCCCCCAAAGGCTCAAGGCCCAACCCTCCAGACGGGGCCAGCCAGTTTGCTGCTATCTGACCATCCAGGACTTTGCCCCAGCTTCCTTCTCCTGGCCTTGGAAGCTGTGGGCAGTTGCTTTGCCCATTATTTAGAGGTCTGGCAAGTGATCACATCCAACGAGTGGGTACTTCAGATTATCAGGGTAGGGCACACCTTGGAGCTCACCTCCAGAATACCCCTTCACCCTCCCCACTTAGTCTCTTACCCCAACAACCATATCCCCATCCTCCAGAAGAAACTTAAGGTGCTCCTTCAAAAGAACGCTGTCAACCCTGTTCCTCCACTAGAACAATATCTGGGATTTTACTCCCATTTTTTTCTGGTGCCCAAATGCACAGGGGACCCAAGATGTATCCTAGACCTCAGATGTCTTAACCCATACATTCAATACAAAAGGTTTTGGATGGTCACTCTGACATCCATCTTGCCCATATTAAAGAAAGGGGATTGGTACCAGCCCAGTGGCACCAAGGGCTGAGGCGCTGGACACCTTACCTCACGGCATGCCAGCGACCCAGGTTCAGGAACGAGCCTGGGCCATCGGAGGGGGGAGCTGGATGAAGCTGCTGACAGGCAAGCTCTCCTCTCCGGGGAGGTGCAAGGGGCTTCCTTCGGCTGATGGCTGCCACCTGGTGGAGGCTGGGGGCAGCACAGGCCAGGAGGAGCCAGGCACTAGGCCTGGGGTGGGAGGAAAGGGGCTGTTACTGGGGCCGTGGGACTACTACGTGCCTCCACACACATGCGTACCCACTCCTGGGGTAAAAACGGAGGAAAAAGCCGGCGGCAGGATGGCGACCGACTCACCGCAGGCTCCACTCCCAGGCCCGGTGTAAGGTAAGCCCTGGTAATTCCGGGTGACGGGGCTGGGGGAGTCTGTCAGATGGAGGCAACAAAAAAAAAGAATGTTAACTGATCAAAAGAAAGGGGATTGGCTATGTGCACCGGACATGAAAGACGCCTACTTACATATTCCAGGCCACCTCGCCCACCACTGCTTCCTTCATTTCCATTTACTAGGAAACCATTACCAATTTCAGACCCTCCCATTTGGACTCTCATCTGCCCCAAGGGTCTTCATCAAATGTCTAGCGATGGTGGCTGCGGCATTATGCAGGGAGGGACACTTCATCTTCCCTTATTTAGATGACTGGCTCATCAAAGTTGCCTCCAAGTCTTCCCTACTTTCTTCCCTGCATGTGACCTGCACCCTATTTCAAACTCTGGGAATTATGGTCAGTTGGCCCAAATCTCACCCAGAACTGACTCAGAGACTCCACTATATAGGAGCCATCCAGGACACTACCTCAGGAAGAGCATATCTTCCAATGGACTAACAAGAAAAAATCCAATCTTTCGCTCCCCATTTCCAAAGAGAACAGTCCATATCAACCAGGCAAGCCTTTTAGGACACATGGCTGCAGCCATCCCTATGGTGGCCCAGGCATGCCTACACATGAGACCAGTCCAATGGATCCTACAGAAACAATGGAATCAAAAGTCAGGGGATTTCGAGGACCACATTTAGGTCACCCCTGCCCTCTGCACTGCCCTCAACTGGTGGACTCATTGCACCCACCTCTCTCAAGGTATGCCTTTCCAGTCCCTGCTGCCCCAACAGACGTTGACCACCAATGCCTCCCCAGAAGGTTGGGGTGTGCACCTTGGCCCTTACAAAACTCAAGGCCAGTGGACCCCGGAGTCCATCCACCTCCACATCAAATTACTGGAAATGAGAGTGGTACACCTTGCCCTCCAGGCATTTTGCCCTTATCTAACTCTGGGACCTCTCCTAATACAGTCAGACAATACGTCAGTTGTATATTATCTGAACAAACAAGAAGGAACGAAGTCCCTCTGCAAGGAGACATTGAAAGTCTGGGGAGAGGCTCTAACAACAATTGACATTGACAGTCATACATCTACCTAGTCATCACAACACCCTGGCAGACTTTCTCAGTCGCCACTCGTCCACTCACGAGTGGACTCTCCATCACGTAGTTCTTTTTTTTTTAATTTTAATTATTACAAATGTTCATTGTAGTACAAGTGAAAAAAGATACATTCTCATTACAGAATGTCACATATACTATAAAAACAGGATAATGCGAATTACGGTATTGGCGAACCTCACATAGACATACAACTCGCACCTGGAGATAAAAAAAGAAGACAGAATAAAATATACAGTAAGATCTGCCCCACTCCATCACGAAGTTCTGCGGAACATTTTTCAGATGTGGGGGACCTTGCAACTAGACCTCTTTGCATCCCCAGAAAATCACTGTCTCCTCAGATATTATTCCATTATACCAAGCACAAAGGGATGGCCTATTGGTACCCCATCCCAACCATGGACAGGACTCTCTTTATGCTTCCCCCTCTCCCCTTCCCACTCCTGCTACGAACTCTACTGAAGCTACAGTTGGATTCAGCCACCATGATTCTTGTAGCCCCTCTGTGGCCTCATCAAGTCTGGTACCCGCTCATACAACAATTATCTGTTGTGGAACCCCTCCTACTGCCCATCAGACCTCTTGACACAGGTTTGGGGCACTCTACTCCACCCCAACCTAAAATCCCTACACCTTCATGCCTGGCTCCTGAATACGCTTTCATAGCCTGGCTCCAGATTTCCTCTTCAGTGGTTAATATTCTACTGGCTTCTCATAAAACACCCACCAGACAAACATACAATGACAAATGGAAGTGTTTCTCCATTTGGGCCTCCTCTAAGTCGTCGGACCCCTTTTCGTGTCCTTTGACTACAATCTTAGACTATCTATCATCGCTCGCTTCATCAGGCTTGAGCTATTCCTCTGTCAAAGTACATCTGGCCTCTATTTCAGCCTTTCATGAACCCTTGGAAGGAAAACTAATTTACCAACACCATCTTGCAAAGATGTTTCTTAAAGGTATACTGCATCTCAAACCTCCTATTCGGAGATCAGCTCCTCCGTGGGATTTAAATTTCCAACTGGAAAATTGACTCTCGAAAACGTTGAGCCTATGGCTACCTGTGATCTCTGCTTCCTAGCCTGGAAAATGTTATTTCTAGTAGCTCTGACCTCAGCTCATCGTATTCCCAAACTACAAGCCTTAATGTGTAAGAAACCTTATATAATCTTCCATAAGGACAGAGTATCCTTACGTACCAATCCCTCCTCCTTACCCAAGGTGGTGTCAGAACATACTTTAAACCAGTCTATAGACCTACCAGTAATTTTCCCCGAATACACAAACCCGTGGGGAATCCCTTCTATATATGTTAGATGTGCACCATAGTCTTAGTGGGGTACCTCAGGGATCAGTCCTGGGGCCAGTTCTCTTCAATATCTTCATCAGTGACATTGCAGATGGACTGAAGGGTAAGGTTTGCCTGTTTGCAGATGACACTAAGATCTGTAACAGAGTAGATGATCCAGATGGGGTGGGCAGAATGAGAGATCTTGAAAAACTAGCAAAATGGTCAGAAGAGTGGCAACTTTGGCTTAACTAAGTGCAAGATCATGCACATAGGGAAGAGAAACCCTGAAGCTACCTATTGCTTGGGAGGGGAGTTGCTGGCAATCACAAGGGAAGAAAGAGACTTGAGCATCATCATCACAGACGACCTGAAATCATCCAAGCAGACCACTAAAGCAGGAAGTAAGGCTACAGGGATGTTGGGGTGTATTAGGGGTATCACAAGTCGAAAGAGGGAGGTAATAATCCCTCTTTACAAGACACTGGTTAGGCCCCATCTGGAGTACTGCATGCAGTACTGAAGGCCGCACATGCACAAGGACATTAACAAAATGGAGGCAGTCCAGAGAAGGACAAGCAAAATGGTGCAGAGACTGCATCAGAAAACATATGAGGACAGATTAACGGAGCTCAATATGTATACCGTAGAGCAAAGGAGGGAGAGAGGTGATGTGATCGAAACATTCAAACATCTGAAGGGCATTAACAAGGTGAAAGAGTCTTAATATTTATTTCAATATAAGAAAAATAGCAGAACAAGAGGACGCAGCATCAGATTAGAGGGAGGCTGATTAAGGGGTAATGTGAGGAAGTTCTTTTTCACAGAAAGGGTGGTGGATGCATGGAACAACCTACCTCAGGAAGTGGCAGATATGAATACAGTGCAGGGCTTCAAACAGGCATGGGATAGGCATAAGGGAGCAATACAGATGAGTATGAATAGATAGGCCATTGACAGAGTAAAGGCCTATGGCACATTCATAAGGTAGAAAAAAGGGGCAGACTGGATGGGCCTTGCGGTCTTTATCTGCTGTCACCTATGTTTCTATACATATCTTGCACCAAATCATTCAGGAAAACACCTCAATTGTTTGTTTCCTTTGCTCAGTCCGGGGAAGGTTTCCCAGTCACTAAACAGACCCTTTCCAACTGGTTGGCACACTGTATGACATTCTGTTACAAAAAGTATAACAAACCATTACCAGGTCCAGTCCATGCAGACTCTACAAGAGCCATGGCCACTACTGTGGCTTGCTTCAAAGATGTGTCCATTACGGACATCTGCAATGCAGCCATCTGGTCTACAATACATACCTTCATGAAGCACTACAAACTAGATGTTGCTTTGCACCGTTGGATGGTCTTTGGACTTGCAGTCCTACAAGGTCTCCTCTCATAATTTCCTTTCCACCTTTCACGGGGCTTACTGCTTGGGAATCATCCCAAGAGTATTACCTGCTGCAAGAGATGCCCTTGAGGAAGATAGTACAGTTGCATACCTACCGTAACGGTAGATCTTCAAGAGGATCTCTTGCAGCAGGTTCGCCTCCTTCCCTCCTCCTTCTCTAACAGAGCTATTCTTTGTTTCCCCCCACATTAAAAAAAATGGAGAGAGGTTGGGGCATCTAGGGTACCTAGGTTCTCCCTCAGTCCTCGCTTAGTGAGCGGAAGCAGACGGGGAGCTGAGGATGCCTGGGACCCGCCACACCTTTATAGTCATAGGATGATGATGATGTCATTTGTGTGGATGGCCCCTAGGCAAAGACTGCCGGAGGAAGCTGCTCTGAAGAAGAGCGCCCTGTGGCAAGGACCCAAGAGTATTACTTGCTGCAGGAGATCCTCTCTAAGATCTACTGGTAGGGTAGGTACGCAACTGTACTTTCTCACCCCAGGAATATTCCAATATTCCTAACTCTTATGCAGTATGCCTTTAAGCCAGATCTGCCCAGAGATGGAACGTTATGCTAATGATGGAACACCATTGGCACATTCCACTTTCAAATGCTGCCCCTATCAACTCACTATATTCCAACCTCTCAGATTTCACTCTCCGCCTGTCAAGACTATACGCTCCGAGATCCTCTCAACATCTCCTCATGAAGACTTATAAAAAATATATAAGTATTCCCTATTTTACATTTGCTGCCCTTAAGTTTATTTTATTTAAAATTGTTGTTTTTCTTGGTTGCTCCTGGCATAACCAGAGGGGACCCAGGAATGTTTTAGTCTAGAGCAGAGTTTTGTGAAAGAAACTCCTTTATTTTAGCTTAAATTGTTAAAATAAATTTATTTTCTAGGACTGTGGATATGTTGTTCTATCCACACTGTTTGGCATGTCCTTTCCCTTTAAGATTTGTGCCAGGAGGTCAAAAAGCTGGCTACTCCCACCCACCCAGGTGGTATATGCCTTGGCTCCGCCCCTTGATGCCAGATCTTTCTTTCCACTGGAAGATTCGGGTTCCCTCCTTATCGCTCCCGCGTTGAGTAGGCCCTGGCAATCAAATCTTTGGAATTTACCTATAATTAAACCACTTCAGGGGTCTTCGCCTCCCTCCATGTCTCTGCCACCCACCCTCGTAACCTACCAGTTCCTCATGCCCAGCCTCTTGCTCTAATCCTCTCCGCCCCATCCTCCCAATGCCAGCCCTTATTGTCTGTTGGGTCATGTGATCTGCTGCTAATTGATTACCTGTTGTTTACTGTCTCAAACCAATGCATTGCTCCTATATCCCTCTACCGCTGCTCTCTCCTCTGCGTCATTCTTGATGTCACCACTCTTATGCCATGTATCACTGCTATCTTATCATACTTGTATCTATTTAAAGCTGTGTAATTTCTGTATTACTGTGCACAAATGCTGTAATTGTTATTTGCTAATCCTTTGCCGTTCCCCGGGTCATACCTGGAAACGAGTCTTGGCTCTCTGTGCCTTTCCCAGTTGCCAGCTTTCAGATAAATAAATAAACTTGTTTGAGTTTCTCCGCATCGCTTCATGACCATGATGGAGGACATGTGCTCGCCCGAATTTGGCTGCTGCCATTGAGGGCAGAATATGTCCTGCACCGACTCACATGCCTCATGTGTCTAGTGCCTGGGCCATGCCCATGATACCCAGGCCTGTGACTTGTGTCGCGCATTCCATCCCAGTGTTTTGAACGATCGTCTCACACGACTTCAGCTCAGCAGACTGAAGAAACGGAACCTGATGGTCAAATCAAAAGAAGCCCATTGGGCAGTCTCTGCAGCTGCGGGGTCTGCTGAGCAACTAGAGCAGATGAAGCACTTCGAGAAAGAAGCGACTTGGGCCGCTGATCAGTCCTCTTCCATGTTGGTCTTCATCCCGCTTAATTTTGGCTCCACCTTTTCAGGTTCCTTCAAGGAGATGTGCCAGTCTCTCCTGACCAAAGGGGAGGACCCTCCAGGCACCCAAGTCTACCGCTCCCATAAAAGGGATAAGGAGTCGAGGAAAGGTTCGTCTCATCTACAACATTCTTGGAATCAAGAGAGATCTCGGTCCCAGGAATCTGCTGTTTCAACTTCGGTCGAGTTTGCGGCCTCGGCCGCTGGCTTCACGGTGCCCCCGTCAGGCCAGCCAACCAAGATGCGGGACGACAACCTGGTCGAGATTGTTCTTGACCCCATCAGCCTGTTGTCGCTCAATGAGGCTGACAATTCCTTATTCAGAACCCCGGTCCTGAACAAACCCACTGAAGACAAACCTCTTTACAGTTCCTGTCCCTGACCTGGAGGAGCCGCAGTTCTCCCCAGCTCCCTCCGAACACCCCTGTCAGTCTAGGTCGAGGTCTCAGACTCCTTCGACCAACAGGCTGAAGAAATCACATAAGTGCAGTAAAAAGCAGTGCAGCTGCCATTCATCCTTGTCCTCATCGGAAGAGGAGAGGCTTCAACACAAGCTGTGCTGATGCTACGAGGATCAGATGTGGCAACAGTTGATTATGTCTAGTCCAAAGTCTGTTCTGGCTTCCACACCAGCCATCGCTTGGTTGTCGCCCTCTAAGCCATCAACTCCTCAGGAACCAGTCAATAACGCCCCTCCACCTGTGGAGCTGGTGAAGACCCTCCTGGCTCGGCCAAGACCGGTGTCTCTCCACTGATTTTGGTGGAGCCGACACCTAAGCAGCCTCCCTCCGGGGCTCCACCCAGGAGTCTCAGCTCGTCTAGGGCCTCCTGCCTAGGTTGTCTGTCACCCTCACTCCCGATCGTCCCTGGCGGGTCCAAGGTGACATGGGTGGTTGGTCAATCTGTCCAGACTCAGATTTGCATTCCATCCCATGGACGACAAATCCATTGGGAGTCTCTCGATGAAGGAAGGTCCCACGTCCTTCATGGGCATCCTCCGCCTCATCTCTGAGGATGTCGTTGGAGCCTGTTCAAAAACTGGCTGAATATTCTCATACCAATATTCTCAAGAGGGAATTCTCTGACAAAGGCCTTCCTTGTGGCTGAAGCCATTGTTAGCCCAGCCTTGGAGCTGTGGTAGCACCCAGCCTCCTGCCCTGCGCCCTCAGCCCGGATGGCCCGCAGATATGTGGTTCCCATCAGCTTCCCTTTCGGGATTCACATAACACCCCTCAGCCAAGGGGTTGGTGATCAAGTCTGTGTTCCGGTGCTCGAGTAATGCAGGAGACACCAATAGATCTCTGGACAAAGAGTTCAGAAAGCTGGACCATTCTGCCAGGTAAGTGTATGCTGCCTCATCACTTGGTCTTCGTCAGGCAAGCTCAGCCATTATCATGGCGCATTTCTTTCATACCCTCTTGGGCTCTTTGGATGAGGTTCTTCCTCATCTTCCCACGTACCTTCAGACCATGGTCAAGCAGGTCCAGGACCAGGGTCAGGCAGTTGCCACACAGCAATTCCAGACAGTTCTGGACATCAAGGATTCTTGCACCCACTCGGTGGTGGCCGCGTTTGCCTTGCACTGCAGGGCATGGCTGAAGGTCTCAACCTTTATGGTGGACACTCGGCACAAGCTGATGGATGATCCCTTCCTAGGCACCAATTTATTCGGTCCAGGAGTCCACCTTGGACTCCATTACTTCTACCCAGAAGGAATCCCAGGATTCCAAAAAGCAGAAGAGAAAGCCTTTTTGGCCTTCTGCCCCTGCGGCCAACCAGCCCCACTTTCAGTCAAGGCAGCAACAGCAGCAGGCTCAACCTTGGTGCCCTCGGCCCAAGCAAGGGTCCTCGGCAGCCCGTAAGCCCGGAGGGAAGGGTCCCGGCAGTCCCCAAACCAGATCCTCCTCCTCCAAGCCTACACAGTGACGGGATGGGGATAGCCAACCCCATCACACCCACTCTGGGTCCTCCTGTGGGGGACCAGCTCCACCATTTCCTTACCGCTTGGTCCGCTATTACAATGGACAAGTGGGTCCTGGAAGTGGTCGGCCAGGGACTGCCTCTGGAATTCAATCGGTACCTGCCAATCCAAGCCCCATAGGAGGATATGGTTTCCGTGAGCACTCGGTCAGCTCTCCGAGACAACATCTCCCAACTCCTCCACAAGGAGGTAGTGATCAGAGTCACGGATCCCCTGTCAACCCAGGGTTCATTTCCATGTACTTCCTGGTTCCGAAACAGATGGGGGTCTGGTGCCCCATTCTAGATCTGCACGACCTGAACCAACTTCTCAGGTCTCACACCTTCAGGATGGTAACTGTGTCTCAGATCATACTATCTCTTGAGCAGAACATGTGGTTTTGCTCACTGGATCTGCAGGATGTGTTCTTTTATGTACCGATCTGTATGTCACAATGAAGATGCCTCCGCTTCCAAGCAGAGGGAACCCTCTTTGAAGTCCAAGCCATCCTGTTTGGCCTGTCATTGGCCCTCAGGTCTTCACCAAATGCATTGCAGTGGTGGCAGCCCATCTTTGACATCAAGGGGGTCAGAGTGTACCCGTCTCGATGATTGGCTCATAGCGGATCCTTCCAAACAGTAGGTGGAGAGGTCCAGGGATCTGGCCTTTCAGACCTGCATCGAACTTGGTCTCATCATCAGTGAGACCAAGTCAGAATTCGTGCCTTCGCAGGTGATCTGCTTCATCAGGGCACAGCTCTCCTGTTGCCAAGCCAGATCTAGGATCCCGGCAGACAGGGCGGAGGTTCTCTCCTCCTTTGCCCAGTCATTTCTGGTTGGGCACTTGCGCCTGACTGGGACTTTCTGCGGCTTCTGGGTTACATGGTGGCCTTCATCTCCGTGGTCTGTTGGGCCCAGTGGCATATGCACCCCCTTCAGTGGGAGCTGGCCAGCCAGTGGACTCAGCATCATGGTCATTTTGACCAGCTGGTCACTGGGACCCAGAAGATGTGGGACACTCCAATGGGGGACTGTCCTAGAACATCTGCAGGAAGAGATCCCATTTGTCCACCTCGAGCCAACAGTCATTCTTACGACCGATGCCTCTCTCACAGGCTGGGGTGCCCACATGGGGAATCACAGAGTCCACGGGCTCTGGACCCACAAGGAATCCTGATGTCACACCAACCTGCTGGAGCTCTGAGCAGTTTGGCTGGTGCTGACTGCATTCGCTCTGTTGCTTCGGGGTCAAGCAGTGCAGGTCCAGATGAACAATTCCACTACCCTGTACTATCTTGACAAGCAGGGTGGCACACACTCCCAGCCTCTGTACAGGGAAGCACTCCACATCTGGATTCTTATGAGCTGACTGGAGGCAGATCTCCTAGCCATCCATGTGGCAGGAGCCTTGAATCAACTGGCAGACACCCTCAGCCATGTGGGTGAGGTTACTCACGAGTGGTCTCTCCATCCAGAGGTAGTACACAGCCTGTTCTCCCAGTGGGGCATCCCTCAGGTGGACCTGTTCGCCTCTAGGGAGAACACCAAGCTGAGGCTGTTTCATGCCTGCCCCCCCCCTCAGCAGGGCTTGCTGTGGGGGGATGCGTTCTCGAGACCGTGGACCCCAGGCGTCTTCTATGTCTTCCCTCCACTACTTTTGATCCACGAGGTGCTCCTCAAGGTCAGGAGGGAAAAGGCACAGATGATCCTGGTGACACTGGACTGGCCCCACCAGTTTTGGTACCCCAATCTCCTCAGCCTTAGCAACAGGCTCCCGAGGCATCTTCCAGTATGCCTGGGCCTGAACTCAGTCAGTCAGGGGAGGTTCCTCCACCTGGACCTTCAATCCCTGCACCTGACAGCCTGGTTCCTGAGCAGTTAGAGTTCCAGGCTTTGGGTCTCTACAATAGAAACATAGAAATTGTCAGCAGATAAGGACCGCTAGGCCCATCCAGTCTACCCGTAGGCCCTATACATTGTATGCGACCACTGATCCTATGTGATCAATGGCTTGTCATCACTCCCTTCCCTCTCAGGCTTCCCTTGATGTACTCAGTGTAGTCAAGGCATCTAGGAAGGAGTCAACCAGGAAATGCTATGCCTTCAAATGGAAGAGATTCACCATTTGGTGTCAGGGCAAGGGCCTGGACCCTTCATCCTGTCCAGTGGCTAGCATCCCCAACTACCTTTGGTCTCTCTCCAAAGGGGGGTCTTCAGCCTACGACCCTTAAGGTGCACCTGGCAGCCATCTCTGCTTACCAGGCACAGGCCAGTCAACAGACTGTGGCACAGGAGGAGGTGGTCTGGCATTTCTTTAAAGGCCTCGACCATATTTCCCCTCCGGTGCATGAACCACCACCACCGTGGGATCTACTGCTGCTACTGGCAAAGCTCATGGGCAAGCCATTCGAACTGATACACAGATGTAAGATGTCACATCTGTCATGGAATACTGCCTTCTTGGTGGCTATCACGTCAGCCAGAAGGACTGGGGAGCTACAGGCACTCTCTGTTGAGTCTCCCTATCTGGTCTTCCACAGGGACAAGGTTGTCCTGTACCCTAACTCAAAGTTAATTCCAAAGGTGGTGTTGGGTTTCACCTGAACCAGGTGATGACGCTGCTGGTGTACTACCCTAATTACACCTCAGAGGCTGAGTACAGACTCCATACTTTGGACCTGAGATGAGCACTCTCTTATTACAAGGAGTGTACAGCTGAAGTTCAGGGAGAGGTTTGTCAGTTGTTTGTCACCTGCGCTGAAGCCACACCTGGCAGACCTGCAGCAAAGCAGATGATTGGCAGACGGATTGCATCTTGCAGTGATCTCTATCTGTTGGTGGGCAAGGAGCCTCCCATAGGGATAAGAGCTCATTCCACCCGCCATACTGCTACATCAGTGGCTGCTTCTAGGGATGTCCCTATCCAGGATATCTGCAGGGCTGCTACCTGGAAGTCAGCAAACACCTTCATTTCCCATTACCACATTGGCCTTGAGTCACACTGGGCTGCTGATTTTGGGGCCTTGGTTCTCCAATCTCGGTTCCCTAAGTAGGGGGTGTGCGCCTTGCCTCCCTCCTCCCAGAGAATTGCTAGGAGTCTGCCAAACAGTGTGGATAGAAAAACATATCCATGATACTAGAAAAACAGGTTACTCACCTGTAATTGTAGATCTTCCATGGGGTGATCTCTTGCAGCAGGTCATACACTTTTGTCATTGCCAGAGGGTGCTCTAGTGCACAACAGCTCTTCTAGCAGTCTTTTCCAGGGGCCGCCCACAAGTGTCATAATCTTCCTGTTTCCTATATAAGAGTGGGCAGTTCCTGGTATCCTCAGTTCATTTTCCCGCCGTCTTCAGCTCACATGCAGCAGCAAGTGCAGATTGCAGCAGTCACCAACGAGAACTTAAGCTAGAAGTGGAATGTTTCCCGTTTCACGAACTATATCAATGAAAGTCCAAAGAATCTACAAGCAAGTCAGCGTTATTTCGCTCCTGCCGATGCGGTAGAAAAATCTACCACTTTGACAACCACACTGTTTGTGTTCAGTGTCTGGGACCCACATACGACACCATCTTCTGCTTTCATTGCCAGGAATTCAACCAGGCAACACATCGACAGCGGCTGCAGGAGATAGAATCCTACCTTATGGAGCAGAAATTGTCTCTACTAGAGAATCATGGGAACTGTCCCAGGGGCTCCCCATCCACTGATTCTCACAAAAAGCAGAAAAAAGAGAAGAAGTCCTCCTCATCCTCTTTGGGCAAACGCTTGTTGACTGCCACTATCACTCATGCTCCACCACTGACGATGCCCTCCAAAACTGCCTCCTCATTGACTGTGCTTTCTAGTGCTCTTTCAGCAGTTCCAGATGACCCCTATGAGATTTCCTTCGATGCTCGATTGACAGAGGATTGTTTCCTTTCAACAACATCTTCATTTATACATTGTAAGGCTACTTCCCTCTGCCCCGTCTACTATGGGGCACGCTCCTCTGGGGAAGCCTACTGCCTTTGCAATGCATACTGCCCCACTTCCTTCACAGGCTTTCTCTCACAGGGGCCAGGTGGCTAGAGATCAGGACACTGGGCTTTACCACCCAGGTGCTAGACCTGCATATACCGCACGTCCTAATTCCACCACGATTCCCTTGGTTTCTCAGAAACCTCTTCTTCCTACCCCTCCTCCCTCAGTGGACGTGGTCACAGTGGTACAGCAGGTTCTACAAGCCATGAGGCAGTCTCAGCCCCCCGCCTCGGGGGAGCTGAGTCATTTTTCCCATTCTCCTACCCCTCTGCCTAAACGTTTCCAGGGAGACAGGGACCCTTCCCCAGCCTGGTCCCCACCCCACTACATGGATGATTACGTCTTAGATGAGGCTGAATTTCCGGCAGATTTCACCAGAGATCTTGAGAATGTGGACTTACCAGACCTGGATTCCTGTTCCCAGTCCCTTCTTTCCACTATTTCCTCATTAAACAAGGACCTCTCCCACCAGGTGGCTGCCACTCCTCCTGATGACCCTTCTTTTCACAAAATGATGATTCAAATCCAAAAGGTCACGGAGTTTTCAACTACCGAACATGATAAAGAAAGGGCATGGTGAACTACCTAGAACTGCCAGAGAAGCCTGTCAAAGTGGTACCCCCACTTATACAAACCTACCAAAACGCTATGCTAGTGGCCTGGACTTGGCCTTCGGCTGTCCCAGCCATTCCTAGGAAAGCGGATTGCCTTTATCAGGCTCCTCTTGGTCATCCTTTTCTGTAAACCAATCCTGAAGCAGATTCGGTAGTGATTACTGTGGCTCATGATCGTACTAAATGACCAAAGCACAAGAGTTCCTTACCTCCTGATAAGGACTCCCGTAGGATTGATTACCTAGGGGAAAAGGTGTTCCAAGGAGGTACCATGAATCTTAGGATTCTAAATTATATGGGACACATGGTCAAACACCAACATACCCTCCGGTCCTCTGCATTAGAAATGGGCAGCAAACTCTCTTCTTCTCAGGAATGGGATGAATTATTGGCTACTATATCTACTGGCAATTCCATATCCCGATGCCTACTTCATTCAGGTTATGAGGTGGTCGATACATCGACCCGTATGTCAGCTACGGGAATTACCCTCTGACACCATGCTTGTCTTTGTGTCTCAGAGTTTGCCACAGATGTGCAACATAAAGTTGTTTAATGCCCCCTTTAATGGGTCCAAACGTTTTGGTCCCGGTACCAAAACTCTTTTAAATGATCTCCAGTCTTCAGGACGGACCCTACGTACAGTACAAGCATGTACCATACTTCATAACCATCTTACCATCCCCAGTCCTCTTTTCATATAAAGAGAGGTCATACAGAGGTGGCTCTCGTGGTCATTCCCAGCCCTCTTCCAGGACCACCACTTCTGCCACCAAGAGCTCCCGTTCTCACCCTCTGGGGGAAGTTGGTCAGTCCACCTCCCAGTGACCAACTAGGGCTTCACCCCGACTTCCTCGACCAGGCCTCAGAAGCTGTAGGTGGTTGTTTTGCCCTCCATTTAGAGGCCTGGCAAACAATCACTTTGGATGAGTGGGTACTTCAGATCATTCAGAGGGGGTATACCCTGGAACTCACCTCCATGCCTCCACCTCATCTGCCCTGCTTTGTCTATTACCCACCCAAACACATTCCTATTCTCCAGGAAGAACTCCAGGCTCTTCTGCTCAAGAAGGCCGTCTACCCAGTCCCTTCATCAGAGCACCAATAGGGATTTTATTCCCACTTCTTCATGGTGCCCAAATGAACTGGAGATCTCAGACCCATACTAGACCTCAGACAACTGAATGTACACATTCAGTACAAAAGGTTCTGGATGGTCACCATAACATTGATAATACCGATATTAAAACAGGGGAATTGGCTATATGCATTGGACATGAAAGATGCCTACCTACATATCCCCATCCACCCCGCCCACCACCTGTGTTTTTACCAGCAAGGACAACATTACCAATTCTGGGCACTCCCATTCAGTCTTTCTTCCTCCCCAAGAGTGTTTACCAAGTGCCTAGTGGTAGTGGCGGCAGCCCTATGATGGGAAGGACACTTCGTCTTCCCATATCTGGATGACTGGCTCATAAAATTGGATTCCAGAACTTCTCTGCTTTCCTCCCTTCAAGCAACCCTTACTCTGTTTCACTCCCTAGGGATTACAGTCAACTGGCCAAATCCAACCCGACACCTGCCCAGTCGCTACAGTATATAGGAGTGGTCCTAGATACCGCCTCCGCCAGGGCTTACCTCCCTGCCACCTGGCAAGGCAAGCTTCTTTCTCTGGCTTCCTAGCTACAAACTCAAAAAGTTATCACAGCCAGATGACTTTTATGCCTTCTAGGGCACGTGGCTGCTGCCATCCCTATGGTAGCATTTGCCCATCTACATATGAGACCAGTCCAATGGACACTCCAAAACCAATGGTGTCAAAGAACTGGAGACTTCGAAGACAAAGTCAGAGTCCCTCCTGCTCTGCGATCGGCCCTGTCTTGGTGGATCCAACATGCCAGCTTCTCTCAAGGCATGCCATTCCAATCTCTCCCCACCCCGGCAGATGTTAACCACAGATGCTTCCCTCGAAGGGTGGGGTGCGCACCTGGGTTCCTACGGGACACAGGGCAGGTGGTCCTGAACCTCCACCCTCCCTCACATAAATTTTCTGGAAATTAGGGTGGTCTGCTTAGCACTTCAGGCCTTTCAGCCCCGCCTTCCCTTGGGACCTCTGCTAATCCAATCAGATAATACCTCAGTGGTAGTTTACCTCAACAAACAAGCAGACACGAAGTCCTGCACTCTCTGCAGGGAGGCAGTGATGGTTTGGCAGGAAACAATACAGCAACACCTGTCATTAACAGCCGTCCATCTACCGGGATGCCACAATACCCTGGCCAACATTCTCAGTTGCCAGTCCTCCACACACAAATTGACACTTCATCACAAAGTTCTTCAGAGAATCTTTCACTTGTGGGGGCCCTGTATCTGAACATATTTGCCTTCCCCATCAATCACTGTCTCCCCAAATACTATTCCATTATCCCGAGCAAAAAGGGACGGTCTACTGATGCCCTGTCCCAACCATGGACAGGACTCTTCTTATATGCTCCCCCCCCAGTCCCACTCCTACAACGGACTCTTGCTGAAACTACAACTCGAACCTGCCACCATGATCCTCATAGCCCCTCTGTGGCCTCGGCAGGTGTGGTTTCCCCTACTTCAACAATTGTCAGTGACGGAACCCATTCCATTACCAATCAGGTCAGACCTATTGACTCAGGCTCAGGGCACCCTCCTTTATCCCAGTCTGAGATCACTACACTTTCATGCTTGGCTCCTGAAAATGCTTTCATAGCCCATCTCCAGGTCTCTCCTGTGGCCAGCTTTCTATTAGCTTCACATAAACCAGCAACCAGGAAAACTTACAGTATAATGCTAAATGGAATTGTTTTCCATTTGGTCCGCTTCTCGGTCCTTGGACCCCTACTCATATCCATTGACCACTGTCCTGGATTACCTGGCCCCTCTTGCCAAAACAGGGTTGAGCTGTTCCTCTATTAAGGTACATCTGGCCTCTATTTCAGCCTTCCATGAACCTCTTGATGGAAGATTACAATATCAACATCATCTAGCCAAAATGTTTCTAAGAGGACTGTTACGTATCAAACCTCCCATTAGGTGACCCACTCCGCTGTGGGATCTAAATTTTCTTTTAGGAAAAACTGATCCTCGAACCTTTTGAACTGGTGGCTGCTTGTGACCTCCGCTTCCTGTCTTGAAAGACATTATTTATAGTAGCCATCACTTCAGCTTGACACATCTCCAAGCTTCATGTCCTCATGTGTAAAGAGCCTTACCTAATCTTTCACAAAGACAGAGTGGCACTCTGGAAAAATTCCTTCTTTTTAGCTGAGGTGGTCTCAGAACACACCTTAAATCAGTCCACAGAGTTGCCAGTATATTACCCTGAACACTCCAATCGGGGAGAATACCTCCTACATACCTTAGATGTCTATCGTCTATTATGATATACTAACTGTACTAAATCGATTAGAAAGAACGCTCAACTTTTTGTTACCTTCGTCTCAACCAGGGAAGGTCTCCTGGGCACTAAACAGACCCTCTCCAATTGGTTAGCATACTATATCACATTTTGTTATAATAAATATAACAAACCATTGCCTGGACCTGTTCAAGCCCATTCAACCAGAGCTATGGCCACCACAGCTGCCTGCTTCAGAGGGGCTTCTGTTGCAGAGATTGCAATGCTGCCACATGGTCCACAGTACATACTTTCATGAAGCACTACAACTTAGATGTTGTTTTATGCCGTAGGACAGCCTTTGGCCGAGCTGTCATACAAGGCCTTCTGTCATAACTCCACCCTTCTTGGGAATCCTCCTAAGTGTAAACTCACAATGCCTCAAATGTTCCTTATGTCCTTGTTCATTCTTATAACTTGTATTGTTATCCCGGGTCGCCCCTGAAAAAGGGACCTTCAGGGCTCAGTGGGCCTACCCGGTCACCAAAATTTAATAAATAAATAAATTACCTGCTGCAAGAGATCACCCTGTGGAAGATAGTACAGTTATGTAAAACACTTACCATAACAGTAGATCTTCTTGGACATAAAGTCTCCACTCATTCACACTAATGGGACTACGCCGGAGGCACTAGGACTGAGCAGGAGCCAAAAATCTTCAGGAGGGCCGGCACTGAGGTAGGGCTCTATGGAGAGGTGCTGCAAGACCAGTTTACACTGTATAGGCTACCTCAGCATCGACCTTCCAACCTCCTCAGTTCCTTTTTTCCCACCGTTGAGTGTGCTTCAGTGACAATGTCACTTGCCTGCTGGGAATCAGATCTTCATGTCTGGACGACAGCAGCTTTAGTTGCTCAGTTTTGATTTGTAGTATTATTTATTTTATTTAAGTTAAAAAAAAAAAAAATTAAGAATTTTTTTCACCGAAAGAAACAGAAGTCTTCTACAACCCACCTTTGACAGAGTCGACCATGAACGGGGCCGGTGATGGTAGGGAGACTTCACATGAAAGCTGTGTTTCCAGCTGGGCTGGGTCCAGTCTGCCACCTTCTACAGAGGGAGGGAGGGTCTGACTACAGGCAGTCTGGTGCTCGAGAGGAAGGGTGGTCCTCCCAAAAGCACAAAAAGAAGTGGGCCCATCCTCAATTATTGTCTAGAACCCAGCACCGCACGGCCTTGAGCTCTTCTTTGTCCCTGTGGCCGGCATCCGTGACTCTGTAGTCCCCCCCAACGGAGTCCTCCAGTGAGCAGTTTCATCATTGGGCCGCTCTTATGGAGCAGTGGCTTTAGCAGTTGTCTCGACTTTCTGAGCCTGTGGAGTCGGCCCCGGGGTCCTCAGGCTTAGGGACTTTGAACCCACGGGCAGGATGGTTGGGTCTGCCTAGTCACGCGACAGCTTCTTCGGTGCCATCGACACCACACCCTTGTACTTCCCCCCCTCACATGGCTGTGGTGCAGGGGCCAGCACAGGTACCATTTTCTCCTTCTCTTGTTTTTAGATCTTCATTCTTGGAGGCTCCGAGAGTTGGTTTAGGGTCTCTGGGTGCTGCACCAGTCACTGTGCTGACCATGACTCCGGTCTTGGTGGCGCTGAGGCCAGTGCCGTCCTCGGTGCCGTGGCTGGAGCCACCTCTGATGCTGGGATTCTTGACTCCAATTCAAAGAGCACCATCTCCTGCTCTTTTTCCTCCCTTTGCTTTATATACTATCCCTCCTGGGCTAGTAGGAGATGATATTGAACCAGATCCTGATCTGCGATTAGGAGATGACTTTGATGAGGATTCATCTCTAGTGGGAAGTAAGCCCTCTACTTCAGCTAAGCTTTTGGTCGAGGACCTGTCCTTTAAGTCTCTACTGAAAAATATGAATTCCACCCTTTCTCTCTCTCCAGACTTCGGAGATTGATCCAGGGAAGTTGTTGCGCCTTCAGTATCTGCATGTCCTGGAGATCCCTGTGGAGTTGACTCCTCCAGTACAGCCCTCTTTCAAGACTCTCTCACAAATGGTGTGGGACAATCCAGTGCTTATTCCTTCGGTGGCTAAGTCCATAGACAGGAAGTACACTCCCTCTAAGGATCGGCCAATACTGGCTTCTCAAGCTTTTGATGATGCCATAGTAGTCTTGGCAGAAAATGACAAAGCCGTTCTCCCTCAGGAGTCTGCGGCCCATCCAGTGAACAAGGAATCTCGTAAGATAGATACACTGGGGAAGCGAGTGTTCGCTGCCACTACGCTAGGTATATGTATTGCTAGCTACCAGGGCTATTTCTCACAATATGGGTATACCCGCTGGCATTCATTAAAAGCTACTGTGGAGACTCTCCCGGAGTCGGACGTTACCTCAGAGCTCCTCCAAACTATCACTAGAGGTATTGAGTCCAATAATCAGCAACTTAAGGCTGCTATGGATGCCTTTGATACTGCTTCTAGAGCAGCAGCAGCTGAGTTATGCACCACACGCCATTCATGGTTACTAACCTCGGGGTTCATGAATGATGCCCAGCAAAGAGTCATGAATTTACCATTTGATGGTGCTTATTTGTTTGGCTCACAGGTGGAGCAGGCACTCGAGGTCACACAGAAAACTAGGACAGCTATCTAAATGGCCAGACCAGCCCCTGGTGTCCCTCAACAGGGCGGGAACTGCCGGCAGTTTCACAGCCATCAGTCCTTTTGTGGCAAAGGCAGAGGAGGTTTCAACAGAAACCAAGCCCCTCAGCCACAAAAGAAAATGCAGCAGAAGGCACAGGGCCTGAAAGCGCCTAGTGCCACCCTCTGAAATTCCAGCCCAGGTCCCTCCTCAGCTGTCCGTGGGGGACTCTTCTTTGGCAGTAGGGGGGGTGTCTGACTCAGTTTTATAATCAGTGGAAGTCAGTCACTTCAGACAAATGGGTTCTCAGGATAATTTGCAAAGGTTATTCTCTGAATTTTCCGGATACCCCTCTGGATCTTCCACCCAAACGACAGCCCAGACTGTTTCTCAGTCAGACCTCCTTGCTTCTGAGATTGAAGGCCTTCTAAACAACAGGGCAGTAGACATAGTTCCGAAGAAGCAGCGAAACAGGTTTCTACTCCCTAGTTCCAAAGAAAACAAGCAGTATGTGCCCTGTTCTAGACCTAAGGAAGTTATACAAGTTCCTCTTCAATGAAAAATTCAAGATATCATCACTCGGTATGCTTCTCCCTCTGGTTCATCAAAATGATTGTTTGGCCTCCCTGGACATGTAGGATGCCTACCAACACATTCTCATGCACCCAAGCCACCACAAGTATCTTTGATTTGTGGCCCTGGGTCAGCAGTATCAGTTCAGAATACACTGACCTTTGGGCTGTCCTCGGCGCCACAAGTTTTTACGAAGTGCTTTGCAGTTCTCACAACGCACCTAAGGAAACTTGGAATTCAAGTCTTCCCATATCTGGATGACTGGCTTCTAGCAAGCTCCTCCAGACAAGGAACACAGGAAGCAGTGACCACAGCTTCCAGATTCCTCACATCTATGTGAGTTCTGTTGAATCTGAAAAAAAATCACAGCTACAGCCCTCCCAGCAACTCCCCTTCATAGGAGCCCTCCTGGATACCTACAAGGCAAGGGCTTTCCTCCCAGAAGACATGAGGAACGATATCCTCCAGATGGCTCACTTCATCAAAGAGAACGACTCAGTCTGAGCTCTCTTGATGCAGTGAATGCTTGGTCTCATGGCGTCATCAGTGTTCATGATGCCCTTGGCTCGTCTTCACATGAGTACCACTCAGTGGATGCTCAGTACTCAGTGGTCCCCAACCACACATCCCCAGTCCTTTCACATCAAGGTGATGGAACCTCTAAAATGATCACTCACCTGGTGGACTTGAGGACAACCTTCTGAAAGGCTTTCCCTTTGTCCCACTGGAGAGACAGATCACCATCACCACAGATGCATCTCTACTTGGATGGGGAGCTCACTGTCAGGATCTCCACACCCAAGGTCTGTGGAGTCAGGATGAGTCTAAACTTCACATAAATGTCCTAGAAATGAGAGCTGTCCTGTATGCAATCCGAGCCCTGAAGGACATCCTCTGTCGCAAAATAATTTTCCTTCAGATGGACAACAAAGCGGTGATGTACTACATCAACAAGCAGAGCGGGCGCACTCTTGACCACTGTGCAGGGAAGTGATGAGAATGTGGGACTGGTGCCTAGAGCATTAAGCCCTGCTCCAGGCAGTCTACCGGCCTGGAGTCCAGAATGATCTAGCAGATTTCCTCAGCAGAATGGAGGCGGATCCTCACGAGTGATCTCTTGACGTAAACATCGTACAATCGCTCTTCAAAGAGTGGGACACACCAGACCTGGACCGTTTTGCAACCCCACTCGAAGCAAAACTGCCTCTATTCTGCCCCAGAAATCCAGAACCTGGTGTTTTCTGTCAGGATGCATTCAGATTGCAGTGGACAAGATGCTTTCTGTACGCATTTCCTCCTCCTCCCTTAATTCAGAGGGTGCTACTTAAGCTGGAGGTATGGGGGGGGGCAGAATGATCCTCATCGCCCCATTCTGACCTTGCCAGATTTGTTTTCCATTGATTAACAGATTATTGGAAATTCTACCGAAAAAACTATCACTTCAAATGGACCTTCTGACCCAGAGCCCAGTGGTCCATCCCAACTTGAGATCCCTTCATCTCCACGCTTGTCTCCTGAGGAGGTTCCTTAAAGGTATACTCCACTCTAGGCCAACAGTCAGGAGATCGGTAGCTGCTTGGGATATTAACCTTGTGCTAGACATGCTCACCCATAAACCTTTTGAGCCTCTAGCAACATGTGAACTGAAGTTCCTGACCTGGAAGACTGCCTTCCTCGTATCCATTACCTCCGCTTGTACAGTGTCTGAAATACATGCCCTGGTCACAGACCCTCCTTATACAGTATTTCACAAAGACAACGTGAGTCTCAGAACCCACCCTAAGTTTCTCCCTGAAGTAGTCAGAATTCCATCTGAACCAGCCCTTAGTTCTTCCGACCTACTCCACGAACTTCCAGAATGAGGGAGAGCGCACCCTACATTCTCTGGATGTTAAAAGGTTTTTGTGGTTCTACTTAGACAGAACTAAAGGGATCTGCAAGTCAAAGCAACTCTTTGTCTCTTTCAGCATTGCCTGGCTGGGTCAGCCTGTTGCCATCAGGTGTATTTTGGCATGGCTGGTGGCATGTCTTCGCCACTGCTATTTCATGGCATAAGTTAAACTAGAAGGCAGGGTATACGCCCATGCTACCAGAGCAGTCGTGGCATCTCTGGCAGAAATATGGAACGTGCCCATTGCAGACATCTGCAATGCAGTTACTTGGAGCTCCATGCACACTTCTGTGAAGCACTACAGTTTGGATGTCCATGCCAGACAGAACCAATCTTTTGGCAGGACAGTCCTTAATGGACTCCTGTCCTAAGTGAGCTCCTCTCTCCTGCCGCCCTTCTCAGGGGATTATTTGAGCTCAGTGCTCTCCCATTAGTGTGAATGAGTGGTGGAGACTTTATGTCCAGGAAGATATGAAAATAACGTACCTACTGTAATTCTTGATCTTCCTGGACAAAGTCTCCTCCAGTCATTCACACGCCAATCCTCCATCTCCCAAGCTCACCTATCTGTTTTTGGTCTTCACTCCCTTGATGGCTGGGCTGTGAAGACTCTGTTGTGTTGACCCTTCTTTTACGGGTCATTCATACTATCTTATGTCAGACATAGATTAGTTTCACTAGGTTAGTTTATGCTGCAGCTCCTCTGTGAAACAGGTACTAAGCCGGTCGGAGGGTTGACGCTGAGGTAGCCTATACAGCATGAGTCGGTCTCGTGGCACTGCTCCACACAGCCCTACCTCAGTGTCGGCCCTCTGGAAGATTTTTGGCTCTTGCTGAGTCCTAGCACCTCTGATGTAGTCCCATTAGCATGAATGAGTGGTGGAGACTTCATCCAAGAAGATCAAGAAATACAGTAGGTACATAATTTGCATATCTTTGAGGGGTATCTCTTGCAGCAGATACGATCCCTCCATCCAGTCCCCACCTTCTCTAGAACAACTTCTGATCCAATTATTTATGGGCTGGGATACCTATGGTACCTCAGATCTCCCTCGGTCCTCGCTTAGTGAGCTGAATCTGGTGGGGGAACTGAGGATACCAGGGACCACCCACCCTTTTATATCAGAAACAAGAAGATGATGTCGTGTGGGAGGCCCCTGAAAAAGACTACTAGAAGAGCTGCCGTGCAACACAGTGCCCTCTGGCAATGACCCAAGTGTATTACCTGCTGCAAGAGATACCCCTCGAAGCTCTACAGTCACAGTAAGATTTTTACATAACTGTACTTTCTAGGAGTGGTATATGCCAACCCTCTGCTTCCAGTGTGCAAGATCTGGTGTCAAGGGGCAGAGTCGAGGCATATACCACCCGAGTGGGTGGGAGGAGCCAGCTTTTAGACCTTCTGGCAAGAATCTTAAAGGGAAAGGACATGCCAAACAGTGTGGATAAACAACATATACCACTCCTAGAACTACTGTTACAGGTGAATAACCTGTTTTTGTGTAACCACTAATACCAGTTACTGAACCTGATAATCACGGTTCCTTTCTGTATCAGTTCTTGGTTCCGATCGGTTCCTGAACAGACTGCAACCACAAACTATTATTTAAAATCCTTTTGGGGTCTGTGTTTTTCTGCCAAATTGGGCAAAATGTCAGAAAAGCCTAAGAGGAAAACCAGTGAATCCAGTTTTAAAAACTGTACTGAGTGTGGAGAAGTATTTGCCAAGGCAGATAAACACACTTCTTGTGTGGCCTGTCTTGGCTATGAACATTTAAAGTCTGACTGTTAAATTTGTAAAACCTTTCCTGAAAATTTTTTTTGAAAAACATTTGGAAAGGCTTAAAAAGAAGTTGCCTCTACCTAAGGGTCCCTCAGGCTCTGACCAACACCCTGAGCGCCTGTGGGTGAAACCACAGAGACCACTACCTCTACTCCAGATATGGGTACCAATGTCCTTGGAAAAAGGCCTCCTGAACTGGCTAGCTCTCCAGTTCCATTAAAGAAAACTAAAAAAACTAAACACACAGAGCCCCCTGCTAGACAGCTTTTGGGGAGTTCTGTGGTGACTGAAAATATGCCTTCTCCACAGGAGATTGCATAGGTTTTTAAAGTCTTGCAGGCTTTACAGGGGATGCTGCCTACTGGAAAGTAGCTACCAGTTCTCAGACCCCTACTAAATCTACCAAATCTTCTTTCCATGATGAAATGGAGGAGTATGGGGAGTATGAGGAAGCATGTGAAGGGGAGCCTATAGAGCCTGAATTCTCCCCTGAACAGGAGTTTGGTTCACCACCCAGGGCTTCATAAGATTATTCCTCCCATTTCACTTTTGTCAGAAAAATAGTAGATGCCCTTTATATAACTACCACTGAAGTGATAGAGGACGAGGAGGGAGCAGAATATTTAGAAATGATGGGGTAAACTCCCAACAACAAATTATTGCATCCTGTGAATAAGTTCTTTAAAAAGAACATATTTAAAATCCTCCAGACACCTGGGTCTATCCCTCCTTTAGACAGAAGGCTGGACAAGAAATAGCTGGACAGGGAAGGGGCTAAATTCCTGTTCTCCCAGCCTGAGCACCACGTAGTGGTACAAGCTGCGGCCTATAACAAGGCAAAAGTACCTCTGGCATCTCACCCTCCTGAAAAAGATTCCAGAAAAATTAATAGCACGGCCAAAAGGGTTACCTGTCTGCTTCCTTGGTCATCAGACAAGTGAATTTCCAGGCTTATGCAGCCCAATATCAAAAGTCTTTGGCAATCTGTCATGGCTATGGCAGATAAAGCCCCATCTGGTCTCTCAGCTGACACTGCTAGATTTGGCTTAGAAGCGGCCAAATACCAATTTCAGATGGCAGCAGACACTAATGACAGTACTGCCAGGTGGATGGCTAATACTATTGCTCAGAGGAGGTTTGCTAGGTTAAGAGCCACAAACCTCACTCAGAATACACAGGCCAAGGCTTTGGACTTTTCTGTTGAGGGTCATTCCCTCTTTGGAACTCAGACAGAGGCTTATATGAAAGAGGTGGATGAGTACAATGCCACCTACAAAAGCAATTCTGCCAAAAAAAGGGTCTCTCTGTCCACTAGACCCTATAGGAAGGGAGGCAGGGGCACAACTTTCCACACCAGGCCTTTTTATCAGGCCGTGGCTGTACCTTAGGTTCAGCAGTACCCACAACAGGGGTACTGCAGGGGAAGAAGGGGTTCCAGGCGTGGTTCCCAGTCTCAGCCTCAGACAAAGAAAGACCCCTGACATGCTTTCCCAGGCTGCCTGTGGGTCCTAAAAGTAGAGTCAGGGTTTGTCCCTAAGCTTCAGAACCTTTCCCACTCTAAGAACGAGCATGTTCAAGCTAGCTTCCAATGCAGAAAGGATGCTGCTGGAAAAGGAAGTACAAAACCTACTGTCATTGGCAGTGAAACCTGTGCCCCCACCACAAAGGGGAAAGGGTTTTTATTTAAGATACTTCCTTACAACAAAGAAAAATGAGGAGTGGCAGCCTAGCCTAGACCTAAGGGTGCTAAACAGGCACTTATTAAAACCAAGGTTCAAAAATGGTAACCTTGTCACTAATTTTGCCAGCACTCCAAAGAGGAGATTAGTTGGCATCTCTGGACCTAAAAGAAAAAATTACTCACCTTAGTAATGTTGTTTCTTCTAATGGAGTCTTGCTATATTATGATTATTGCAGTTTGTCCCACCATTAGAACTGCTCCGGAGGTGAAAGAGTTAACTTCCATGCAGGGCATGGAACTTAGAGCGTGAGCTCGGTTAGAAAAGCTCTGTCTGGAATATTTCAAACTGAAACCGTCAGATCTTTATGAGCAAAACTCACTAAGGTTCTGTGTGGAAGCTGTAACCTACACTAGCCAACTGGCTACTTAAATATTAACACATTTTCCTGGTCCCAACACCAAGACTCAAGTCAGGGGACCAGAAAAAGAAGATAAGATAAAATAAAACACAACACCCAAACACCCCAAAAAAGAAGGGATTGAAAACAAAAAGGGGCATCAATAAGTGCCAACAGTGGACTGCCCACCCCATACCCAAAGTAGAAGTTCTGAGAGGGGCAGGCTGGGGGAGGTCATAATATAGCAAGACTCCATTAGAAGAAACAACATTACTAAGGTGAGTAATTTTTTCTTCAAACAACATGAAGTCTTGCTATATTATGACTACTGCAGACTACACAGCAGTACCTCCATGGAGGAGGGACAGAACCTACTTAGGGAATAGGTTCTGAAGCATGGCTGTGCCAAACCGAGCATCCCTCCTGGCCTGGATATCCAGGGAGTAATGCTTGGTGAAAGTGTGTACTGTTTTCCAAGTAGCTGCTTGACATATCTCTAAGATAGGGATGTCTCTGGCAGCAGCTAGAGACACAGCTGTACCTCTGGTAGAGTGAGCCCTCAGGCCTGAAGGGGGAACCTTACCCAGTTTTTGATAGCAAAATTGGATACAAGAGACAATCCACCTGGCAATGGATCTCTTAGTGGCAGGTTTCCCTTTCCCAACCTCACCATAAGTGAGAAATAATTGAGGGAGTCAAACCTGTGACCCTTGGTACGCCTATGTAGTAACTTAGGGCCCTCTTAACATCTGTTGTGCAACCTCCTCTCACCAGAGGAGGAATGGTCAGTGAAGAACACTGGAAGTGAAATAGATTGATTAAGGTGAAATCTGAAACCACCTTAGGCAAAACTTCCTGTTAGTCCTGAGGACTACCTTATCCTGTGAAAGGGAAATAAAGTCAGTTTCCACTGACAAAGCTTGTAACTCACTTATGTGCCTGGAGAAGTGATGGCTACTAGAAATACAGTTTTCCAAGTAGTACTTAAGCTCTGCCAAGACAGAGGTTCAAAGGGGTTGCATCAGCTGAGCAATGCAAACATTAAGATCCCAGGCAGGGGCAGGGTCCCTGAATGGTGGATTGGTATGAAGCAATCCCTAAAAACTTGGAAAATACAGGGTGAGCAGAAAGAGAAGAGGCTTCCTGCTGAAATAAAAGCAGAGACAGCTGCCAAATGCACTTTCAGGGTAGCTGGTCTCAGTCCCAAAGAATTAAGATGGACCATATAGTCCAAAACAGTGGGCAAATCAGCAGATTCCGGGAAATATGCTTCCAGAACACCATATGGAAAACCTTTTCCATTTGGAGTTATAAGTAGCCCTAGTGGAAGGCTTCCTAGAAGCTTCAAGATTTCGAACACCTGAGAAAGTTGTAGATCAGCAACTCTAACCCTCAAGAGCCAGGCCTTGAGGTTGAGGGATTTGAGATTCAGATACCAGACTCTCCCTGGGCACAGGTTAACAGGATTGTGGTTCCTGGGAGACACAGGGAAGATGGACTGCTAAGGACAGAAGGAGTGGGTACCAGGGCTGCCTGGCCCAGTCTGGAGCAATCAGGATCATCTTGCAGGGCTGAGATCTGATTTTGACTAGCACCTTGAACAGGAGAGGGAAGGGGAAGGCATAGAGAAACTTCCCTTCCCAATCGAGGAGAAAGGCATCCAGGAGGACTGAGCCCAACACTGGGGGCCTGCAACAAAAAAGTGGAAGTTGATGATTGTCTGGGGCTGCAAAAAGATCTATCTGAGGGTGCCCCATCTGGCAAAAACTATCCCCAGTACTGGGATCCAGTGACCATTCGTGATGGCCCTGGGAAATCCTGCTGAGAGCATCTGCCAGGACATTGTCCTTGCCTGGGAGGTGAACTGCTATGAGGGAAGTGTTCAGGGAATAAGCCAGAGACCACAACTTTATCACTCGGTGCACAAGGTCAAGACCGAGTGCCCCTTGTTTGTTGATGTACCACATTGTAGTGGTGTTGTCTGTTCTGACCTGTACCACTTTGTTCTGAACAGATGCAGAAAAACCTGAAGTGCTAGAAAACAGCTATGAGTTCCAACAGATTGATGTGGGAGCAGAGATTCCTGAGGGACCACAATCCCTGGGTGGAGAGGTCCCATGTGAGCTCCCCATCCCAAGAGGGACACATCTGTAGTAAGGGTCAAGGAGTGAGATAGAGGGATGAAGGGCACCCCTTGTCTCAGATTGCTCTGATCCTGCCACCACTGAAGGGCCTGGATCAGGTTCGAGTCACTGGGATCAACTTGGATAGGGAATCTCTTCTTTGAGACCAAAAGGCTCTCAAATGGAACTGAATGTCCCTCATCTGAAATCTTGCTCCTTGCACTACAGCTGTGGAAGCAGCCATGTGTCCTAGGAGCTGTAGGAAATGCCTTGCTGGTCGAGAGACCTGCAGAGTGAAGGATCTGAGACCAGGGTCCTTACCCTTTCTAGGGAAGGAAGGCTCTGGCTGTTTTAGTCCAGTTCTGCACCTATAAAGGTGAGTACCTGGACAGGTTCCAGAACTGACTTTGGAAGATTGAGAAGAAAGCCCAGAGAGGTAAGCAGCTGCTGGGTAACTTGCAGGTGTGATTTGACCTGGTCTGGAGAATGACCCACAATGAGCCAGTCGTCTAGGTAGGGAAAGATGGCAATCTTTTGCCTTCTTAAATGAGCAACTGCTACTGCCAGGCATTTTGTGAATACCTTGGGGCAGAGGTAAAGCCAAGGGCATTGCTTTGAACTGATAATGGCCTGAGGCAGTTCAATCTGAGGTACTTTCGTGGGAGCTTCTGATAAGAACATGGAAGTAGGCATCCTTGAGGTCCAGGGAAGCTAGCCAGTCCCCTGGCCTTAGGGAAGGTAAAATCATTCCTGGAGTCACCATTTTGAATTTTGGTTTTAAAAGGTGCTTGTTCAGATATCTTAGGTGCAGGATGGGCCGCCACTCTCCTGTCTTTTTTGGGGTAAGGAAGTACCTGGAGTACAGACCCTTGCCCTGGTGTAGGGGAGAAACCCTTTCTACAGCTCCGAGAGCCAGAAGGGTTGAGACTTCTGTTTCCAAAGCAAGAGTCTCTAGAGGGTTTGCAGGTGGAAAAGATCTGATTCTCATCTTTGGAAATTTTTTGAAGCTGAGAACCAGACCCTGGCTTACTACTTCCAGGACCCACTTGTCTGATGTTAAAGACTCCCAGTCCTGGACGAAGTAAGCCAGCCTGCCCCCTACAGGTAATGGAGAACCGGCCCTGGGCATCCCATCAGGGTGCCTGTTTGGCAGGGGCTTTAGGCTGAGGGGTGGGAGCAGGCCTGCTTGTACCCCGTCTGCCTCTCCCTCTGAAGAACCCCCTCTGAACATAAGCTGAAGAGGAGGCCTGGGTTTGGTAAAAAGGCCTGTGAAAAGGCCTGCCTCTACCCCTGGGGCTGCCTCTGAGGAGTGGCTTGCCGCTCCTTGGCTTGTGCACTCTATAAGTGGTTCTATATTCATCCATTTTCTTCATATAATTCTCTGTCTGCTCCCCAAACAGAGAATTTCCCACCACAGGAAAATCCATAGCCTTAGCCTGGGTATCCTGTGACAAACTAGTACACCTGAGCCAAGCCAATCTACAAAAAGCCACAGATGTAGCCATGACTCTAGAGGATACATCATTAGAATCCACTGCAGCATGGAATTGCACCTTAGATGCCTCAATACCATCCGCGACCACCTGCTCCAGCTCCTTGGCAAGCTGGCCAGGGGCCTGTTTGGCTAAAGCCATGACAGTATCCCATCTAGATTTTTGGTATCTTGCAACATAGGCCATATAATTTGCTTGAGTCCCAAGGACGCTGCCATGTATTGTTTTTTAGCCATGGCATCAATCTTCCTGGAGTCCTTGTCAGGAGGATGTGAAGCCAGGGGAATATTAGCCTTATCACAGGCTGCAGCCTGAACTACCCCCACATGGCTGCATTGCTGTGAAAGAAATTCTATATCAGGACCTGACAAAGTGTACTTCCTGTCCATCTTTTTATCCACAGGAGGCACAGAATTAGGAGCTTTTAAATTTTTATTGTTTGTTTCCTAAAGGATTTATGTAAAGGAATAGACAATCTCCTGGACTCTGGGATATCCATCATCTCTACAAAGTCAGGCTCCTCTTGCTCATCCACAGCTTCCTCCAAAGGAAGCTGGAGGGTTTCAGCAACTTTTTTATAAAACAGAAAATGAGAAGGGGACTCAGAAAGCCTAGGGGGAGATTCTCCTAAAGGTCTGTCTGGGGAGATGTCCGGTTCAATGGGCACATCCAGACTTTCAAAGTCACATTCACACTGTTCATAATCATCCTCCCCCTCCTCTGGTTCATAAAACTCCTCTATATCATATTCTTGAACCGGTGGAACCGGACGAACTGACCTTTTGCCAGATAGTGGCGGTTCGGACGGAACCGGGGAAAGTGACTGGACAATTTGGATTGCCCTGGCTATCTCTGCAGCAGTTGGAGAAGGAATTTTTGACTCCACACCTGCTGATTTTCCAGTTCTCTTTGCTGGAACTGGCTCCTCAGAGTCAGCTTTACGTTTGCCCGAGGAAGTCTGGCCCTGGTCAGAGGGCACTCCCTCCGGTTCGGTTGGCACTGAACCGGGCTGGCCATCTGGGTCAGCGGACTTTTTGGCCTCTCGTTCCCTGAGCCTACCAACTCTCTTATCTAGGGTAGCTGCAGAGAAATTCTTGCAAATCTGGCAGTCTGCATTGAGGTGGTCAAACCCCAGACAATAAACACATGTGGTGTGTGGGTCAGCCTTGGCAAAGGCTTCCCCACAGACACTACAGTGTTGAAACCCAGTGGGCCCGGTTTTTCTTTGGGTTTCTCAGACATAATGCCAGCTAACCAAAAACTTGCCCTTTTTCGCAGGGCAAGACACCTTTATCGGTTCCCCAATCGTGTCACGGGTCGTGGAAAAACTGTAATGAAATCTGTTTTTTAGAACCAATAAGAACCGGAACCGTGACTCTAAAAAGCTTTTAAAAGCTTCAGAATAAAGTTTCAAGATAACCTGATCGGTTCAAACCGAACGATAAACATTTACAAGTTCCACACAGAAATAAACCTGTCTATTACTTACAATACCACAGACAGAGCTTGAACCGATCGGTTTGTGGTTAAAATAATAATAATCAGTTAAATTTAACCGAGAAAACTCTTTAAACCGAGAAATGAACCGAGCAGTAGGAGGAATCTCCGGAGCGACTGTTCAGTGAGGCGGAGTAAAGAATCTGACGGTTTCAGTTTGAAATATTCCAGACAGAGCTTTTCCAACCGAGCTCGAGCTCTAAGTTCCATGCCCTGCATGGAAGTTAACTCTTTCACCTCCGGAGCAGTTCTAATGGTGGGACAAACTGCAATAGTCATAATATAGCAAGACTTCATGTTGTTTGAAGATGCTTACTTCCACATCCCCATAAGGGAGTCTCACAGAAAGTACCTCAAGTTCAGATTCCCTTCAGGTCATTACCAGTTCTCAACCTTGCCATTCAGTCTCACTTCAGCTTCAAGAGTGTTCACAAAGTTCCTGGCAGTGGTTGTGGCACACCTGCAAAGGCTAGGTGTCAGTTTTCCCTTATCTGGATGACTGGTTGGTGGTCAGAAAGTCACCACAGCAGCTAAGAGAACATCTGCAGCTCACCCAATGACTCCTAAAGTCACGGGGTTTTTCTGATAAATCTCCAGAAGTCTGTTCTCCCTGCACAAGTGCTGCAGTTCATAGGAGCAGAATTAAATAAGCAAGAGGGCAGGGCTTTACCTACCTCTGGACAGGGTAAGAAGTATTCTGTAAATGGCAGGATCCTTCAGCCTAAACAGACCAAAAACTGCAAGACAGTTTTTACAACTTCTGGGCCAAATGGCAGCCGCCACTGGCACAGTCCTGGGTTCCAGGTTCCAGATGAGAGACATCCGATTCCACCTCAGGGCACATTGATGTCAGAGAAAGGATCCTCTCTCAAAGCTAATCCCAGTAACAAACACGTTATGCCAGGCCCATCAGTGGTGGAAAGAGGAAGCCAACCTAAGGGAAGGGGTTCCTTTTCAAAATAAGTCTCCATCAGTGATTCTCACAACAGATGCATCACTACTGGGGTGGGGCACCCATCTAGGGGATCACGGCACTTGGTCCAGTGCAGAATCACTCCAGCATATAAATCTGCTGGAGCTCAGAACAGTGTTGCTGGCAATCCAAGCCTTCACACCACTAATACAGGGAAGGGTGGTACAGGTCAGAACAGACAATACCACCACAGTGTATTACATAAACAAGCAGGAAGGAACAAGGTCAGATCCTCTCTGCACAGAAGCTAAGAGAATTTGGAGTCTGACCTGCTCCCTAGGAGTTTCCCTTTCAGGCCATTCATCTGCCAGGCAAGGGCAATACCCTAGCAGATGCTCTGAGTCAGATCAACTGGGCCCATGATGAATGAACCTTAAACAGACAGATGGTGGAAGTGATTTTCAGAAGGATGGGCACCCCAGAGATGGATCTCTTTGCATCCCATGAAAATCACCACCTGCTACAGTATTGTTGCAGACTCCCAGCTCAGGGAACAATACCCCTGGATGCTCTGGTTCTGGACTAGTCAGGGAAGTACCTGTATGCATTCCCTCCTTTCCCCCTTGGTGTACAGTGTGCTACTCAAGCTCAGGTCCCAACCAGCTTCAATGATCTTGATCACTGCAGATTTGGCCAGGCAGCCTTGGTACTCTCTGCTGCTCTCCATGTCTGTAACTGAGCCAGTACACCTTCCTCGGAGGCACAACCTGTTAACCTCTAGTCAGGAGAGACTCCTGTACCCGAACCTCAAATCCCTCAGGCTTAGTGTTCTGGACATTTTAAGGGGGTACAGGAAGCCTTCCACCAAGAAAACCTATGCCTCAAAATGGAAAAGGTTTTCTATCTGGTGCCAGCTCAGGCAGGGGTTCTAGCTGTGCTGGATACCTTACACATTTGCATTCACTGGGTGTACAGCCCACTACTCTAAGGGTCCACCTAGCTTCAATGTCTGCTTACACCTCGGCTGGGAAGAATGCCTCACAGGGAACTGGTGCCAGCCTGGGACCTAAATGTGTGTATTGCTAAGCTCATGGGTTCCTCCTTTGAACCCATGTCTTCAGCTCCTTTGAAGTATGTCACATGGAAGATGGTTTTCCTAGTAGCAATTACTTCTGCCAGAAGGATCAGTGAGCTCCAGGCTCTCTGCCTTGAACAGGTGTACATTTCATTCCACAGGGACAAAGTGGTTCTGCTAACAAACAGGAAATTTCCTCCAAAAGTGGTCTCGGACTTTCATTTGAACCAGTCCGTTACCCTACCTGTTTTCTTCACTGAACATTCAAGCTCTGGTGAGCATAGACTGCACAGTCTTGATGTCAAAAGAGTTCTTAGCTACTACATGACTGTCACTAAGGACCATAGGCAGGGCAGGAAATGGCTGTTCCTGACTTATGGGGATGTGGGAAAAGGAAGTCCAGCATCTAAGAGGTCCATTTCTCACTGGATAGTTCAGTGTATTCAGTTTTGCTACTCAAAAGCTGGGAAGGAGCTCCCAGCAGGGCTGAAAGCCCATTCCACAAGGGGTGCAGCTGCTACTATAGCAGATTCCAGGGATGTTCCACTGGCGGACATCTGTAAAACAGCTACTGTACCTGGAAAATGGTGCACACTTCAACTAAGTATTACAGCCTGGGCACACAGGCTAGGAGTGATGCCAGGTTTGGCACAGCTGTCCTGCAGAGTCTATATTCCCAAAGTAGGTTCTGTGCCCACCTCCAGAAGTACTGCTTCTTAGTCTGCGTAAGAGTTAGGAATATGGGAGTAGTCCTGGGGTGAGAAGAAAAACATTACTTACCATAGGAATCTTGTTTCTACCAGGGGATACTCCAGTATCCATAGCTCTCCTACCCTGCCTCCCCTGCTAGAACCAGTGGCCTCTGCACTCCATGCTGTGTAATCAGTGGTATGAGTGCCACACTCTGGCATTTCTGTTGAAACTGTTTTCATTGGTTTTACCCTCTTCAGGTGATTCTGACATTTGGGGGGGGGTGGTTGGTGTTATTCCATCCTGTTGGAGGCTTTTTGGGTGGTGTTATTTTTATTATAGTGTTGTATAGGTATTTCCCTCATGAGGCCTGTCTTGTCAGGCGTCCATGAAATCTGAGAGGTTGGAATATAGGCAGTTAATAGGGGCAGCATTTGAAAGTGGCATGTGCCAATGGTGTTCCATCATTAGCATAACATTTCATCTCTGGGCAGATCTGGCTTAAAGGCATACTGCATAAGTTCCCCTGGAAGAAGCACGATTACTATGGTAAGTAATTTTTTCATGTATACCCTTGAGGAAAGGAGGGAGAGGGGGACATGATAGAAACTTTCAAGTACCTCAAGGGCTCAAAGTCCAAGAGGGTAGCATCTTTTAGAAAGAGAGATGTGCAAGAACAAGGGAGTACAATTTGAAGATAGAAGGGGGACAGCTCAGGGGCAACATGAGAAAGTATTTTTTGATGGAAAGGGTGGTGGATGCATGGGCAACGTGAGGAACTATTTTTTCATGGAGGGGTGGTGGATGCATTGAACGGCCTTCCTGAGGAGGTCATGGGGTCAAAAACAGTGGAGGAATTCAAGAATACATGGGACAGACATGAGGCAATTATAGTGGGGGGTAGGAGGAAGTGGGCTGTTGGTTAACTAGGATCTGCAGCATATCCAATAGGTAGGGGAAATGGGCAGACTAAGTGGGCCAAGCAGTCCTTATCTATCATCAAAGTCTATGTTTCTATGGTCACAAGCATCACACCTTCAGTCTTATCCCATCAAAGTGATGAAAATGAAAATTACTAATTCACCGTAATTGTTGATCTTCCAGAATATCTTCACCACCTAGTCACGCATATGGTTCAAAGTTCATTTATTTAAATGTGCATCACCAAATTACAGTACAACACATATAAGTTATAGAATGTTTAAAAACGGATAAATACAATACCTATCTTATAACAGGAGATAGAATATAAAGTACATTCATATCTTTAGCAGCCTAATGGATGCTATCACAAATCTTGCTAGACTGTACATTATGGCTATATCCTTTGTATTTAATAGAAATTTAAATTTTTCTTCCCTATTCAGATTTTCTATTTTTGAGATATAGGGCAAAAGCCACTGTTCCCTCAAGCCTACTAGATTCTCACGGTCTAATAGAATATGACTTGTCCACTTTCCTGAACATTTGCTCTTACAGTCTATCCCTTCATTAAAAACTGTCCATTCCATAAATCCAGTACAGGGCCCCATATTGACATCAAATCTTAGAATTGCAATCACTTTATAATGATTATTGTTCTCACGCTTCAAAAGATAATCTTCTCTTGTATGCGTATTCTTTATTTTCCTATAGTTACCAGAATTAGTTGTGGATGAAATATGCTCACGTTTAGTGATGTCAATTACTCTTTCAAGTATCCTGTTTTGTATAATGTTGATATTGTCCTCTATATCTAACTGTACAGTAGTAGGTAAACCAAGTTTCCTAAGCAGCCCATCCAACTCTTTGACCCAAGTCCATTTTTGAATAATGTATTTCCATCAGTCTCCCTTATTTTACTGCCTTTCCAACAATTGTATAGAATTTGATTCCACTCTTTGTTTTAGTGCATTTTTATAAGAAATTTAACCTGACCACAAACCACTTTTGGTTTTAAGGATATAGATCCTGTCTCTGCCCTAATACATTCTTCTGGAATAAACTGTGGGATATTTAATATTAACCTAATACAAAGATTTTGAATCCGTTCTAACATGTTTTTATCTTTTTGTGAACCCCAAACTTCTGGTGCATATAATAATGAAGATCCTACCTTTGCCCTAAATAACTCTAGCATAGTCACACCAGAGTTATTAATATATTGCTTTGAAAATATATTTATAGCCAGTACTGTCTACCCCATGTTTTATTTTCTATCACATGGGGTCTCCTTATTTGTTCACTATGTAGTTGAACACCTAAATATGTATAGCTATCAACTTCTACAAATGTTATTTAATTTCCATTTATAGTTCAATTTTTTTGATCTATTTATTACAAGTATCTTTGATTTATCTACATTAATAGTTAGCTGCAGATCAGACAGTGTCTCAGCCATATTTAATGCTTGCTGCAGACCATTTGTAGTTTTCGATAATATTTATTTATTTTATTTATTTGTAAAATCAGTTTACAACCTTTGAGCCAGAGGCTCGTTTCCAAAGGTACTTCGTCACATAAAGACATACATTGTGTTTTTGGTTACATAGCGTAGGTTTGCAAAACAATAGGCGTTCAACAGAGGCACCACGTCACATTGTGGTCAGACAAATACATTTGGGTTACAGGGTACATGTAAGTTGAGAACAGGTTAACACAAGTTGGTATCAATAGTGAGCAATCTAGTAGGTAAACACTGAAACAGCTGGTACTGGCCAGGTTAAACATAAGCATGGTGTACAGGGAAGTGGTGGTGGGGATGGCTAGGTGGAGAGCCGCCCGGAGGGTGTTGCCAAGAGAAGTAGAGGTGGAGGCAACTTTCAGAGACAGGAGCAGTTACGAGTGTTGATGATGTGGTTTCGAAGGGTGGTTTTGAACTTAGAGATGGTGGTGGCATTGGAGATGGGGGCAGAGAGAGAGTTAAACCAGGTTGGGGCTCTATAGCTGAAGGACCTCTGGCCACGGCTGGTTCTTGATCTGGGGACCATTAGAGTGGTCTTGTTGGAAGACCATGTTGCAATAGTGGGAGGGCTCTGGTGGATGGATGCCGTTACCGAGGGAGAGCCGAGTAGGGTTTTTGTGAGGAGACAGGTTTGGTATTGGAGCCGTTCATTCAGGGTAAGCAATTTGGCCTCAACATACAGCTGACAGGTGTGAGTGAGCCTGGGGCACCAGTAATCAATCTGCAGGCTTTGTTCTAGGTTATGAATTTTTGAGTGCAGTGGTGTCAGCAGCACCATACACTGGTAGGCCATAGTCTACAAGGGACAGAACAGATGATGTAACAGCGAGCGGAGAGCATTTGGGAAGGCGGTTCTATGGAGGAAGAGAATGCCCAGCCGTATGTTAGTGGCGGATGTTAGGCATCGATGTGGTTGTGAAATGTGAGGCTGAGTCAAGGAAACCCCAAGGTATTTGTAGGAGCAGACTTGTTCCAGTGGCTGATTGGTACTTGGAAGGATATAGAGTGGGTGGTTGCCAGCTTTGTTTTGGGGGTGGGAAAAGAGCATAGCTTTGGTCTTTTTAAGATTGATGATGAGTCTGCACTCCTTAAACCAGGCTTCTGCACTGTTGAAAGACTACTGTAGGGTGTCCTGGAGGGAGATGGGATTGCGGTGGGTGGCAAAAAGGACAGCGTCATCTGCATACAGTAGAATTTTGCCAGGGCAAGCACTGGGCAGGGTGTTCAGATAGAGTGAGAAGAGAAGGGGGCCCAGGATGGAGCCTTGGGGGACCCCAGAGTGAATGGGATGGGTATCGGAGAGTGTGCTATTGATTTTTACACACTGCGATCGAGTGTCAAGATAGCTTGTGCACCATGCTAAGGGGCCAGCCGAGAGACCAGTGTGGCAGAGTGCATTCAGCAGAAGTGGGTGGGAGATGGTGTCCAAGGCCTTTGAGAGGTCTATGAACACTGCACCAGCTAGGGAGCTGGTATCCAAGGAGGAGTGTAGGAAGTTGGAGAATTCAATTAGGGCAGTGCTGGTACTGTGACCAGCATGGAAGCCATGTTGCTCTGGGCATAGAATGTTATGCTTAGCCAGATAATCAGTGATTTGAATGGCCACCACTTTCTCCAGGGCTTTAGAGATGGGGGGGGAGGATGGAGATTGGCCGGTAGTTGTTGGCCGATGACCTGTCACCCCCTTTGTGAATTGGTGTAATAATGGCTGTTTTCCACGCTGTGGGAATTTGTCCCAGGCAGAGTGACTGGTTAATTAGGCTGGTGAGTGGGCAAGGACTTCATCTAGCACCAGCCTGAGGATACTGGGGTCCAGTGAGTCATTGCCGGACTGTTGCCATTCAAAGCTTTGACTAGGATGGGTCTGGCTTCCCGGTGGAAATCTCTGCAGGTGGAAGCTGGGGCACTGGAGGATAGGGGAGGTTGGTTGGGGAGGATCAAAGAAATTATAGGAGGACTGAGCTAAGGTCAGTGAAAGCGGTGTTGAACCAGTTAGCTATGGTGGCAGGCTCGGTGGTGGTGGTAGTGCCATTTCTAGTGAGCTGGGATGGGGCAGGGAGCGGCATGCCTAAGTTGCTTAATATTATCCCAGAAAGTCCGGCCAAGCCCCAGGAGGAGTGTAAGGGAGGCCTGGTAATGGTTGGCCTTGGCTTTCCTGATGGCCCATGAGCACTTATTCCGGCTGCATTGTAAGCCTGCCTATCAGACAGACGACCTGCTTTCAGTGGCAGTGCCAGAGGTTATCCCGATTCCTTAGTAATTGTAGAAGGCCGGGCTAACCCAGGGTGCATTCTGTTTTTGGACCGGATTTTGGTGAGGGGCACAAAGAGATCACAGGCCATGTTGAAGGTGTGAGTGAAGAAGGTAGGCAGCGCAATGTCAGTAGTATGATGAATGGGGGACCAGTTTATCTGGGTGAGGAATACTTTAAGTTTTTTCTAGCCCACCAGGGCGGAGGCGCCATGGAGGGTGGTCTGGGCTTTGGGTTTGGGATTGAGACAGCCCAATGAAATAGGATAGGAGTGTGGTCACTTAGGGAGTCTGGGAGGACCTGGATGTTTTGGATTTTATGGGGTCGGTTAGTTATAATAACATCCAGAAGGGTGCTGGTACCTCTCTTAGGGTTTATTCTTGTGGGCTGAGTGACAAGTTGCTTCAGGTCTTGGGCGGCAAATGAGTCTCTGATCGCAGATGAGGAGGTACTGAGCCAATTTACATTAAGGTCCCCAACTAGGATTTGTTCTGCCTTATGGTGGAGGGTTGCCAGGTAGTCCGTTAAAGATACCAGGGCCGGGTGCTGGTTCTTTGGAGGAACGTAAGCTGTGGTGAGATAGAGAGGGCTCCTAGACGGGTCCGGCGTGAGTTTGAGGGTAAGAGCCTGGGCCCCATTTACAAGGGCAGGGGTTGGGAGTGCGTGTCCAAGTATTGTGTCCCTAGTGTAGATTGCACAGCCACCCCCTCGTTTGCCTACTCGGTCCTCCCGGTATAAGGTATAGCCTGTCAATGTCATCTGCATATAACATAATATTTAAACTAAAATCTGCAATTTTAGGAGCATCAGAATTACATTTATCCAGCCTATATACAATCTGATCTATGTATAGGTTAAAGAGCAAGGAGCTAATAGACAGCCCTGCTTAACTCTCTTAATGGTACTCATTGGTTCAGTTAACTTTCCATCTGTTGTATACCTTATTTGAATCAGGGTATCTGTATATAATTTCTTTATTAGGACCACTAGTTTACTGTCTAGCTATACCCCATGCTGTTAAGATCTCCCACATCATTTTCCTGTTCACATTATCAAAGGCAGAGGATAAATCCAAGAAAGCCAAAAATAAGGGTTGCTTCTTATCTTTAAATTTTCTAATCAAGTGATTTAAAATAAAAATATAGTCTATTGTTGAATATCTTTCTCAGAAACCAAATTGTCGATTACTTAGAATATTGTTCTTCTCCACCCATAAATTAAGCTTTTGAAATAAAATGTGTGTAAATATCTTGGCAGAAATGTTTTGTAAAGCTATTGGACAACAATTGCTAGGAGAGTATTTATCACCCTTTTTATGAAGTGGGACCAATTCTGCTGTTTTCCATGAGTGTGGGATCTCTGCCTCTTCTATGATATAGTTAAATAGTCTACTAAAGATATCTAGCCACCATTCCACATTGTTCTGATAGAACTCAGCAGGGATACAGTCTGTGCTCGGAGCTTTATTCTTTTTTGTGCACATATTACATTATTTATTGCTATATTTGTGACCTTATATTTGGTCACACAGTTATTTTATTCTTATAAGTTGGTTTCTATAGATAAATTTCTTTTTTACCCATATTTGTTCAGAATTATATAATCTTTTAAAATGTGAGATCCATTCATTTTCATGTATATTTGCATCTATATTTCCATTATAACCTTGTTCTGCATGTGTAATTAAATTCCAAAATTCTTGTGTATTCTTTACATGTATTGCCATTTGCATTAGATCCCATAGTCTTTTATTGTGATTATTTTTTTCATTTTAATAAGCATCCCATAGTCTCTTCTTAAAAACATAAGAGCAGTACTATAATTAACATTAACATTTTCCCTGTATAGTCTAGCAATTCTATTTAAAAGTTTGTTATATTTTCTACAATGAGTATCATACCATGGATATCTTTCAAGTGCATTTACGTTCTTCTTATGTTCACTTGTATTTACTCTTATTTTTTTCTTTCATATAGGAATTCAGATCTTCATCATTTTTAATAATATTTTTAATAATATTGTCAGTGTCAGTGGCTCAGTAGGTAGCACACTCGCCTCTGGGGCCGGGAGATCAGAGGGCTGTGGGTTCAGTTCCCACATCTGGCACTTGGGTTAATATCCCAGTACTGACACTGTAGTGCAGCATGAGAGGGGTGCTGCACTTTTGAGGTGCCGTCTTTCAGATGAGACATTAAACCAAGGTCCCATCTGCCTGGATTGGTGGTGGTTCGGGTGGATGTTAAAGATCCCATGGCACTTATCGAAAAAGAGTAGGGGAATTTCCCCGGCGTCCTGGCCAAATTTCCCTCATTCACTAAAAATACCACCAACAGCTTAATCTGGTTCAAGGTCAGTTGGCATTCATCTGTATCCCCCTCCCCCGGGTCGTGCCTGAAAATAGGCAGGATTTATCTAGTGCACTTACCAGGTCAACAAAAACTAAATAAATAATATAATTTCCCGTAGCTTCTAGTAGTGATTTTTAAATCTGCAAAACTTCCTCCTGACATTGCAAATTACCCATTTTTTCTTTCACTAATGGATTCCATCATACTCTTTTTTTTTTTTTTGGGAAATGGTCAAATGTTGATCCAACTCCTCCTCCATATCCCTGGCATAGAGATCGCAACAGTGTGCAAAATCTAATGTCAGGGAAATTGGAAAAATTGCCAGATGTACTTTCTGTCAATACTTCAAACTTACAGATTTTCTTGTATAATGAAATATCTAATATAGCTAGATATAATACAGATCCTCCATTCTTTGTAGGAAAAGTAATTTCACTGGATCTATCTTCCTTGGTTCTTTCATTTGCCACACAAAGGTTATGATTAACTATAAATTCAAGAAGTATGTCACCTTTTTTATCATTCTTTAGCTCTTTAGAGTTTTTTAAAGGAATATTACCATAACGTCCCATATCTTTAACATTTTTAAATATGTCTAATTCATTTTGCTTTCCCAAATGGACATTCCAGTCTCCCATCATTATTATGTGCTTGTTTTCCCAATGATAACAGTAACCATCCAATAACTTTGACAATTCATCCAACTGGCTCTTATATTTGGCAATGTCCAAGGAGGGTAGCAAATACACATTCACCAATACAAAGACTTCTCCATTTTCGGCCCTAATTTCTAGCAATATCCAACTTGCCTTAGTCAAATTAACAATTTTCACAATAATCATTCTGCTTTTTGTATCCAATAAAATCATCAAGCCCCCTTTATATCTTCCTTTTAAATTCAGTCTTTTCCCTGGTATGGTTACTTTATTGTAACCGTTAAAGTTTACTTGATCATTTACATGTAACCAGGTCTCTTGTAGAAGTATTATATCATGGTTACTAATCAGGGTTTGCCATATACCATCATCAGTGTTCCCACTTATACCAGCTATATTCTAAGATAGAATTTTAACACCTCTTTTTATGGGGGTCTTGATGGTTTTCTGGCTTCAATCAGACAGAATTGTTATAGCATCATCTGTTGTTAATTCAAGTGAATCAGTCGATAAGTGGGACAACAATTCAAACTGATTATGAATTGAGCTATTTGCCCTTGTTTTATGTTCATTTTCTCCTTCACTTGGGACTTGTTCCCAGGAATCTTCCAAGACTAGGCTATTGTTTATCCTTAGCCCCCTCTGTTTTCTACCTCTAATTACTCATGGAAACATAGACTTTGACGGCAGATAAGGACCACTTGGCCCACCCAGTCTGCCCATTTCCCTACCTACTCGATAAGCTGCAGATTCTAGTTAACCAACAGCCTACTTCCTGCAACCCTCCACTATAATTGCCTTGTGTCTGTCCCATGCATGTTTGAATTCCCCCACTGTTTTAGACCCAACGACTTCCTCAGGAAGGCTGTTCCATGTATCCACCACTCTCTCTCGTGAAAAAAATTTCCTCACATTACCCGAGCCATCCCCCAACTTTAAATTGTGCCCTTTGTTTCTTACACGCCTTTTTGAAAGATGCTACCTCCTGGACTTTGTTGATCTCTTGAGGTACTTGAACGTTCTATCATGTACCCCGTCCCTCCTTTCATCAAGAGTATACATATTAAGCTCTCTCAGTCTCTCTTCATGTGGTTTCTGCTGCAGACCCTGCACCATTTTAGTTGTCCTCCTCTGGACTGCTCCCATCCTGTCTATGTCCTTGCGTAGATGAGGTCTCCAAAACTGCACACAGTACTCCAGATGGGGTCTCACTAACTGTCTGTGTAGAGGGATAACCACTTCCCTTTTTCTACTTGTGATGCCCCTTCCTATGCATCCCAGTATCCCCCCTGGCTCTCCTTACTGACTTTTCACATTGCTTACCCACCTTTAGGTCATCTGATATGAGTATCCCCAGGTCCCTTTCAATTTGTGTTGTTGTTAGTACCTCCCCTGCTATTGTGTACTCTTCTCCTGGGTTTTTGTTCCCAGGTGCATTATTTCTTGCACTTCTTTGCATTGAATCTAAGTTGCCATATGTCTGACCATTCCTCCAACCTTGCCAAGTCTCTTCTCATCTTTTCTACCCCTCTTGTGTATCAACTCTGTTACAGATCTTTGTGTCATCTGCAAAGAGGCATACCTTTCTCCAGACCCTCTGCAATGTCACCTATAAAGATGTTAGAGGACTGGACCCAGTACTGAGCCTGAGGTACCCACTAGTAACCCCTTTTGGAATGTGTTCCATTCACTATTACCTTCTGTGTCCTGTTGTGCAGCCAGTTTGTTACTCAGGCTACCACCCTGGGACCCACTCCCAGGCTGGCTAACTTGATTATTAATCTTTTTTGCAGCACTGTGTCAAATGCCTTGCTAAAGTCTAGGTAGGCCATATCCACAGCCCCTCCCTGGTTTATTACTTTGATCACCCAGTCAAAGAAATCAATTAGATTCATCTGACATGACCTTCCTGCTGTAAATCCATGCTGCTTTGGGTCCTGTGCCCCGCTGGCCTCTAGGTACTCAACAATTCTTTCTTTCAGAAGTGATTCCATCATTGTCAGTGTCAGTGGCTCAGTAGGTAGCACACTCGCCTCTGAGGCCGGGAGATCAGAGGGCTGTGGGTTCAGTTCCCACATCTGGCACTTGGGTTAATATCCCAGTACTGACACTGTAATGTAGCATGAGAGGGGTGCTGCATTTCTGAGGTGCCGTCTTTCGGATGAGACGTTAAACCGAGGTCCCATCTGCCTGGATTGGTGGTAGTTCAGGTGGATGTTAAAGATCCCATGGCACTTATCGAAAAGAGTAGGGGAATTTCCCCGGTGTCCTGGTCAAATTTCCCTCATTCACTAAAAATACCACCAACAGCTTAATCTGGTTCAAGGTCAGTTGGAATTCATCTGTATCCCCCTCCCGGTCCTGCCTGAAAATAGGCAGGATTTGTTTAGTGCACTTACCCGGTCAACAAAAGCTAAATAAATAAAATAAAATAAAATTTTCCCTACCACTGAGGTCAAACTTACAGGTCTGTAGTTTCCTGCTTCTGCCTTGCTCCCACTTTTGTGAAGGGGAATCACATCTGCCCTCCTCCAGTCCTCAGGTGCTGCCCCATCCTGCCATGATTTGTTAAAAAGCATGGCCAGTGGTGTCACTAGGTCCTCCCTTAGTTCTTTTAGGATTCTGGGGTGAATCCAGTCAGGCCCCATTGCTTTGTCCACCTTGAGTTTTAGGAGTTCTTTCAGGACTCTTTCTTCTGTGAATGGACTGGTGTCAACCCCCCTACCCAGAGTGCTTCTATTGTCTGGTTTAGGTAACTCCTCCTCATCTTCTTTTGTGAATACTGAGCAAAATATTCATTCAGTATCTCTGCCTTTTCACTGTCTCCTCTGCCCACCTCCCCTCTCCTTTATTAATCTTCACTATCCCTCCCTTAATCTTTCTATGCTCCCTAATGTACCTATAAAAGGTTTTATCCCCCTTCTTAACTGAGTTGACTATTTTTTCCTCGGTTTGGGCCTTTGCTAGTCTGACTGCCTTCCCCACTTCTTTCTGCTTTAATTGATACAGTTCCCTGCCATGCTCCTTCTGTGATTCCTTATACTCGATCATATTCTGGTGACCCTTTCATCTCATATTAAATTACCACAGTTTTCTAACTATCATGTGTTGATGTGACTAATTTTCCATCTTTTGATCTTCTAGCTGCTGTTGTTGACCTGTCTGGTCCTTAACCTTTGAGAAATTTCTTGTAGTGGTATCCAAGTCCATACCTACTTTTTTTTTATCTCATTTATAATTCCCAGAACATATTCTCATCCCTTATAATTTTTAAGTACCAAACATACAAGTCCCTTATCCGGTAGTGTTTTGTATCTATATGCTGATACAAGATCCTCCCATGAGATCTTGTTTTTCAGCTGTGCCTTAATGATATTATAGACTGCTATCTTAAGGGGGAAGGGACTTTCTCTCCTAGTTTTTGGGATTTCCTTAAGATAGACTGTTGGTAGTTTGCCACCTTGCTTACTTCCCATGCTTTTTCCTCTGTTTTCAGTTTCTTTTCTTCTTTTATCATCATTTTGAACATTCATATTATCCATTTTGTAGGGATCCATTTGTATTCCTTTTTATTTCACCTTCTTCTCCTTCTGTTTTCTATTAATCTTGACTACTTTTTCTTGAAGATCTTTCCTATGTCTTTGCTCCTGTATTTCTTTATATTCTTTTTCTGCAATTTCAGCTGTAATTTCACTAATCGTTTTCTCTTTCTTTTTATCTTCCTTTTCTATTACTTTCACTTGTCTTTCCATCATTAGTTGATTGTCAATTTAAGTTCCTCTAATTGCTTTTTGTTCTTTAAACTCTTTCCTTATAGTTCCCATTGCAAATTCGTATAGACCAAAATAGTTTTTATTTCAGATAGTTGTTTACTAATTAGCATGTTAGCTTGAACATTATAATCTTCCAATGGTTCTACATTCTGACTAACATGGATAGTTTTCCTCCATTGTTTGACTAACTACAGGTGTTATATTATTTTCACTCATTATCCCATTTTCTCTCCATTAATGAAAGGGCAATAACGTCTTCAAAATCTGCTAGGTAGTCCTCTTTCCCATCATCACTTCCTTGTGTCATCTGACTCACAGCTTGTTGTCTGAGTTTTATGCCTTCCAGGTTGGTGTTCTCATGTCATTGTGTCTGATTAGAGGTCTCCAGTGCTCTAATTGTTTTCAAAATATACTCCCCTGGATGACTATCCTCTAATCCCATACCATTTATAGTTGAATTAAACTTTGGTGAAGATGTTACATGGGTTACTTCTGTTTTACTCACCTTATCCATAAAATCTGTTATTTTTTTCATCTTATTCTTTTTTTAATTTAGCATCAAGCTTAACCAATTTATCATGTCTAAGTCTCATTAAATCCACATCAGTAGTTACTTCCATGATTTCTAGAGGAAAGATGCAATAACCAGGATAAATCACTTAGCACTATGTTGTAATTAGTGCAGTCACCTATAAATACAAATTATTTCAGATCAATCCAGTCTCACAATACTAGTATATAATAGTAATATATGTCCAGTCCAAAACTTTGTTTGATAGCGATCAAGAAGATTCAGTAATATCACCTTATCCTCCAATGACACAGTTAAACAATCAACTTATTTCTTCTAATATTTATATCTTCCCTTTTTAGTTCAGCATGCATGAATAAAAAAAATGTGTTTTATATCACTGTAGAAGCACTTCTTCATAAATCCTTAATGATCCAAACATATATCAATAATAGTAATCCAGACTTGAATTTCCTTGCTTCTTTCCAGCTACTATATATCCAAACTCAGAATGAAAGGGAATATCACCAACTATCCAGATAAACACTAAAAAGAGGGGGAAAAAACAAGGGAGTTTTAATAGTACAGTCAATATTCTAAGAACCATAAAATAGGGCTAATATCTAAAATTTACATTTATACAGTTATACCAAAATACCACAATAAAAATTTCAAAAAAAAAAAAACAAAGGGAGAAAAACTTACAATGATCAAATTCCCAAGAGCAGCTGGGAAGTAGATCAGAGTAGTATGGCAATAAAACAGCAGCAAACTTTGCTACAGTTGAAAACCATTCAAGGCAAAAAGACTTTCTCTCATGCTGGGAGCAACAAAGCAAAAGATAGCATGGCAAATGCTCGAGAAAACAAACTCCTAGATTACTAAAGAAACGCAACCAGGTCTTTTACAGTCACCTCAAAACCAGCGCCATGCTTACTGCCTGCAAAAATGAAGACCGTACTTCAAGAACGCCAGCACATGTGCAATAAATACTCTGGGCAGTCCGTCACATGACCAAAATGGTGCGAAATATAAAACAAAACATAAAAATACAAAGAATTAATAAAAAAATGACTTTTGATCTTATCTGCATAAACAATGTAAAATCACCGATTAGGCTGGTGAGAGGGAGAATGAAAAAAAAAAATCAGAGCAGGAGAACACTGAACACCCCAAATGTACTAAATCAAACTAAAAATTATTTCATAATAGTCACGTAGTGGAATCGCAATGATAGTCTGTATAACAGCAGAAAAAAAAATTTCAAACTAGTCTGAGTAGATCCAAACACTTCAGCATTTCAACAGTCAGCATTTCTAATTTCAACAACACTCAGCACCCTGTAGTCTGCAATCTGTGTCCTGCATCTGCCGTCTACAGTCATGGAGTGGCTATTTTGGCAGTTTCAGCCCGTCCAGGCCTGTCTCAGTTCTGAACCACAGGGCCAAATCTGCAGAATCCACCAGTCATCTCAGTGTGCTTCGGAATCCTCTGACCACTTCTCTCCACACCGCTCCATCTGCTGATTACTCTGGCTCCTTGCTCAGTCCCCACAGAACCTCTCCTGAATTTTCTCCTCCAGGGCAGCTCCACCACAGGACTCTGACCACCTGAAAGGGTACAAACAGGATAAGGGCCAGCAACACTGGAAACACCAAGCAGCACAAGAAATTCTGGTAAGAACCTAGAACTTCAAGAAATATATAGGCAACAACAGCATACCATTTAATAATCTTGCTTATTTGCATTTCTAGGTTACTGCTAGAGAGCTAGTGTTCCTCTCCACTGTGCAGCTGCTCCTCTCCCCAACACTAGGGATCAAGGTGTGCAATAGGAACACATCACAAACTGACTGCTCTAGGTTAGTGGCAAATAATTTTATTTAGCAGTGAAAAAAGCTCCTGCTTCCTTCTTAGGAAGCATGTGAGACCAGCCAGCCAATCAGGTGTTACTACAAGGATAGATGTCACTCACCATTCATTCTGATCAAAGACTTTCAGCAGTAAGGAAGTGCATAAGGGCCTGTGCCAGAGGCACCAGGAAGCAGGCACTTGTGACAGCACCACCCATGAGACTCCCATATAACGTGGCATTTGTGGAGTGGCCAGTAACCAATGCCGACCCCCTGCTCACCTCTGTTCTCTCAGCCAAGACAGAAACACAGTGGGAGAGAAAAATGAGAAGAGAGGCAAAAATGCCCAAGGGGGTAGGGAAAAGGATATAGGATATGAAATGAACAACACAGTAAAACCTGACTACCAAAGAGTGGAAGGGAGGGTGGTTCCTAGGTAGTTCATTTTTGTTTCCCTTCAAAAAAAAAAAAGAGTCCAAGGTCACCTGGGCAGCAGACCTCCTATAGGTGTAAGGATGCCTGTGAAATAGGAAGAGAACACCACACAGGTTCATCCTAAGTAGCAGTGGCAGGCAGGAAAGCAGCAGATCTGAATCCAGGAAACAAAAAATCTATAGGGAAACACAGATGACCAACCTTGAACTACAGGAGGGCAGAAATTGGTGGGCATGCAGATAGAGATAGGGGGGCCCTGCAGAATAGAGACTCCACAGGGAGACCAACAGGGGCTCTAGGGTAAAGATCCCTGTAACCCTGTGGGGGGGGGAGGGGCAGAGAGACTGCACCAAGTTATGCCCCAAGACCTAGTCTGGTAAAAGAAGACATAAGCCCTGTTGCAAGAAAAATAATGTAATGCAAACAAAAGCATAAAAAGTTAATGTTACACTGCATGCAGGGGAAAAAAAACAATGCAACTGAGATCACAGAGACAACACCTCTCTGCCAGAAAATAACCTGTTCTCCTTCTCTTTTTTCTTTTTTTTTAAATATGTGCAATAACACTGTGGTTTTAAGGAACAAGGGGATAGCCCTTGCTGTTCCATAGCATATGGAATGGAGAAGGAGAAACAGACTGACCCAAACCACTGACAAAGTCAGCAAAAGGGGAAAACTAAAATAGAAGCAGGACAACTTGAGAAAAGAGGGAGAAGGGAGAAAGACATCTAGAAAAATTATTTATTTTTAAGAAGGTTGCGATCCCTCTCTTTTTTGGGAAAACATTCCCAAGGGGCTAAGGAAGGAAGGAGGGCAGAGAGAGAGAAGTGCGAATTGACCAGATGCCTGGCTCCTGTTGAACAGGGGATGGTGGAAGGGCGTGTGAATAGGTGGTGAAGATATTATGGAAGATCAACAATTACAGTGCATACATAATTTTTATATCTTCCAAGGATCAGTCTTCATCTGTTCCAGCTTATGGGTCCGAGTACTGAGCTTACTACCCAAAAGGGTGGTGGTGTTCAGCCTGAAGGAAAAGAGGTTCTCAAAAGAGGTGGCAGGGAAGATTAAGGAGAAAAGGTTAGCATTCAGGAAATATAAGGAAACACAGAAGGAGCAGGATAGAGAACTATATCAGTTAAAGCAGAAGGAGGCAAGGAAGGCAGTCAGAATAGCAAAGGCCCAAACTGAGGACAAGATAGCAAACTCTGTTAAGAAAGGGGATAAAACCTTTTATAGGTACATTAGGGAGTGAAGAAAGACTGAGGGAGTGATACTGAGGCTTTAATAAAGGAGAGGGAATATGGGCAGAGGGTGACAGTGAAAACGGAGGGATACTGAACAAATACTTCTGCTCAGTATTTACAAAAGAACAGGAGATACCTAAACCAAACAATAGAAGCATTCTGGATTGGGGGGGGGGTCGATACCAGTCTATTCACAGAAGAAAGGGTTCTGAAACAACTCTTAAAACTGAAGGTGGACAAAGCAATGGGGCCTGATGGGATTCACCCCAGAATTCTACAAGATATAAAGGGAGAACTAGTGACATCACTGACTACCCTCTTTAACAAATCAAGGGAGGATGGGGGGTGGTACCCGAGGACTGGATGAGGGTGGATGTGATTCCACTTCACAGAAGTGGGAGCAAGGCAGAGGCAGGAAACTACAGACCTGTTAGTTTGACCTCAGTGATTGGGAAAATGATGAAATCACTTCTGAAGAAGAACTGAGTACATACAGGCCAGTGGGGCACAGCACACAAGGCAGCATGGATTCACAGTGGGAAGGTCGCATCAGATGAATCTTATAGAGCTCTTTGACTGGGTGATCAAAGTAGTAGACCAGGGAGCAGCTGTGGATGTGGCCTACCTAGACTTTAGCAATGCATTTGACACAGTCCAACACAACAGATTAATAAACAAGTTAGCCAGCCTTGGAGTGGGTCCCAAGGGGGTAGCCTGGGTAAAAAAATTGGCTGGACAACAAGACGCAGAGGGTAATAGTAAACAGAGTCCACTCTGAAGAAAGGGGGGTTACTAGCAGGGTTAAGTACTGGCACCGGTCCTCTTTAACGTCTTTATAAGTGACATTGAGGAGTGACTGGAAGGAAAAGTATGTCTCTTTGCAGATGACACAAAGATCTGCAACAAGGTTGATACACAAGGGGGGGTGGAAAGGATGAGAAGGGACATGGCAAGGTTGGAGGAATGGTCAAATGTATAGCCGCTTAGATTCAGTGCAAAAAAGTGCAAAGTAATGCACCTGGAAAATAAAAACCCAGGAGAAGAGTACACAATGAGGGGTGAGATACTAACAACAACACAAATAGAGAGGGACCTGGGGATAGTCATATCAGACAACCTAAAGGTGGGCAAGCAATGTGAGAAGGCAGTAAGGAAGGCTTAAGGGGGATACTGGGATGCATGGGGAGAGGCATCACCAGTAGAAAACAGGAAGTTGTTATCCCTTTGTACAGACAGTTGGTGAGACCCCATCTGGAGTACTGCGTGCAGTTCTGGAGACCCCATCTCCACAAGGACATAGACAGGATGGAGGCTGTCCAGAGGAGGGCAACTAAAACGGTGCTGGGTCTGTACCAGAAGCCATATGAAGAGAGACTAAAGGAGCTTAATATGTATACCCTTGAGGAAAGGAGGGAGAGGGGAGACATAATAGAAACGTTCAAGTACCTCAAGGGAATCAACAAAGTCCAAGAGGGTAGCATCTTTCAGAAAAAGAGATGTGCAAGAACAAGGGAGCACAATTTGAAGACAGAGGGGGGAATGGCTCAGAGGTAATGTGAGGAAGTATTTTTTTCACAGACAGGGTTGTGGATGCATGGAACAGCCTTCCTGAGGAGCTCTTGGAGTCAAAAACTGGGGGAATTCAAGAATGCATGGGACAGACATAAGGCAATTCTAGTGGAGGGTAGGAGGAAGTAGGTTGTTGGTTAACTAGGATCTGTGGCTTATTCATTAGGTAGGGAAATAGGCAGACTAGGTGAGCCAAGCGGTCCTTATATGCCATCAAATTCTATGTTTCATATGGGTTCTGAGCTGAAGGCGCTAGGACCCTGTGGGAGCCAGAAGTTTTCAGAAGGGCTGGCTTCAAGGTAAGCTGCACGCATGCACAAAGCCATGAGGGGGAGCTTGTGGCACAGGTTTACCTCTGCCCAAGTCCTCAACTGCCTCGGTTCCTTTTTTTTCCCCACCGTCGAGTGCGCTTCAGTGATGACATCACTTGCTTGCCCACCGGGAGTCAGAACTTCACATCTGTATGACAGCAGCATTCAGTTCTCATCTCTAGTGTTAGGTTTTGTAATTTTTTTTGTCAGTGTAAATGAAAAAAGAAATGTTTTTTCTTTAGCTCTTCTAGCCCTACTGAACAACGGTCAGCAACCATGGATGGTGATGGTAGGGGGCCTCTTCAGGCAGGCTACTGCGGCAACAGGGCCGTGTCTAGTCCACTTCCCCCTTTGGGGGAGGGTTCTGACAGGAGGTCCTGTGTTTGGGAGGGAGGACAGCTCTCCTGGAAACACAAAATGAAGCAGGACCGTTCCCAATCTGTCAGAAACGTGGCATTGCTCAGCCTCGAGTTCTTCCCGTCGGAAGGGGAAGAAATGATACCACTCAAGATCATCCTCCATGAGGTCCTCGGCATCTTGGAGCAGAAGGCCTTCCCTGGAGCCAGCTATTTCACTGACAGACTGCTCATGGGAGGTCAAGGTCTCAGGCCCGAAGTCCCTATCAACTTGTGGTGAGTACATTGGGCAGCTCTTGTGGAGCAGTGGATGCAGCACTTGGCTCATTTGACCCTCCTTGCAGAGCTATCCCCAGGCTCTTCAGGGCTGGGGGCACTGGAACCACAGCTGGGTCTTCTAGCTGTGTAGAGCATTTGCCTCCATCAACAGCCTCTAGGTCCTCTCTGGTAACTGTCCTGCTGCCTGCCTCACTGTCCGCAACCCCCATTCAGTGTCACTGCTTTGGGACTAGCCCCAAAACCTCTACCAGCCACTCCTGTGCCAGCTGGACCTTTGGTGGCATGTGCAGCACCAAGTTCAGGTCTCTCAGGGCCTGGCTCAGTACCGAGAGGTTCCTCGGTGCTAAACCCAGTTCTGACCGCGGCACCACCTTTGGTGCTGGCCCCTTTTCTAAGGGTCCCAGTGTTGCCAGTGTTATCTACTCCTCAGACTGGGCTGAGGAGCCTATTGCCCACCCCACTTCTGAATCCTCTCCTTGGGGAAGGAGTCTGACCCCAAACTCACCATTTGTGAGGGAGCAACGACAAAGTGTGGTTACGTAAGAACGTAACCTAACAGTAGATCTTCGAGCAATGTCTCTTGCAGTAGGTCATTACTTCTGGGAGGTTCCAGCAGAGGGCACTGTCACATAGTAGCTTCTTCCAGCAGTCTTTTACCAGGGACTGCCCACCCATGATATCATCTCCTTGCTCCCTATAGAAGTGTGGGTGGTCCCTGGTATCCTCTGTTCCCCGCCGAATTCAGCTCGCAAAGGCAAGGACTGAGGGGAAACCAAGGTACCAGTGAGTCCCAACCCTAAGTCCTTAGATCAGAATTTCTCTGTTAAAGAAGGCAGGGGGACAGAGGGCGGGATTTGGACCTACTGCAAGAGACATTCCTGGAAGATCTACTGTGATGGTAAATTCTTACGTAACCTCTTTGTCTTCTACAGAATGGTCTCTTGCAGTAGGTCATTACTTCTGGGAGAGTTCCCAGCAGTTATGTCCATATGCGACGACATATTATGACAGGATGCCCTGAAGGACGGCTCGCCGAAGACCATTCTGCATCACGAGGCAACATCCAGATTGCAGTGCCAGGTACAGGTATGGATGGTAGACCAGGTGGCCGCATTGCATATATCTATAATAGAGGCACCCTTGAAACAAGCTGCTGTGGCCGCTACGGCTCTAGTGGAATGGGCTTGGACATGGCCCAATAAGGGCTTATTGAATTTTTTGTAACAAAATGTAATGCAATGGGCTAGCCAGCAAGAGAGGGTGCATTTTGCAACCGGAAGGCCCTCATGACCTGGAGCAAAGGTGACAAATGGTTGTGAGGTTTTGTGAAAGGACTTCGTCTTGTCAATAGAGTAACAAAGGATGCGATGGACATCCATCGTATGCAGAATATGCTCACCTAGATTGGAGTACTCAGGGTAAAAGACCAGTAACTCCAAGGACTGATTCAGAGTTTGTTCTGAAACTACCTTAGGCAGAAAGGAAGGATTAGTGCGGAGCACAACTCTGTCCCTATGAAAGATAAGATAAGGTTCTCTGCACATAAGGGCATAAAGCTCGGAAATTCATCAAGCAGATGTGATGGCCACCAGGAATGGCGTTTTCCAGGAGAGGAAATGCAAGTCACAAGTGGCAGCTGGTACAAAAGTGTCCACTGTTAATTTTTCAGTCATGAAATTCAGATCCCATGGAGGAATGGGACGGCGAATGGGGGACTTCAGATGTGATATGCCTTTCAGAAACATCTTGGCTAGGTGATGTTGATACAAAAGCCTGCCCTCCAACAGTTCATGAAAGGAAGAAATGGCAGCCAAGTGGTCTTTTACAGAAGAATAGCTAAGGCCCTCCAAAGACAAGTAGGCCAAGTAGTCCAGAACCTTAGTAAAAGGGCAAGAATAAGGGTCCAGCAGTTGAGAGGTGGACCAAATGGAGAAACGTTTCCATTTAGAATTATAAGTATCCCTGGTAGAAAGCTTCCTAGCAGCAAGTAGAATATCAGCCACCAGAGAAGAAACTTGTAGTCTGTTTATGAAGACGTCTTCAGGAGCCAAGCATGAAGACATAGGGTCTTTAGATTGGGATGAAGAAGACAGCCTTGGCATTGCGTCAAGAAGTCCGGCCTGAACGGCAATGGAACAGGTTCTGCAATCGACAGCTCTTGCAGAAGCGGGAACCATTCTTGTTGAGGCCACATGGGAGCTATGAGAATCATTGTGGCAGGCTCCATCTGTAATTTCATTAATGTGCGGAGAAGAAGAGGGAGTGGGGGGAAGACATGTAAGAAGAGTCCTGTCTAGGGTTGGGGCAAGGCATCTACAGAGCTTCCCTTTTTGCTAGGGATAATGGAGAAGTATTTGGGGAGCCTTGGGTTTTCTGGGGATGCAAATATCTATTTGTAGAGTGCCCCAGAGATGAGAGATTCCGCAGGACTGAACTGAGCAGTGTCCACTCATGAGTTGAGGACTGGCAACTCAAGAGGTCTGCTAACTGGTTGTGACGGCCTGGTAGATGAATGTCCGTGAGCATCAGTTGTTGTTTGGTCGCTTTGTGCCACACTTTAATTGCTTCCATACAAAGGGAGTGACAGCATGTCCCTCCTTGTTTGTTGGGGTAACAGACTACCATCATGTTGTCTTACTGAACCCGTAGGTGCCCTGGGGGTCAAATGAGGACAGAAGGCATGCAGTGCCAGAAGGACCGCTCTCATTTCCAAAAGATTGATATGGTAATGATTGTGACCTGAAAGCCACGTGCCCGGAGTCCGGTACGGACCGAGATGGGCACCCCATCCTTCTAGAGAGGCATCTGTTGTCAGAACCTGATGAGGAGGGGAGGCACAAAAGGGCATGCCCAGAGTCAGGTTGGAGCGGAGCATCCACCAGGTAAGAGCAGACTTGAGAGCTGGAGTCACCCAGATCGGGTCTTCAAATTGCCCTGTTTTCTGGCACCACTGATCTGTATGACCCATTGGATAGGACACATCTGAAGGCATGTGAACTCCATGGTTTGTATGGCCACGGCCATGTGCCCGAGGAGGTGCAACATGAGTCGGGCAGTGACTGTCTTTTGTGACTGAATCTGTGAAGCCAGGCCCATCAGAGTATTCTGACGAGCAGGGGGCAGATAGGCCTTGGCGATGCTCATGTCCAGTATAGCCCCTATATATTGGAGTGATTGGGTCGGATGAGGACTGGAATTGGGCCAGTTTACCGTAATCCCAAGATCCTGGAACAACTGAAGGATCTCCACTAGGGAGGACAGCAGATGTTCCCTGGTGTTTGCTTTTATTAGACAGTCGTTCAAATAGGGAAAGACAAAGTGACCTTTTTCCCTCAATGCCCCTGCAACCACCGCTAGGTATTCGGTAAAAACCCTTAGGGCTGAAGAAAGGCTGAAGGGCAGAGCCTGAAATTGGTAATTTTGGCCCAGCAGTTGGAAGTGCAAGTATTGCTGATGGGCTGAATGAATGGGGACATGAAGATATGCATCTTTCATATCCAAAGCGCACATCCAATCTCCTTGTTGCAGGACAGGCATGATGGACGTCAAGGTAACCATCCGAAAATGTTTGTACTGGATGTGCCGATTTAGGTTTCTCAGATCCAGCACTGGTCTGAGGTCTCCAGTATTCTTGGGTACCAGAAAGAAATGGGAATAAAATCCCTGTTGTTGAGAAAATGGAACTGGAACAATGGCTAGTTTGGTTAACAGGGCAGTAAGTTCCTCCTGGAGTATAGGAATGTGCTCCTGAGGGTAATGAAGCATCCGAGGAGGAAGCGGAGGTGGTACCGAAATTAGTTCCAGTGTATGACTAGTTTGAATAATCTGCAGTACCCATGCATCTGTCGTTATTTGTTACCAAGCCTCCAAATGAACGGCAAAACAACCCCCTGCCACCTCTGAGGCTTGAGTTAGGAGGTGACGGGAAAGCCCTAGGAAGTCATTGGGAACTGGAGTTGCCAGCCCCACCAGAGGGATGGGCATGGGAGGGATGCGTGGCAGCTGAATTGCCTCTTGTATTTTGACTGCATCCCTGAAAAGTACCCCGGTTAGAGGACTTGTAACGGTTATTTTTCTTATTGTAGTATGAGTATTGGTTTTGTGGTGTATGGTACATACCCTGGACCATCTGAAGGGTACAGCCAGAGGCCTGGAGGTCATCCAGAATTATTTGGGTACCAGAACCAAAAAGCTTGTCGCCACAGAAAGCTGCATTAACTACTTTATGCTGGACATCTTGTGCCAGGCCAGATACCCGAAGCCACGCATGGCGGCACAAGATGATGCCAGTGTAGAAGTATCAACCACGTCATAGCCAGACCTGAGGAGGTGGCGAGAAATGGAAGTAATGGTTGACATGGTTTGTAGCAATTGCTCCTTTTCCAGAGAAGGAGGTAATTTAAGGAGGTCCATGGCAGAAGCACCTAGGGTGCACTGGTATTTAACCATGTGGCCCATATAGTTTAGGATTCTTATGTTCATGGTGCCAGAGGCGAAGACCTTCTTGCCCAAGTAATCTAGACTTCTAGATTCTTTATCTGGAGGTAAAGAACTCATATGTTTGGGCTTTTTAGTGTGGTCGCGAGTGCCTGCGATGACCACTGAGTCAGCCACAGGCATTGTGGACAAATATGGATGGCCCAAGGGTGCTTGGTACAGCCCGACAGCCTTACGAGAGACGGCCGGTATGACCAAAGGCTGACGTCATGCATCAGAAATGGTGTTTTGATAAGTAAATATTCATGGAGAAATAACCAGGACAGGTTCCTCCAGTAGCTTGAGGTATTCAGCCATGTCTCTCCGCTGTTAACCCTGTTCTGTAGTGGAAAACCCCATGACTTTCTGGATCTGTATCATAATGTCATTGAAAGAGGGGTCATCCGGAGGGGGAAACAGCCTGGGTGGCTGGCAAATCCTTGTCCAAGGAGGAGACCACGGAGTATGGGGATTTCGGGTTTGGGAAATCTATATTTGGAAAGTCCTCTTCATAAATATCCTCCGGAAGTTCCCCCACCAGGCCGGGTTCGTCCGACAAATAACCCTCTAAAAGAGGGGGTGGGGGAGAACAAGGTGGAACACACTGGCCGGTATGGAGCTGCTTGGGGGGAGGAGAGGGAGAACGCTGGGAAAGGTGAGCAGACGTCTGAGAAGGAGACTGGCTATATCCCATGGATTGCAGTATTGTAGGTACAATACGTTCAATGTTGGATACTTGCGACGGTGGGATGTCCACTGCCCGAGGCTGGTGATTTGTAATAATAGGTGTCAGAGAGGGTACGGTGGGAGGTATCTGGACAAGTCCCAAAAAAATATAGCCCAGGGTGTCTCTGTAGGTCAGCTGCACCCCGGTAGGAAGGCACCTGAGAAGGTGGAGGGTGTTAAGCATGGCAAAAGATGTTGGTTTGCCTTTAGGAGCTCCTGTCATCGATGACAAGGCAGGAGAAGCATAAGCACTGTATTGTAAAAAAGACATCATTGGAAAAGGGTCTCCCATTGACAGAGCAGCCGTTTGCTTGGCTGTATGGAGTACAGAATAGAAGCCTTCATCAATGGTGGAACAGCGTGATGCACTGTTCTAAATGCCTGGACAAGCTCCGTCACCAAGAGAAGGGCTCTGTCGACAGTGCACATGTAGAGGAAGTCACTTTTGACATGCATCGCGGCAGGGAGTGAGAGGAGGGTTTCTCCTTCTCCCTTTTTTGCCGAGAGTGAGATCCTGAATCTGGGGAGCCCTTGGAATAAGCCCCCGGGGTCTTGTCCAACAGAGAAACCTGTTGTTCCATGAGTAAGTTTTTGACCTCGAGCAACTGTCATCGACGAGTTGCTTGGTCAAATTCTTTACAAAAAGCACAAGAGGTGATGTTGTGTGTGGGTCCCAGACACTTGACACAATATAAATGGTTATCAAATCTGAAACTCTTTCTGCCACAAGTGCAGGAATAGAATAAAGCTTCCTTGCTTGAAGATATTTTCTTAGACATTCGTTTGATTCAGTTCCCATTGATGACTGCTACACAGAAGATTGAACTAGCTGCTGTGCGAGCTGAAGACGGTGGGAAAATGAACAGAAGATACCAGGGACTGTCCACACTTATATAGGGAGCAAGGCGATGAAGTCATGGGTGGGCGGTCCCTGGTAAAAGACTGCTGGAAGAAGCTGCCATGTGACAGTGCCCTCTGCTGGAACCTCCCAGAAGTAATGACCTACTGCAAGAGACCATTCCATAGAAGATCTCCTTTTATAGCCTGGACACTCCTGATCCAGGCCCTTTTCCTGTTCCCCAGAAGGACCTCTCTTTTCAGGCTCTTCTCTGTAACATGTATGCTACACTTGCTTTTGAGCCTTCTACTACTGACTCAGGTAAACATCTGTTTGGAGTAGCTGAACATTCAGTGTCACTGCTAGGACCCTACCGCTCTTCCCGTCCCCTCCGCTCAGCAGACGAGGAATTTTTAGAAATTCCCAGGGTCTGTCTTAAGACATCAGGTGGCCATGCCTTCTGGTTCTGGAGTATTTGTTGGATCTCTTTAATGAAGGTTAGCAATACTCTACAGTTAAGGTCCACTTGTGTGCTGTTTAAGCATACCACAAGCCTGTACAGAATCTCTCACTAGCCCAGCTGCCTCTCTTTAAGAGGTTCTTGAAGGGCATTTTGCACGCAACGCCTCCAGTGAGGAAACCTGTAGCTGCCTGTGATATCAGCCTTGTGTTGGACATACTCACTCGTAAACCCTTTTTGCCCTTGGCTACATGTGACCTGAAATTCCTGGCTTGGAAAACTGTTTTCTAATGGCCATAACTTCTGCTCACAGAGTTTCAAAGATTCATGCTTTGGTCACAGATCCTCTGTATACTGTGCTCCACAGAGACAAAGTGATTCTAGCCCCAGTAATACTCAGGCATTCATAACTCTTGCAGTGACCCTTTAAGATAGAGTTGCCTGGAGACATGGAACATATGCAAATGATGGAATCTTTTGCTGGTGCCACTTTTTCAAATGCTGCCTTCTTCTAACTGCCTTAGTTCTAAACCCCTCAGATTTCTCTCTTCGCCTGTCAAGACTAGACGCTCGGAGATCCTCTCCTTATCATCTTGTCCAGACATGAGAAAACTTATAAAATATACCCAAGTATTCTTTACATTTCATTTGCAGCCTTTTACGTTTTGTAATTTAAAGTTAAACCATAGTTTTAGTGTATAAATTGTAAGTTTTCTCGGTTTCTCCCGGTTTGGTATAACCAGGGGTAAACCAAGGTTTATTTAATATTTATTGGAGTTTCCTTACTAAAAACTCTGTTAGTTATGTTTAATTTTATTAATTCAACTTGTTTTAAGAACCGCTAATACCGGTTCCCGAACCGATAGCCTCGGTTCACTTTTACCTTGGTTCATGGTTTCCAATCAGTTCTGGAATCGACTGCAACCATTAAATAAACTTTAAATGTAAAACATTTTTAGCAGTTGCAACTTTTATCAGTTTTACATTGAGAATGTCACAAAAACTGAGAAGAAAAACTGGTGATCCCGGTTTCAAACCATGTATTGAGTGTGGTGAAATTTTGATAAGACATGAACATTAAAAGCAGAGTGAAATCTGCATACATGTCCTGAGAAAACTATTGAAAAATGCCTGGATAAGGCTAAAGAGGAAACTGTCGCCACCTAAGGGTCCCTCGAGCTCTGACCAGGCGACACTCTAAATTACTGTGGGTGAAACCACGACTGCTGTAACAGCTATCCCTGAGACGAGTATACAAGCAGTTCCTAAGGGCTTGCTGAACCGGCTGACTCCCCAGTTCCCTCAAAGAAAACTAAGCACACAGAACCCCCTGCTGGACAGCATTCGGGGACTTCATTGCCTGCTATAAAACCTGCCAACTCCTGAAGAAATTGCATAGGCCTTTAAGGTCATTCAGGCTTACAAGGGCTGTCTGCCTCTCAGCAGCAGACCCCTGCAAAGCAGTTTATCTCCTCTGTTCAGGCTTCCTGTTATTTAAGAGGAAGAATATGGTGATTATGATGAAATGGAGGAAGGGGAATCTATTGAACTGAGGTTTCCCCTGAACAGGAGTTTGGCTCTCCCCACAGAGCATCTGAGGTTTATTCCTTACACTTCACATTTGTGAGAAGAATAGTGGATGCTTAAGACATCACCACCAGTGAAGTGATTGAGGACGAGAAGGAAGCCGAATACTTGGAAAGGATGGGGCTGATACCCACTAAAAAACTTCTCCTTCCTGTAAATAAATTCTTCAAGAAAGATACTTTAAAGATTTTACAAACTCCAAGCTCTGTTCCCCCTCATAAGAGTCTGGATAAGAAATATCAGCTGGACAGGTAGGGAGCTGAAATGTTATTCTCCCACCCTGTCCACCAGGGAGTGGTACAAGTGGCAGCCTGTGACAAGGCAAAGGTACCCCTGGGAGCTCATCCACCTGAGAAGGATTCCAGGATAATTGACAGCATGGCCAAAACAAACTTTCAAGCCTATGCTGCTCAAGAACAGAAGTCACTCCGGAAGTCTGTCCATTGCTATGGCAGTCAAGGCGCAGACTACCATGTCAGATGATCTAGCTGAAACAGCTACATTTGGTTTGGAAGCAGCCAAATACCAGTTTCAAATGGCTGCTGACACTGCTGCCAAATGGATGGCAAATGCAATGGTACAGAGGAGATTTGCCTGGCTGCGAGCCGCAAACCTCACTCAGGATACCCAAACCAAGGCTGTGAATTTCCCAGTTTGCTAGTGCTTTTCTGAGGCACTCTCCCATCTTGCCAAAGTCAGCCCTCCTGAAGTCCAGTACCCTCACTTTTGTATGGCTTGACTCTGTAGCTGAGTTTAACGTGAACCACACTGTTTGATGGTCACTTGTTCCCAGATGGCAACCACTTCTAGATCTGAGATCCTCTCACTGCCCCCATTTGAGAGTATGAGGTCTAAGATTGCTCCCTCATGAGTGGGTTCCGAAACTAGCTGTCTGAGGCCTGCCACCTGTAGGGCATTGAGAATGGCCCTGCTCTTGGATGTGGCTGCAGCAAATGTGCTCCAGTTAACATCTGGCATATTCAGGTCTCCCATCAACAGTATCTCCCCTTTCTCTGCAATCCTAAGAATGCCTTCTATCATATCCTTGTCCATTCCCTCCCCTGACATGGGGGTCTGTACACAACCCCTGTGCAGATTGTGGTGCCCTTTCCAGTCTCCAAGGTGACCCACAGTGCCTCCTCTCCTCCCTGTTTACTCTTTTGTTCAGTTGCTTTTATCCCTTCATTTACATGAGAGCTACTCCTCCTGCCTGGCTCTCCTGTAGGTTATGTACAGCAGTATGTTAACATCCCAGTCATGGTTCTCTTTGTACCATGTTTCTGTGACTGCTACGATATCCAGGCATCCTCTTCCATCAAGGCCACCAGCTCAGGAGCTTGTTGCCCAGACTCTGAGCATTGGTACTCATTACCCTCCATTTCCTGATGGCCTTACTCCTTTTTGCCCCATCCCTGTCCTTCTTGCCTTTGTCACTTTCCCCATTTACCCCTGCCCTTCTCCCTCTCGCCACCTCTATGTTGGTGTTTACCGCACTTACTACTGTGATTTTTGGGGGCTAGGATTTCCCTGCTCCTTTCCAGTGCCTCCCCCCTTGGCTAGTTTAAATGCTTGCCAATGAAGCATTTAAACCTATCATCTAGGATCCTGGTTCCCCTCCTGGACAGATGCAGCCCATCATGCCAGTATAGGCTTGCATCACTCAGGTGGACCCCAGTCCCCAATGAAGCCAAATCCCTGAGTTCTGCACCAGTTTTTCAACCACTGATTGAATCCCATGGCGAGAACACCCTAGCCTCTCCACGCATAGATCGGCAGCACTCTCCGCAGAAGGTTACTGCATGCCACTTGTCTAAGGCCCTCCCCAATTCCACAAACTCTTCCTGCACTGCTCTAATCCTTTCTTAGCCAGGTCATTTGTCCCTAGGTGGACAATGACATCCAGCTCCCTCCCCTGTGCAGCTGCTCCAGCAATCCTGAGGATTTGCTCCCTGTCCCTCCAAGCCATGGCGCCAGGCAGGCACCTTACCTCCCTCTCCCCTTCCTCCCCCAGTTCTACCTTCCTAACAATGGAGTCCCCCACCAGGAGTTGTTTCCTTCCCCTGTGGGGTCCCATGCCACCCTCCTGTGGGTCTGCTTCGTGGAGGTTCCCAGCATCCTCCTTGGTCTCCACCGCAGGTGCCTCCATAGAGGAACCACACTTTGCCAGAATGGCATAGAAATTGTGGAGAAGTACAGCTGGAGGGATACGCCTCTGTTCCACCACCCTCACCCTCCCTGAGCCCACTGTGGTCCAACCGCTCCTCTTTCTTGGCAACCTCTGAGGCAACGGCAGTGGCACTGGTGGTCCCTGGATGGAAGAGGAGGTCCCACAAATCCTGGCCAACTCAGCCTGGAGATGAGCAACCTCCTCCTTCAGCCCAGAGAGGTGCCTGCAGATGGGACAACACCGCATCCTCCAGAACGTCTCCTGGAAGACTGCTGCTCCACAGCCACTGCACTGCACCACTCCCATCATGTCTTATTTCTGGCCCCTTAACTGTTGTTTGGAATCCTTACTCTTTCTTCTCTTTTTTTTCTTTCTCTTCTCTACTTACTTTCTGTCTCTGTGCCCTTTAAGCTCCTGATTGTCCTGTTCTGAGACAAGAATATCCTGTATTTCTCAGCAGACCCCTTACTTGCTCAGAGGCAGGCCTCCAGCAGCTAGAGGGGGCCGGAGAGCTACTCTTGCCCTTCTGGGATGGTGGGTCTTTGGTGGCTCTGTGATCACTCACTTCCTGCTCCCAAACAGGAAGTTCCTGTTGTCCATCAAATCCTGTGCCTATAAAAGTAGAACTAGCTTTGGTGGGGAGGGAAGGGGGACAATATAGTCCCAGTAGAGAAGTCCAGTCACACAGCACTCCTTCCTCCTGGTGTCTTCTGCCAAGCTACTAACAGAATCTTTCTAAGACAGTCTTTAAATTTCACTTCCTTCTAGCTAAGCCACTCCCCCTACTTACTAGATCTTTCTACAAGTAATTTAAACTGCACAGCTATCAGGCCCTTTCAGTCACCTGAGATTTACACCTAGATAACTGTTCAGATAACCATTCAGCTCAGTTAACTCAGACAAACACACTAATTTTTTTTTTACCCTAAATTAAAGGTCCAAGTACAAGAGTTCTACTTCTTTAGTCCCAGTAGGGAAGTCCAGTCACACAGCACTCCTTCCTCCTGGTGTCTTCTGCCAAGCTACTAACAGAATCTTTCTAAGGCAGTCTTTACATTTTGCTTCCTTCTAGCTAAGCCACTCCCCCTACTTACTAGATCTTTCTACAAGTAATTTAAACTGCACAGCTATCACGCCCTTTCAGTCACCTGAGATTTACATCTAGATAACTGTTCAGATAACCATTCAGTTCAGTTAACTCAGACAAATACACTCTTTTTTTTGTTTTGTTAGTTTGTTTTTTTTACCCTAAATTAAAGGTCCAAAAACAAGAGTTCTACTTCTTTAGTCCCAGTAGAGAAGTCCAGTCACACAGCACTCCTTCCTCCTTGTGTCTTCTGCCAAGCTACTCCTTTTCTTCTATTTGGTTAAAAAAAGGGTAACCATCTTGAATTATCTCTCTCTATGGATACTGCACTTGAGCCGTGGTACCTTCCATAATTCTAATATGATGAATATTGCTGTACCAGTTATTTACTGTAGGTGGGTTCTGGGGTAACCAATGCTGTGTTAATGCCTTCAGGGCGGCAGCTATTGAGACATAAAATGGGCATTTTGCTGTCTGGGAAGACATTTCTGTTGTTGGAGCTCCCAGAACAAGATTCTCAAATTCCAGTTGAGACTCCAGACCCAGAACAGAGGTAATCACTCTTGCAACTTACCCCCAAAAATTGCCCATCCCTGGGCAGTCCCAGAATATATGCCAGTGGGATCCTTTTGCGCCACAGTTTCTCCAGCATTTATTCAAAGGAAAGACTGCATAGTGGTGGGATATCACCAGAGATCTAAAAAAAATCTGATCGAGACCTTCCAGTGGAATTCCCACCATGAGGTAGAATTGGTTGTTTTGTGAACTCCCCCCAAACCTTCCACCACTGGGCTTATGAAATCTCTGTCCCCAGTTCAGCGTGCCAACAATCTTGTATCAGTTGAATCACCAATACACCTCCATCATCCTGTAGAATTTTATATATTTGTAATATAAACTTCCTAATCTGTCTCAGGTGACTTTTCTGATAAGTTAGTATTATGGAAGTAAGTGGTTCTTGTGTCAGTGCTACCAAACCTGAGAGTGTGTGCATATAATGGGAGCACTGACAGTATCTAAAAAGGTCAGTTTTAGCTAAGTTAAATTCACTTTGCAATAGGGTGAAAGTTTTTATACGGTCCTACGCCATCAGCTGAGGTTTAAGTATTTCAGCCTCAGTAGAGCCCGTATATAGAAGCAGGGACCCCCGCCCAGGAGGCCGAGAACCCCGGTAGGAAGGACATGGGAAGGTATTTCCACACTGGCTGCAGTATCTCCCATCTTTGTCTGACCTTTAGCCATAGTGTCAGGGTATGTCATGTCCAGCTGTTTTGTATTTTCTTTAAATCTGCTGCCATTATCTTACAGGGAAGAACCTGTGTGTGTGGGGGGGGGCAGAGAGCATGTTCTCTCCTCTATTTCTAACCATCCATGTCCCTGCTATATGGTAATTCTTAACAGTTGGGAGGCCAAAGCCGCTGTTCTCTTTCGCTTCCGTAAGTATATCCCAACGTACCCTCAGGCACTTGCACGCCCACACAAAATTTTGACAACTTCTTTTTTAAATCTTTCCCGTCTTTATTTGGAATTCATCTGGGCAGGACTGAGAAAAGAAACCGGAACTGGGGTAGTGCATTCATCTAAATTGTTTCAGTTGTACTAAAAAATAAGGGTAGGACCTTCCATCTGTGTGAATCTGCAAAGATTTGTTGCTTAAGGGCATCACAGTTATATTGATATAGTTTGGCCAGTTGGGTTGGGATTTGTATTCCTAAGTATCAAATTTTATTTTTGACCCATTGAAACGGGACAAGTTTCCTGAACTCCTCGTCATATTTCCCCCCTATCTGAAGTACTTCTGTCTTATTCTTATTTATTCGGAAGCCTGAGATCTGACTGTACTTGTCTAGCAGTTCCAAAAGCGGGGGAGGGATACACAATGATTCTCCAAGAAAATCAAAGTATTGTCTGCGTAAAGTTAGATTTTATGCGTGGAATGTTGGATTTGTATCCCCTTAATATTTTTATTTTGCCGTATAACTTGCACCAGTGGCGAACAACAATGGGGAAAGGGGGCATCCCTGCCTTGTTCCGCACCGGATACTAAAGGGGTGAGAGACTGTGCCATTAACTCGAACTCTCTCCCTTGGCTCCTGGTAACAGAGTGAACAGAGCATGAGTGTAACAGAGAGAATTTTAAACAATTCCCTCCCAACCCCATTTTCTCCATTACTTGAAATAAGTAAGCCCAATTCAGTCTATCGTAAGCCTTTTCGACATCAAGAAAAACAGCTAACCTAGAGGGGTCGAGGGAAGATTTGTTACTTAGAATAGTGAGTAGTCTCCTAATGTTGTTCCTGAGGTGTCTGTGAGGGAAGAACCCCATCTGGTCTGGATGGATCAGAAGCTCTATATATTTTTGGAGTCTTAATATTTTTGTACAAATTTTTAGATCCTGAAAATTTTAATAGGGCTATGGGATGAAAAGCTTCACGGATTGTAGTCTTTGCCTAGCTTAGGAATCACCATTATTAAAGAATCTGCCCATAAGTCTGGTGTCTTTTCTTCTTCTAGGCACCAGCTGAATACCTCCACCAGTATGGGAACCACCAGAGTACTCAACTTTTTGTAAAATTCACCATGGATGCCATCAGGGCCTAGTGATTTACTGACCAGTAGTTGTTTTATAACGGTCTGTACTTACTTTACAGTAATGGGGGCATTTAAGCTATCCATAGCAGTTTCTGGTGAGGTTGGAATTTTTAAGGAATTTAAAAATTCACAAGTTTCGGACTGAATTACCTTGGGGTATTTTTCTTCTGAGTAAAGATCCTGGTAAAAGTCTGATACCTGCCAGAGGAAAGGCTGCCAAATTAGATAAAAGAGCAAGTAGTATTTAAACAGTTTCATTGTGCAGGTGATGTAAGTATCATAGGTTTTGTCTACAGAAGGACAGGAGAAAGGGAGAGAGTTGGGGGACACGCTCCAGCATCGGGGATACCATACTGTGAATTAACTGCACAGTCCAGGCTTTTCACTGAATTATGGTGGTGTTTTGTGGTTTCAACAGCGAGGGCATATTTTCTGAATCACACCCTTTTGTTGCACGTGCAGGGATACCTGCCTGATCCAGTAGAGCATTGCAAGACTGTAATTGCAGAATGGCTAATAGTTGGTATCTTTATTTTTATCAATGTTTTGTTGATTTTTCTTTTCCCAGCGACTCCAGGTTTGCAGGAGCAGAGAACTGGGGAAGAGAGGTGGCTGTAGATGGCAGCACCTGTGGGCAGAGGTTGGCACAGGTTCTGATCTGAAGTGGTGGCTGTTCCCTTTGCAGGAACTGTAGGTTTACACCCTCCCCCAACACACACACACCCCTACCCTGTCCCACCCACCTCTGTCTTCATCTTCTTCATAGGAATCTGGGCATCACAGTTAACACTGTCTGCTGTCCAGTGGGCATCACAGTTAACACTGTCTGCTGCCAGTTAGTCCATCGGCAAAGCGGTTGGATTTCCACTTGCGACACTGGTGACCCAGATTTGGGAACGGACCTGGGGTGATGGAGGGCCAGCCCGGGGGAGATGGGTGAAGCGTCCTGTAGACTGCTCTCCTTCTCCGGGGGGGGAGGGCAGGGAGAGTGCCTGGCACATGACAGTTCCCTGGCAGAGGCCGGAGGCACTACAAATAGCCAGCACTAGTATGTTCAGAGGGTGGGATGGACATAGATCGTCACTGCACATTCCCCCTTACAGTGGGGAAAAAAATTACTGCCACCTTGATGAAGTCCATCCCGTCACCTTCATTGCTCCCAGGCTGAATCCTGACCTGTCCCGAAGTTTGCAGCACTGTGGGCCAGGTGCCACGACCCCGCCTTGTGGGGAAAGCCAGGGGGTGTCAGGAGTGCGGCTCATGTGGGGGTGAGGTGGCAGGGGTCCATGACCAGACCGAGGGTTCTGGCGCGGGCAAGCGGCCAAAAAGAGAAAAAAAAAATACTGTCTGCTGCCCAGTAGGCATCACAGTTAACACTGTCTGCTGCCCACTGATCATCACTGTTAACACTGTGTGTCTGCTGCCCAGCGGGCAGTACTTGGACAGTACTGTAACTGTGCTCCCCTTTGGGAAATTGCTGTGCAGTGTAAATTTGCTGCCCACTGGATATCCCCTATCCACCCGTGTGCTGCCTAGTGAGCAGTACCTCTACAGCTGTGTACGTGTGCTGCCCAGTTGGCAGTATTGCTTCCCCATTGGCAATGCATTATGAGTTCTGTAAAAGTGGCCTCCTCCTGGACCAGTGCTCAGTTACCTGTTGCAAATGTCCTGTGTAATGGGCAGTTTTTGCCCAGTCTGTGAGATGCAGTAGGCAGAAAAAGGATACTTGGTGCAATGAGGTGCCCCATGGCCACAACATGTTGTCTAGCAGGCACCCCACCTCACACATACAGCCACTGTATGGTGATATGTTCCCTCACATCTACTTTTAACATCCATATTCTGATCAACTGCCCAGGTGATGTGTAAGGTAGCCCCCCCCCCACATAGCCCTACTTCCAACCCAACATTAAGAAGTACTAGCTGGGAAGGTATCTGCCTGGTGGCTACTAGGAACCCACCCTCTCCTAACCGTGGACTACGCCACTGTACAGTAACTTATTTTCTGATATGTAGAGCACCCCACTGAATCCCCCCTCCAGTCACAGACTCATTTTTTGGGTTGAGGGAGCTGAGGGGGGGAGACTGCTAGACTACCAGAGTACGTAATAAATTAAACATCATAGTAATGCACATATTGGGGTGGGGGAGGGACCAATAGATAACAAGTGTACATGAACACAGAAACATAGAATTTGACGGCAGATAAGGACTGCTTGGCCCACCTAGTCTGCCCATTTTCCTACCTAACAGATAAGCTGCAGATCCTAGTTAACCAACAGCTTACTTCCTCCTAACCCCCCCCAACTAGGACTGCCTTATGTCTGTCCCATGGATTCTTGAATTCCCCCACTGTTCTTGACTCCACGACTCCTCAGGGAGGCTGTTCCATGCATCCACAACCCTCTCCATGAAAAAATACTTCCTCCCATTACCTCTGAGCCGCCCCTCTCTATCTTCAAATTAGCCCTTGTTCTTGCACATCTTTTTTGAAAGACGCCACCCTCTTGGACTTTGTTGATTCCCTTGAGGTACTTGAAAGTTTCTATCATGTCCCCTCTTCCCTTCTTTCCTCAAGGGTATACATATTAAGCTCCTTTAGTCTTTCTTCGTATGTCTTCTGGTGCAGACCCTGCACCATTTTGGTTGCCCTCCTCTGGACAGCCTCCACTCTGTCTATGTCTTTGCGGAGATGGGGTCTCCAGAACTGCACACAGTACTCCAGATGGGGTCTCACCAAATGTCTGTACAGAGGGATAACAACTTCCTGTTTTCTACTATTGATGCCTCTTCCTATGCATCCCAGCCCTCCTTACTGCCTTCTCACATTGCTTGCCCACCTTTAGGTCATCTGATATAATTACCCCCAGGTCCCTTTCCATTTTTACTGTTGACAGTATCTCACCCTCCATTGTGTACTCTTCCCCTGGGTTTTTGTTTCCCATGTGCATTGCCTTACACTTCTTTGCATTGAATCTGAGCTGCCATAAATTTGACCATTCCTCCAACCTTGCCAAGTCCCTTCTCATCCTTTCCACTCCATCTTGTGTATCAACCCTGTTGCAGATCTTTGTGTCGTCTGCAAAGAGACATACTTTTCCTTCCAGTTCCTCTGCAATGTCACTTATAAAGACATTAAAAAGGACCGGTCCCAGTACGGTACCCTGCTAGTAACCCTCCTTTCTTCACTGTGCACTCCATTTACTACTACCCTTTGCGTCCTGTTGTCTAGCCAATTTTTTTTATCCAGGCTACCACCTTGGGGCCCACTCCAAAGCTGGCTAAATATTAAACTTCTTACAAACGGGCATATCAGGGCTGTGTGTGCGTGTGTTGAGGGGGAAGGAATGTGGCACATTGCCGTACAGTGCTGAACTCTTCCAGAGGACATTTTTCTAAGTACCCTTAGACCATCCCTGGTTGGTATAAGGGTACTTAGAAAAATGTCCTTGGGATAAGTTTAGAGAATCCCATTTTCGGGGATGTAGCAGCTTGCGTCTGCCAAATTTCCCCTAGTGCCATCCTGCAGCCCATTTTTGGGCACACAAGTGACTCAAGCCACATCTGGGGACAGGCAGCTGGCACTTCACGCAGGCTGCCTTTGTGAATGGCTGAGGGGGCAGCATTTGACGCAAGGCGCCACTTGGACCATTTATGTTTGGTGCAGGCACCTTGCATCGATCTCAGGGCTTTGGGGATCAAGCCCAGAAAGTTTCTGTGGGTAACTGTAGTATTCCATTTCAGATATGCAATACTGCCATAATGCCTTTCATGGTAATTCTTACTGTGCCACATTTAAACAAGCCGTGTGCAGATCTGATTGGCTGCTAAAAAAGAAGATTAAATTCCGATATGTAAAACTGCTATGATCTATTTTGCAGTGGAAAAAAAAAACAACTATACAGATCTGCTTGACTGCTAAAAAGAAAGTTATTACCGTGCAGTGAAAAGCTTCAATCTCTTTTTTGGTACAGACAGCTCAGACCACATAGAAATATAGAGCAGAGACACACAAAGAACTAGAAAAGAAAGATGAGAATGGCAACGCATATCAGAGCTGCCAAGCGTTGGTACGTGAAGCGCTCTGCCATCTTGCTGATGTCAAATCCGAGAACATGCTCACTGACATCCACAGGATTGTGGTGGAGTGCTGAATTAAAATGTAATTTTTTAAAATATCTAAGTTGTAAAGAATACACCCTGGGGTTATTTTCATGAGAATGGACTCTTGGAACAAGCAAATAGTAAAAGTTTTTGCAGTTATTGCTGCAACCTGACTATATATATTGTATGTCAGTGTGGTCGGCCTGTCAGCGTAACGGTTGGATTTCTGCTTGTGACGCCGGCGAACCGGGTTCAGGAACAGACCCGGGCCAGCCCGGGGGGAGGGGAAGGATAGAGCATCCCAAGGACTGCTCTCCTTCTCCGGGGGAAGGGTGGGGAGTGTGACCGGTGCTTGAAGGCCCCTGGCGGTGGCTGGGGGTACCACAGCAACTGGCACCAAAACACTGCCAGAGGGCGGGGTGGATGCAGGTCGTCATTGCACGTCCCCACCCCCCCCTTGCACAGGAGGGAAAAACTACCACTGTCCTTCGCCTTCATGATGTCCACCTCAGCGCTCTGGTTGCTCCCAGGCCGACTCCCCTACCTATCCCGACATTCACAAGACATAGGCCAACATGCCGCGACCCCACCCTGGGAGGGGTAAGCCACGGGATATTGGGGAGTACAGCGCGAGTCATGTGATCGGACAGTACCGGCACAGGCGGCAGCACTAAAAGAAGAAAATAAAAAAATATATATTGTATGTCGGTGTGGTTTGACAACTGAATGTGGCAGAACCCAACCACACAAAAACATGAATCCTTGACTTTAGGAGGGCAGATTTTGGGAAAATGGAGAAATGCTTGGAAGAGGCACTAGCTGGAATAGGGAGTAAATTGGGGTGGAGGAACAGTGGGCAGTATTCAAAACAGGGATAGCAAGGGCAAAACAATTGTGTAAAACAGGTTAGCAAGAGGAAAAAGAAGAGGAGACTATTATGGTATTCCAAGGAGGTAGCTGAGAAAATGAAAGCCAACAAAATCACATTCAAACAGTACAAAAAGACACAGGCAAAAAGGGACAGGGAGAGGTACCAGGAGAAACAAAGGAAGGCAGGGAGGGCAGTAAAGGAAGCCACAGCACAAACAGAGTAACCCATTGTGAAATCAGTTTTTAGAAAGGACAAACATTTTACAGGTACATCAGTGAAAAAAGGAAGGGATGGTGAGGCTGAAAGGGGAGAATGGGAGTAGAGTGGAGGATGACAACCGCAAAGTAGACATACTAAACAAATACTTCTGATCAGTCTTTACAGAGGAGGGGCAGGTAATAGGCAAGAAAGGAGCAGAAAGGGTAGGAGGGGCACAGAAATGGATACAAGTCCTTTTTCATGGGAAAGGGTCCTAAAGGAACTGGAAGAAATAAGAGTCGATAAAGCTATGTGGCCAGATGGAGTACACTCCGGGGTGCTGAGGGAGGAAAGACAGGTGGTAGCTGAACCTCTGGTGACCGGGTTCAGTCAGTTACAGGAAACAGGAGAGTTACCCAAAAACTGGAGGACAGCTGATGTAGTCCCCCTATACAAAAGCTGGGAACAGATAGGAAGCTGGAAACTACAGACCAGTCCGCCTGACCTCAGTAATGGGGAAGATCATGGAAACACTACTAAAGGAAAGACTTGTGGAACACTTGGTTGCCAGCAGTCTAGAGGACCCAAGGCAATGTGGTTTTACTGGAGGGAGATCGTGCCAGACTAACCTCATTGAATTCTTCGACTGGGTGACAAGGGAGGTGTATGGGGGGCAGTGGATGTGGCCTACTTGGACTTCAGCAAGGCCTTTGACACTGTGCTGCATAGAAGGCTGTTAAACAAGCTGGGGAACATGAGGAAAGTGGTATTGATAACCACCAAGCAGAAAAGGGAGCGGGGGTAATCATATTGGATGGCCTAAAGTTAGCCAGGCAGTGTGACAAGGCAGTTGGGAGGGCTAGAGGGATGCTGGGGTGCATAGGAAGAGGTATCATCACCAGCAGAAGGTGGTGTTGCCTCTCTAGATCACTGGTAAGATCCCACCTTGAGTATTGTGTCCAGTTCTGGTGACCATGCCAAGAAGGGCATAGACAAAGTGGAGGCAGTCCAAAAGAGGGCTACCAAAATGTTGCAGGGTCTGTATCAAAAGCCCTATGAGAGGCTAAAGGAGAGGAGGGGGGGGCATAATAGAGGGCATTGCAGTGGACTATCCCCCTGCTGGGGCAACACACCCTCTTTACCCCCTACACAGCTGGAATACCCCTTTTCCCAAAGAGAAGCCAGACCCTGCAGCCAGCTTCCCTGAAGAGCATACTAGATGTATTTCACAAATGTACACCCCCAAACCACCACCACCCACATACATAGATGAAAATGTATTCTACACACATAAGGGGTAGAAACCAGAAGATAAAAAAAGAAACACACAGCTGGACACTTTTTTTACTTTTTTTATTGTTATAAAGTCCGTGATCCAGGAAAATGGCTGATGCTGCGCGGTTCCATTTCATGTGAAACAGTGGCACCGCACTGCTTGCTTTAGTACACTTGTATTGAAGTGAGCAGCGTAGCGCCACACTTTCACATGAAATGCAACCGTGCAGCATCCGCCATTTTCCCAAATCCGGGACTTTACAACAGCAACAACTAAAAAGTTAATATGCATGAAAAACAGTGTCATGCTTGTGAAAAGTCTACTTGGGGGGAGGTAAGGCTTTGGGGGGTGAGGACCCTCACATTGATAGTTTCCTTTAAGTCAAAACCATGCTTACTTTTGTTTTTCTACAGACTGGACTGTGTAGCACATAATAATGTTAAAAGTCGTTACTGTTGGGGCTGCTGTGAAGCCCGAGCTGAGAAGTCGTTCTATATGTCAGTTCCGTGATTTACTTTATTAAACCCTGGCAAATACTCTATTTTTGAAATTTCAGCTGAATTTCAATTGGATTACCAGAAACCTCATCTTCCCTGCAACCAAGTGGGTAAAACACATAAAAATCAGCCATCCGGAGATGGCAGAAAAGAGATGGGAAAAGGTTTGGTACCAGGCCCTTACACGCACTCTATGCCAAAATACCACAGCAGAGGGAGCCAACCCTGAGGAAACCTTACAATCTATGGGGCTGAAAATGCAACAACTTCTAGCCTCCTCAATGGTGATGAACCAGAAATTGGACGTTTTAACCGGCCGCCTAGTTATAGTGGAGACTGCGGTGGACACATTACATGGCGATATGGAGGAAATTAAAAGACACTCGGAGGCCTGTAAAAGCACCATGGTGCAGCGGGCTAAGGAGCGCCAGCACATCGATAACCGCCTTGAAATATTAGAGAACCAAATCCGGAGTCAAAATATTCAATTGATCGGAATACCAGAGTGCGCAGAGGGGGACTCGGCTAAGTTATTTCTCAAGGACTGGCTTACAGAACAGTTTCGATCACATATCTCGACCTTGGAATTGAACATCATAAGGGCATACCAGATCCCACATAGAGGCAAACTAACTATGGAACTCCCAGGGGTTCTTATGGTCATATTGGATAATACTGGGACTCGTGATGCCCTGTTAAACTTGGCAAAGAGATCTGGACCGCTAACCTTAGAAGGGGAGACGGTGCACATGTTTCCTGATTACTCCTATGCAACTCATGCTCGCTGCCGGAGGTTCAATGCGGTTCGAGCGGTTCTGAGAGAGTGCAGCATTACCCATACCATCCAGTTTCCGGCAAAGCTGCGTAACGTATATGATAGTAAAGTCTTCCTTTTTACTGATCTGGGAGATGCGGGGAAATGGGCCTCGAAGATGGCAGCCATAACTAAGAAGGCCAGTGATCCTACAGCAGAGGAGGCAGAAAATCTCCTAGGACAGTCTGCTCCCACTTGACTATCTGAACCCCTGCTGTTTACAGGAAGGCAGTAAGGTTTTGAACCATCTGTATCGGATTGAAAAAGAGTTATATTAAGGATACCCTTAAAATGCCGAGTTTGTTATGATAGTGGGAAGGTTTAATAAAGTTAAATGTTGGGGGTGGGAGTGTTGCATACTCCCTCATTGGAGTTCTCACTCCTTCCTTGTTCTTATCCCTTTTATAATTAAAGGGACAATGTTCTGCATTTTGTTATTACAATTAAGGGGATGATTTAAGGTGTAACTGTGCCTGTACCTAAACACCTCAATGTCCTCTTACGTTTGGGGCTGACTGAGCAGTTTTGACTGTTTTATTATAGTTCTGTACAGAAATATATATGAAGCTGTATACATAGCACCATTTGCCCTTAGGGGCTAGGGCTTGACTGGATACCATTTCTGGACAACTTAAATGTGTACTTTTGCCATGTGCTCTTGGGCTACAGTGCATGGCACCATATGTATCTACATTGTGGTCAATGACTATTAAAGGGGCCTCCCCCATTATGGAAAAAGTCTGAGACTCTACCAAACTGTATAAGATAACTGATTGTAAATCATTGATGTTTCTGGCTTGTTGAGCTTGTATTTTGTGCAATCTGAAAAATGAATAAAATATAAAGTATAAAAAAAAGTTGTTACTGTCATTCATTTACTGGGACAATGTGTTGTGGATGTTATAACTGTAGCAAATGTATTAACTGCTTGTTCTAGCTATGCAAATAAATGTGGGTAGGGTATTTAAACATTCCTGGAGTTCATGCAAGGTAATTTAAAGTTTATATTTGATGTGTAATCTACAAGTCAATTGGCCAGTGCTCTGGCTAAGAAGATACATTTTAAAAAATTTTTATTTTGTGAACTTGGGTAGGTAGCGTTAGCCATGGGTTAAAAAAAAAAAAAAGGTCACAGACACCAGGGGCTGGATATACAAACTGGTGCAAAAGCAGAGTGTGAAGGTTTACGCTTTGCTTGCACCTGTCCCAGAGGTTGTCATATTCATTCAGACAGCTCACTGGTGCTATCTGACTGAATATCATCCTGTGTTGGCACAGTGCTAAGTCAAATAGCACTACCCCAACATGGACTAGGGCTGTATGCAGCACATAAGGAACTGTACCACCAGACCAGACAGCACTGGGAAACACAGAGCAATATTCAGTCACAGCTCGGGGATTGGAGGGCAGGGAGTAGACACCGGGGACATGGTGTTCCAAACAGGAACAGGCGATCAGAGGTTGAGGGGTGCCACTAGACACCAGGAAGGAGGTATTATTTATTTATTTTTTATTTAGCTTTTGTTAACCGGGTAAGTGAACTAGCCATAAAATGACTATTTTCAGGTACGACCCGGGAGAGTACAGACATGCAGAAACTTAACAGGATAACAAATTATAAAGTGCTTTACATACAATGAGTTAGAGAGGATACAATATATCTGAACATACAAAGTAAAGCGCTTTACATACAGTGAGTTAAAGTGGATACAATATATCAGAGACATACAGAGTAGACCACTCATAAGTTCATAGATGCCTACCTATGCAATGAATAGAGAGGACCTTGGACAATAAATTATCAGGTGATATATCATATAAACAGAACAAGGTACACAAAAACAGGTAATACAAAAGGAAGAAATAACCATTGAGAGTAGGGGGTGTCATTAAGGAAAAGGTTGGTAAGTGAGGAAAAGGGGAGCAAGCCATGAAATTAGATCATATGGGTATATGTAAGTGTAAGGGAGATGCTTGCAGTGCAAGATTGTATATGGGCAGGGAAAGGGAGCCGTGACAGGCTGAGGCAGTAAGAGGGTTATATAGAGGTGAGGAAATACTATTGTATGGCCAGAAACATCAGTCATTAGGTAGGGTGAAAGCAGGAACAGGTATCAGCAATCAGCAGATTTGAGCGCAGTTTTCTCTTAAAGCATGTGTGGGTGCTAGAAAGTCTAATGTCGAGGGGAAGGGAATTCCACAGCTGTGGAGCCGCATGTTCAAATGCAACAGTTCCTTTCCTCGTGCGGCACCTCGGCCTAGGGTGGGTGATTAGAGGACAGGTGATGGCACTGGACACCAGGGACTACTCTCTACCTGATGGGCTGTGTAATAGGCAGATGTGGGGTGCCACTGGAGACAAGGGCTTACCGTATACATCACAGGACAGGTGTTCAGTGGTTGGGGGTGCCACTGGATGCCAGTGAGGATGTGACTGGGACTGGTGTGGGTAATCGAGGGGTGGGGGGGGGTGCCGACTGAAACCAGAGCATTCATTGTTTCATCAGGATGGGATTCAGAGAGGTAGGGGTGGAGGCAGTACCAGCCGACCACCCTCCCTGCACCTGGATAACCTGTCCAGCCTTTGACCCCCATCGGCCCACACTCCCTGAGAGAGGTACTGCGGGCTGGTGATGATTGTGTGCCCCACATGCATGTTTCACATTCGCTGCTATAGGAATGGAAGAAAACAGAAGACAGAAGCTCGTGTTTCAGTGAAGCCCCACCAGGGTGCACTCAGGCTTACCCCTCAGGACGGGTCCATCGTGGTTGGACCTCTCCCCGAACGGAGAATGGTTCGTGATCCAGGGGGGAGGGGGAGAAGAATGCCTCAGTTGATTATGTGGGGTCTGGTGGAGGGTGGATATCCTCCTGCTCAGCAGATATTTTTCTCAAGTCACCCAGGGAGGCATGGTGTGCAGAGCACCGGCTGTCTGGCACACCTTCCGAAGATCTCGATCACTGGCTGTCAGACCCCCGGTCTCCACTAGGGGCCAGTCAAATGCCAGATGCTTCCCCATTATCCCACCCCCCCGGGAGGACAGCAGTCCTTGGGATGCTTGATCCTCCTGCCGCCCCCCCGCATGACCCTCTGACATCCCTGGCGTGTTTCCGAACCCGGGACATCAGCGATGCAAATGGAAGTAATACTACTGTGCTGGAAGGATGGCAAAGTTTAACTGTGAAATGCTCAGCTGTGCTCTTCATTAATTTAACCTGGCAATATGTGGCAAAAACAAAATAATAAATGAAGACAAATGACACTAATCAATGTTTTGTAACATTTTATTTTGTACTTCTTACTCACCATATTTTGTCATTTGTATGCATTAAAATTTGGTTTGGCTCACCTCTGTTCAAAACTGAGAAGTACAGTACTCACTCGAAAAAATTCTTATCTGGATCCCTGCATGACACAGCCCGATGTTTGTGTTGCATGTGGCAAAGTGTGGTGTCAGCATTGCATAAGGCACAGTTAGGTGCCCACAGTGCATGTAACATAGTGCAGTGTCTGCATGTCACAATGTGATGTCTGCATAGCACATGGCACAGTGACTTTTGGCACAATGTGTTATTGGAACTGCACGTGGTACATGTTGTGTTAGCAGTGCACATGGCACCATAAAGTGTCAGTCCGCCACCTAGCACGGTGCTGTGTCAGCACTGCATGTGGCACATTATAGTGTTTACACTGCACATGGAACATCGCAGTGTAGGCAGAGCAAATACCACTGTGCAGAAAAAGAACACCATTGTGTGTAACACAGCGCAGTGCCAACACAGCAGAGTGCAACATGTACTGCTGTCACACTGCAGAACCATGTACACAGTGGACACTGCAGTGTGCCACATCGTCTCCCATCATTGTTCTGTAACAGGTGGCTTGTCATTACTGAGCTGCACCATAAGCACAGCCATCACTATGCTATGCCACTTGCACTGCCGTTAATGTGCTGTGCCATGTGCACTGCCATCACTGCACTGTGCCATGTGCACTGCCATCACTGCACTGTGCCATGTGCACTGCCATTATTGCACTGTGCCGTGAGGTGGGTGCATGCCCCTGCACAGGGAGTGGGGTATCAGGATCCTGTGTGGAAAGTGAGGTGCAGTCCCATAAGCAGGGATGGTTAGGAGGTTGCAGGCTCCTGTCTGAAGAGTCATGTGGAATGCAGACACTGCACTGTGCCATGTGCACTGCCATTACTGCACTGTGCCATGTGCACTGCCATTACTGCACTGTGCCGTGTACAATGCCATTACTGCACTGTGCCATGTACACTGCCATTACTGCACTGTGCCATGAGGTGGGTGCATGCCCCTGCACAGGGAGTGGGGTTTCAGGCTCCTGTGTAGAAAGTGAGGTGCAGTCCCATGAGCAGGGATGGTTAGGAGGTTGCAGGCTCCTGTCTGAAGAGTCATGAGGAATGCAGACACTGTACTGTGCCACGCCATTACTGCACTGTGCCGTGTACAATGCCATTACTGCACTGTGCCATGTGCAATGCCATTACTGCACTGTACCGTGTGCAATGCCATCACTGCACTGTGCCGTGTGCACTGCCATCACTGCACTGTGCCATGTGCACTGCCACCACTGCACTGTGCCGTGTGCAATGCCATCACTGCACTGTGCCCTGTGCACTGCAGTCACTGAACTGTTTCAACTGTATGAATGTCACTTCACTGTGCACCATGTGCCGCCAACACTGCACTGTGGCACGTGCACTGCCGTTACTGTGCCACATTAACTGTTGTCACTGCGGTGTGCCACATGCACGACCACCAATGGTGCCCAGAAGGTTGGCGAAAGCCCTGCATAGGGGGGTTCAGGTCCCCAAGTAGGGAGGTGGGTGCATGCCCCTGCACAGGGAGTGGGATTTCAGGCTCCTATGTGGGAAGTGAGGTGCAGTCCCATGAGCAGGGATGGTTAGGAGGTTGCAGGCTCTTGTTTGAAGAGTCATGTGGGATGCAGACACTGTACTGTGCCACGTGCAATGCCAACAATGCACAGTGACACACAAACACTACTCCACATGAAATGCACCACTACACTGTTCCCAATGCACTGCTGACACTGCACTGTGCCATGTGCAGTCCTGACACTGCACAATGCCACGTGCAGTACCAACACTGCAGAGTCATGTGTACTGATGACACTGCACTATGCCACGTGCTCTCTCGACACTGCAGTATATCATGTGCACTGCCAACACTGATATACCATGGGCAATGCTGACATTGTGCTGTGCCATGTGCAATACCAGCAGTGTGCTGTGCCACACATACAGTAAGAACATGAGGCAGAGGGACAGACCTGATGCCAGGGCTGTGTGGGTGTCTCTGCGTTCTAACAATCAATGTTTAGGGGTATTGGGAATCCAACTGCAAGTGCTGTGAAAAGGGGATGCTATGAAATCTGCTACCATGGCACTGGGGGGCAGTGAGTATGCTGTCGACAGTGGGGGATGAAGGAGACTGCGGCCACTGCTGGGGGGTGGGGACGCTCAGTAGCTAGAGGTCAGTTATAGGTGGTGGACTCAGAAAGTGATGCTGCAGCAACTCCATGAGTGGGGATGTACAGTGTTGTGCTGTTGGTGTCCTGGGGGCCAGGAGTGAGGTTTTCAAGAAGCCAAAGGACTGTGGTGGGTGTTGGGGTGGCACAGGAGGGAGAGAGGGTGTTGTCCAGTTACCAGTGAGTGGAATGCCTGAGGGCCCAGGAGGGAGAGGAGTCTTATGGGACTGGGGAGTGAGCTCTCTGGTAGCTCGGATGGGAGGTGTCTGGGGGACCTAGGAGGTAGGGGTGTCTTCTGAAGGAGAGGTGTCTGGTGGGTCAGGGGGAAGGTTCTGGTTGGCCAGGAATGGAGGGAGGCATCCAAGAGGCCATACAGGGAGCGAGTGTGGAGGTGGACTGTGGAAAGAGCATGGATCTTAGAGGAGACTGCGGAGGGAGCAAGGGTGTTAGGCAGGAGGGCTCAGTAGACCAAGGGTTGAGGGAGCCAGACTCCACTGATGGATGGTGGGCTCAGGAGCATGCTGCCATGGCTGGGTGGGGCTTAATAGCTTGGGGAGAGAGAGCACACAACAGCCCCCAAACCTGAATCCCCCCAGCTTACCATGCTCCTATCAGCTGCCCCCCAACCCTTCTTGCCCAGTAACAAGTGGCGGTCACTGACCCAAAACAGACTGGCAGTGAGCTGCCCAAACACAGCTGCAACCCTTCGTTCCACAAACCAGTCACCATCCCACAGCTGGACCCCCGATTCACATAGACAAGCACTCTCCTGCAGCTTTCCCTATGCTCCCCTACCCAAGCTGGAACCCTTCCTTCCCACAGACCAGCCACCCCTCAACATACTAGTATGTGCCCCCCCCCACACCACAGAAAGCCCCATCCCACATTCACCCTTGCGGCTGACTCCACAGAACAGACTGCCACAGCTGGAACCCCTCGTTCCATGGTTTGACCATAACCCCCCACACACACACACATACATCTTGCTGCCCTTTTCCAGAGTCCAGCAATCCCGGCAGCTGTCCACCCCTTAACATACTAGCATGTGATCCCCCCCTCATAGAAAAACACATAGCATGTTCGCCCTTGCACTAGCTCCGCAGAACAGACTGGTACCATACTGTGGATGTCAAAAACATGGAAGCGGGCTCGTTGACATCCACACGTATTTGGCAGCATATAGTTTCACTTAATTTTTTTTTTTTTTTTATTATTATTAAAAATGGAAACATGCTTACTTTTTTGAAATTCTTTATAACCAGACTCTTTTTCATCTATTAATGGTGGTTTAAGGGAAGATGCCATTTGGATTGCATAAAAATGCTTTTAGTCAGCCTGGCTTGTGCTTTGCATGAGAACTGGTTGCAGTGAATGGAATCCATTGTACAAGGGGTTTATTTTGCAATGGGGCTACTGGACGCAGCACTGCTTACTGGGCAACTGCCCGTGCTGGGAGTTTCTGTGCTGGATCTGCACTGGTATTTACTTGGCACAGGGACTGCTGAGGCATACTGGCAAAATGCTGTTGGCATAATGCCTGATGTAAACAGTTGTTTTCCCTAATGACCCCTCTCAGTACATCCTGGGGCATCTATACATATTTCTCTCCTCTGGGCTAACTAAATGGGTCCCAAAGCACACTATTATGCCCTGCTTATAGTCCCTGGAAAGCCTTATTTTTCTGTAGGGCCCCATGACGCTGCTTCTTGGGGCACTACATACTTGTACAAAGTTTATTTTTGATTTAGTATCTTAATAGTGCCCCCCCAAACTATTCCCTGTGGAAACTGTTATATGGGCCCTAATGGGGTCCTCAAGTCCACTAACATATCATGCGTCCAAGGTATGTGGAGAGAGGGGAGAGCAGTAGGAGAACAGTTGTGTGGGCTGTGGGAAGAGCGTGGGTCTTTTGCTGGCCTGGTGGCGCTGGGCATACAGCTCATACCACACCCGGCGACCTCTCTTTGGGAGTGCGCTCAGGCTGCCGGGGGTCGGCCAAGGTGGAAAGGATTGAGCATCCGGAGGACAGCTCTCCTCTCTTGGGGGGGCTCGCGGTCCCAGCTTGGCAGCGACTCGCAGTGGAGACTAGGAGCATCAAAGCCGGGCTTGTGCATGCAAAAAAGGGGAGGAGGCGACAGCAGATGCTCACGAGAAGGGTGTGGGAGCATGCCCAGCCCACACTGAGTATCACTGCACATCCGCGCTTCCGCAGGGTTATGTCATGAGCCAGAACAAAGGAAAAACCCCGGCTCCTGAAGAGACACTGGCATGTCAGCCCCATGCCCACTGCCGGATCCCACCCACCCCAGATCCCGCTATCCTCCAGGCCTGCACCTCACCACCATACCAGATTGGAAGCAAAGGTAGGAGTGGGTGGCCCCAGCCAGAGGAACACAAGGTGACTCAAGATGCTAGGTTGGGGGTCTGGAGGGACTTAGGGGTGCAGGGGTTCTCAGACAGGGCGGGATCAGCTGGGGATGCCTGAGGGATGTTCCAGGACTGGCGACCAGAGGGAAATAGAGTCTAGAAAAAAAAAGGGTGTGGGTCTTGGAGGGGACTGTGGAAAGAGCAAGGGTGTTAGGGGGACAGTGAGGGGGGAAATAGAGGAAGGAGGTGGGGTGATGGGTTACTGTCGAGTCATGGGGAGGTAGTGTCAGGGTTGTGGAGAGAAGAACTGTGGGGCTGGGGAAGGGGGTGTTTCTGCCAGTGACTGCGGGGGGTGGAGTGAGCAGTACAAAGCTCACCACCATACTGTGGATGTCAACACTCAGAAACAGCCCACTGACATACATGTTTTGGATGGTACACACATTCTCTGCAGCATTTTGAAAGTAATTAAGAAAACCTGCCATGTTTATGGCCTCCAAGCAGAGCAGCCCACCCGACCACCCTCCCTTCAGCTAAACTAGGGTGGCACGTAATCTCGGCAACTCCGGAACGGTAAAGCCCAAAGTGAGTGAGGGAATGACAGCGAGGACAAAATGGTGAAAGAAGTTTTAACCCCTCCCTGAGGTGCTATGATCTTGGAGTTGGTTAAATAAGGGAGGGTGCGGGTGGCAAAGACCCTGTAAAAATAAAAGTCACCGTTTCTGTCCTTGCCGATATTCCTTCAGGATTTCAGACTCACTGTTATCATATAAAACCCTAAACTAGCCTCAACACTTCATGCCACTTGACTACCCTTAAGGCCATGACCAGCCTATGCCTCAGACCACCCTACATGTGACTTGAATACCCCCGCAACACCACACTCCTCATCTTAGCTGGCTACCCTCCCTGCAGCATGTGTACTGATGGCACTGCACTATGTCATGTGCAGTGCCACGTGCACTTCTGATGACATGTCATGTGAAGTGCAGCACTGCACTGTGCCACACACAGTGCCAACACTGCACTGTGTCATTTGCCCTGCCAGCACTGCTGTGGGGGCTTGGTACCTAGAAGTCAGTGTTGCATGGTGGACTCAGGAGGTGAAGTTGCAGCAGCTCTCTGTGAGGACGTAGAGTTGTATGGTGGGTGTCCGAGTGTGGTGGGTGTTGAGGTGGCACAGAAGGGACGGAAGTGTCCAGTGGCAGGGAAGTGAAATGTCTGGGGGTCCAAGAGGGAGGTGGTGTCTTCACAAGAAGGGGTGTCCAGTGGGCAAGGGAGAGAGTTTTCTGATTGACCAGGAAGGGAGTCAAGGGAGAGAGGCGTCTGAGGGGCCATGGTGGTGTGAACTGTGGAAAGAGTGTGGGACTGTGGAGGGCATAAAGGTGTTAGGAGGATTGTGGGGTGAGGGGCAATGGAGGAAGGAGATGGTGGGGGCGGTTAGTATTGGATCATGGAGGGAGGAGGTAGTGTCCTGGGTTGTGGAGGGGGGTACTGTTGGGGGCTGTGGAAGGAGGGGTTACTGTCAGGGGCTGCGGAGGCAGTGTGTCCAGTGTACCTCTCATCCCCATGTTGTGCATGTCAAGACCCAGAAGCGTCTGACATCCACGTTTCAGATGCTGCTCTTATTCTCCGTGGCATTTTTAAAAGTAAATAAATAAGAAACCTATCACGTTCGTGGCAGTCAAGTGGAACAACCCACCTGATCAACCTCCCTTTAGCTAAACTTGCCCCAAACAATTTACCCCACTTGAATACCCTTCAAGAACATGACCAGCCTCTGCCCCACAACCACCTTACATTTGGTTTGAATACCCCCACAACACCACATTCTCCACCTTGGCTGGTCATATTCCCTGCAGCTGGAACAGTCTCCTTACCACCCTCGCTGTAGCTGAACCACCACCCTGCACTTAGACTAGCCTCCACCCCAAGATGGCCCTGCTGCCCAGGGTCTTGGAGTACGTCTTACAGACAAAAAAATGCACCTACCCTACCTCAGTCTCTCTTTCCCCAACTCACAGACTCATGATGTGCTCTACAGACAGCCTCAAAAATTAAATTTTTTTTAACTTTAAATGTGACATTGGAAACTGGTGAATGTCAAGACCCAGAAGAAGCCCACTATCACACACATTTTGTGCAGTGCATGTAAGTTTCCGCTGCGTTTTACATTATTAAAGAAAACTGCAATGTTCACGGAGCCAAGAAGAGCTAGAGTTTGGGGGGCTCTGTGCTTTTCTTGTCTGCCAGAATTACTGTAGGACCCTGGGCAGCATGTGTCTGCTATGGATGGCGGGGAGCCTGACTAGAGAAGAGGGGCTCCTGCCATGGAGTGGGGACAGAATACAGTATGTAGTGCCTCAAAGTTGCAGCGTCCAGGGGTTCCACAGAAAAAAAGGCTTGCCAGGGACCTCAGACTGGGCATTATAGGGTGCTTGGGGACCCCATATTAGGACTCATTTAGTTAGCCTAGAGGACAGAAATGTGTATAGGAGCCCAATTATGCAGTAATAAGCATCATTAGAGAAACAAAAACAACAAAAAAACATATATTTATTTCAGTCATTCCGACCACACCAACTGACAGTATGCCTTAGCAGCCCCTGCCCAGTGAGTACCCCTGCATCCATCACAGAAACCCCCCAATACAGCATTTTGCTCCAGTTAGCATCCCTGCGGCCAGAAGTCCCACTGCAAAACCCTGCAGAATAAATGCCCTCCCCTGCAACTAGTTCCCCTCCACAGCCCAAGCCAGGGCTGATTTAAAACAAGGTTATAAATGCAAGACTGTACTTTCGCCTTCTAAAACCACTGTCGATGAATGCATAGGAGTCCAGTCCACAGAATAATGCCCATAGTGATCATGTTTTTGTTTTAAAATGATTATGATTAAAAATTAAAGTTCAACACAGTGCTCCACCCCCGGGCTCCGCTAAACATATGTGCTTACGAGAACACGTTGCCGTTATAGACTTTTTACGCCTTTTTGCAGCAGCCACTCTAGCCAATGTGGGCACAGGGAGCAGCAGCCAATCAGAGGCTCCACAGCGACTAGCCAGTCATGGTGCATGATATCCATAGCACAGTGTTGCCAGTGCATGTGGCACCACACTGTGGTGGTAGTGCACTTTGCACTGCATAGTGATGGCAGTGCATGTGGGGCATTGAGAGTGCTACAAGTTAATGAGTTCAGGTACAAATGTGTATGCACTATATCACTCTCTAGCCCCCAGACGAGACTCTACCCCTAGATGATGAATCCCCACACAGACCACCCTTAACATCTATGGACCAGTCACCCTGTTGACAATCTCCCTGCAGCTGAAGCACACCTCTCCACCATCCCTGCAACTGGGCCGAACTTCCTCCACCACACTGGCTGTTACAAAGCTGATTACACTCCCTGAACCCCTTCTGCAGCTTGATCTCCCACACTCCAGACCACAAATGCCACCCAAGGACAAGCTTCCCACTGTATGCCGACCTCTTTGCTCACAATTAGAACCCCCCCCTCCAGCTGACCACTCTCTCATAAACCAAGCACCCTTCCTGGCCCACTACAGCTCCCTCCCAACAAGCCTCCATACACCTGGACTGTCATCCATACTGCCTTTCCTGTCCATAGACCAGTCGCAGCTTAAACACCCACCTGCCTACCCTTTGAATACCTATGCCACCATTCCTTTCTTCCTGTAGGTAGAAACCATCCCAGCTAACCACCCTACAGCCAAGTTGGGCACCATCCTCCACCACGCTGAGCATCTGTTCTAGACCATTTTAACGGGGCGATAACAGTTGATGTGGCTGGAGGGAAGGAAAAGAAAAAAAGGAATGAATTTAGTCTTTAGTTTACTGACCTTCTGTGTGGGCACCCCCTTTATATGGACATTCAATCAACCCCCCTTTCACCCCCGCAGATAGTATACCTGCCCCCAGTTGAGTCTGTGCATGGATGCCCATACATTCTGCTGCAGAGCCTGGTCATCCATACCCAGTTCAGACACTCTGCTTCCTCAGTGAATTGGGGGTGGGGACGCCTGGGGTGGGTGGCGGCCTGCTTTGCTGATTCAGTGAGCTACAGATTTTGTAAGTGCAAGTAAAAAAAAAAAAAAGGCATCTTCCAGCTCCACAGGAAAACAGAGCTCTACTGCACACTTTAATAGAAATCGTAATCAATACAGGCTACCCACTTCTCCTCACTTTGTTACAGGCATATCTCTGAAATGTCCCTCAGCACAGGGTTGCTCTCAGACCTTTGAGTGATTTTTGGGCCAGGGTACCATTAGGTAGATGCATAGGGTGCCAAGAAAGTGGCAGCAAAGGGAAAACAATTTAAATCAGACGGAGGAGGTGGAGGAGATTGGCAACAACTCGCATCAAATTTTTTTTTCATTTTTGGTCCCTTTTTCAGGCTGTAAAAAAGAAAGGAGTCTAGGTCATAAACTAATAAAAAGTAAAGGAACAGGTGACAGTAACAAATGGCCTAACAAACTCTATGCAAATAGTGCAAGTTCTAGGTGTACCCAATATTTAACACCATCATTCACTGCAGTGGTACTGCCACTAAGCATTACCCACTGGACAGTCTCAACTTTAAGTCAGTGCTCTAACTACACTGTATCCACATAATTAAAAGGAAAGGACTACAGTTTTGGGGCAGACAATTTGTCAGGTGGAATTTTTGCCGGGGGGGGGGTGTTAGCAGGGAATGGTGGGGAGGAGGAGGATTTCTGGGCATATTGCGGCATATTGCCCATTTGGTGCATGTTACCACTGTGCCATATGAATCTGAAAAGTAAAATTATCATACCCATTAATATACAATCTAGTACTCCCTTAACATACGAACATACGAAATTTGGCAGCAGATAAAGGCCTAGAGGTCTATCAAGTCTGCTCGAATGTGCAGCTAGCACCCCTTATTCTGCAGCTGCCCCTCCCTTCCACCCTTCCCCTTCATTAACCCTCCCCCTTGTCCTGTCCCATCCCCTTTTGAAGCAGTCCACTGTTCTACTGGATACCACTTCTGCAGGTAAGGCATTCCACCCAGCCACCACCCTCTCTGTAGAAAAGTGTCTCCTCATCTCCCTCCTGAACCTTCCTCCCTCCAGTCTCATACCATGGCCCCTGGTGGCCTTCCCCTTCCTTACTTTGAACAGCCCCTCTGTACTCGTTTTGTTTATTCCTTTCATGTATTTAAAGGTTTCAATCATGTTACCCCGTCCCTCCTCTCCTCTCCTCCAGTGAGTACATGTTCAACTCCTTCAACCTCCTCTCGTATGATAAGTCCCCCAGCCCCTTGATCATCTTTGTCACCCTGCGCTGCACCCCCTCCAGTAACTTAATGTCTCTCTTCAGATACGGGTGCCAGTACTGCACGCAGTACTCCAGGTGTGGTCTAACTAATGACCTATACAGTGGCAGAATCCCCTCCTCCCTCCTCGAGGATATACCCCTTGCAATACAACCCAGCATTTTGTTGGCCTTTGCAGCTGCCTTCCTACATTGTGCCGAGTTGTTCATTGACCCTGTAATGAGCACACCCAGATCCTTCTCCTCCTCTGTCTGGGCTAGCTGCACTCCCCCCAGCTGGTAACGTGTTTCCCACAAAATAACAGGCATCTTGCACAGATTCGTTCCATACTGTATTTTAAGATATGTCATTGTTTTTAGTTATTTGCACTTTATGGCCCAGATATTCAAACTGCGCCATAAAAGTGCACAATAGCAGGAGCAAGCGCAAGTCCACTGCGCCCATGTGCAATAAGCATGATATTCAAACACTGCGTAGGTCAAGATGCAACTGCGGCACACAACTGAATAGCGCACCACAGCGCAACCAGGGATGTGCAGTGGCACAACCAGGGATGCTCAGTGGAGCAGGGCAGCAGTGCAACAGCAGAACCAGGGATGCGTAGGGACAGGATGCACAGACGGACCACCCTTGCTAGAGATGGGCAAAGGAGCACACAGCAGAACAGACATCGCCCCCCCCCACACCCCATGCACTGCACAACCAGGGGAGAGCTGGAATAACCACCGGCCCATGGATACCAGCAACAAACCCACAGCCGGGGCATGGTGTACCAGCACACCCCCTAGCAAGCTGTGACGGGCACACAAGGAGATCAAGCCACCCCGTGCCACACTATCCCACCAATGCAGAGCACACCCTGCACTGCAATCCCCAGACACCCTGCCCAGGAGCAGTGCCCACCAGTGCAGGACACCCCACGCATGCCACCACCCTCACCGTGACAATGCAACTCTGTGCACCACAGAACCATGCAAGGCAGCCCCACCACAAGCACCCTTCAGTGGGTGGCAGCAGACAGCGACGCAACGACTGCATACACACGTCTCTGCCCCCCCCAAGGTACAGCTGAGAAACTGACCATGTGTCGGCACACCAGGCACCCCACACGTGACAGGACATGTCCTGGACCCCACCACCAGTGGCACAGCACCCTGCACACCCTCCCAAGGACACACCCCGACCCAGCACTGGCCACAACAGCCAGCGCAGACACCCATAGTGGTGCATGGAAGCATGCGCCACACAGGATCTCAACACAGTGCATGGACAAACACCCACCCATAACCAAGGCGCACCAACACAGGGACACAGTAGTGGGTCAACCAAGCCACTGGCGTGTGGCCACGGCAGCCGTGTACACATGGCCAGCACCCCTCCTTGGCACAGGTGTGCCAGCCATTCTGCGCAGGCACCATGAAGCTGTACGCCACCAACATGCGGCCAGAGCACAAGTGACAGACAGTGGAGCACATCCCCTGCAACAGACACAAGCGACAGCATGGAGGTGGGACAACAACAGCGGAGGCCACAGTGCCACCCGAGGCAGACGTGCACCATATCGGTGACAGGAGGCAACCCGGCATTGTGCTGGGTACAGTGGCTGTCCAGCATGGACAGCCACCACTGATATGCCAGCAGACCGAGCAGTTCACAGACAAGCAAGGGTGTCATTCAGTTATTCCCTGGCACTTATCTGGAATTCTATCCAAAAGACATTGAAAATGGAAACACTGATCCCCCTTACATCCTTCAAAAAGCTGTACACCAGCCTAATCCCAGATTTATGCAATTGCTTCCACAAGGCCTAGTCCTCCCACACCCCCACCCCCACACCCTCTCTCTCCCCCCACCCCCTTCTAAATCTCATCCCTATCCTTCTATCATTCCTCTGGTCCTTTCCACATCAAACCACAAACATATTTGCCCACCCATGTACCATTATCCTAGCCTTATCCCCACCAGACTGTTTGTTTCTCACCTTTAATAGGTTTTTGGTTTACTGTCCTTTGCCTTGTATATATGTAAATAATTGTATATCTATCTCACTCATAAATGTTTGTATTTGTGCTATTTCAATATCATGTTTTTTGTATACACTCTGTAACCTTTTTTGTTATGACCACTCAGGTCCATCTTGTAAATGAGCTATGCTCAATGATGTTCGCCTGAATAAATAAAGATTTTGATTGATTGATTGATTGAGCTGCTCAGGCCATGGACGATCTGACAGGGGCGCCATGAACACAGTGCATGCACCGTGGACCACTGCACACAGTCATCCAGTGCACAAGGAACAACACACAAACCAAAGACAGTGACTGATAGCTACACCCACTCCATAGGCGCTTCCCCTACGGACGGACGGACGGACACACACACACACGCCCATGCCTGCACCACCCCTGACGCCATGCACACCACTGCAGCTGAGCACCTGTAGCCCACTGCAAATCAGAGACCACCACAGTAGGCATAACAAAACAAACGCATATTTCTCAAAGGTATAAAACAACTATTTACAGCTATATACATATGGGGGGTGATGGCCACAAACCAGGTGGGGTGGGTAAGGGGCAGGGGTGAACAAATGGGAGAGGAAAGAAGGGGTGTGAGGGTGGGTCCAAGGGGGTAGGGTGTATTGTGGGGCATGGAGGTCTTAGAGGCCACCCCGCTCTTGTGGCGCCTCCTGCTTCTCTGCCTCCGGACATCGTGCTGGTCCAACCTCTGCAGTACCTCCAATGACGCCCTCGCAAGCTGAAGTAGCTCCTGCATGGCCCTCTCCAGCCGCATCATCCGCCATCCACCTAGGACAAGGGAGCAGAGTCAATAAGTGTGAATGTCCATCCCCCTGCAGCCCACCCATTGTGCATGGCATACAGCTGTGGGACATGCCCCTGTGATGGTGTGCGACCACCCACAGTGATCGTGGCCACATGACCTGCCTACCAGGCGCACACAGCCATGCGGACTGCTGCACACACCCACTGCCCAGGACCCACACAGCACCACCGTGGCTGTACAGTGACATGGCTATGCGGTGCGAAGGCAGTGGCACAGCCATGTACCCGGTGCACACACGGACCAGCAGCGATGCACACCCACACATGCAGTGTCACTGGACAGTGCTGACTGTACTGTGTGGCGTTCACATCACTGGTGTCAATGGATGGTGGCCATGCCCTGCCGCCTGCCCTGCAACACAGCATGCACAGAATATCCTGGAAGAAAGGCACTCACCTTCATCGGCCTGATCCGGGCGCTGTAGTCCTCTTCGACCGTCTTCCCGTGGCTGTTGAACGTCTCCGCCAGCTACACCTTGGTGTCGGTCCTGTCTGGCTCGGCGCCGCTCATCAGAATCTAGGGTGCATAAATGGAGAGGGGAATATCAGTACAATCCAGTATCAAAGACCCCCCAACCCCGGGTGTGTGCGACCGCTCAGCCCAGCCATGCCGCAACCCCCAACACCACCTCCACCACCAACACCACTGCCCACACTGGACGCCCACCCCACCGCGATACCCGTACTAGCGCAACCAGTATATGGATGGGGCACCTACCTGGTCATGGCATTGCACCTCTCCTGGCGCGTGCCCGCAGGCGGGCAAGCCTGTCCAGGTCCCTGCGTTGGAGGTCCCTGTATCAGCGACACTGCTCAGCCATGTGCCCGATTCCTGTGGCCTCCTCCAGTGCCACTGCCACCTCCTCCCATACTGCACTCCTGGCCCTGTCCAGGGGTGCATCTCCAAAAAGAGCCCCAGCATGGGGCTCTACTATGGCCACCAAATTGGCCAGCTCCACCTGGCTCCAAACAGCAGCCCTCCTTCTTGCCATCTCTGAAGCTGGTTGGAGTCAAAATGGCGTTCGGTAGCGTGGTCCGCCACATGCAGATGCTGCGCGGTACAGCGCTGCCATTGCCCATTGCGCTGTCACCGAACAGCGTGACAGTGGTGCACCCGTGCGGACGCATGGTGCCTAGGGGGCAAAGGTCGGGCTCAGGGTCAAGGGTCTCTTGCGCACGGACTGCCACAGCGCAATTGGTACTCATTGCATGTAGCGCGATTGGGTGCCTGTGTGAGACGCCCTGTAGTGGCCTACCGCGCTGTGGCTCCACAGCACCTACGGCGCCCCAGTGCAAGAGCGCCATACATGCGAACAGTGCAGTAGCGCCACTGGCACAATGGGGGCCGTGCCCTGCACTGCCTCCTGCACACAGCACGTCAGCAGCGTGGCAGGCGTCGGCACCCCGGGCATGCGCTGTTCGGTGTCCACTGCGCATGTCACAGAAGTGCGTCCTTGCCTGAGCATGTTGAGCGCAAAAGCGTGATATTCAGCCGGCATATGCAAATCAGCTCATCAGAGATTCAATGGCGCAGATACTGCATTAGCATCCACTTAAAATTACGCCTTGACTCATTTGCATGCGTTGCGCTATATAAATGCAACATTGAGTTGCAGAGGCCATAGTCTGGTATTGCAGTCTATTGTGGTGAGTTGCATGTTGTTTGGGAGTATGGACTGTGGTGTCTGGGAGATGCATGGGACTGCACAGTCTGAGGTAACACCTGTCATTCCCACAAGATCAATGATCAGCGACCGTGAGGTGGAGGAGGAGGAACAGAGACATGGGAGGAAGAGGAGGCCCAGCTTCACTAAGGCAGAATTAGATGCCCTGTTTGATGCCTACCTTGACCAGGAGCCGCTGCTCAGTGGACAGCGGGGAACACCACAGGCCTGTGCTGCTGCTTGGGGAGAGGTGGCGCATGCCATCTACCAGCATGGCAGCCACCAGCAGTCCGTGCAGGAGTGCAAGAAGAAGGTGGGCACGGACAGGAGGGGTATTAAGGATAAGGTGACTGCCATCAGGGCAGCACGGGCTGCGACCGGTGGGGGACAGCCGGCCGTGCAATGCCTGACCCCACAGGAAGAGCGGGTTGCTGGCAACATGCGTCATTGTGCCATCGAGGGTGTTCCAGGTGGTGACTTCCAGACGGGTGGTAGCCCGTCACTGCATGGTAGGTCCTGATCTGTCACTGTGGGGGGGATGCCACAGGGTAGGGCAGATACAGTAATGTTACTGTGTTCCCTTACAGCTCCTGAGCATCTACATGGGTCAGCGGTGGTGGGCTCGTCCACTGAGGGCGGTACCCTGGACACAGAGGAGTGCCCATCCACCTCCACAGGTGTCCGAGGGTCAAGACGACAGTGGGCACACCTGGCTGTCCGGACTGATGTTGGTGGAGCAGGTACGGAGGAGGCCCTGCCCATGTCCCAGCGTCCATGGAAGCCAGCATGCTGAGACTCGGACTGGTGCCGGATCCGTCACTGATGATGATGGAGCTCACATCATGGACAGTGATACATGTGGGCCACAGGATGGCCACACAGCAGGTTACAGCACGGGAATAGCCGTGGGTGGTGCCACCATGGAGGCCTGCGTGACATCACAGTCCCTGCCTGTGCCTGTCTGCACCAGTGGGGCAGCACTGGTGTGTGTCCAGGATAGTTGGGCTGTTGCAGCAGCACCGTTGAGCCCTGGAGAGTGGCAGCCGGAGGGGCAGTGTCAGCAGTCAGCCAATGGCAATGGGGGGGACAGTGTCGGGGGGCGGCATCAGTACACCGCCTGTGGACATGCCCAGGCATGGCCCTGGTGTGCAGCGCCCAACCTCAAGGGGTACTGCCCATCACGGCTGCAAACACCATGAGGGACATCATGCTGATCAGGCGGATGACCTCTTAGATGAGCAAACCCGCATACTCCATGATTCAGTGGATCAGCAGTTGCGGCTTGTGACGGCGGTGGATGCACTCAGTGTGGTCCTGCGCCAGGCAGAGGAGTGGTGCAGCAGGGACACCAGTCTGCTCCTGGCAGGGATGGACCGGCTGCAGGAGGATGTGACCACCGCCACTGACAGGCAGACACAGGCATTCACAGCTGTCATGGCCACAATGGGCACACAGTTATTTGCCCATGTGTCGCAGACACCGTGCAGTGCAATGTCCACCCCCCGTTCCCGGCGTCGTTCGACACCATCCTTGTCGACACCGGGTTCAGCTGTGGGCATCCCAAGCATGCCTGGCGCAGGCATGTTTGGTGAGCTGCAGACCCCTGCTCAAGAACGGTCGCGTTCCCACAGCGGAACCCCTTGGGGACCGTCGGTGCCACCCCATGAGGCCATTGGTCAGCCTGTCACTGCTGGCAAGTCTCGGCGGGGCCGCCCACACATCCGTGGTGGCCGTGGCACTGTGCCGCGTGACTGACCTGTCTCCCACCATGGCTACTGTCTGACGCTGCCCTGTGTGCAGTGTGTTGTTCAACGTGCAATGCACGGGTGAGGTACCCGGCCCGGCCCTGCACACACACACACACACACACACACACACACACACACACACACACACACGTTCCATCTGCACACCCTCCCAGCTGCTGGCCACTGTGGCGTGTGCATGATGATGCCTGCTTTACGCTGTCTGCCACTGTGCAGTGGTGCCAAGCATCTGGCACACGCACAATGACAGGCACTGAGCGTGGTGGTCTGTGGACGTGTGTGTGGCTAGGGATAGCGGTTGGGGTCAGCATGCCTCCTACCCTTTGTGCATGTCTTGTGGGGAGTGTGTGTGTGTGTGTGACTGCGTGCCGTGTTAGACCTTGCCCATCCCTGACGGCATGTGTGGTTCCATGCTCTGCCAATTCCCTTTACGACATGCACCTCTGGGGTTTGTCCATGCGTGTTTGTGGGTTGTGCCCTTGCCACTGGTGGTTGTACATGGCCCCATGACTTACCTGGGTTGGTTGAAGTGCTCCTCTGTGATGGTGTCCCGGTGCAGCTGCGCCATCGGGATCAGTCGGGGGTCCCTTCGACCAAGGGGGGGCTGCCCATCACCATCTGCACCAGCGTCCTCATCATCCCCATCACTGTCCCTCTCTTCCACCTGTGCAGCTATCCCACAGTTGTTGGCCATGTTGTGCAGGATGCAACAGGCCAGGAATAGCCCACAGGCCTTTGAGGGGCTGTACTGTAGGGCACCGCCAGGCGTGTCCAGGCAACGGAAACGTGCCTTCAGCATCCCGAACACCCGCTCTATGACATTGCGTGTGGTGGCATGTGCCTTATTGTAGCGTTGCTGCGATGGGGTCGCGGGCCGCCGGTATGGTGTGAGCAGCCAGGGATGGAGTGGGTATCCACCGTCACGTGTGTGTAGAGGGTGGACATTAGTTTGGTGATCAGTGTCGCCCTGCCATGGGCCATCTAGGCCAGTACCCATGTCACCTCTGACTATGCCCCTCCCAAGATCCATGTCTTTCTTTGTGATTTGCATACTCACCCACTAGGTGGCCAGTGGGGATGTCCCCACTCTCGAACGCATGGCACAGTGCAGACTGGTGCCAGATGAAGGAATCATGTGCTCCCCCAGGGTGCGTGGCACAGACATTGGTTATGCGCCCCCTAGCATCGCACACCACCTGGCAGTTGATGCTTTCATAGCCCTTCTGATTTATGTATGCTGCACCTTCCGGGCCAGGTGGCGTGCATATGGCCACATAGGTGGTGTCAATGGTCCCAAGCACGCCAGGCATACGTGATACCCTATGGAACTCTTGTATTTGTGTTGTGCGCTCCGCCGGTGTGCTGGGGAAACGGATGTACTCCACAGCATGTGGCAGCAGCACGCTGAGGAATTGTGTGAGTAGGCGTGACGCGGCCGACTGGGTTATGCCTGTTGTGTCCCCTGTTGGTCTCTGGAAGGTACCCTTGGCGAGCAGGCACAGGACAGCTGTCACTTTTGTCTCCACTGACAGAGCATGGCTCCGTCGTGTGGGTGCCTGCATCACATCACTACACAGCTCACAGAGCCGCCTCAGGATCGCCCAGTTCAGGTGGTACTGGCCCACTATCTCGGTGTCACTGTACAGCTCGAAGCTGGTGCGGGCTTGGTACTGCCTGTTGGGGGCATACCGCCGACGGGCCCTTCCACGGCCGCGCCCCCCCTGCTGCCTGCCTTACATAGATACATAGACAGTGTCGGCAGATAAGGGCCTATGGCCCACCCAGACTGCCCATTTGAGCTTGTAAGTTCAATTTATGTTTTCCTAGAAGTCTGTTGCCCCTTACCCCTGACCTCCAGAATTCCTTTATGTCTATCCCATGCATTCTTAAATCCCGTGATTGTTTCAGCCTCCACCACTTCCTCTGGCAGGATGTTCCACTTGTCCACCACCCGTTCTGTGAAGAAATTCTTCCTCATGTTTCCTCTGAATCGCCCTCCTCCAACTTCATCCCATGCCCTCTAGTCCTGGAACATCTTTTTCGCTTAAAAATAGTGTATTCCTGCACCCTGTTCCTCCCTGTGAGATACTTGTATGTCTCTATCATATCCCTCTCTCCTCCTCTCCTCCAGGGAGTACATGTTCAGTTCCTTCAACCTGTCTTCATAGGACTTGTGATGCAATCCATGCACCATCTTTGTTGCCCTCCTCTGAACCTTCTCTACCCTGTCTATGTCCTACGTAGGTATGGTCTCCAGAACTGTACACTGTACTCCAGGTGGGGCCTCACACTAGTGTCTTGTATAGCGGAATTATGACCTCCTTTTCCTGCTGGTGATGCCCCTGCCTATACATCCCAGCATCCTATTTGCTTACCTGCCTTGTCACACCTGCCTACCTTGAGGTCATCAGAGATGATAACCCCAAGATCCCTTTCCTGCTTGGTGCATGCTATATCCTCACCCCCAACTGATATATTGTGCCAGGGTTTTGTGCCCATATGCATTATCTTGCACTTCTTTGCATTGAATTTCAACTGCCAAACCCTGACCATTCTTCAAGTTTCTGCAGGTCCCTTCTCATTCTGTCTACACCCTCTGGTGTGTCTACACTGTTACAGAGCTTTGGTGTCATCAGCGAACAGTGAAATTCTGCCTTCTAGGTCCTGTGCAATGTCACTGATGAAGATGTTGAATAGAACCGGTCCCAGCACTGATCCCTGTGGTACCCCACTGGTCACTCTTCCCTCTGTGGAGTGACAGCCATTTACCACCACCCTCTGTGTCCTGCCACCCAGCCAGTTACCTACCCACCAACTACTGTCCTGCCCACACCCATATTCCCCAGTTTGTGTAATAGTCTTCTATGTGGCACAGTGTCAAAGGCCTTGCTGAAGTCCAGATAGGCCATGTCCACTGCCCTCCCCTGATCCACCTCCCTAGTCACCCAGTCAAAAAATTCAATGAGGTTGGTCTGACATGACCTCCCCCTGGTGAAACCATGCTGCCTTGGGTCCTGTAGTCCACTGACAACCAGATGTTCCACCAATCTCTCCTTCAGTAGTGCTTCCATGATCTTCCCCACTACCGAGGTGAGGCTGACTGGTCTGTAGTTCCCTGCTTCCTCTTTGTTCCCGCTTTTGTATAAGGGGACATCTGCTGTCCTCCAGTCTTTGGGTACCTCCCCTGTTTCCAGTGATCGGCTAAACAGGATAGCCAGAGGTTCAGCCACCACCTCTCTTAGTTCTTTAAGGACCCTGGGGTGCACCCCATCTGGCCCCATTGCTTTATCAACTCTTATTACTTCCAGTTCCTTCAGGACCCTTTCTTGTGTAAAGGACTTGTGTCCATTTCTGCACCATTCTCACCCTGTACTCCCTTCAGACCCATTACCTCCTCTTCCTCAGTAAAGACTGAGCAGAAATACCTGTTCAATATGTCAGCTTTACTGTTGTCATCCTCCACGTGGCCCCATCCTCCCTTTCAGTCTCACTATCCCCTCCCTTTGTCTTTCTTTTTTCACTTATGTACCTGTAAAGGTTTTGTCCCCTCTACCCACTGATTTTGCAATGTGTTCTTCTGTCTGAGCTTTGGCTTCCCTTACTGACCTCCCTGCCTCCTTTGCTTCTCCTGGTACTTCTCCCTATCCCCTTCTGCCTGTGTCTTTGTATTGCCTGAATGCAATCTTTTGGCTTTCACTTTCTTTGCTACCTCTTTGGAAAACCATAATGGTCTCCTCTTCCTTTTCCTAACCTGCTTAATGCATAATTCTGTTGTTCTTGTAATCCCCATTTTAAATACTGCCCACTGTTCCTCAACCCGATCTCCTGTCCCATTCCCTTAATGTCTCTTTTCAAGTATCTCCCATTTTCCCAAAGTCTGCCCCTAAAATCCAGGATACGTGTTTTGTGTGGTTTGGTTCTGCTCTTTCTGTGATTTCAAACCACAATGACTGGTGGTCACTGTTCCCCAGGTGCTCCCCCACTGTTACCCCTATCACACTGTCCCTGTTTGTGAGCACAAGGTCCAATATTGCCTTCTGCTGAGTTGGTTCCATGACCAGTTGCTTGAGGAAGGCACCCTGAAGGAAGTCCAGGATAAATCTGCTCCTAGTTGCTGCTGCTGGGATGCTCCAGTCCACGTCTGGAATATTGAAGTCTCCAACCAGTACTACCTCACCCTTGTCTGCCATCCTTTGGATGGCTAGCATCAGCTCCCTATCTGTTTCTTCCTCCTGAGCTGGTGGTCTATAGATCACACCTGTGCGGATGGCTGTTCCTTATTTTCCTTTCCAGCTTAACCCACAGTATCTCTCCCCATTTTGTTCCTCCTGGATCTCTGTGGCCCTTATGTTATTTTTCACATACAGTGCCACTCCTCCTCCCTTCCTGCCTGCTCTGTCTCTTCTGAATATGTTGTAGCCAGGTATGGCTATCTCCCAGTCGTGGTTATCATTACACCAGGTTTCAGTGATGGCCACAATGTCCAGTCTGACTGCACCAGACAGCCTTCTCACACCCTCATTACTGCTTCCCATCTGAATGGTGCCCCCGCTGTCCTTTCTGCTATTCCCCTGCACGGGACACCTCCCAGATTTGGATGTCCTGCCCACTGTCCGTGCCCTCAGTCCAATGTGGCACTTCCCCTTTCCTCCTGCACAGTGGCGCAGGCTCCCCACTCCTTCCCTGTTCCCTCCCCACTCCTTCCCTGTTCCTGGTGGTTTCCAGGTGCTCTGTCCTGCTCACTGCTACTGTGTGCCTGGTTGCTGTCAGCTCGCTCCCAAATCTGGCTTTCCTGTAGCTTTCTTGCATCTCTCTCTTGTTCCTTTTTATTTTGGATAATTTCCGCTATCACGCAACTTCTGTTTGCTCCCCTATTGCGCATAGTACATGCTGTTGAATATCGCACTGTGCCATTTATTCATGGTTCTTCCCCCTTCAGTTGCACATGCATTCATTACCATTGGGCTCTTGCGATTTGGGGGCGCACGCAGCTGCCTCCCGCTGAATATCGCACAATGGTGCATTTTCGGACTTGAGCATCCCTTTTGAATATCTGGGCCTATATTTTTAAGCCTTGCCCCTGCTTTAAAGTTGGAGGTTGAAAGGTATGTTCTGTGGTCCATAACATCCCCTGACACAAACCCCTCTCGGCTCACTCGCCACTGATCTACACCCAGTAACCTCAAGCTCTAACCGCTTTCTCTCAGGACAGTGTGGCCCCGACGACCAGTCCCACTCACATTCCCTCAAGCAGGGACGGCTGCACCTCTCTCCTAATCTCCTCCAGTGCATAGCACTATCCTCCAGCAGCAACACGGAAACTCGGCTCGACCAAGCAGTGAGCTTACAGGGCAGGGAGAGACCACTCTGTTTGCTGACAGACCGGGATTGAACAGCGAACCTTTTCCTCATCTGTATGCTACAGCCAATCAGAGCAGACACAGAATCGGTCAATCACAGGCTGAGAGAAACGAATATAATCGGCCAATCGCGGGGCCGATGGTAACAGAGGAACTTAGCCAATCATGGGCTAAAGAATGAGGACCAATCAGAGAGCGCGGAAACGCTAATGCCCAGTGACCACAGTTTGAGTGAAAAAAACTCATATCTGCTTCCAGTAGAAAAGGACCCAGGGTGGGCTGTCTACACCAAATGCCGTAAAGTCTTAGAATTTCCCCAACCCGGCTCCATTATGTAAGCTCGGCCGGAATGCCCGATCCGCTCCAACTGAACCATTCGCAGGCCCAGGGGTGGCAGACGAGATTGCTGTCCGGGTGAGTGGGTGCGGGGTTTTGTTTAGGAGTGTGCGGGACAGCCCGCGCGGGGACCTGACGGTGGCCATCTTCCTTCGGGGCGGGCACCTTGCTATCTGTGGTTCTGTGGGGGTCAGTGTGTCCCTTCAGCCCGAACAGGAGCGGCCGCGCCTGCAGCGACAGCGACGAATCATAACGGCAGAATGTTATCGAAACTGTTGGGGCCTAGATATTACCAGCTGGCTAAGGCCTGGTGAGCAACACACTGCGAAGGTTTTTCTCTTTATCAGGTCCCTTTTTACCCAGACTGTCCTTCAGAGCCCAGGTGTGGGTACTGCCGTTTTTAGTTGCTGCCTTTTGACCTAGTTCGGTCCTCCAGAAGTTCTGGGGTTTGGGATGCTATGTGGTGCAGTTTGTAGCTTAATTTCACCATAAAACACGCTTCTGTTGTGTGCCTCCAACTCAGTATGCTGCAGTTGTTTGTGCTTGCCTGAGGTCTGAGTGATGCAGTGGGAAACTTGGAGCATATGCACAGTGATGGAAGCTGAAAGCACAGTTGAAGTCAGTGACTTCATGTGTTTGAAGCGTAACTGCCCCCCACCAAGGGAGGGGGCGGCAAGGGTTATTCAAAGTCTGGTTTGCAGGACCTCAGGGTATAGAGGCCTTTGAGGGTCACCAGAAGATCGCTTTGTTACATAACATAATGGCCACACACAATCAAAGTCAAACAGTAAATTTAGAAGAACTCCACCAATCCCAGGCTCACTCACCACATAAAATATTTGGTTGATATCATTTTATTACTGCATAAAGTTCACCAGCCACCAACATTTCATGGCAGTACATTTTCTCAAAATGGGTGGGTAGTAGCGGTCAAAATAACCACCTGTTTGCTTGATTTAGATGCCCAGTTTTCCCCAGGGACAGCTGGTTTCATTTCCCTGCCTGTCCCTGGGACGGGCACCAATTTTGAAAAAGCATTAGCGGGCACTGGGGCCCAGGAGATACTGCTATCTGTATGGTTAGGCTATGGGCATCCCAACATCATGATTTCATGTGCTAAAATATAATATCCCATGATGGGCTCTGCTTTGAGGTCGGTGGCTTAATCAAGCAGCAGAAATGGAAAAAAAGTGCTGTAGTAGACTAGACTGGGCATGCGTTCCTTGTCATAATGCAAATGCAGTTACTTGTTTTCCTTTTGCTTCCTAAGTTTCGGCACTATGCTCAGACACTATTCTATGGGCTGTACAATTGATAATATGATCAGAACTAGGTCCCCTAAATACCTTGCTGAACTATTAACCCAGCCCTCCCAAGCATACCTCCTCAGGGCATCTGCTCAAACCCAACTTGAAATTCCAAGATATCGCACAAAAAAAGGAGTCCGATCCTTTGGCATATCTGCCCCCCGCTCCTGGAACTCCATTCCCTCCCACATCAAATTCTCCAAATCCCACAATGCCTTTAAACTGGGTCTTCGGGCACACCTATTAGAATCTGACTGCTGCTCTTGTGCTGTAACTTGAGCCTCTCTTCTAGCATTTTCTCCTCCCTATGGCACTTACTGATTTCCTGCTGGTCTCCAAAATCTGAAAGCTTCCCACATCCAGCAGAAATCCTATTGTTATAATGGTACTTCATTTAAGTTTTGTTTGCTATTTGTCGTTTCAATTTAGTCATTGATGTATCATCAGATGAAAATTATTAATGTAATGTTATCTGTTTCTCTTTGTCATCACTGATAATGACTGTACCTGGCTGTATACTGTTCAAATGTTTCTCACCTCATGCTGCGTCATGAAATACTCTTTAATGTTGACTCTGGTCCCCCCTGTCTGTACTCTCCCGGGTCGTACCTGAATATAGGCAACATTGTTGTCTAGTGTACTTACCCAGTAAACAAAAAACAAATAAATAAATGTATCTCATTTCTCTGTGTGCTCTATTTGATGTAGCAGCCCAAGAATAGCTCTTGTTTGCAGGTGGCAGAGTTTTGGGGAATGCAAATTAAAATGAGTCTGTCTACTAAGAGGAGCCTGGGTAAGGCTAGAAAACCAAAAATTTTTTTTTTTTTTTTTAAAGCCCTTTTAGAACAGACAAGGCAGAAAGAGAGGGAAACTGTATTTAGGAGAGGAACACAGCAGCAAGAAATATTTTAGTCGACAAAAAACATAGAAATAGAATTTGATGGCAGATAAGAATCGCTTGGCCCACCTAGTGTGCCCAGTTCCCTACCTATTGGATAAGCCACCGATCCTAGTTAACCAACAGTCTGAGTCCTCCTACCCCCCCCAGTAAAATTGCCTTATGTCTGTCCCGTGCATTCTTGAATTCCCCCACTGTTTTTGACTCCACTACCTCCTTGGGAAGGCTATTTCATGCATCCACAACCCTATCCTTGAAAAAATACTTCCTCACATTACCTCTGAGCCATCCCCCCATCTTCAAATTGTGCCCCCTGTTCTTGCACGTTTTTTTCTGAAAATGCTACCCTCTTGGACTTTGTTGATTCCTTGAGGTACTTGAAAGTTTCTATCATGTCTCTCCCAATCCCTCCTTTCCTTGAATGTATACATATTAAGCTCCTTTTTGACTCTCTTTGTATGATTTCTGATGCAGACTCTGCACCATTTTAGTTGCCCTCTCTGGACAGCCTTCATTCTGTCTGTCCTGCGGAGATGGGGTCTCCAGAACTGCACGCAGTACTCCAGACGGGGTCTCATTAACTGTCTGTACAGAGGGATAACTTCCTGTTTTCTATGGTGATGCCTCTCCCTATGCATCCCAGTATCTCCCCAGCCCACCTTACTGCCTTCTCACATTGCTTGCCCACCTTTTAGGTCATCTGATATGATTACCCCCAGGTACCTTTCCATTTTTGTTCTTAGTATCTCACCCCCCCCCCCATTGTATACTGTTCCCCAGGTTTTTGTTTCCCAGGTGCATTACTTTGCACTTCTCTGTGTCGAATCTAAGCTGCCATACATTTGACCATTCCTCCAACCTTTCCATAATTTATATTACCAGAAATGTATTTCTGACATCTTTATCCTCGGGCCCAGATAGTCAAAAGGGTTGCACATGGAGCAACAGTGTTGCACCATGCACAACCCACTGATGCGCCATGGTGCGATATTTAAAAGGGAAAAGTGCTCCTGCACAAATCCCGATGCGCGCTGGGGCGCATCAGTAATGTATGCAGGCACAGGTGGGGTGCCATGGCTAAACTGCACAGCCCGATATTCAGCCCGGACTGTGCAGAGTTATGCAGCACAACCCTACCTGTGCCTGCACAAAGTTACGCTGAAGGAAAAGGAACAAGTCGAGGGCCACCCACAGGTGAGCTGCCACATTACAGGGTGCAACACAGCAGCTGCCACCTGTGGGTGCCCCTGGACTTGTTCCCGCCCGCACCTGGCGGCGTCACTACGCCCCGATCGCTGGCCGAAGTGTCGCCATTGTCTCCCTCGGTATTAACGCGGGCATACTGAATTCTCATTCACCTCCCTGCAGTTTCACCCGCTGGCATATTCTCCCCCACCTCGCCAAAGTCCGTCATCTCAGGTTCAGTGGACCGCAGTAACCGGACAAGGCGCAGCCCTTATTCTTTCATCGCTCGAAACCCTGGTGATTTAGTGCCCCCACCCACTCGAGTTCCCCCGCCCCACCGGCAGCTCACCCATGCCGCCCGCCGATTGACAGCCTCAGGGCGCACGCCCATTGGTTCAGAGCATGAGCCAATGGGTGTAAGTAATCGATATCATATAGTCAGTCCAGATATGTGAATGACTGGTCCATATCTGACTGATTCTTAGAAATGAGAGGGCTGCACGCCCATTGGCTTATGCTCTGAACCAATGGGCGTAGCCTTACCTGTTGTCAATCGGCAGGCGGGTGGGCTGCCGGGGCTGACGGGGGGAGAAGGGTAGGCTCCATGGCGGGTGGGGTCCACTAGATAACCAGGGATTTCGGACGTGGGGGGTGAGGATGTCATCTCAAGGACATACTTATGTCCACTGGACCACCAGGATATTGGACTTTGGGGGAGGTCTGCTGCCCGCGATCGGGCTACTCGAGGGTGGGGAGGAATTCCATTATGCCGGCGATCGGGCTACCGGTGGGATTCCATTATGCCAGCGCATCGGGCTACTTGGGGTGGGGTGGGGACGTTTGTGTTATGCCCGCGATTGGGCTGCTGGGGGTGAGAATACTTGTTCTGCCCGCGATCGGGCTGCTGGGGGGGGGCACTACTGTTCTGCCCGCGATCGGGCTGCAGGGGGTGTCGGTCCCCAATGGCTGCTGCCTGGCAGGGCAAGTCGTCGGGGATCGGCGCACCTGCATGCTAATGGTGCCATAATCAGATGCAAATGACACCCCCTCCGTGCTCCTTGCATAAATTATTGCCCCATTCCATTTGCATGTCACCCTTTGAATATCGCAGATGCTGTGCATGGCGCAATGGAACTTGCACCACCGCATCTCAATGCTCCACTCTGACCACTTGCGCTGGTACAGTTCCACTGTGCCATGCACAGTGGGTGTGGCCAGGGGGGCGATATTCAAAGATGGCAACTCCGTTGAATATCGCCCTGGCCACACCCCTGCGCAACTATTTTGAGCAGCGCAGGGGCTTGCGCCACAAATTGGCGCAGTTTGAATATCTGGGCCTGAGTGTATATTTAGTTTTCTCAGATATTTTTAAAACGGCTTTCATAGCTAAGTTTATAGTTAGTGACTCACACAAGAATGGCCACCATTCACAATTGTTAAAAAAAAATCTCTTTCACTGAGTTTAGCTGTTAAATGTACATTGTTTTTATTTATTTATTGACATTTTGGATAACACCTTTGAGAACAAGATCATTTCATAGGTTCCACGTCAGACGAACAATACATATTGGAAAAGTATGAGATGGAGAACAAACAAAACAAGGAATTATACAAGGCATTACAAGAGTGTATAACTAGAGAAGTTCCAATACATGTGGCATTGTACAACGTATGCCATGGTGCATATTTGATTAAAACCTGGAAATTCAAAGGGTCATATTAGAGGGGGTGGGGTCTTATGAAACGACCGTTTACAGGAAAATGAGAACAGACTCTGCCTAATATCTAATCAACAAGGTAAGGGATGGCATCCACCCAGGGGCTTCGTCAGAGGTGAGAAGGTATGGGACAAGTGCTGGTCGCAAGAAGGAAGGTTATTGGAAGCAGTCACAACTGGCATCAGCAACTAGCTGTTGCTTAAGTTTAGCTTTGAAGGAGCCCATGGTTGATGCTGAAGTGATATCATGGTGCAGCAAGTTCATACATAGTGGGGCACAGTAGGCACAGGACCTTTGTCTCAGAAGTGTGATAGCAGAGTATATTAAAAATCTGGCTAGTGGAGCTTCTGGTGCTACAGCTGTTGATAGAGGGGGGCTAATGAGCTTTTGCATTCCTGAGGGCATTTTGCCTAAGCTTACTTTTTTGGACAGTAAACATGTTTGGTACATGAGTCTACCTTTGAATTGGAGCCAGTTAGTCTGAGCATACATGTCGCAGGTATGGGACAGATGGGCTGAGCCAGTAAGGAGCCAGCATGCTTTGTTGAGTGCAACTATGGTGCGGCAAAGAGTTGTTTTAGTAGCTGATCCATAGATTGGCAAGCTGTAATCAGTAAGTGAGACGCGAGCTTTGAAAGGCCAGGTTAAGAGCCTCTGGGGTCAGACGTTGCTCATGCCTTGTAAAGTAGCACAGTGCGAGTGTTAACAGTCTTAGCAATGTTGTCAGTGTGATAGGCATAGGTCATCGTACTGTCAGTAGTAATCCCCAGATATTTAAAGAGCTAAACTAGCTCCAGGGGAGAGCCCTCTTCGTTGATGATAGAGGGTTAGCTCTGTGCCTATTTTGGGAGCTGGAGAACAGCATAGTTTTAGTCTTGTAATTCATAACTAACTTGTGCTTATGGAACCATCTTTCTATAACTACAAAATTACACTAGCCTGGATTCAAGAACCTTAGGGTCAGGATTACTGGTAAACAGGACAGCATCGTCAGCATATAAAAGGATGTGACCCTGACAGGAGTAAGGAAGGTTGTTGAGGAAAATGCTAAAATAAGAGGGCCCAAGATGGACCCTTGAGGAACTCCAGATAGGACATGTCTGCTATCCGACACCTGCTGTGTGCGGTTGTGCAGGTAACTTTCAAACCAGGCTATGCTGTCACGAGCTAGGCCGATGGTGGTAAGCTGTTCGACAAGGAGGGTATGATTCACGTGTCGAAAGCTTTGGTTAAATCAATGAGAGTAGCACTGACCAGGTGTCCTTGGTGAATAAAGCCTGTGAACTCCAGAAGGGTGGTAGTGGTACTATGACCATTTCTGAACCCCGTGTTGTTGCGGGCGTTGTAGCTGATATTTTTCTAAGTATTCAACCAGTTGATCAGCCACTATACGCTCAAGAGCTTTCGAGAGTGGGGGCAGGATAGATATAGGCCTGTAGTCCCCAGTAATTGTGCGATCCCCAGACTTATGAACTGGTGTCACAGTGGCAGATTTCCATTTCTGAGGGAACTGAATGTAACTAAGTGACATGTTAATAGTATGTGTTAGAGGTGACAGAATTTCATCCAGTGTAAGGGCTACAAACTTAAGATCCAGGGTGTCGCCACTTAAATCTTGATTTCCCTAATATCTTGAGTAGGTAATTCCTGGCTTCATGAGCTGAGAGGGTTTTTGAAGTAGAAAGGAGGGTGCTGAGTCTCTTTCCCAGAGTAGTCACTTGTGAGGGGTGAGAGAAGTAGCCAGGTGGCAGGACACCACTCAGGTCTGTGAAGGCATTATTAAAAGTGTTAGCAATAAGTTTGGGGTCAAGTGAGGGCACACCATCAATATTAAGCATGGTAGGGGCAGATCTGAGGTCTCTCCCAGTGACCTCTTTAAGGTTAGTCCAACATTTTCTGCCATCATTCTAGATTCGTACTGTAAATGGGATCACCACATGTGTTTCTGATAATAAACAGCACTGCACAGTACTCAGATATATAGATATTTTTTTTATGGCAGGCATGAAACAAGAATGGGAACTTTTAAAAACTTTAAAATCCCTTATCTTGATTCACGAGCAGAAAAAAAGAAGGTATCTTGTGATATTTTTGCCAGGAGAACATACAGTGCCTTCAGAAAGTATTCGCGCCCCCCCCCCCTTGGAGTTTGTCACATTTTTGATGTTGCAAACTCAAAATATATTTATATGGGATTTTTTTTTTGTCACGTATCTACACAAATTACTCTCTAATGTCAAAGTAGAATGAAACTTCTGGAATTTTTTGTACATGTAATTTAAAATAAAAACCTGAAATGTCTATTTGATAAGTATTCACCCCCTTTGCTATGACACTCCCGATTGAGCTCAGGTGCATCCAATTTACTTGAGAGATCACTCTAAAACTTGAATGGAGTCCACCTGTGGTCAGTTCAAATGGTTGACATGACTTCAGAGGAAATACACCTGTCTATATACGGTCCCACTGTTGACAGTGCATGTCAGAGCAGAAACTCTACCATGAAGACCAAGGAGCTGTCCATAGAACTCCGTGATAGAATGTGAGGAGGCATAGATCTGGGAGGGGTAGAAAACATTTCTAGGGTGTTGAAAGTTCCCAGGAGCACAGTCAAGTCCATCATTAGGAAATGGAAAGATTACGGAACCACCCAGACTCTTCCTAGAGCAGGCCGTCCTCCCAAACTGAGCAACCGGGCAAGAAGGACCTCGGTCAGGGAAGTGACCAAGAACCCAATGACCACCCTGACAGAACTACAGAGTTCCATGGCTGAGATGGGAGAACCTGTGCAGAGGACAACAATCTCTGCAGCACTTCACAGATGTAGCCTTTATGGGAGAGTGGCTAGACGGAAGTCACTCCTTAGAAAAGACCACATAATAGCATGCCTGGAGTTTTGCAAGAAGGCACGTGGCAGACTCTGAGACCATGTGGCAAAAGATTCTCTGGTCTGATGAAACAAAAATTGAACTCTTTGGCCTGAATGCAAAGCGCTGTGCCTGGCGCAAACCGAACACAGCTCATCACCGTGTAACACCATCCCTACCATGAAGCATGGTGGTGGCAGCATCATGTTATGGGGATGCTTTTCTGCAGCAGGGACTGGGGCACTTGTCAGGATAGAGGGAACAATGAATGGAGCCAAATACAGGCACATCCTTGAGGAGAACCTGCATCAGTCTGCAGTAGACCTTGGACTGGGGCGAAGATTTACGTTCCAACAGGACAACGACCCCAAGCATACAGCCAAAGCAACACTGGAGTGGCTTCAGAACAAGAAGGTGAATGTCCATGAGTGGCCCAGCCAAAGCCCAGAGTTGAATCCCATTGAGAATCTGTGGAAAGACTTAAAGATTGCGGTTCACCAACGCTCCCCATCCAACTTGACAGAGCTTGAGCAAATTTGCAAGGAAGACCGGGAAAAAATCTCAAAATCCAGGTGTGCAAAGCTGATACAGACATACCCAAGAAGACTCAAAGCTGTAATTGCTGCCAAAGGCGCTTCTACAAAGTATTGACTCGGGGGTGTACTTAAGTAAATAAGATATTTCAGTTTTTAATGTTTCATAAATTTTTGTTACACAATATAAATATTTTTGCCCCTTTAAATTGTTGAGTATGCTGTGTGAATCAAGGGGGGGAAAATCATTTCAATGCATTAAAAAAATTCTGGTAGTAACACAACAAAATGTGACAAAATGCAAGGGGGGTGAATACTTTCTGAAGGCACTGTAACTGCTGGGGAAAAAAAAAACTATATGGTGACTAACAAACATGACTACTTTAAAGGGCTGAGGTAACCACTTAAACCCCCTGTCAGGGCAGGAAGGGCTCCAGAGACAGGAGATGGAGAGGCTGGTTAAAAGTGTGTCCGCGTTATACACAGGAGCAGACTAAGCTGATTGTCTTGTCAGAGTAGGGCAGAAGAGAGATAATTAAGGGCTCATGTCAGGGCTGGTACTGAGCAGAAGGGGGGAGCAAATTAAAAGCCCTTCTCAGGGCAGTGAGCTGGGGGCACACTTAAGTCCTTTTCAGAGCCATTTACTAGTCTGGTAATATTTAGTAGCCATTTGTAGGGCACCATCAGTTATTTAGCCCTTTTCAGGGTGTTGTACCAGCCAGGGGGGCACACTAGTTGTTGTTTGCTTTTATTCAGAAACCTAGATGTAAAATTAGTAAACAGAAATCAACAGGACAGGCAAAAATGAATATTGAACATGTCCCTTGAACAGTCATCCACAAAAAGTTATTTCTAGCCCTGGTGGGTAGTGTTACTCGTCCATTTAATATAATACTCTCATCTTGTTCTAGCTTTTGTAAGGGGGGGGGGATTTACTTGTCATCCTTATAATCTGTGTTTTTAGGTAATCCTCTCTGGGACCCCTAACATGGCTGAGCAAGATATGACTTTGTGAACAGGAAAGATGGCAGTCGGCTATGAGTCTTGGAAAGGATTACCTAAAAATGAACAAAGAAGTAAGGGTGGCACAAAATTGTTTACAAAATCACTTATGTATTACGTGAAATGGATGATAAACACCACCCACTCCAGGGGTCAAGATTAAGTTTTGCAGCCACTAGCCAGCAGGGCTTGTGACTGGGGAAAATCACTAGCCCAACAGACTTCTACTAGCCCAGTTGGTGTACTTATTGAAATACTGTATTACCTTCTCCCATACAAGCCTGCAGGGCTACTTCAGATTTTTTTGTACTAGCCCGATACAAAATCTACCAGAATTTCGCTGGTGGGCTGGTATCAGTTTTGACCCCTGCACCCTGTGGAAATGGCGTTGCCACAAAAAGCTGATGGTCAGAAGCTGTTGAACTTAATGCTAGAATAAATTCATTCCATGGGGGGGGATACTTTATGTGATGAGTGATCTTTACCAGCTTCCTAGGAAAACTGTTTATTGTATCATGCTGTATTACCTGGGGCTACCTACTGATTTTCTCAACCCACTATTGTCTAGCAAACAGGACCTAATGTTAGTGATCCCCCTGCTATGTAATATCATTTGTTCATACTGTCTTCATCTGGTATCTATGCCCCCCCCCCTCCCCCCGGACGCATCTGGAATTGAGCAGTAGTCTGCTCAGCATGCCTTCCTGGTAAAACAAATAAATAAAAGAAAATGGTCAGGATTCTTAAAGATCTTGAAAATCACGCAACTGCGGGGGAAAAAAACTCTGCGCAAGAGGGCTGCCAGTTGCAGACCCGCAGTTTTCTCCCACAGCTACAGTATTCTCAAAAGTGGGGCTGGTTCCACGATTTACAGCAGCTTGTGGGTGGGGTTGCCATGGAGATCCCTACAGCTGCAGAAATGTTACAGCTGGTGGGACAAGCCATAACCTGTTCTGCAGCTGCTGTGGGCAAGAATAGCAATCTTTGCAGCTACGGAGATTTTGGCCCACAACTGTATTTGCTGTGTGGGACTTAGTCCCAAAACCGTGAATCCAGCCCTTTATCTTTAGAATGGTCTAACTTCTACCAGTTTAATATAGCAGCCTGAAGATTTGTTGAAAGCCACAGAACCCCAAGTAACGACTGGTATGAATCGAGAAGGAAAAGACACTGACTGTGAGTATAATGACATCAAAGACAAGCCAACATTTTAACACAGGACTGTTTGCACATACGTTGCCATCAGGACTTAGAGACTTTTACATGTCAGTGGGACTCGGCGTTTCTGTATGAACTAGATGGCTAGTCAAGAGAATACTACAAAGAAGGTGTAATATAATGTTTGTTGTAACTCATGACATTTTAAATAGACTTTGTAAATTAAAAAAGGTGGGGGGCTAACAGGTAGGAGTGTGCTAAGCTTATGTGTGGTAAGCCAAACTTGGGAATGAATTTTACCTCCCCTTGGGCTGCAAGTTTGAGAGACCTGCTACCGCTGGCAGTGTGTCCTAGCTGGGGGAAGAAGGCGTCGCATTACGGCGCCACAGCAGCGACTCCTGGCAGGAGCATGCTGCATGCATCAGAGGCCCAGTGGGGACAGGGAAACCAAATGGAGGGAAAAATCACGACTAGCAGAGGCTGATGACCAGCCCAGCACAAACCTTGCCCCACCAACCAGGCTTCCCTCCTTTACTGAGTTCTGATATCGGAAGGGTAAGGGCAACCCCAAAGGCCCTGTCATGGATGAGGGGTGGCATGGCAGAAGGAGGTTGGGATAAGTAACTGTAGAGCTTGGAGTCTAGTTGTCATGGATAAGTCCAGTTACTGCACTATCAGTTGATCGAAATATAGATAATCTCAACAGATAAATACTTATGGATATAGTGCCTGTACACTGTAGCTGTATTGATGTGCATTGATGCATATTGACCCATGGAAACTGGCAGTGGAACACAATTGAGTTGCTCTGATTCCCAAACTTTCATTAAATAATTGTTTCCAGACCTTTTGAAACAAATCATCTTTACAAAAGGCTGTCTTTGGCACCTTTAGGGCTGGAAACTAAGTTTGTAGTCTAGTCAGCATGGATCCATTGCGGGAGCGCTGTGGAGCCCAAGTAAGATGGTGGCAGATTTATAGAGCTCCGCTGCTTAACACTGCTTTAAAGTCTAAAACAAGTATTTCAAACTAAGGCAATCACATTTTGTGACCTACCTGCAGTTCATAAAGTGACTAACATGGGTAATCCTAAGAAGGATAAGGCATTGGGAGATGGAGCTAAATCAAAAACATCTCCCTGAGCTCCCAACATGAGGGCTACTCAAGGCCGAGATCCAGACCATGAAGAGGGAACGAGAGAGGAGACTCTGCAAATTTTAGGAGACAAACTAAATCAGCTTCTCTCCTCTGTGACTGACCTCTCAAATTTGATTTACTCACCAATCTGGTGGCTAAGGTGGAAACCTCCGTGGAACTGGCTACATTGGCATCGACAGATGCCTCCAAAAGAGTTGATGCAGCTATGGAAGCCGTCTTGACCGTTCTAAAGGAGAATACACATCTCCAGTTGAGAATCGAGACGTTTGAGAATCAAGTGAGGCCTCACAACTTGAGAATTTTGGGACTGGCGGAGGGGTGTGAAGCAGATCATTTGATGATGTTCCTCCAGGACTGGCTAGTTCAACAGCTGAGGGAAGAAACCTCTCAAATGGTGCAGGAATTCCAGAAAGCATATCGAGTTACCCTTCAAGGATGACCGGAAAATCCTGAGGCCCCACGCACAGTTTTTGTTGCGATGGATGGGGTCGGCTCTAGAGTCTATCTCCTGGCACTTTCCCAACAGAAGAAATCATTGCTATTTAATGGTCAGCAAATACAAATGTATCCAGACCTCTCCTATGCCACTAAGCAAAAACAGAAGAGATTCAATGGAGTGTGAGCCCTGCTGTGCGAAATGGAGGTGCCTCACAGCATGGTCTTCCCGGCCCGTATCCGAATAGTGCATTGGGGTAAAGTTTATTTTCTTAGACCCGGGGGAGGTGCTGAAATGGTGTCACCGAAACGCTCCAGCCTGAACCCGAGATCAGGATAAAGAGGACGCTACATCTGAGGTGGACATTCCATGAACTTTTTAAATGTGCTATTTTTGTTGCTGAAAAAAATAAATTCTTCAAAAGATACGAAGTTTGGGGATGGGGAGGTATTTGAGTGCCCTGAGGTAAGTTCTGTTAAGCTTTTGCCATTTTATTTATTTATTTATTTATTTATTTATATACTATATCTACTGTTGGATAGTTAAGAAGTAGGGACATTCAGGGTAATGAGTTATTTCTTTTCCCTACAGCCTTTTACTATTAATATGGGCACAAGTTTTATTATGTGTATAAATACCTGCCTCTGTATTGCTTTTAAGCGCCTAGTTCCGATAAGGGTTCTGGTTTTATAGTCTCAGTCTAAACAAATTAGTTTGTCTTGCTACAGTATGTAGCTCGCTGAAAAATAGTAGACGTGTTGTCTGTCTTGTATTTACTGTTTGCACTAAAGTGCCTATTTTGGGGTTTTGCATGGTGGAGCTCTCACCTGCTTCTCGTGGACTGGATTCTGGACTCTCAGACTTTGTACCATTTTCATTCCGTCTTTTTCTTTAATGTCATTTTCTGTAAGCTGGATCTAACTTGGGGCATTTTTATTAGAGGCAGTGGTGTAGTGGTTAGAGCACAAATTTGGGAACCAGGAGAACAGGGGTTCAAACCTTGCTAGAGTCAAATACTCACTGTGTAACTTTGGGCAAGTCTCTTAGCCTCTCAGTGTTCCAGTCCACTCCGCTGTGGAGATGGATTGAAGCAGGACGCCACTGGAAAGATGTTGCACATCAGCTGTGCTATCCTGGGTAGATAAATATGTAAAACTATACACACGTACAAATATATATTTTGTTCATTTTGTACTCCCTTATATGCTTTACGGTTATGTACTCGTCTTCCCTCCCCACAGGATGCACCTGGCAAAGAGCTAAAGAGCTGTCTGAAGCTCCATGTGTCCTCCAGGCCAAACACATTTTGAAATTAAAAATAAATAAATAAATTAAAACTAGTGATACACCTACACTGTATTAGAATTAACCTTTGCTTCACAGCAAACTTTCTGCCTTCCACACTTTTCTTTCTTTTGTGAAGCCCATCTCCAGAAACCCTGAATTCATGTGTTTTTATTTCTTACTTGCTGGTTAAGAGTTGTTGCTGTATAGGATTAGACCGCTCCTGTCACTGCTGTAGGTCAGCACTCCAGTGTCACTGATGTTTACGCACCTGGATCTTGGACAGTTCAGACTGGCTGGGATTACAACCGGGGTGGGGGTGGGGGTTGGTAGAGAAGACTGCTATTTGAAAAGAGGAAGGTGAACAGAGTTTGTGCGTGTGTTCATGGCAACATTGTCTCTTTCTGCCTTTTACAGGGTTCCCACTGCAGCTGCATGGGGTTCTGTTGGCACTGTCACACTGCTGTTTGCCACAGACTGGAGGGTGGTGATGGAATACATCCCGTACATCAACGGCAAGTTTAAGAAGGATGAATAAAAAAGGACTTCTTTGATTGTTTCATAGGTAAGTTGATCACCACAAAACTACATGACATGTCAGATTGCAGCAACACGAGTCAACTTTTTTGACTTTATTTTGAAATGGTAAAAAAATTAAAATAACCACTCAAGTACATTTTTTAGCAAATTTCTGTAAGCACCTTACAAGGCTGCAAGTGGGTGGGGGCCGGGCAGGAAAACGGGAGCACTAGACTCCAGGGTCAGGAGTGTTTTTATTTTAATTCTTACCACAGCTGCCCCCATCAGTACTGCCCAGCAATCTCCCAGCCTCACCATGCCATCTCTGTCACTTACTGCAATCTCTGTCACCTCGGACTTCCCCCTCTAAGGTGGAGAGGGGGTCAGCCAGGCTTTCCCTTCCCCCAAACAACTTGGTTGCTGGAGGTGGGCAGGCAGTTGGTGCGTTGGGGCCCAAGAGTGCTGTTGTACCTCACCCTGCTGCGCTATGGCCTTTTCTCCTGTTCTTGGTTCCTCTCCCACAGAGACGCAAGGCTCCCTGACAAGTGCGCTCACACAAAGCGTCTCCTCCTCCCTCTTCTGCTCTTCATCTGCACCACCACCTGGGAAAAGCCAGGTGTTGGTGGTCTCAGCATGACAGGCTGCTGTCCCTCTTGAGGAGGAGAGCATTTGCTCCGACACTCAGCCTTCTACCCCAGCCATCCCTTCAGTGACTTGGGCTTGTTCCCAAAGCTGGGTCACTGGTGTCACAAGCAGTAGCGCCACTGTTGGGCCAGTGAGCCAGTCCAGGAGTATTTATACTGGAAGGTTGCGTATGTTGTGTGTGGGGGGGGGGGGGAATGAGAGGACTGTGATTGGCAGCCCAGTATTTCATAAATGTAACAATGTAGCACCAGGGGAGGTTGAAATTAACTGTAGTCCTCTGACTTGGGGATCCCAGAATTTCCCTCACGCTCAAACAGAACACACAAAAACCCAAGAAGGTCTTTAATTTTGGCTACGTGATAGAATTTTAAATACTAGTACCATGAATTGAAGGCTTCTTGCTGTAGAACCAGGCTTCTGAAAACGTAAGAGTTAGTAGCCGGGTGGTCTGCCACCCAGCTAACCTTGTAGCACTACACCCATTAGTTTCTATGTCATCAGTCAACTGCATTTGTCTAGCCATTGTGCATTTTTTTGTTTTCTGTGGTTCTCGAACTGTTCTGGGTGCTTGCATTTTCTGGTTGCTGAAATCTCGTTACTGGGAGCAGCATTGGCAGAAAGTGAGAATGTGATGTCATGTCTTTCATTTACACCATGCAGCTCTATGTAGCACAGCTGAACAACCCCCAAAGCTCTCAGGGAAATGCAGAGTGAAAGCAATTTACAAGACAAATCCTTCTGTACCATTCCTAACAAAGTTTTGAAGCTCACTGTAAGTCAGTGGGACATGTCACATCGTTGTTGCCATAGTGTTTATTAGCTTTTAAATTGTGGCAGACATACTAGAAAGATTACCGGATATAGTGATACATTCTGACTGCTGATTCTGCTTCAGGCAACAAAGAAGATTTTAAGATTTAGAAAACTGATGCTCAGTGGTGCTGGTGGAGCACATTGTACTCCCATGTGAGTGACCCAGGTTCACTAAGCAAACTTGCCCACCTGCTGTGTGCTAGTGGGGCCCTGAAATTGCTGTGGCGGCAGTGTCCTCAGGTTTGGAGGGGCAGGGTGGTGGCATCTTCTCTATACTACAGTGTCATGGTCAGCATGTGAGATTCTGATTGGCCACATGACATCTGGCCCCTGCTCATGCGGGGGGGGGCCCCCCTCGAAGCAGTTTACATTTTAATTTCTTTAATCTTATCTTCTTAAAACAGCAGTAAAAGGCTGTGAAGTTCCTTCTGATGTGGCATCATGATGTCACAGAATGCCCACCAAGCTATGTTCCAGCCAGTTAAGAGGCAGAAGGGCAGAAATAGATGGGATGGGAAGAACAGCCCCAATGACTAACACTGCTGTCTCTCTCCCCCCCCCCCCCCCAAACAATATAAATATACCGCTGGTTGTACTGAAAATAAAATATTGTGCATATGGGCTACCATCAAATACATGGAGGTGGGTCAAGTAGAGGGGCCCTAGGACTGTGGTGATCTTGCTGGAGGCCCCCCAAATCCTAAAGCCGGCCCTGCTCCAGGTCAGCATAACTAGAAGGCTTAAATGCTGTGGGAGGTGGGCAGGCTTAAACAGTGAAAAATATCCTGTCTTTGCTACACCCTAGGCACCAGATGTCCTCTCCACCTCCTCCTGATCCCAGGATAATTAACTTGTGTAAAACCTGGAGGCATCGCCACATTCTGGGCCCGCCAGAGAGGGGCTTGGTCACTGTGGTCGGCAGCCCTGGGCCAGAGGTTGAGCTTCACTGTGAGGCCAACTGATGTCCGAGTGCCTGAAGCAGGAGGGAGGTGGTAGGCTGGTGGTGGCGGAGGGAGGGAGGGAGGAGAGAAAAAGATGTGGAGGGGGGGGAGAATAGAAAACACCCAGAATAGTTGCAGGAAACTGCTGTTACTGGCAAAAAGAAAACAAAAGCTTGTATTACTAATGGCTAGAGTTCACCACCTGGCAGAGGCAGGGTTTCTGGGGGGAAAATTCACTAAATTTTATACTGGGGGGGGGCGCCAGTGAAGCTGAAAAGATTTAAAAGGTGTTTAATTTCAGATAATTTTTTTTTTTTTAATATTCCTTTTCTCTCCCATCACCAGTGCCATCGTCACCTACCCACGGCAACTCTCAGCCCCATCCCAGCCCTTCGGTGGTGCTTACCTCTGTGTCTGGCGCAACAGTTCAACTTGTGCGCCATGGTAGGTCCATGGAGGGGGTTCCTCCATTCAGCAGCCCCCTTCGACCCTCATATGGTGGCATACAAAGTAGCCAGTCTGGTGGTAGGGGCTTGGGAGTGACTGACTTCAGCCTGCTCACTCCAGGGTTTTCACTGTTTGTTTTTTACTGGTTCCACCCCTCAAGCCACTGCCATCTAGGACTCTGAGGTGCGCAAGTGCGCAGTCATGCGTGACCACGCACCAGATCCAAGCAACTTGCCCCCTCCCCAGGTCACCAGGTGTCTACACTTTCATCTTTGGTCACCCAGGTGTCAACGGTGAATGTAACCCTCTCTCCCCGCAGGAGGGGAGCATCCTCTGGAATGCTTAAACCTCCTCCCCCTGCCAGACCTTCGATCCGAGTTCAGGGCACGAACCCAGGTCATGATAGTCCAACTGACTTGCAACATCTCCTTGTCGGGCCATCCTGATAACGTAGTCGAGGCAAGTGCTACGTACTGTGTCAGCAGCCCAGGTTCCCATGGACACAGGTTGGCAGGAGGAGGTTTTAGTGTTCTCCAGGAAAGGTAGTGTCTCCTTCTCTGATACCTCCATGTGATGCAGAAGGGAGTACTGGGGGAGGAAAGGCATGTGCGTAGTGCATCAGGTTTGCTGGCAGGAACACCTTCATTTCCTCAAACTTGGTGTTTTGGGGAGAAAATCAGGAGGGCAAGGGGTAGGGAAACAGTGGGCTGTGCCCTTGCAACCGTCCCACCTCCTCAGTTGCACTGGCAGAGCCTTGGGGCCCACCAATCTTCTCTTTCCACCAGTAGCCTAGATATTGGTAGCCCCCCCCCCCGAGCTGAAGGGGATCACACTGGTACACAAATTAACAAGCTCCGGGGATGTGTTGGTTGCTGGGAGTCCTATTCTGGGTGGTGAATGGGCTGTTGGCCAAGCCTACAGTGAGAGAGAGGAAGTGGGGCATTTTGATGGCCGAAGTTGTTCAGTTACCCAGCGAGGAGAGGCACGAAGAAGTTTTGAAGAAAAACAAAATCCTTTTCAGTGCGGGACTCAGCTTTTACCACATTTTACAACTGATGACAGTTGAAGCAATTGACTTGCTCAAGTTCGCAGTGTGTCCATATCTGTGATGGATTAGAAGCTGGGATTTCATGTTTCATAGTTCAGCCCTGACCACACTGCCGTCATGTGGCTGGGATGCAGCCCTCGCATTCTGCTTCAGCTGATGGAGAATAATCTTTTATTTTTAATATAGCTTGAAATATCATTTCTAATATTGCTTTTTGTCAACTGTATTTTTAAACAACTTTTATTCAATTTTCTGAATGTTATACAAAACGGACAAGTACAACATCCACAGTTCTGTGTATGTTGCAGATAGCCAAATACAATGTATGATGCACTTCTAGCCAGATGTGTATCCACCCATTATAAGCCACCCCCATGGGAAGGTATTCTTAACGTTGTTTAGACAACAGAAAGAGGGTGTCCACCAGACAAATACCCTTCAAATTTCAATCAAGTGGCTTTGTACCTTTTGCCCCAAAGCACCTTCTGGTGGAGTAAACCAACTTCTCCATGGTAGCAGCTTGTGAGACCCTGAGATCACTCTGTGGTCTGCTGGGGTTGGGAGGTTCCAGTGGGTTAGTACAGTTTGTTTTGCCATTAGAAGGGTCAAGTAGACACACGTATCTCCAGCAAACCAGTTCTCAAGGAGGTCAGCTGAACTGTGTTTGTATGGTGGAGTAGGGGACAGGGGGTCTACAACCTTCTAATTACAGCAGTATATGTTACAGTAACTGAAATGCAAGCAGCTGCTTTGCTGTTTGAGCTGAAACAAGGTTGATGCACCAACTCCCTGACCATCAGCTGACCTGCTCCCTTTTCCTTTTCTTTGTTTCTAGGTGTCCAGATCCTGAGGTTGGATTGGCGTGTCATCACTTTAAAGTTCAAATAGGAAAAGCTTTGATTCCTTTAGCAACTTTTCAACATTCACAGTGGACTTCTGAAAAGGCTGCAATTACGCATTGTTGTGTTTTGTTCTTTTTAATTTAATGTGAAAATAAAGAATAAAGTCAGTCAAGAATGGGATTTACTTCGCTTTTGATGAACACATCTTTAAAACCATGAAACATCCTTTTTTGAAATAGTTCCTGGTAGTTTGTTTAGCACTCTGAGGTGTCCACCCTCCACCAGCTGTGTAGATGCTGAAAATCATTATTCTAGAATCCGGAACTTCTGGGAAGCGATATGTTGCGCTGATGCCCTGTTGCCAGGCTGTCTGAATCCGTTGCATGAAAGTGCATGCAGTGTGTTGCTGGCAGTGCAATCTCTTTGCAGCTTTCAGTTTGAGTTAACTGTGGGATTCATTGCAAAGTGCATGCGTTTGTCACATGGATTTGTCATTTTTAGGGGACATGGTGGTCTACATAAAACATACATTTGCAAACATTTACCGAATTTTATATATGATATTTTGTAAAATGATTTGCCAGGAAAGGCCTACTGAACTGTGAAAATTTCTTTCCAGAGGTGTGCTGGGGGGGGGAGTGTACAAGTAGGTAGGAAAATGGGGAAAAGCATACTGAAATGGCAAAAAGTATATAAAGTAACAAGCTAAGTAGGGACTGACTTTTAGCTTTAAAAAAAAATAGTGGTTATTGTGTCAGTAAGTGAGCCAAAATGTCAGGCCTGCAGAAAATTATGGTGGCCCATAGGGAACTGTAATTATTTTTAAAATCTTCAGGAGGGAGGGTGGCCAGTGTGTCAGTTAGCCACTAGGGATATTTGGGGGGTGCCACCATCACCTGTGTTTCAGAAAAAAAATATGTTGAAGGAGATAGGAAATTATTTTAACATCGTTAACTGCCCTTTTATCTTCGTTTCTATGCCAGTTATGTATTCTAATATGCCTTGATTTTTTTTTTGGGATAAGTAATCTAGCTTAAGGGTGCCCTCTGATCTAAATAGAGTTCCACTCTCCTCACCAGCTACTGCTCTTGCTTTTCATATTTCTTAAGACATGTTATGGCATCAGCACTCCCATTCCATGCTATTCATCTGAGTGGCATGAAATGGTTGGTGTTACTGATGTCATGTGATCAGGCAATATGAAATGGGAGAGCAGCAACTGCTGAGAGGGGGATTCAGGGTAGTTACAAAGGCAACCAATTTATATTATTTAAAGAGCAGCTGACGCCTTGAGGAGAAGTTTAACTAAACATGATATTTAGACACAGCTCAGCTTGTATTTCACATTAGTTCTGTATTACTCCTCCTCCCCATTATTTATTACTGGTGTAATTTGCATGAAAACAGGATCTTTACTTCTGAAGAGTTCATCTATTCCTGTTGCTTTTTCCCCTACCCGAGGTCATAATGCACTCCTTGTGACATCAGTTATTCCCATGGCAACAGATTGTGATGTCACAACATAGGATTATGACTTGAAGTAGGGAGTAAGCTAGAGGCAGAAAACTCTTAAAGGATACCGATCATGTATTTATGCAAATGTCCTTAGTAATAAGTAATGTACAGGAGAAATCTATAGAATATATATGGAATGCAAGCTGAACTGTACCTAAATATTGTTTTTCAAAGTTTTTTTTCTTTGAGGTGGCAGTAGTGCTTTAACCAAAAAAGGTCAAAAACATGTCAGAATACTGGGTAACTACTAAAAGAGCTGGATGGCATCTAGAGGTGTAAAAACTGTTTTCTAACACCTTTAAATAGTGTTTGACGTGGTATTCTTGTGGTTTTTAAGTTTAAAAGGTAGGGGAGCCTAAAGTGGAAACAACTGCTGATGACCCACCTAACATTGAAATAAATGATTGATTTCCACTTTAGGCCTGTCAGACCTGAAAAGAAATGCATTTATTTGTTAAATTTTATTTTGCAGTCATTGTATAAATCGGTATAAGTCTGTACATCAGAAAGCCCCATTGGCCAGTCACTTGACTCACTAGCCCAATGGTCACATGATGTGTTTTGACACAACCAACAGAACTCCACTGCAGTCACCAGTGCTGCTAGGCTGGCCACTCCTTACCAGCCAGTCTGGAGGTGTCAGAAGTGGTCCCTGATCTTACTTCGAGAAACTGTTCTTGCAGCAGGTTACACCATTTGGACTGAAGCCAGCAGGCACCAGGACCCCACGGAAAAATTGTAGCTGGCAGTATCCGGCAGGGGACTGCCCCCGACGTCAGGTATCACATAAAAGGGGGCGGCCTCAGCCCTCTGCACCACCAGGCCAGCTTATAAATGTATTTTAATGTTTTTTTAAATTAATATTTTTCTGTAGATTGTCATCTTAGTTTCGGGGGGGGGGTGGGACTTTAACTGAGGCAGTGTGGTCTTGGTGGTCAGTGCAAAAACTTGGGAACCAGGATATAGAAACATAGTATCTGGCAGAAGGAGACCAGACTCCCCATATTTTTTGCTACCTTACTCCTCTACCTAGTACGGCGCCAGGTTAATCACTCTCTGCATGCTCCCCCAACTTCTTCCCTCTTCTTGGTTCTCCTAAGTGGGACTAAGTCTTTTGGCCTTGTCCCGTCCATATTTGAACCCATTTAGGGTCTTTGCCCCCACAACCACTGCTGGCAGTCTGTTCCAGGGCTCCAGCACCCTTTCACTGAAAAAGAAGTTTCCTCACTTTAACTCCCACCAGCCGCTAATTGTATCCCTTCATGACTGCATCTTTTATTTCAAGAAATGGGACTTCACAATTTACCACAAAGGACATCACATCTTCAGACCTTGGCAGGGTTTTCATACTTGCTGAGTGATCTTGCATGAATCCCTTTCTCTTGGTGCTCCAGCCAGCCCAGCTGTGGAAATGGGTAGAAGAATCTCACTGAAAACTAGATGTTGCATCTCAGCGGTGCTGTCCTGGGTAAATGCATTGAAAAATTAAAAATATATAAACTGTAGGAAGGAAGCTTATATAACATGCAGATGGACAGTTTACAAAACCTGCATGCAACTGTTATCACTGGTGACACCGAACCTAGAAACACAGAATTCTTTTGGCAGAAGAGGACCGTTTGGCCCACCCAGTCTGCCCAAGTGTTCCTTGCCTGTTTTACGTCTACAGGCATTATCTGGTCACGGGTGACCCCCTGCCTCTGTTCTAATATACCCCTATGTTTATCCCATGCATGCTTGAAGCCTCCCACCATTCTGTCCTCCACCACTAAGGCTGGCAGTGTGTTCCAGGTGTCTACCTCCCTTTTAGTGAAGTAGTTTCTCACATCTCTCCTCAATCCCCCGCCCACTTCATCATGTGCCCCAGTGATGGTCCTCATTTGAAAGAGGCTCTCCACCTGCATCCTGTTCACCTCTGTGAGGTACTTGCAGGTCTTGATCATGTCACACCTCTCTCTCCTTTCTTCCAGGGTGTACATGTTGAGATCCCTCAGTGTCTCCTTGTAGGGCATCCCTTGCAAACCCTGCGCCATCTTAGTTGCCCTTCTCTGGATCACCTCCATCCTGTCTTTGTCCTTTCTGAGATGCGGGCTCCAAAACTGGATATTACTGCAGGTGGGGGTGTACCAGGGAGTGATACAGTAGCAGCACCACCTCCCTTCTCCTGCTGGAGATGCCCCTTCCTCTGCACCACAGCATCCCACTGGCCCTTCCCATGGCCTTGTCACACTGTGCTGTCACCTTGAGGTCCTCTAATATAATAATCCCAAGGTTCCTTTCCTTTTTAGTGGCAGTACCTTTTCCCCCGCCATCCTATACTCCTCACTGGGGATCCTGTGCCCTAGGTGTATGATTTTTGCACTTTTTGGCATTGAACCGCAACTGTCTGGTCTTTGACCCTCTCCAAGTTTCCTTAGAGCCCTGTGCATTTTTCCAACCCCTCTTGAATGTCCACCCTACTTCAGATTCTGGTATCATTTGCAAAAAGGCATGCCTTCCTCGCCATTTCTTATGCAGTATTCCTTACGAAGACTTTGAAAAGAACTGGTCCCAGTACCAAACCCTGTGGTACATGCTGGTCACTCTCTCCCATCTATAAAGTTAGTGATGGTAACCACCACGATCTTTTCTAGCCATGAACCAGTTTGTAACACAATTTACCAATGTGGACCTCACTCCTTAGCCGATCAACTTCCTAATCAGCCTCCCATGCGGCAGTGTGTCTCAGGCTTTGCTGAAGTCTTGATAGATCACATGCACTGCCTATCCCTGATCGATTTCCCTGATCACCCAGTCAAATCTGTCAGATCCATTTGACATGGCCCTCCCCTCCCCCATGAATCTGTGCTGCCTGAGGTCCTGTAGCCCACTGCATTTTAGAAGCTCAGCCAGTCTTTGTTTCAGTAGGGTGTCCATTAATTTCTCCACCACTGAAGTTAGACTGACAGGCTTGCTAGCCTCCTCCCTGTTGCTGTTATGTAGAGGGACCTTGTGAGCCCTCTTCCAATTCTCCGGAACCACACCTGTTTCCAGTGAGCTGTTAAGGCTGCAGCAGGATAGCTAGCACCTCCCTGAGCTCTTTCAGTACCTTGATGTGTACCCATCTGGTCCCATAGCCTTATCCACCATTAGGGTTGTGAGTCTTTCCAGGACTCTTTCCTCTGAAAATGAACTTGTCCATCTCCTCCCTATTCTTGCTTCTCCATAGTGGTCCATCCCCTCCTCCCTCTACTGTGCAGACTGAGCAGAAGTACCTATTTAAGATGCCTATTTTTTCTTGGTCCTCTTCTGCACAGTCTACCCCCTTCTGCCCTTCTAATCCTCACTGACCCTCCTCTTGCTTTTCTCACTTTCGTATCTGAAAAGAAGTCCCCATTAGCCACCCCTCTGGCAATCCTTTCTTCTGTCTGTGCCTCTGCTCCCCTAACTGGCTTACCTGGTTCCTTCAGACTTGTTTGGTACACATCACTATCCTCCTTCCTCTGCGTCTCTTGAATGTCGCCCTTTTTTCTTTAACCACCCTTGTCACTTCCTTGGAAAATTGTGGTGATCTTGTTTTCCTTCTGCTTTTGCTTATCCCTTTCATGCCAAGGTTTTTTGCCCTAATTATACCTTCCCTTATTCCTCCTTGGCAATTCCCCACATCGAGGTGATTTCTGAGGCAGTCTCACATTTCTTTAAAATCCAGCCTCCTGAAGTCCAGGACCCTCATCCTGATGTGGCTCCCCTCTGCTCCTTTCCTTATATTGAACCACACTGTACCATGATCACTGGTACCTGAGGCGCTGCTCACTGTGACATCTGCAATGCTATCCCTATTTGTTAGCACCAGGTCCAGCACTGTCCCTTCCCTAGTAAGTTTAATGAGCTTCCTGAGAAAAGCCCCTTCTAGGGAATCAAGGATGGCCTTACTTCTTGCCGAGGCTGCAGCTGGAAGGTTCCACTCTATTTCTGGAAAATTGAAATCGTCAACTAGCAGCACTTTCTCCTTACTTGGCCATTCTGGTGATGGTCTCTCCTAGTGCCCTGCCATATCCTCCTCTTGTGCTGAAGGTTTGTATGCTACACCGGTACAAATGGTGGTCTCAGAGCCAGTCTCCAGGAATACTGTGTCCAGTTCTGGGGCAGGCACCTAAGAAAAGACAGGGACAGATTAGAGGCAGTGCATGAAAAAGGGGGACACGAAGATAATCAGCAGGGCATGGTCTACAATGCAATCCATGGCCTGCAGGGCATGGCATTTGATGAGAGACTGAAACGTCCCTCAACATGTGGTGACTGGTAGGACAGAAGGGAGAGGGGGGGACATGACTGAGGCTTTCAGATTCATGAAAGGGTTTAACAATGTGGACACAGGAAGTCTGTTCAAAACTAAAATGCTGCACAGGCCGTAGCTGGGGAGAAGGACATTGAGAAGTATTACTTCACAGAAAGGGCGGTGGATGGGTGGAACAAAGTTTCTAACCGGTTATGAAGGCAAAAACAAAAGCAGAACTCGAGGAAGTGGGACGCATATAGAGGAGTTATCAGATGGGAAGTGGAAGGAGACTAGAACGTCTCCAAGTAAGGAATCTGGAGACGGATTGGATGAACTGTTCTCATTTTTTTCTGTCTGTCACTTTACTATATTTTTATGACCATATGATAATGGAAAACATGAAGCAACCAAAACTGTAAGGATTGTCAGCATACCAAGAATGGACAGTGCTACTAAGGGCCCATCGGGAAAGTAGATACAGTTAGGGGACAGGGTTAACATACTCTTAAATAATATATACTAAGTCCATCATGTCTGCCCACTGCATCATAAGCAGGGATAACAAACAAAAATTGGCATACTCCTTGAATTTAGTAGACTGACTGTTTAACAGCACTACAACTTAGCCAGCAAAAAAATATTACCCTGACCTTTTTGGCAATAATGGATTCCCTAATATTCTAAGATTCATGACCATTTTTAGTATAATTTGGAATTCTGTGGATCAACAATACAGTGGTAACGCTACCAATCAATCAAATCTTTATTTATCCAGGCAAGCACCATTGAGCAAGCTCATTTACAAGGTGGACCTGTGTTACACATGGTCATAAAGAAAACAGATAACATAATTGGCAGTGATACAAAACTAAGACAAGGTACAAACATCGATGTAAAGACAATGATACGTGTTCAGTCGAACAGGTACATTAAGGCCCTGTCCACACTACGCCTCTGTAACGTTAGAGTGCCCAAACCGTTACCGCAACGGTTTGCGTTTACACCTGTAACGTTACAGAAGGCATTTTTGTAACCATTGTTGAAACCACATATGAGGTGGTTTCAACAACGGTTATGAAACCGGTCCCGCCTTGGTAACGTTACCGGTGGTAGTGTGGACGGGCGGTAACGGTCCCCTGCAGGGCCCAAAGCGCAGCTCGAGCTGCATTGTGGGATCGGGTGCCGCCGTAACGGTCGCCCATCTCCCGAAGTGTGGACCGGCGGTGCCGGTCCCGTAACGGGCACCGCCGCAGTGTGGATGCACTGCATCACTCACCGGCTGTAACGGATTGCATTCGTTGCCAGAGCGGTGTAGTGTGGACAGGGCCTAAGTGTCTCACCTAACTTTGAGACATAATCGGTGCAGCGAACCCAGATAGGAGGTAAATCCATGATGAGACTAAGAATGGGGAGGGTTAGGGCTGGCCAGCTATGGCACCGGCAGCCAAGCTCACGGCAAAGGGGTTCATGGCTCATAGAGGTGGGGTATGTAGCGTGGAACAAGTTGTAGTTCAGAGAGGCGACAGCTGCCCAGAGGCAACAGGCGGTATCCTAGTGGTACTCTCAGATGAATTTGGGGCATGAAGAGCGCAAGCTGCTCTGGACGATTACAGGTAGCGGTTTTAGAGGCGCCGCCGCGGATATCCTTGGCCGTGCAGTGACTATCCTTATAGGACTTAGGGGGCGTCAGTGGTCCTACGAGAGGAGAGAACAGAGCAAGAGAAGGATGAAGAGAGGTAGGGTGAGGTAATGGTAGGGGAAGGAGAGGGGGTAAGTGTGCTGACGAGATGGAAAGCGTAGGTGAGTAAAGAGGCTATAGCAAAGTAAAGTCAGTGAAAGCAGAGGCATTTGTCTTCAGTTAACTTTGCATATAGGGACTTAAATACTGTGATTCTGATGACACTGTCTGGGAATGATCCCACAGCATCGGGGGGAGGGGCAGGATGACCATCTGTTGAACTGCTCTCCTCCAGGGCAGGTGGATAGTGGCGACCGGCATCAGGCTCACTCCTAGTGGAGGCTAGGAGATGATAGCCTGGGACCACTAGAACAGGGTGAGGCATGGTGGATCTTGGTGCACTGTGCATGGGAACACATTCAGTGATGTTCCAGACAACATTGCGCCTCTGGGGGAGACGAAGAATAAAACCCCTCGAGACCAGCGCAGCATGTAGCCAACTTGTGCCTTGAGCCACGCAGCCAAATGACACCCCAGCGTAAGACTCGGCCGGGACTTCAGAAAGATATAGGTCTCTCCTGTTGGCTAGTCCCACTGCGGGGGGCAAGCCATGGGACTTCTGAACTGAGCTGCTTGGGGGGGGGGTATGGGGGGCAGGACTTACAAGAGGGCTGATTAAGAGGTACATCCCCACATGGGCCAGAAACAGAATTTAACAAAAATACAATGGCATCCAGGTCACTGGAGGGTTGGCGGGGCGAGAAGGCTTGAGCGTCCGACGATGGCTCGCCTTCTCCAGGGGAGGTGGGGATGCAGTCCGGCATTTGCTGACTCCTAGTGGAGACTGGGGGTATTGCAGCACGCTGAACAACTAACTAGGGGGGCATGATGACGTCAGTGTATACCTAAACGTCATGGCACGCCACGCCGCCGGGGAGAAAAGGGAAAAATTATCTTCTGCTCAACCGGATGACGGCCATCTGGTCCCTCCACCAACACGAGTGCCCTAGTCGGGCCCTAGAGACCACCTCAGAAGCACCCCAGGGGCCATGTAGTTGTGCTAGCTGTCCCCTACCAGCGCCTTTCTCCTCAGAGGAGGAGGAACCCATCCAGTGAAGGGTTACATCAGATTACCCCGAGGGTGGCTGCCATTTGAGGTGGTGGATGGCGGCAGTGGGTGGGGGTGCAAGCGAGTGGTAAGAGGAACAAGACCATTGATGGCCCGAAGGAGAGGCCAACAGGGTAGACATGGGAGGAGAATAAATAAAAAATACAGTGGCAGCTCCCAGCAGCTTTTCAAAATCTTCCCAGAGGTTATCTTTGAAGTGCATGTGCACCATATTCCTAGTGTATTTGTCAGGATGTTGCTAACACATTTCTGACACTCAACAGAACAGCATCGTCCTGATCTACTTATTTATGTATTGTGTTTTGGTTACCGGGTAAGCTTATTGGAACAGAGTCCCATTTTCAGAGGTGACCCAGAAATAGTTACATAAAAAATGGATACAAAGTTTTGAAAATCCAATAAATACATTTAAACATAGAGATGTTAATACTATTTCTAGGGATGTAGATATGTTGTTCAATCCACACTGTCTAGCAGGTTCCTTGCCGCTTAAATCTTGCCGGAAGGTCTTCAAGCCGACTCCTCCCACCCACCCGGGTGGTAAAACCCTCGGCTCCGCCCCATGATGTCAGATCTTCCTTGCTGCTTGGAGGCTCAGGTTCCCTCCTTAGCACTCTGCGTTTGTAGGCCTGGATCCTAATACTTCGGAATTTCTGAAAATAATTTTAAAGTTTACTAGACTTAAGTCTTCATCTTCCCTTGCAGCTGTGATGGATACTAAATCTACTCCCAGCATCCGTTGGTGTGCTGCGAATCGAAGATATCTCGGACGACCCGCGCCGCATGGCATGCGTTTACCGCCTGGGACTTGCTCATGATCCATGAGCCTGCGGTTATGCAAGTCCTTCGTCCTTCGGTTCTTGGGACCGCGCTGCCCGACTTCCAACTGAGGCGCCCCGAGAAACAGTTTCCGATGGTGAAGTCGAAGGAGGCCTGTTGGGTGGTGTCCTCAGCTGCAGGCTCCATGGAGCAGCTGATCGCTCTCGAGGAGGAAGCAGCCCAGGCCGCGTTGTCTTCCTCCTCGCTGTTTATCCCGCTGTCCTTGGGCTCCTCCTACACTGCTTCTTTTAAGGAGTTTTGTCAGTCCCTCTCCACTAAGGGAGAAGGGCCCTCGGGGACTCACACGAGTAGGTCTAGGAAAAAGGAACCGAAAGGTGAGTCCCACCATCAACGTTCGTGGGAGTGGGAGAGATCTCCTTCCCTGGACTATGAGCTTTCCACTTTGGTCGAGGTTGCTGCTAAGGCCGCTGGCTTCACAGTGTCCCCATCAGGTCAGCCATCTGAGACACCCGTCAATGCGGTAGAGAGTTTTCTCCACCCATTGGATGGGTTGTCGACTGGAGAAGCTGACAGTCCTTCTTCACAGGTTTCCGTGGTGGTTACCGAGGACTTACCCGTGCCTCCTGTGCTGAAGTCCCTGGTCAAGGACCCTGAACCGAGGGATGAGCAGGTTTCCCCAGCCCCTCTCTCCAACCCACCATCGGCGACCCCGAAGATCTCGGTCCTTCTCTGTGTTGGGTAGGTACTGCCGACATCGACGGTCCCAGCATCACGGAAAGCAGCATCGCTGCTCGTCCTCTTCGGTGGATAGGCTCTGGCGCAAGTTGCATCGGAACTATGAGGACATGATGTGGCAGCAGCTCTTGTTAGCCGGTAATAAGCAGACTCAGTCGCCTTCACCGGCCATTAGGTGGCTGTCGCCCGAACGACCGAAGCAACCCCTCGCTATCGTCGAGGAGCCGACTCTGGCACCAATTGCTCAATTGGAACCGGCTGCTCCAACCATTGTGGTGGATCCACCGCCTCCACAACCTAAGACTGGGGCCCCGACCAAGGCTTGCCCCATAGGTTGTCAGTCACTCTCACTCCCGATCAGCCTCGGCATGTGGAGGGTGGCTCTGTCCCTCGGCAGCTGTTCGGAGTCCAACGACGACGCTTGTATTCTAGGCCCTTTATGCTGAAATCTTCCGGGGGTCAGTCAGTGGACGAGAGCCCATCCTCATTCCTGGGAATTCTTCGGCTTATTTCAGAGTCCACTGGGATGCAACTCGAACCCGTAGAAAAACGGGCCAGATATCCCCTCACGGAGATTCTGGACTGAGGGGATTCCCCCACGGAGGCCTTCCCTGTGGCCGAGGCCATTCTTGGTCCAACCCTGGAGCTGTGGCAGCATCCTGTCCTGCACCCTCGGCCAGGATGGCTCGCAAGTACGCAGTCCCCACCGATTCCCTCTCCGGTTTTTCGGAATACCCCTCTGCTGAGGGGCTGGTAACCGATAGCATCTTCCGGCACTCCAGAAACGCTAGGGACATGGAAAAGACCCCCGACAAGGAGTCCAAGAAGCTGGACTACTTGGGGCGAAAAGTTTCCGCTGCCTCCTCCTTAGGTCTTCAACAGGGTAGCTTGGCCATGCTGATGGCACATTTTTCACACGCCCTTATGGGTTCCCTGGATGAGGTGCTTCCTCATCTCCCAGCTGACCTTCAGATGACGGTCAAGCAGGTGCGGGATCAGGGAAGGGCGGTGGCCAAACTTAGAAACATAGAAACATAGACTTTGATGGCAGATAAGGACCGCTAGGCCCATCTAGTCTGCCCATTTCCCTACCTACAGGATAGGCCACAGATCCTAGTTAACCAACAGCCTATTTCTTCCTACCCCCCACAAGAATTGCCTTATGTCTGTCCCATGCATTCTTGAATTCTCCCACAGTTTTAGACCCCACAACCTCCTCAGGAAGGCTGTTCCATGCATCTACTACCTCTCTGTGAAATAATACTTCCTCACATTGCCCTGAACCGCCTCGTTTCTATCTTTTAATTGTGTCCCCTTGTTCTTGCAAGTCTCTTTTTCTGAAAAATGCTACCCTCTTGGACTTTGTTGATTCCACTGAGGTACTTAAAAGTTTCTATCATGTCCCCCCTCTCCCTTCTTTCCTCAAGGGTATACATATTAAGCTCCTTTAGTCTCTCCTCATACGGCTTCTCTTGCAGACCCTGCACCATTTTAGTTGCCCTCCTCTGGACTGCCTCTATCCTGTCCATGTCCTTGCGGAGATGGGGTCTCCAGAACTGGACACAGTACTCCAGATGGGGTCTCACCAACTGTCTGTACAGAGGGATAACAACTTCCTGTTTTCTGCTGCTGATGCCTCTCCCTATACATCCCAGTATACCCCCAGCCCTCCCTACTGCCTTCTCACATTGCTTGCTAACCTTAAGGTCATCTGATATGATTACCCCAGGTCCCTTTCCTTTTTTGTTGTTGTTACTACCTCCCCACCCATTGTGTATTCTTCCCCTGGGTTCTTATTTCCCAGGTGCATTATTTTGCACTTCTTTGCATTGAATCCTAGCTGCCATACTTCTGATCATTCCTCCAACCTTGCCAAGTCCCTTTTCATCCTTTCCACGCCTCCTTGTGTATCAACCCTGTTGCAGATCTTTGTGTCATCTGCAAAAAGACATACTTTTCCTTCCAGTCCCTCTGCAATATCACTGATGAAGACATTAAAAAGGACTGGACCCAATACTGAACCCTGCGGTACCCCACTAGTAACCCCCCTTTCTTCAGAATGGACTCCATTTACAATTACCTTCTGTGTCCTGTTGTCCAGCCAATGTTTTACCCAGGCTACCACCCTGGGTCCCAGGCTGGTTAATTTGACTATTAATCTTTTGTGTGGGACTGTGTCAAATGCCTTGCTAAAGTCTAGGTAGGCCATGTCCACAGCCCCTCCTGGTCTACTACTTTGGTCACCCAGTCAAAGAAATCTATTAGATCTGCCTGACATGACTCTTCCCACTGTGAACCCATGCTGCCTTGGGTTCTGTGCTCCACTGGCCTCTAGGTACTGGATTATTCTTTCCTTCAGAAGTGACTTCATCACTTTCCTACCACAGAGGTCAGACTGACAGGTCTGTAGTTTCCCGCCTCTGTCTTGGACCCACTTTTGTGAAGGGAATCACATCCGCCTTCCTCCAGTCCTCAGGTACCACACCATCCTCCCATGATTTATTAAAATAGTAGCCAGTGGTTTCACTAGTTCCTCCTTAATTCTTTTAGAATTCTGGGGTGAATTCCATCAGGACCCATTGCTTTGTCCACCTTCAGTTTTAGGAGTTCTTACAGAACCCTTTCTTCTGTGAAAGGACTGGGATTGACCCCTATCAAGAGTGCTTCTGTTAATTGGATTAGGCACTTCCCTCCTCTTGTGAATACTGAGCAGAAATATTCGTTCAGTATTCCTGCTTTTCACTGTCCCCTCTGCCCACCCACTGTTCATTCTATTCAGCCTCACTATCCCTCCCTTGTCTTTCACGCCGCTGATGTACCTATAAAGGTTTTACTCCTTCTTAACTGAGTTGGCTATCTTTCTCAGTTTGGGCCTTTGCTATTCTGACTTCCCTCCCTGCTTCCTTCTGCCTTAACTGGTACAGCTCTCTGTCCTGCTCCTTCTGTGTTTCCTTATACTCCGGAATGCTATCTTTTCTTCCTGACTTTCACAGCCACCTCTTTGAGAACCATAGTGGCTTTTTCTTTTGTTTTGATTGTTCATTTGCTTCACACAAGGCTTGTTGCCTCTGTGATGGCAGTTTTGATAATTCCCCATTGTTGCTCCACCTCCTTCTAGCCTGTTTGCTAGTGCTTTTCTGAGGCACTCTCCTTTCTTGCCAAAGTCAGCCCTCCTAAAGTCCAGTACCCTCACTTTTGTAATGGCTTGACTCTGTAGCTGAGTTTAACGTGAACCACGCTGTTTGATGGTCACTTGTCCCCAGATGGCAACCCACTTCTAGATCTGAGATCCTCTCACTGCCCCGTTTGAGAGTACGAGGTCTAAGATTGCTCCTCACGAGTGGGTTCCAAACTAGCTGTCTAATGCCTGCCACCTGTAGGGCATCAAGAATGGCCCTGCTCTTGGATGTGGCTGCAGCAATGTGCTCCAGTTAACATCTGGCATATTCAGGTCTCCCATCACAGTATTTCCTCTTCTCTGCCATTCTAAGAATGCCTTCTATCATATCCTTGTCCATTCCTTCCCCTGACATGGGGTCTGTACACAACCCTGTGGGATTGTGGTGCCTTTCCAGTCTCCAAGGTGACCCACAGTGCCTCCTCTCCTGTTTACTCTTTGTTCAGTTGCTTTTATCCTTCCTTTACATAGAGCTACTCCTCCCCTCTCTCCCCTGCCTGTCTCTCCTGTAGGTTATGTACCCTGGTATGTTAACATCCCAGTCATGGTTCTCTGTGTACCATGTTTCTGTGACTGCTACGATATCCAGGCATCCCTCTTCCATTAAGGCCATCAGCTCAGGGAGCTTGTTGCCCAGACTACGGGCATTGGTACTCATTACCCTCCATTTCCTGATGGCCTTACTCCCTTTTGCCCCATCCCTGTCCTTCTTACCTTTGTCACTTTCTCCATTTACCCCTGCCCTTCTCCCTATCGACATCTCTATGTTGGTGTTTGCCGCACTACTACCGTGATTATTTGGGGGCTAGATTTTCCTGCTCCTTTCCAGTGCCTCCCCTTGGCTAGTTTAAAAGCTTTCAAAGAAGCATTTAAACCTATCACCCAGGATTCTGGTTCCCTCCCAGACAGATGCAGCCCATCATGCCAGTATAGGCTTGCATCACTCTAGGTGGACCCCAGTCCCCAAGAAGCCAATCCCGAGCTCCACCAGTTTTCAACCACTGATTGAATCCCATGGTGCAGAACACCCTAGCCTCCTATGCCATAGATGGGTAGCACCTCCCGAGAAGGCTACAGTGTGCTACTTGACTAAGGCCTCCCAATTCCACACAAACTCTTCCTGCACTTCTCTAATCCCTTTCTTAGCCAGGGTCATTTGTCCCTAGGTGGACAATGACATCCAGCTCCCTCCCCTGTGCAGCTGCTCGGCAATCCTGAGGATTCGCTTCTGTCCCTGCAAGCCATGGCGCCAGGCAGGCACCTTACCTCCTCTCTCCCCTTCCTCCCAGTTCTACTCTTCCTAACAATGGAGTCTCCCACCAGGAGTTGTTTCTTCCCTGCAGGGTCCCCTGCCACCCTCCTGTGGGTCTCCTTGTGGAGGTTTCAGCATCCTCCTTGGTCTCCACTGTGGGTGCCTCCATAGAGGAACCACACTTTGCCAGAATGGCATAGGAATTGTGGAGAGGTACAATGGAGGATGCGCCTGTTCCACCACCCTCACCCTCCCTGGGAGCCCACTGTGGTCCAACCGGCCTCTGCTTTGGAAATTGGGAGTCTTTGTGCCCAGTTAGTAGCAGCCTGAGGGCTTGGCTGGTGGATTCCACCTTCACGGCAGATATCCAGCACAAGCTGGCAGACGTTCCTTTCCTGGGCACCGACTTGTTCAGGCCAGGGGTGGAATGCCATCTCCAGAGGATCGAGAAGTCCAATGCCACCTTGGACTCAGTCACGTCTTCCCAGAAGGACAAAGGCTGCCAGCAGCAGTGTAAGCCCTTTCACCCTTCCGCCCCTGCGGCACGTCCGTCCCAGCAGCACCAGCAACAGGGCCAGCAGGCTCACGCTCCGCGCCCTAAGGCCAAGTCTGCCTCTTCTCCAGTAGAAGCCTGAGGGAAGGGTCCAGGCGCCCGTCCGGCCCCTTCCTCCAAGCTCTGCCCAGTGACAGGTTGAGGGGTGTCGCCTCAACCTCGCTCATTCCTCCTCGGTCCTCCTCATGGGGCGGCTCCTGTCACTTCATTTCCGCCTTGTTCGCATATCATCACGGACCGCTGGGTGTTGAAGTGGTCTGCAGGGTCTGCCTCTGGAATTCGAGCAGTCCCTCCCTATCGATATCGCCCCACGGGGCCTGGCCTCGCAGCCTCTCTGTCGGCTCATCAAGCCAACATTGCTCTGCTCCTCCAGAAAGAGGTGATCAGCGAGGTGGCGGATCCTCTTCCAAACCCGGGGTTTGTGTCCAGGTACTTCCTGGTCCCAAAGCAGATGGGGGGGCTGGCGCCCCATTCTCGATCTGCACGACCTGAACAAGTTCCTAAGGCCGCACACCTTCAGGATGGTCACTCTGGCTCAGATCATTCCATTTTTGGAACTAGGCGTGTGGTTCTGCTCTCTGTATCTCCAGGACACGTTCTTTCACGTCCTAATCCATCCTTCTCAGCAGTGATTCCTCCGCTTCAGAGCAAAGGGATCACTTTACGAGGTCCAGGCCATGCCCTTCGGTCTTTCTCCAGCTCCCAGGGTCTTCACCAAATGCATGGCAGTGGTGACAACATTCCTGCGGTGCCGAGGGGTCCGGGTGTACCCTTACCTGGATGACTGGCTGATTGTAGCCCCCTCCATGTTGGAGGTGGAGCGGTCCAGGGATCTGGCCGTCCAGGTCTGCTCTCAAATTGGCCTCCTGATCAACGAGGCCAAATCAGAACTCGTGCCATCGTAGGTGATTTAGTTCATCTGGGCAGAGTTCGACTGTCTTTGAGCCAGAGCCCGGCTCCCAGCGGACAGGGCCAAGGTCCTTTCCTCCTTTTCCCAATAATTTCTGGTTGGGCAGTTGCGTCCTGCCCAGGATTTCCTGCGCCTTCTGGGCCTCATGGCAGCCTGCACCAGTGGGGTCCGTTGGGCCCACTGGCATATGCACCCCCTGCAATGGGGGCTGGCCCGCTAGTGGTCACAGCACTCCAGTCCTTTGGACCAGCCGGTGACCGTGACCCAGAAGATGTGGGACGGCCTGCAGTGGTAGCTCGTCCCAGCTCATCTGCAGGAGGGTATCCCGTTTGTCTGCCCCGAGCTGACAGTCACTCTTACAACCAATGCCTCTTTGATGGGTTGGGGTGCCCATCTGGGGGAACTCCGGGCCCACGGCCTCTGGTCCCCTCAGGAGTCTCAATGCCACATCAACCTGCTGGAGCTTCGAGCGGTTCGACTAACCCTCACCGCCTTTGTTCCATTTGTACGGGGTCAGGTGGTTCAGGTTCAGATGGACAACACCACGACCATGTACTATCTCAACCGTCAGGGCGGGATGCACTCCTTGCACTCTGTGCAAGGAAGCTGTCTGCATTTGGTGTCTCATGATCAGCCTGGAGGCGGTTCTCCTAGCCATGCATGTGGTAGGAGCTTCGAACAGTCCGGCCAATGCCCTTAGCCGGATAGGCGCTGCATCTGACGAGTGGTCTCTCCTGCTGGAGGTTGTGCAAGACCTGTTCTCCCATTGGGGCACCCCTAAGGTGGACCTGTTCGCCTCCAGGGAGAGTGCGAAGCTGAAGCTGTTTCACACCCGCCCCTCTCAGCAGGGCTTGCTGCAGGGGGATGCCTTCTCGAGGCCGTGGACTCTGGGCCTCTTCTACGCCTTCCCTCCATTTCCCTTGATCCACAAGGTGCTTCTCAAGGCGAAGAGAGACAAAGGCGCAGCTGATTCTGGTAGCCCCAGACTGGCCTCACCAGTTCTGGTACCCAGATCTCCTCAATCTCAGCTCCAGGCTCCCGATGCGGCTTCCAGCCCACCCAGACCCGATCTCAGTCAACAAGGGGAAGGTTCTTCATCTGGACCTTTTATCTCTGCACCCGACAGCCTGGTTCCTGAGCGGCTAGAGTTCTAGGCCTTGGGTCTTTCCGACGAGGTCCTCAGCGTTGTTGAGGCATCCCATAAGGAGTCGACCAGAAAAATGCTATGCCTTCAAATGGAAGAGATTCTCCATTTGGTGTCAGGATAAAGGGATGGACCCCTCTTCCTGTTTGTTGGCTAGTATTTTGGACTAGCTGTGGTCCCTTTCTCAGCTAGGGCTTCGGCCGATGACCCTTAAGGTGTACCTGGCAGCCATCTCTGTTTACCGGGCGTGGGCCGGCAAGCACTCGGTGGCACAGGAGAAGGTGGTCAGGCACTTTTTCAAAGGCCTAGACCACATATCCCCTCCGGTGCGAAAACCTCCACCTCCGTGGGATCTACTGCTGGTATTGGCTAAGCTCATGGGGAAAGCCATTCGAACCGATGCACAGGTGTGACATCTCTCACTTGTCATGGAAGACCGCCTTCTTGGTGGCTATAACGTCAGCCAGAAGGTTGGGAGAGCTACAGGCACTTTCCATCAAGTCTCCTTATCTGGTCTTCCACAGGGAAAAGGTTGTCCTTCGCCCCCATCCTAAATTCCTTCCGAAGGTTGTGTCGGAGTTTCACCTGAATCAGGTGTTGACTCTGCCGGTGTTCTACCCCAATCACACCTCGGAGGCCGAATATAGGCTCCATACTTTGGACCCTAGGAGAGTGCTCTCTTATTATAAGGAGCGGATGGCTGAAGTTCAGGGAGAGGTTCTCCAGCTGTTTGTCACCTACGTTGAAGCCGCACCTGGCAGACCTGCAGCCAAGCGGACAATAAGCAGGTGGGTCACCTCCTGCATAGATCTCTGCTATAGGTTGGCGGGCATGGAGCCTCCCAAAGGGATAAGAGCTCATTCTACCCGCCATACCGCTGCTTTGCTGGCTGCTTCTAGGGACGTCCCTATCCAGGAAATCTGCAGGGCTGCTTCCTGGAAGTCAGCACACACCTTTATTTCCCATTACCACATTGACCTAGAGTCACGCCGGATGCTGGTTTTGGGACCTCGGTTCTCCAGTCCTTATTTCCTAAGTAGAGGATGTGCGCCTTGCCTCCCTCATCCCGGAGAACTGCTAGGAGTCTGCCAGACAGTGTGCATTGAACAGCATGTCCACATCCCTAGAAATACAGGTTACTCACCTGTAACAAGAGTGGTATATTTTGTTCATCCACATGACCCACCCGACCTCGACGCACAACCTGGCTTCCAGCGAGCTAGATCTGGTATCATGGAGCGGAGCCGAGGGTTTTACCACCCGGGTGGGTGGGAAGAGCCAGCTTGAAGACCTTCTGGCAAGATTTAAAGTGGCAAGGAACCTGCCAGACAGTGTGGATGAACAACATATACCACTCCTAGAACTCCTGTTACAGGTGAGTAACCTGTATTTCTAGGGAATAACATTCAGAAACAATTGATAAATACTTTCATTAAATGATCCGGGGATACTGTCTTTGTGAATTCTTTGCAACTAATATGTTTATTATTAGAGTTTTTTTTCCCCCCACCTTTTCATGTAGTTTGAGAATGTATTTCCTGCTCTCTTATTATTTTATGGTGTGGATATTTTTTGTTTTATTCTCTGTTTGTAATATGTATATAAAAGACATTGACGTTATTTGAAATTTTGATATCATTTAATGAGAGAAAAATAAGAACAAGAAGAGAAGTCAGGCAAGTGGGCTGTACAATATGTAAATAGGAGGGCAAACCCTACAATAAAAGCACAGATTACCAGATTAATCACTAAACACATAACTAAGGGGAAGTGGTCCCCTGATGAAATTTCAGGAGGTAGGAACATTAAGAACATTTTTTTTAATGAAAAAAAGGTACAGTCAGTGTGAAATAGGTTCATCAATTTTCACCATACATTTGCAGGTTGACAATAACATTGTGCTAAATCAAAAAGAGAGAGAGAGAGACTCCGTAAGGGCTAATTTGAAGGAGTATGAGGCTTGATATGCTTTAAGAAGAAGGGCAGAGTTCCATGGTAAGAAAGGGGTAAATAAGCAAGGTGGCATAGTGAAAGGAGGAAGACAAGTGATGGGATCATAAGGCTTAAGGGAGTGTGTGGAAGGGGACTGGGAAAAAAAACATAAAACCTGAATAAATATTTTTGTTCAGTGTTTACAGAAGAGGGGGAAGGTGAGGGACCATAATTAAGTGGCAGGAGCAGTAAGGGCAGGGTGGTGGACACCAGTTCAGTTATGAAGGAGAGAGTTCTAAGGGAACTTGCAAAACTGAAAGTGGACAAAGCAATGGGACCAGATGGGATACATCCTAGAATATTAAAGGAGCTTAGGGAGGTGCTGGCAGCCCTGTTCAATAAATTGCTGGAAACAGGAGTGGTTCCAGAGGACTGGAGGAGAGCTGATGTAGCCCCTCTACACAAATGTGGGAGCAGGGAGGAGGCTGGACATTATAGACCAGTCAACCTGACCTCAGTGGTGGGGAAAATAATGGAATCACTGCAAAAAAAAAGGATTGTGGAACATCTTTAATCCAGTGGAGCACAGGATCCGAGGCAGCATGGATTCACAGCGGGAAGGTCATGTTAAACAAACCTGACAGATTTTTTTTGTTTTGACTGGGTGACCAGGGAAGTGGATCAGGGGGTAGTGGTGGATGTGGCCTACCTGGATTTCAGCAAGACCTTCAACACTGTTCCACATAAAAGGCTTGTAAGCAAGTTAGGCAGCCTGGAAATGGGCTCCAAGGTGGTAAACTGGGTTAGAAACTGGTTGAGGGATAGAACACAGAGGGTAGTGTTAAATGGAGCTTGTTCTGAGGAAAGGAGAATAACCAGCAGGGTGCCACAGGGGTCAGTTCTGGGGCTAGTTCTATTCAATTCAATTTCTTCATAAGTGACATTGCAGAGGGTCTGTAAGGAAAGATATGCCTATTTGCAGACTATACTAAGATCTGCAAAAGGGTAGATACTCCAGGAGGGGTGGAAAAATGGTTCCATGTCATTACAGTGCATATTATTGAGCGAAAACAATTTCAGCGAATATTATAGAAACATAGAATTTGATGGCAGATAAGGACCGCTTGGCCCACCTAGTCTTCCCATTTCCCTACCTAATGGATAAGCTGCAGATCCTAGTTAACCGTCAGCCTTTCTCCTACCCCCCCACTACAATTGCCTTATGTCTATCCCAAGCATTCTTGAATTCCCCCACTGTTTTTGACTCCACAACCTCCTCAGGAAGGCTGTTCCATACATCTACAATCCTCTCCATGAAAAAATACTTCCTCACATTAACTCTGAGCCTTCCCCATCTTCAAATTGTCACCTTGTTCTTCACATCCTCTTTTCTGAAAGATTCTACCCTCTTGGACTTTGTTGATTCCCTTGAGGTACTTGAAAGTTTCTATCATGTCCCCCGACTCTCCTTTCCTCAAGGGTATACATATTAAGCTCCTTTAGTCTTTCTTCATATGTCTTCTGGTGCAGACCCTGCACCATTTTGGTTGCCCTCCTCTGGATAGCCTCCACCCTGTCTGTGTCTTTGCAGAGATGAGGTCTCCAGAACTGCATGCAGTACTCCAGATGTGGTCTCACCAACTGTCTGTACAGAGGTATAACAACTTCCTGTTTTCTACTGGTGATGCCTCTCCCTATGCATCCCAGTATCCTCCCAGCCCTCCTTTACTGCCTTCTCACATTGCTTGCCCACCTTTAGGTCATCTGATATAATTACCCCCTGGTCCCTTTCCATTTTTCTTGTCAGTATCTCGCCCCCCATTGTGTACTCTTCCCCTGGATTTTTGTTTCCCAGGTGCACTTCCTTGCGTTGAATCTAAGCTGCCATACATTTGACCATTCCTCCAATCTTGCCACTTCCTTCTCATCCTTTCCACCCCACCTTGTGTATCAGCCCTGTTGCAGATCTTTGTGTCATCTGCAAAGAGACATATTTAAAGACATTAAAAAGGACCAGACCCAGTATTGAACTCTGCGGTACCCCAATAGTAACCTCCCCTTTCTTCACTGTGGACTCCATTTACTATTACCCTCTGTGTCCTGTTGTCCAGCCAATGTTTTACCCAGGCTACTACCCTGGGACCCACTCCCAGGCTGGCTAATTTATTCATCTTTTGTGTGGGACTGTGTCAAATGCCTTGCTAAAGTCTAGGTAGGCCATGTCCACAGCCCCTCCCTGGTCTACTACTTTGGTCACCCAGTCAAAGAAATCAATTAGATTCATCTGACATGACCTTCCTGCTGTGAATCCATGCTGCCTTGGGTCCTGTGCCCCACTGGCCTCTAGGTACTGAACAGTTCTTTCCTTCAGAAGTGATTCCATCATTTTCCCTACCACTGAGGTCACACTGACAGGTCTGTAGTTTCCTGCCTCTGTCTTGCTCCCACTTTTGTGAAGGGAATCACATCCACCCTCCTCCAGTTCTCAGGTACCACACCATCCTCCCATGATTTACATACTAACATACTAATTGTCAGCAAATTAGGCCTTATGGTCTATGGAGTCTGCTCTAACCTCAGATCCCTAGTTGGGTACTGAGGCCCCCCTTGTGTTCCAGAAACCCCTATCATCCATCCCCACCCCTCTGGGCCAGGCCATCATCTGATACATCCGCTTTCTGTGTCTGTCCTACCCTCTCTTGAAGCCCTCCGCTGTGGATCTCTAAACCAGCTTGCCAGGCAGTGTGTTCCAAGGATCCACCACCCTCTCAGTGAAAAACCTTCTCCTCTTCCCCCCCTCACCCTTCCACCTTCAAACCATGCCCTCTGGTGATACCTCCCTGCTTTAGTCTAAAGACCCCCTCTCCGTGTTTACCCTATTTATTCCCTTGAGGTACTTGAAGACCTCAATCATGTCCCCCCTGTCTCTCCTCCAGTGAAAACAGGCAGAGCTCCTCACGTCTGTCCTCATACGTCAAATCCCCTAGTCCTCGTATCATCTTGGTTGTCCTCCTTTGTACTCTCTCCAGGAACTGTATGTCCCTCTTCAAGTGTGGTCTCCAGTACTGTACACAGTACTCAAGGTGTGGTCTAACCAGTCCATTGTACAGTGGCAGAGTCACTTCCCTGCTCCTAGAGGTGATCCCCCTTATGATGCATCCCAACATCTTGTTTGCTTTGCTAGCCGCTCTCCTGCACTGCTCAGAGTTATTCATACATGCATCCACCATGACTTCTAGGTCTTTTTCCCTGTTGAGGCCTCCAGCCCTCCTCCCAGGGTGTAACTGTGTTTAGGGTTTCCCACCAAGATGTAACACCTTGCACTTGGTGATATTGAAATTTAATTTCCGGGTGTGAGCCCACCTTTCCAGGGTGTCCAGGTCCCCTTGCAGGACCAACCTCCCCTCTTCCCCCTCAACTACTGCTCCCATCTTGGAGTCGTCAGTGAAGAGACTCATTTCACACCCTATACCCTCCCTGATGTCCGATATGTATGCATTAAACAGGATCGGACCCAGGACCAAGCCCTGCGGTACCCCACTACCGACCTCTCTAGGGTTCGAGAGCTCCCCACCAACCACTACTCTCTGAGTGCATCCAGCTAGCCAGTTTTCAATCATCTGACCATCAAAGGGCCTACTCCCAACCCCATCAGTTTCTCCACCAGACCATTGTGGGGGACAGAGTCAAACGCCTTACTGAAGTCCAAGAATAATAAATCCACAGGCTTTCCCCTGTCCAGTTCTGATGTTACCCATTCGTAGAACTCCACAAGATTGGTTTGACATGATCTACCTGGCACAAACCCATGTTGCCGACTATCCAGACCTCCACCTCCTCCAAGTCGCCCCCAGTAGTTCCCAGTGGTACTCCCAGGAGTAGTTCTCTCTTAATTCTTTTAGAATTCTGGGGTGAGCTCCATCAGGCCCCATTGCTTTATTCACTTTCAGTTTTAGGAGTTCTTTCAGAACCCTTTCTTCTGTGAAAGGACTGATATCAACCCCTTATCAGAGTGCTTCTATTGACTGGATTGGGTACCTCCCCTCCTCTTCTTTTGTTAATACAGGAATAAGTATTCATTCAGTATCCCTGATTTTCACTGTCACTCTCAGCCCACTCACTGTCCATTCTATTCAGCCACTATCCCTCCCTTTGTCTTTCTAACTCCCTAATGTACCTATAAAGGTTTTATCCCCTTCTTAACCGAATTGGTTATCTTTTCCTCGGTTTGGGCCTTTGTTATTCTGACTGCCTTTCCCGCTTCCTTCTGCTTTAACTGGTACAGTTCTCTGTCCTGCTCCTTCTGTGTTTCCTTATACTTCCTGAATGCTATCTTTTTCTCCCTAACCTTCCCTGCCACTTCTTTTGAGAACCATTGTGTTTTTTTCTTTCATTTTGATTTGTTTTATTTGTTTCACTTTTGTATGGCTTGACTCTACAGCTAAGTTTACCGTGAGCCACACTGTTTGGAGTAACCCTTGGAGTTGAACCAGCATAATATTCTGTGGTGATTTGCATATGCAGCCCATGATGCTTTACATTGTGTGGGCATGTGTGATTTTGTATTTTCTTGAAACTTGGCTTCCCAGCTAAATGCCCTTTGGGTAACCCTTGCCTCAGTGTTTGCGCACAGAGGTTCTTTGTCTATACAGTGACTGCACATCTTGGCGACTGCTCAGCTCCGCAACTTCATAATAAGCATATGATCCAGTTCAGTGATTTTTCAGGATCCTGACCGCTCCATCCACATTGTCCCATAACAAAACTTGCTCACCTTGGGATGTTCTTGTATATCCCATACAGCCCTCTTGCTCTCTCAAATCAATCTCAACATGCCATGCTCCCACACCAGCATCATCAGAAGAATGATTATGCTGTCATCCCCTGTGTCATGCAGGGGGGGCTCCACCCCCTGCACCCCTACGGGGAGCTGTGCCTCCCGAAGCCCACCATCTCTAGGATTACCACACCACGTCGCACCTGGATCGTAGGGGTAGGCTACTGTCATTGGAGGTGAGTAATGTTTCTTTTCTCTGTTTACATCGCTGAATGTTTGCCCAATTCGCACCATCGCCCATACGGCAGCAGTGCTATAATTGACATGTTGCTCCATTTACGTCTCACCCAACACAGGCAGTTGCCCATTTTGTTTTGGCTCTATAATAGTCGCCCAATTGACTTCACTATAATTACATAGCTGTTTTGACGTGATAGGAAAAATGAGGGACCTAGATAAACTAGAGGAATGGTCAAGAGTGTGGCAGCTAAGATTCAATGCAAAAAAGTGCAAAATCATGCATTTCGGGCACAGGAACCCAGAGGCGGCGTAGATGATGGGGGGGAGATACTGACAGCAACCAAACAGGAGAGGGATCTGGGGGTAATCATATCAGATGATCTAAAGATGGCCAGGCAATGTGCCAGGGCTGTGGGGAAAGCCAGTGGGGTACTGGGGTGCACAGGGAGAGGTATCGCCAGCAAAGGAAAGTAGGTGATGATGCCTCTAAATCATTAATGATACCTCATCTGGAGTATTTTGTCCAGTTCTGGAGGCCATATCTACGTAATGACATAGGGTGGAGGCAGTTCAGAGAAGGACAACAAAAATGATGCAGGGTCTGCACCAAAAGTCATTAGAGGAGAGATTGGAGGCCTCAATTTGTACACTCTGGGGTGTGGGGTGGGGGTATGATTGAGAACTTCAAATATCTCCAGCATAAATAAGGTACAAAGTAGGATTTAGCGATGGGCGGATATCTGACCCGATAAAACAATCTGGTCGGATATCCATGATTTTTGGAAGTTCCGATCCGGGTGGATAGTAGCCCTTTAAGAGGTCAGATCCCTTTATTTACTTTAATTACATGAGTACCTGTTAATTATGCACCTGATCACTTTTAAATTCCCTTATAAGTGGTGCTTTACTGTGAAGACAATTGTGCTGGGGGTGGGACGAGAGACCAACAGAGCAAAGCGTTCAGCGCAGTGCAGAGGTGAGCGGGAGCTTTCATCTAGAATGGCAAACCGTTTAAAATTGTTGAAAATGCCGGTCTCAAAAGATTGATTGCAGTGCTTGAGCAGAAATGTTGCTTACCCTCTCGCAGTCATTTCTCCAAAGTTAAAATCCCTGAAATGTACAATAAACTGAGATGTAAGATGCAGGTCGAATTAGCTAATGTTACCTCATTTGGCTTTACTACTGACACCTGGACAACAGAGTGTTCTATTATATCCTATCTCCCTGTCACAGCCCACTGGAAGATTGTAAGTTAGCACACTCATTTTGGGATTACTAAAGTTCACAATCTGCCAGATTAATATAATTTTTTTTCTTTTCAGCTTCTACAATTGATGGGATACCGCAGCGCAACACGGAACTGGATGCATATCTGTCAGAGAACATTGCACCCAAAAAAAGCACTCCTGATGCATTGCAGTTTTGGAGATCAAATTCTTGCCATTTCCCTACTCTGGCTAAGATCGCAAAACGCTATTTGGCTCCATCCCCAACCAGTGTTCCCAGCGAAAGGATATTCAGTGTGGCAGGAGATATTATAACAGACCGTAGGTCCCGTCTGTCACCAGACACTGCCAACATGCTTCTGTTCATTAAGGAAAACTTGAACAATTTCCGCTGAGCTCAATTTGATTTTAAAAATATATTTTTTATAATTTCTCTACCAAAAATAAACATTACAGTGAGTCATGTGTATGTAGTTCATTAATAATCCGAACCGATAAAATCCGATTCCAATCGGATATTACTTACATAAAATCCGGATCCGAAATATGGCTAAAAATTGGTATCCGCCCACGCCTAGTTCAATTGCATCTTTCAGAAAAAGAGATATTCTAGAACAAGGGATCATAACCTGAGACTGGAAGGGGGTAGACTAAGGGGTAGCGTGAGGAAGTATTTCTTCTCAGGGTAGTAGATACATGGAACAGCCTCCCAGCGAAGGTGGTGGAAGCAAATTCAGTAGGGGAATTTAAAACTGTGTGGGATTTGCATGGGAGTACCCTAGCGATAGGTAGGAGAACAAAGCCAAAGATCAAGTAGGGTCTGTGGTTTTTACAGCAGGTAGATAAAATGGGCAGACTAGGTGGGCCTGACAGTCCTTATCTGACATCAAATTCTATATAAAAGATATCTGGTCCATATTAGTTTTCATATGGGGAACTATTAGAGCGTCACAAGACGTAGACCTTGGGCTTCGGGAGAGTATTTAGTCAGAATTTAAGTCAGACTAGGAGGGGAATTGGGCTTAAACATTTTGAAGGTCAAGCTTTGTGACCATCCCATCTAAAACGGGCCATTTTAACTCCATCTTTACAAAGACCATGCAATGATGATTCCTGATATGCGACAATAGTGACATTGTTAATAGTGCTGCTCCTAAGTCCATACTGGCCAAGTTGGGCCCTCTCTTTCCATTGCTTTGCACTAGAGTGCTCCCCTTACACTCACCATTGCTCCTTCCATTCCTCCATCTCTCTCTGTCTCTCTGCCATCCCTTGAAGCCAGGCATGTCTCTCACTGTGCCTCTAATTCCAAATTCTGCCCCCCCAACATACTTCCCTCCTTTCATCCCCCTCTGCCCCCACTTATTCCCTCTGTAACTTTGACTCTGCATCCGTCACCCTTCTTTACATTAAATCTGCTGCTGGCCAGCCTGCTACCAGGAACCCTTCTGGTTCCCTAAACTCTGGTGTTCACTTCCTACTGCTATCCACTCTGCCTTCTCCCCCAAATCCCTCCTTTGGGACTTCTTTATTTGCTCCTGTAACTGCCTTTGACTGATCCATGACTTGACAATTTATTTATTCTGAAAGTTTTACCAGGAAAGAGGCACAGCTTCTGTGTAAGTAAACTACACTACAGTAAAGTGCTGGAGGATGACACAATTTGCAATTTGCAGAAAGCAATCCTAAGTTCAAGGAGAGAGACCTGGTCGTGGGAAGGAGATGGTGGATGAAGGGACTGCACTAGTGTAGGTTTAGGATGAAGGGAGAGCAGGGGTTGGAGGGTAGTGGATATCAGTTGCCCCATGCTTCACCCCTGTTTAAAGCAGAATGCTGGTCCCCAGTACTGTTGCAATCATAGCATTTGGGGGAACTTGCAGAGGAAAACAGCAGAGGAAAGGTGATCCAGAGCTACAAAAAAAACCTGTGGAAAAAAGTAAAAGGATTCAAAGAAATGGAGAGAAAAGTCAAAGATCGGTGGTGGTGGTGGTGGGGGGGGGTGCTATTTTAATCCTGCCTGTGTTGCTCAACAAATGCCCCCATCATTTCAGATTTTTTTTTTTTGTGAGGGGGGGCCTGATTTATTTATTTAAATTTCAGATTAACACCTTTGAGCCAGTGGCTGTTTTACACGGGCTTCACGTCTTAATACACATACAGATAAAGTACAAATAATAAAGAAAACAGGCAACAATAAATACGGCAAAAAAGGCAAAAGACAACTGAAAAGTTACAACAATTAGCGATCTGACCATAGGAAATAACAAAAAATGATCACTGTAATGTATCTGTACAATGGAGTGGTGCAGCCGGCAGGCTTTGTCAAACATAAATGAGCAAATAAGTGGACAATAGGCACTGGACAATGTATGCCATGGACAAGAGGCTAATAAAAGGAAGGAAAGAGAAGCTGTGCCAAGGCGGCAGTTGCCAGGTAAAATAAGATGGGAATAGGAGTAGTTGGGGGGGGGGATAGTAGGGAGTAGCAGGGGGAAATGAGTTCAGCATACATTTGCTCTTGGGATGCTGGGAAAAAGCCAGGGGACACAAGGAAGTCTGTATAGGTGAGAATAAGAGGGGTGGCAGAGAATACAACGAGGGGTGTGGGAGGAGAGGGATGGGGGACAGGAATGGGAGGTACAGTGAGAGAGCTAGGGTAATAAGTAGGTTAAGGGGACTGTCTGCAGTTTAAGTGAAACAATCACAGGAAACTCTAGCTCTGATTAGACATTTGAGATGCATTTATGTTAATTGTTTTGTAGAATGTCAATTTTCCTTGAGTGCATTTAGCACAGTGATGGAGACCTGGTAGCAATTAAATCTTTGTAGTCCCCTTCAAGTGAGGTAGCGTATTACACTTGTTGTAGCTGATCTCCCGATTGATGCATTCATTAGCTCTGTATGTAAACCACCTTGCAGTTTATTGTGCTCTAACTGCACTGTCTTTTGTATTTTATGCAAACTCAGGAAAAATAAATGAAAAGAAACAAACAAAAAAAAAAACTAAAACAATATTACTGGAGCAGAACCAGCAGTCAACAGTCTTTTGCAGAGCTCCTCCACAATCGCTCTGTATATAAAAATGTCTTATTTTTCCACTTCAAACTATCTGTTATGATTGAACATAGTAGATTGTGAGAACTCGCTCTTGTAACACAGCTGGAAGTGATTGCTGTATGCTGAGACTAAGACAGCATCCTCAGCAAGACTGGGGAAGGGAAAGGTGCGGGGTCCCGCTGGTGGTGCAGCACAAGGTTGAGCCACACCAGACACCAGTTCAGAGGCAGAACCGTCCCTTAAGGTTGTCCTCAATGTGGATAAAGATCTGACCACTTGAGTAGATGCCTTTAGCAGTCAAGTAACGATGCTCGAACCCCAGGTTGAAACTCTGGCTCTGGCAGTTTCCACAGCTACAGAATAGTCAAGTCATTAACCACAGGGTACAGGGTAGCCCCATCAGCGGAAGAAAAGGATCTAGGGGTGATTGTCTCAAGGGACATGAAACACTCTGCACAGTGCTGCAAGGTGGCTGCCAAAGCAAACAAAATGCTGGGGTGCATCGCCAGAGGAATCACCTCAAGGAATGAGGAAGTTGTCATGCCATTGTACAGGTCCCTGGTTAGACTGCACTTAGAGTACAGTGTGCAGTTCTGGTGCCCTTATCTGAAGAAGGATGTCAAACTGCTGGAGGGGGTGCAACGAAGGGTGACCAAGATGATCCTGGACCTGGGGACAACCCTATGAGACGAGTCTGAGGGATCTCAACATGTACTCCCTAGAGGAAAGGGGGGACAAGATAGAAACCTTCAAATACTTTAAAGGTATGACTAAGGTTAGAACAGAGGGCATCTTCAATGTAACTGGGAGGGGTCCATAAGGGCGCACAGTCTGAAATTAGTGGGGGGAGATTTAGAAGGGACTTGAGGAGGCACTATTTCTCAGAAAGGGTGGTGGCAAGGTGGAATGAATTGCCAGAGGAAGTGATCTTGCTGAAAACTGGGTAGTTTTAAGAGGGGTGGGATAGGGCCAAAGGAAGGTCAAATCTGTGGGAAGGTTAGGGGAGGATGGGGGATAATGCATCTAGGGTAGAAGTGGGTGGGGTGCAGCTACAACAGAATAACCTGTGTGCTGCACACTCGAGCCAACTTGATAGACCGTTGTGGCCTATTTCTGCTGGCATTTTCATATGTTCGTATAAGTACCTTATAGGGGTGAACAGGGTACAGGAGGTGAATATTTTTCAGAGAAGGTGAGTCGTGGAAACAGAGAAACATAGGGATTACCCAGAACTAAGCTAATGGGAACACCTTGACTTAAAACTCCATGCAAGCAGCACGGTGAGTAAGACTAGCGTGGCACGTCAATATGCGCCGCTAAGGAACCCTGCCGCACTGACTCCAGCATGCACACAAGTCATTGAGGGGAACAAACTCGGGAGGCAGGGGCATATTTATAAAACTAACTTGGGAAGGGGAGCACATTTATTAAACTAACTCAGGGAGAAACAGATTTTTTAAAGCAACTCCGCAAGGGGATCATCTCATATTACAACTCCAGGGGCCAGGGCAGAATGGGGGGGGTGCGATGGCAAGGAACTAGCTAGTATTGAACCCAGGTCTCTTGGAGGCAGCAAACTCAGACACAGGCGGTGATCCTAACCACTACACTGCCAGCACGGGTTCATAACATCCACTGGTGGAGTTAAAGTGGCTGGCTTGAGTGAAAACACCTGCCTGGCTACACATACAGTGCTACAACATGCCCACGCTGTTACATCCAAGCAGCTGTCTTCACTCAACACTACTTTACCAGCATGCATTACAACACGAGGTACTTCTTGCGCTGTTTTGATGGGATACTGAAACATAGATGTTGACAGCAGATAAGGATCACTTGGCCCATTTTCCCCTACCTACTGTAACACCGCAGACCCTACTTGATCTCCAGCTTTACCCCCCTTTCTTTACATCTAAGGTTCCCTTATGCCTATCCCATGCATTCTTGAAGCCTGTTACTGTTTTTGCCCCCACCATGTCCGCTGGTAGGTTGTTCCAGGCACCCACCACTCTTTCTGTGAAGAAGTATTTCCTCACATTTCCCCTGTCTCCCCCTCCCAGCTTCACGGCATGTCCCCTTGTTCTTGAGCATCTTTTTTCTCTGCAAAATGCTTCCCTCTTGAACTTTATTTATACCCCTGAGGTACCCATAAGGTATTTGAATGTTTCTATCATTATTCCCCATATGTATTCACAAGAGGGCATGCAATGAAGCTGGATGGGGGGAGGGAAGTTTAGGAGGGATGTCAGGAAGCACTTCTTCACTAAAAGAGTGGTGGATGCCTGGAACAGTCTACCAGCGGTGGTGGTGGTAGTGAAAACTGGTGGGCTTCAAGAAAGCATGGGATAGACACAAAGGAATCTTACTAGAAAAGTGTGTGGGGGAGGCTGACATCAGGCAGGGTCTGTGTTGACAGCCCAACTGGGACAAGCAGGCCTTATTTGCCAGCAAATTTTATGTTTCTATGGTATGAGCCCAATCCCAGCATGGGACTAGAACCCACAACCTTCTGGCCTAGAGGTGGATGTGCTACCAAGTGAGCCATGCTAAGACCATGACACCATTTTCTTAGCTTGCATCTCCACATTTGATGATGTGCTTCACATTATGAGTGTCCATGTCCCACATTTCAGTGGGGGAGGGGGGGACAAAAAGCTATGAGGGGAGATGAGGTCCTAAACACGTTCACCCTAGAAGGTAGAAGACCGAGAGGTAGCATGAGCTCAGTCAGGCATACTTTATTTATTTGGTAACCAGGTTGGTACGCTTGTCCCAGGGACCGTTTTCAGGCACAACCTGGCCCATCAAGATGGCACATAGTGAGTTTTAGCAAGATCACATACAGGCAAGGCACGTCACGAATACAGGACAAGATACATTTAGAAAGCACAATACAATTGAAGACAGGGCAATATGACAGAAATTGTATAGAACACGGTGCAATGCGTGAACAAGCGAAGAGCACTTAGAAACTCATAAATTCAGGCAAGTAACGTGATAAACAGACAAATTCATACAATATACACACATGTGCCATTTATGGGACAGCACTAAAAGGCACAGATTGATAACTAAAGACCAAATGTGAGGATGGATCAGCTCGCAGTAGACATCTAGCAAGATGTCCTCCTCGAGCTGATCTATTAAGGGGTATCAACAAGGTCCAACAGAGAGAGATGTTCGATCTGGTGCACTATAGCAGGACCACGGGACATGCTCAGAAACTCACAATTTAGCGGTAAACTTAGGAGGCATTTCTTCTCCCAGAGGGGAGTGGACCTATGGAACAGTCTACCAGCAGAGGTAGTGTATATAATGTCAGTGCAGGCCTTCAACGTATGCATGGACAAATTTCTGCTTACTAAGAAAATCACAGGGTACCATGGGTAAGGACCAGGTAGACTCCAAGAACTGCAGGTCTTTCTCTGGTAGTAAAATTTTGTTTTTATTTTGTTGACCAGGTAACATACACTGGTGCCAAAGGCACCTTTTACAGGTACAACCAGGTGTACAAAAGTACAATATACATACAGATAAGATACAGTATGAACAAAAAACGACAACACAAAAGTAGGACATAATTATAGAATAGAGAATAAAACTGAGTTCAGGCAGAAACATAGCTAATACATTAGGACCAAAAAATGTCAACACATAAACGTAGTTATAAAATACGATGGAATTCAGGCAGAACACACACACAGTTATTCAGAGTTGAGAAATGATTCTTCAGTGCTTTAGAAAATGAAGCAAAACTAGTTAGATCTGATTGGTACTGGAATAGTGTTTTACATAAAAGGAGACAGATCAGTAAACAATTTTTGGCCCATGCTTGTTGACATACGAAGAACCAATAAGCCAAAATGCTGAACTGATCTCAAATTGAAATTCGGTGAGACTAGTTGTAGCAGACAAGCTAAGCTAGCAGGTTGTTGCTTGTTCAGTAATTTGAAGCTAAAGTTTACCAAAGCCAGCTTCAATTTCATTTCGAAAGACCATCCCAAACCTTCTAAAATTGAACAATGATGCGCACTATCACCACTCTGTCAAATAAACATTGCAATTTTGTGATACAGTTCCTTTTTAGCATCGAGACTAACTTTAGGTGCCGCATCAACAACCAAGGAGCTATAATCCAAAATGGAAAGCAAATGGTGTCTTGCACTACTTAGCCTGGCATCATATGTCAAGAATTTGTTTATCCGGTAGAGCTGACCTCCTTTTTGATGCATTTTGCACATTAGGGTTCATAGCATTTTCCAAGTCAGTAGCAGTTAGCCACACTGACTTGTCTGTTTTAATTCTTAAACACCACTCTTCCTCTGGTCTTCATCACTATAGACAACGATTTTTTAAACTGGTCCATGTTTGGGCTCATAACCACTTCCTCTGGTAGCCCATTTTATTCTGTCACCACCCTCTGATTGAACCAGGTGTTCCTTTTATAAGTCTCCCCCCCCGAGCATCAAATTGTGACCTCTTACATCCCTGGCATTTTCCCTTTTAACCAGGCCCAAGCACTCCCAAGGATCTCTGTTATTATAGGCTCTGTAGAACAGACAGAGGTCTCCTCTTAACCTTCTGTATTGTAACAAGTACGTGTCTAGCTCACACAACCTATCCTCATAGCTCATGTTCCTCACACTTTTTACCATCTTGGTTGCTCTTCCCCGTAGCACCTCCAGTTTTCTTATGTACGTCTTGCTACTTGAGGCCCAAAGTTGCACACAGTACTCTGTATGAGGCCTGACCAAGGCTGGATACAATGGCATCACCACCTCTCTGTCAGGGCTTCTGGTGTTTCTTGCTATGCATCCCATCAGCCTATTTCATTTACTTATCACCTCCCTACAATGTCTGTTGAATTTCAATCTGTTGTTAATAAATACTCCCAGATCTTTCTGTTCCTCCATTTCCCTTAGTTCGACTCCATTTAGTCTGTACTTGGCCCTGATATTTTTTGGTCTGAAGTGCATTACCATGCACTTAGCTACAGTAAAGGATGGAGGCAGTATAGTGCAGTGGTCTAAGGCTCTGAACTGCAAATCTGGTGACATCCAACAGACCAGACCTGGGTTTGAATCCCACAGCTTCTACTTGCATACTCTGTGGCCCTGAGCAAGTTACTTAACCTCCTTGTGCTCCCAGGTCACTCCTGTAAAAAAGCTTCCAGCTTAGTGTGCTATACCTGGTTAAACAACTAAAAAAAAAAAAGGAGAGTTTCTTGTCTTTTGCTCATGTTTCTAGCCTATCTATTTCCTGTTGAAATTTCTCAGCATCCTCCATGGAGTTTACCACTGCCCTCATCTTAACATCGTCTGTGAACTTACTAATCCATGTATGTCCTCCACGATCCAAAGATGCCACAAATAGATTAAATAGCAATGGCCTGAGGACTGATCCCTGCAGGACCCCACTCGTGACCCCTGCCCAACTTGACAGGTACCACCTCACATTTACCTTTTGCTTCCTATTTTCCAACCAAGAACCTAACCATCTTAACAATGTAATGTCCATTCATATATCAGTCAGTGTTTTTATTAACTTTCTGTGGGACACATAGTTGAATGCCTTTGAGAAATCTAAATACAGGACATCCACAGGCACTCCCTGATCCATAGCCTGGCTGACTGGCTCAAAGAAATTCATGAGATTAGTAGAGCATGACCTGTTTTCTCTAAATCCATGCTGCAAGGCATCCACTTGCCCCGTGCTAGCTAGAAATACCTCATTATTGTCTTTTATTATTGACTCTAGCATCTTCCCCAGTATTGATGTAATACTGACCAGCCAGTAGTTCTCCTGTTTATCCCTGCTCCCCTTCTTAAATATTGGAGTAACTGAGGCTAGTCTCCAGTCTTCCACTACACAGCCCTGATCAGTACCCTCATCAATGCGCATTTCGCATCGACTTGTGCCTGTGGCTAATCAAGTGGCTGGGCATGTCTGCTAAAGTGCCAATATCTTAGTCCGTACTGGTATTGGTACAGACCTAATTTCAGGCTGTCTGCTGTTCTCGCTGCTCCACATACTGTCATGCACGTCTATAGATGCTAAGTTGCTTATTCTGATACCCCGTATGCTCATTGATTGCTTTCTGCATTATTGTACACTGTTTTGTCAAATTCTTAGTTACTATGTTAGTGGACTCTGTTCTCCTGTATGCTCGTAGTTGCCTTGCTGCACTACTGTACACTGTTATTTTCTCCCCACCCAGGACACACTTGGAATCGAGCGTTAGTACTCAGCATGTCCTCCTGGTAAAACTCTTAAATAAATAAATAAAGTGATGTCTGGAATATATCTGTAACTGGAGCTGCAATGATCTCTGCTGTCTCTTTCAAGATTCTCGGGTGTAACCCATCCGGCCCTTGTGATTTGTTTGTGTCTAGGCTTTTAGGTCTCTTAAATACATCTAGTTTGGAAATATCAATTCTATTTCCTTCTTTTTTTGGATGAATTGCATAGTTTCCCACTTCATTGGATTTATTTATACTGATGAAATATTTGTTTAACTCTTCAGCCATTTTTTCACAGTCCATATTAGTAGAACCATTAATCAGGAGTGGTCCAACCTGAACACTGTCCTCTCTTAACCCTCCAGTACAGCTGAAGAATTCTTTTTTATTATCTGCTGTTCTAGGTTTTTAATATGGGGCCAAATGTCAGATTTAAACACCAGATTTGAATTGTTAAGAACACTGAGGTATTTAAAAACACTAACAGCCTTAAGATGTTCACCCCTGTAAGTTGATACTAGTAAATTATTGGCATTTGTTCTGTTTTTTGAAGCAGAACCTAGTAGCATCACTTGTGTTTTTATTACATTTATGACCAACCTATTTTTCTTGAACCACCTATGCAGAGAGTTGAATTCAGTATTTAAATTATTATTAATAACTGCAATCTCCTTTGCCTGGGTAAATAGTACTGTATTGTCTGGATAAAGTAGCATACTAGCTTTATTGCAGACTGTTGGAGCATCATTTATGAAGAGTGAGAATAACAGAGGACCTAGTATGGACCCATGTGGCACCCCGAACGCGACAACCCTAGTTTGGTGTCACTGCTCTGTTTTGAGTTCAGCAGCAGTCACTGTGATGTCATCAGGCATTGTTCAAGCTGCGCTAGCATTGGTTAAGAGCTAATTTGTGGCCAACCTCAAGAGATGATAAATGGTGGAGCGCGAGCTAGCGCTAGCTGTGTATGGTGGGTTGAACGTTGACTTTGGGTCACCATCGGCATATTTCAGTAATAATTTAATTAATATTTATACAGTCGAACCAAAACAGAGGAATTGCATGGTACTGACGCGGTTTAAGCAGATATAAAAAGTTTTTTTACAATTAGCAATCAGTCTCTTTTTGGCATCACACTAGCTCAACATCTCTTGGACTTCGTTAGTAAATGAGTCAAGATGTGGGCTGCCCACATAAAGTCACCAGATCACAAAAAAAAATCAGTCTATGGAAGAATCGATACTGGAGCAAGTCAGCAATGTGGCTAGTAAAAATGACATTGCTCAACCAAAGGAAATGCTAGCAGGCTTAAAATTAGACATTACAGATATAAAGGCTTGTACCTCTTCCTTGTCTGAAAATACTGAGGAACTCGCAGTGAGGATTGACAATAACGATAGTAAGATTCTGGTGTTATCAAATTCTGTGTGCTTTCTTGAACAACTAACTCAAAAACAGAGTGCCCAAATTTCATTCCTACAAAAAAAGGTTGACGACCTTGAAAACGGGTCGTAGGGTGGAAGCTCAGAAGTAGGTACTTTCGTGTACCTGAGCAGGTGGCTAAATGGAATCCGAAGATTTCGCCCTCCTGTTGGTGAGAATGTGGTGCTTCTCTAGCGTCTCAGGCCCATATTTTCTGGCAGTGCCCCTTGCTCAACCAGTATTGGAGTAACATATTTAGATGATTGCAAGAAATATTTAATATTTCGGCCCCATTGGGACCAGAGCATGTTATTCTGGGCCTATACCCTTTGGAGGTAAGAGGCCAGGAAGCCAAATACCTATGGAACATCCTGGTTGCAGCAGCATGCAAGGTGATTTCTAGGAGATGGCTTCCCCCCTGTCACCCACTGAGATGGAATGGAAGGAATTAGTAAACAATGTTAAAACCTATGAGAGAATAACCTTCTGCCTAGCTTTGAGGACCCCACAGTTTGTAAATAGATGGACTAGGTGGGAGCTACTTAGTTAGAGGGCTTCTGATGAAAGAGGGACTGGGGAATCTGCCTCCCCCCCCTTTACCTTGGGTGGAATTATGTTGGATGTGTAATGGTTAATGAATATTAATTCAATTTAACATGAACCCATTATATTTATATATATATAAAATGAATTCATTAAATATAATGAAGTCATCATTAAGGGAATTCAGGCTTGTTGTGTTCCCCTCCACTTTTTGCCTTTCTCTCCTGTCACTTTTTTCGGCTGTTAGATTATGGTTTATTAAGTTCCTGTATAGATTCTCAGTTGAGTCTATCTTTTCTTCTCCCCTTCCCTTTACCCCCCCCCCTTCCTTATCCTCCCTTGAGGGTATGTTGACCTTATGCTATTGGTGGAAGACATAGTTTATACCATGTTTTTTCCTTGTTACTACATTGGATAAAGGAGATGTAGTATTGCTAGATATTTGTTCCTGTAATTCATTAAATCTGAATAATAATGTTAAAAGATCTTAAGACCCATGGGATTGGCCCTCTTGTTGGTAGCGGCCTTACTCAGGTAATGTTTTTTCATTACTGTGGACATTGTATTGGTATATGTTTCCTTATTGGATCTGTATGGTAATGTGCTTTTACCAATAAAGTTGAAGTATAAAAAAAAAAAGAAAACGGGTCGTAGGAATAACATCAGAATTCTAGGGGTGCCAGAGAGTCTGGAGGGCCTGAATATGATTAAATTCTTACAGAGCTTTATCCCTTGAATACTCGGTCATCAATGGTCATTGGAAATCAAAAGGGCACATAGATCGCTAGGTCCGAGGAATAAGAATGGGAGGCCCCGACCCATTCCTGCATACCTCCTGCGATTTACAGTAAAAGAAGAGATCTTATACTTGGCCAGAAGACATACGTTTCTAAATTGGAGATGGGAACGTATTTCCATTTATCAAGATTTCTCCACAGAGGTGATGAACAAACAGAAACTGTTTTGGGAGGTTATACGCCAGCTACAGAGGTATGAGATCAGTTATTCATTTAAATATCCTACAGCTTTACTAATACAGCAAGAAGGGGGCAGACCTATTCAATGTGACTCTGTGCCTGAGGTCTGGAAGTTTATTCACTATTTTCAGAATTCCAAGTCATTTGAGGAGAAGACTGCTTCCCATAACAGACACTCATATTCAAAATCTGCGCGAGGGGCCAGCAACGCCACTCGTGCTCAGTCACCTCCTTGCAATGGCCCTCCCGCTGCAAGTTCTAAACAACATGGCGATGAAAGATCTGCTCTGTACTTACAAACAGCTCTGTCCCTGCAATCCACAACCCCACATTCTTATGCCTCTGAGCAGCTCTCTGGAACCCCCCCCCCAAGCATACCTGGAATCCAAAGAAAATCTAGGTTACTGCAGCGCCCCTTGACTATCCCCAGACCAGCTGCTACAATGCTCAACCCGAAGAAGAGAGGTCAGAGCAGACACAGCAATCAATCCAACTCCTGTCTGATTAATACAAAATCATACATGCCCCCACAATGCAAAGCATCATGGGCTGCATATGCAAATCAGTACAGAATATTATGCTGGTTCAACTTTAAGCAGAAATGCATGGTGCTGAAAGGCCTCTCACACAGTTTGCAAAGGGTGCCAACAGAAGACATAGACACGTGTTTCATTCTACCAGGACTCATCAGTATGCCTCGTCTGTTTGACACCTCAGTGGAATGAACCAGCTACCCTAAGATGGTCTATCTGGGTTATGTTGTGGTGAACCCAATTAAAACAAAAAACAATTTAAAAGACAAAGAACCTCTGTGCACAAGCACTGAGGCAATGGTTACCCCAAAGGGCATTTGGCCGGGAAGCCAGGTTTCAAAGAAATACAAAATCACACATGCCCCCACAATGCAAAGCATCATGGGCTGCATATGCAAATCACCACAGAATATTATGCTGGTTCAACTTTAAGCAGAAACGCATGGTGCCAAAAGGCCTCTCACACAGTTTGTAAAGGTCCTCTCTGATTACTCTAGAGCCTGAGACAGGAAGCGGTACTGATGCAATGCAATTGGAGACCAGCAGAGTATCGTGCTCCCTGGAAACTGCCTGTAATAAAGGAGCTAAAATCAATGCAGTGGCTGGTTTACCCACAGAACCTTTGATAGGAGTGCTACTTCCTGCGAGCGCTGCATGCTCGATGCTACCAGTACAGGTCTTAAGAGACCTGGACACCTTCTAGAATCCCTTTCTTTTTCTGGAAACTTGGGACATGGACATGGTTAGACTTTTTGAATATTGTTCTAGGATTTGCTCTGCAGCTCCAGATGGACATGCAGATATGTTTTCAAGCTGGCCAAATGGATTGCACGTAGACTGTATCCGATCGACTATGAACTTCACAACAATATAGTTGTTTAACTACACAAGAAAAAAAAATACTTACCACAGTAATCTTGTTTCTTCCATGGGATACTCCAATGTTCCTAACTCTTATGCAGTATGCCTTTAAGCCAGATCTGCCCAGAGATGGAACAGTATGCTAATGATAGAATCATTAGCACATGCCACTTTTTCAAATGCTGCCACCTATCAGCTGCCTACATTCTAACCCTCAGATTTTATGGACGCCTGACAAGACAGGGCCCAAGAGGAACTTTATTATCTATAATAATAATGATAGTAAAACACCTAGAAAAAACTCCAACTGGAGGGAAAAATGTTAACAAAACACCCCCAATGTTAGAATCACCTGAAGAGGGGAAACACCTTTGTTGTGTTCCAAATATAAAAGCCAGAATGTGGCACACATACCCCTGGTATTACAGCATGGAGTGCAGAGGCCAGTGGTTCTAGCAGGGAGGAGGGTGGGAGAGTTAAGAATATTGGAGTATCCCATGGAAGAAGCAAGATTACTGTGGTAAGTAATTTTTTCTTCTCACCCCAGGAATACTCCAATATTCTTAACTCTTATGCAGATTGAGAAGCAGTGCCTTTGGAGGTGGGCACAGGACCTATTTTGGAAATAGGCTCTGCAGAACTGCCGTGCCAAACCTGGCATCACCCCTAACCTGCATATCCAGGCTATAATGCTTGGTAAAGGTGTGCACTGTTCTCCAGGTAGCTGCTTTACAGATGTCCACCAAAGGAACATCCCTGGTAGCTGCTATAGTAGCAGCTGTACCCCCTTGTGGAATGGGCTCTCAGCCCTGCTGGGGCCTCCTTCCCTGCTTTTGAATAGCAAAACCAGATACACGGGACTATCCAGTGAGAAATGGACCTCTTAGATGCTGGATTTCCTTTTCTTACATCCCCATAGGTCAAGAACAGTTGCTTCTTTTCCTGCCTATGAGACTTAGTGGAATCATACTAGGAAATGACAGAGGTACAGAAGGCCATGGCCCATGTGAGTACATCTCCAGCAAGCTGGTGAATCACCTGCGGTTCAGTAGAAAGTTGTCTATGTTATTTTTAAAGGTCTCAGGGCTTTTAGTGTCAACTATAGATTTTGGGAGTGAGTTCCATAACGGGATTATTCTTTGAGTAAAAAAAGAAGCGTCCATTGTCCTTTTTAGGATAAGTAAGTAAGTAGTGGCTGTCATGTAGTAGCTAAGAGCTCTCTTGACATCAAGACTGTGCAGCCTGTGCTCACCAGAGCATGAGTGCTCAGTAAAGAAAACAAGTAAGGTGATGGACTGGTTCAAGTGAAAGTCAGAGACCACCTTTGGAAGAAATTTTCTGTTAGTTCGCAGGACCACTTTGTCCCTGTGGAATGAAATGTAGTCCTGCTCAATACAGAGAGCCTGGAGCTCACTGATCCTTCTGGCAGAAGTGATTGTCACTAGGAAAACTGTTTTCCATGTAACATATTTCAAAGGACCTGAAGACATGGGCTCAAAAGGGGGGTCCATAAGTTTGGCAATACAGATATTTAGATCCCAGGCTGGCACCGGTTCCCTGGTGGGGGGGGGTGCAGATGGGCCACACCTTTAAAGAACCTTTTAAAGATAGAATTTGATGCTGAGGCATTCTTCCCAGCTGAAGTATAAGCAGACACTGAAGCCAAATGAACCTTTGGAGTAGAGGGCTGCAGGCCCAATGTATGCAGATGAGTAAGGTAATCCAGCACAACTGGAACCCCTGCTTGGGTTGGTACTATATTCCTGATGGAGCACCAGATAGAAGATCTTTTCCATTTAGAGGCAGAGGTTTTCTTGGTGGAAGGTTTCCCCCTTAAAATATCCAGGACACTTTCAGAGAGATGCAGGTTTGCATACTCTAGGTCCTCAAGAGCCATGCTTTGAGTCTGAGTGACTTGAGGTTCGGATACAGGAGTCTCTCATGGCTGGAGGTTAGCAGGTTGTGCCTCTGGGGAAGGTGTATTGGTTCAGCCACAGACATGGAGAGCAGCAGAGAGTACCATGGCTGTCTGGCCCAGTCTGGAGCTATCAGGATCATTGTGGCTGACTGGGCCCTAAGCTTGAGAGTACCCTGTACACCAGAGGGAATGGAGGGAACGCATACAGGTACCTCCCTGACCAGTCCAGTATTAGAGCATTCAGGGATATTGTTTCCATAGCTGGGGGTCTGCAACAATACTGTGGAAGGTAGTGATTTTCGGCGGATGCAAAGAGATCTAGCTCTGGGGGGTACCCCACCTTTTGAAAAGCACTTCCACCACCTGTCTGTTTAAGGGCCATTCATGATGGGGCCTGCTTAATTCGACTCAAGGCATCTGCTGGAGTATTGTCCTTGCCTGGCAGATGAATGGCCTGAAGAGAGACTCCTAGGAAGTAGGCCACAGTGTGACAGACTGCTAGAAAGTCTGGGGATCCCCCGCATTCCCTTGCCATTGAGTATAGCTGGAATTTGACCTTGTGTACTGATAGGCCTGGGATACATTTAACCTTGACTGGGCTGCATTTTCCCTCCCCAACCCCCTTCCACTGGATACCCCTAACCATGGAATCACCCAGCAGGAGCACCTTCACCTCTCCCCCCAAGTTACTAGCCTGTTTGTGCCCTTCCATACTCCTTCTTTTATGTACGCTGCCCAGCTTGCTCCTTGCACCCCCCCCCACAGCCTGGGTGTCTCTATTTTCTGTGTGCCCTTCCAGGCTCCCTCTTCTGCCTACGTCCCCCCACTTGCTCCTCTCACCCCCTGCAACTTGGGGGTCACAAGTCCATATGTGCCCTTCCAGACTCCTTCTCCTAACTACGACCCCCTGCTTGCTCCTCGCCCCCCCACAGCCTGGGCTTCACTAGTTTGATTGTGCGCTTCCAGGCTCCCTCTTCTGTCTCCCTCTCCCAGCTTGCTCCCCGCACCCCTCACAGCCTGAATATCACTAGTCGCCCCCCACTTAACTCTTCCCCGGTTGGACTGTTGCCATTGGCTCCTCCACCCAGGCCTCCTATTACTGCTTCCCTTCTCACCTCCCTTCCCCCCTCAGGTTCTGCAGTAACGGACCCTTGTGACCTACTGCTCCCTACATCCCCCCTTCTGGTATTTCCAGTCTCAGAGCTGGCTTTCCCAGAGTGCTCCCCTCCTTGTCTGATTTTTCTTTCCTCAACACTGCCCTATCCTGGGTCCTGGCCTCATCCACCCTGACTCTGCTCTGTGCATCCCCCTCTGCCTTACCTCCCTCACACCCAGGCTCCTTCCCCCCCCCGCCCATCTGGTGTCCTGGTCTCACGTTCCCCATGCTCTCCCCTCCTTTGGCTCAGGCCCCCACTCCTATCCCCTGTCCCCCTCTGAAACCTGACCAATCCCTCCCCATCAGCCTGCACCCCCTGCCCAACAACCTCTTCCAACTCATCATCTGGATACAGTAGGGTGTAGCGGTTTGTAAGTGTGATTCCTGCCCCAAGTTCACCCACTCCTGTCTCTCTCCCCTTCCTTGGCTCTCTCTGGGCAGCCCCAAGTTCGACCACTCCTGTCTCCCTCCCATTCCTTGGCTCTCTCTGGGCAGCCCCCTCCCTTCGGAGTGAATTCCATACTCTGGTATTTTCATGTCTCCCCCGGAGTGACCATGGGGTCCTAGTCCACTCCGCCCCATACCCTGAGTATGTCATTTTATCCTCACTCTATCATTAAATTGGGTCCTGCCCCCATCCCTCCAACCCACCACCCTCCCTCCCTCCAAACTGCCTTCCTGATCCCTTGACCTCCTGCCTGAGACCTGCCAACTGGTAACACACTGGGCACCCCCAAACCTCCATGCTCAATTCAATATTATGGCCGCCCCACACCCCGTACACCCAGTCATCCTCCCAAAGATACTGGCTCTTGCAAAATTCGATCCCATCCTCACTGTTGGGTGTGAGCAATATGGGCTCCCCTCAGCAATAAACGTCCAATCAGTCTACCCTCTCCCTAGCAGTAGCCAGCATGTTGTCTGTAGAACCATTAAGTAGAGCTATTGCAGCACACCCAACAATTTCCGGCATTGATATCAGCTCTTGTCCTCAAAAAATCTTTGCTTACACAGATGATCTCCTACTAACTCTCACAAGGCCTGTTCAGTCATATGATGCCCTCAGAATCCTGTCGTCACACTTTGAATCTCTTTCAGGCTTACAACTCAGTTGGGACAAGTCGCAAATGCTGTGTCCTAACCCCACTCCCTTTCTAAAGTATAAACTTAAAGGATTGTTTCAAGAAAACTGGGTTTATTTATTTATTTATTGAATTGTTTCACCAGGAAAGGCACACTGAGCAAGACGATGCTTGTCTCCCAGTGCGATCTGGGGGATGGGGGTACAGTGGGAGATAACACGCAAATTAGCAAGTGAAAGTACATTTAACAAGTGGAATATCACACAGGATATCAAGCAAGAATACATTTACAAGCATACGATGGAATGGGAGTGGATTTACTACATGATACATTGTTACAGAGTTGCGAAAGAGATCAGGCTAACAACATTGGTACAGATTGGCACGTAGTACATAGTGTGTTCATTTGAATAACACAGCTCCCAAGGATTCAAAAATTACCTGCTTATTCATTTATATTTTATATGTCCCTTTCCCAACAGAAATAACCAGGAATCATAAGGACTAGAGACCAGCTTCAGTCCACATCATTGAGGGACTATAACATACTTGGGGCTATTAAAGAAAGATCCTACTCCTTTGGAATATTAATCTTAAACAATACTTGTTTGCTTAAGTAATATCCTTAAAACTTGTATTTTTTATCAACAGCAAAAACAACTCCAAACTGTTTTAAAACAAGCTTAACTGACTCTGAATATTCTGAGTATATGGGATAAAGAAGAACGCATCAGATCTCATAGCTTGCTATAACTAAAGAATCAGTTAGACTGTGTGGTAAGCAAAGTCCAGGTGACATAGTGGAGTATCAGGTTTATATGAAGAAGTCCTTCCACTGTTTAGTAGATGCATCCATTAAGAAATGTTTTTCTATGGAAAGTGTTCTTACATCTCCCATGGAACCCAGCCATTTCCTGCACCAGTCTAGCAAGTATTGAATAAAGAAAAAAAAAAAGTTAATTAGCAAACCCATCTGATGATCACAATTTTAAAGACCACAGCAAGTTTTTTATGTTCAGTCACCTTCTGACTCTTCTTCTGAAAGCCGTTCTTCATGTAAATGCAGTGCAGCAATCCTTTCCACACACATCCCTGCTTCTCTTGGGTCGGTGAATCTCTACTGCTTATGCCCATCCGCGAAGCATAAGGGGGCCCGGAAAGCTATAGTGTACGTAACCTCTAGGTCTAGGAGTTTTTGCTTTACCCCATTGAAAGCCTTCCTCCTCATTCTAGGGACATATGCAAGATCTGGAAAGAAGAGAATGCAATTTTCCTTTAGAAAAACGGGGTTCCTGTTCCTAATGGCTCCAAAAATTAAATCCCGCTCTGCCGATGAAGAGAGCATGAGCAATACAGTCTGGGGATTTTCACTATCAGAACTGGGCCTGCGGGGTGTGATCCTGTATGCCCTCACAATTTTAAAGTCACTCAGCCCTGTTATATCTGAAAGCCAGGGACCCAAAAACTGTGTAAGATTTTCTTCCTCAGTTCCTTCAGAAAGGCCCAAGACTTGGACAGTAGCAATTCGGACGATATTCTCAAGCTGCTCCATGTGGCTTCGGAGGGCTGCTTGCTCTTTAATGGAAGTAGTCATTGCCGCAAGGGCCTTCCCCGCTGTTGCCTTTGCCTTCTTAGTTGCTTCACCCATAGCGTCGAGACGTGTTTCCATCGCTTGAAAACGTTGGGAGAAGGTATCTAACTTCTGATCAATACCTTGCACTGTTTTATTGAGAGCATTTACCACAATTTGTAGTGAGTTTAGTGAGGCAGAAGGTTGTTCTGTATTAGTCGAAGCAGTCACTCCCTCCACATGGTCTGGCTGCTTAGATGGTGGAGCGTGCGGCTGGAAGAAGTCTTGCTTCACAGGTTTTGTACGACCCATAATAGCTTAAATTGTATATCCAGTGGTTCCAGGAGCTATGCTGGTGATTCTAAGGTATATCTTAATATAATTCAAATAACAAAATTCTTATTTTTAGCATATTTTCAGGCTTCTCACAGGAACTCCAGAAATTTGCTGCTTCTGGCTGGGCTGCTAGCTCCGCCCCCCCCCAAATGAACAGCCTTCCTGAGGAGGTAGTGGAGTCAAAAACAATGGGGGAATTCAAGAATGCATGGGATAGACATAAGGCAATTCTAATGAGGGGTAGGAGGAAGTAGGTTGTTGGTTAACTAGGATCTGCAGCTTATCCATCAGGTAGGGAAACGGGCAGACTAGGTGGGCCAAGCAGTCCTTATCTGCCATCAAATTCTATGTTTCTATGTTACCCACCTTGCCAGATTTGAGAAACAACCCCTCCTTCATTGACACATTCAGAGTATTAAAAAAGATTAAAAAGATGGTTAACCCAACCCTGATTCCGCTGCGTACCATGCCTTTTTAGTCTAACCCTCAATTAAGCAAAGAGACTACCATCCTTTCTAATCCTGAATGGGCAAGAATGGGCTTTAACAGACTTGGGGATATTTTAAACATCAATACCAGCACCCTAATGTCCTTTACTGAATAAAGAGAGAAATATAAGTTACCCAAATACCATTTTCATAATTATCTGCAGCTCAGATCTATGCTCTATCGCTCCTCTTTGACTGCTGACTTTTCTCTTCCTGGTAACAGTGACTAGGAGCAGGTCATAAAACTAGGTTCTCTGAGAAAGAGCTCAAGTTTCATTTACAAAATTTTAATTAACTACCTTGCATCTCCATCTTTGACCTCCTTAGCCAAACTGAACTGGGAGCTAGAACTCGGAGTCTCTATTTCTGACCCAGAATGGAGCTCAGCTTGGAAACAGGCCCACAAAGCTAACCGTGAATTGCAAGGTAAGCTAATTCAATTGAAAATTCTACACCTGTCCCATATGTTTTGGTATTGCCCTCTCTTATCTAAATTCTGGTTGGAGGTACATGAAGCATGTAGCTCAGTTCTGTCTATTCAACTACTGTACCTTATTCTCCTCAGACTATGTTCATTATGGGTATATGCCCAGACAATATTCCAATCTCTTCCCTGCAGAAGCTTTGGCAACCAATAGGCTAATCCTTAGGCACTGGAAATCCCCTAATGTCCCATCATTTCAAGAATGGATGGACCAGTTTAGTTATGCAGCGAACAATGAAATAATTGCTTACTCTCTTTCTGACAAACTAGAGAAATTCATTGCGGTATGGGGCCCTTTCTTTTGCAATTTCATACTTTAAAAACTTAACATCTCTTTGTTGTATGACAGAATGACTTGTGAATGTGGTATTGTATAACTGCAAGCTCCTTTAACTTCAGTAAGCTGAATATCTATGCAGTTATTCAAATGTAATCTTATTGTTCACATAAGATGATAACAATGTTTAGGCATTATGTAAACATGTGTGACTACTGTTTTTTTTAATGCAAACTTCATTTACTCTGATCATTTTCTTATTAATGTTATATTCTCACTGTCATTGAACTGAAATGTTTGAGTTTATATTTTCTGTTTCTAATATAATGAAAATAAATAAAATTATGGCAAAAGAGATGATAAATGGTGATGACCCACCTCTACTGATGAAAAATGATTTATCATTACTCCAGGTCCCACTGTCATAAATATTTCATTTATCCGTCCTACTAACGTAAATATTTCATTTATCCGCATTTTGTCTTACCCCCACTGTATAAAAATATATGTATCCGCCAAGGGACACACCTATTATATATTCAAGGCAGAAGCTTACTGTGCTCTTTTAAAAAATTAAATAAACTGTTATTTGCATGGCAGTTCTCAACATTTCAAAGCAGACACTAAATAAATGTTTGCAAAGCTCTCGGTTCAAGACTCGTCAAGGTGTAGCGTTCAGTTTGCTTGCTTTTTTCCAGTCTTATTCCATGGTACTAATCTTGTCCTGAAATGACTTTTCAGACTTCTTTTAGCTAACAATGTGCGTGCAGCTCCTCCCACTTTTTTCAGTCCCATAGCCAAGATGCTGCATACTTGACGAACAACAATGCAACTAATCCCCACTCTGCTGAACAAGTCAGATGACTGCAGTTCACGGGGAACTATTTATTTGACTGCACTATGCTAACCTCAGTCTTCATCCGCACCCCCCTCCCCGCTAACCCTGTCAGTGGCGGAAGGATTCCCCAGTCCCCGCGAGCCTCCTGTGCGAAGTGACGGGGCGGCCCTCTGGACATCAGCTCGCTCTCGAGACGCGGTCGTGTGGCTGAGACGCTCATTTACAGACTACTAACAACCGCAGCGGGCTTGCGCGTAAAGAGCTGGGGGCCTCTTGCGTGCTTGTTCCTTTGTGTGACCTCAGCCGTTGCTGCAGTCGTGTTTTTTTTTCCCGCTTCCCCCCTTTCAGCACCACCTCCCCTCCCCGCCGTTTTACTGTGTGTGGTTTTGTATCCTTTTGTTTGTTTGTTTTTAGCGATTTTTAAAACGAGCGGGAGCGCGGCTGCAGCAGACCCCCCGGCCTGGAGGGAGGCAATGGAGAGGAAGCGATGGGAGTGCTCGGCTCTCCCACAAGGCTGGAAACGGGAGGAAGTGACCCGAAAGTCGGGTTTGTCAGCAGGGAAGAGTGATGTCTACTACTACAGGTAGCGCAGCTGCTACCGCCGCTACACAAGGGGTACGGGGCCCGGGCGGGCATGGACGAGCAAGGAGCAGTCACCAGGCTCGCTCGAGTCGTGGGCAGGCTGATGCTGTGCATGGGGTACCCCTGTGGAGGTGCCGGGGCAACAAGAGTAAGTCGGAGGGAGGTGGCGGCGTCGGCTGCTGTCATTTTCAGGGAGACGGCTGTCATGAGATCCGAGGAAACCCGGTTATTGGGTGGGGAGCGCGGGGTCTTTATGTTCCGAGCCCCGGGGTGCCCACAACTTCTGGAGAGCAGGTACAGACTGCAGCCTGCATATTGTTTCTATAAAATCATTTAGGCGACAGATCTTCATGGGGTTGCCCCTTCCCCCTCCAGTTGTGTGGGCTGCACACTTTAAAGTGAGGACGAGCTGTATTGGGGGAAGGGGGGCGCTGCCCAGCTCTAAGCTTTGTAGTTGTAGATCTCTTCTGGGGGTGGGGGTGCTTAAGGCTTTGCAGATCATTTGTCAGGTGGTGGGGGTTACAAATAATTATTCCCCTTCATCTTTTGCTAGTGTCATATTTTGGGGGCTATATTACATTTTTTTGGGGTGACCTTGTGTGGAGGCCGTTTTACAAATGGTGCTGAAGCAGTTTGATGGGGGGGGGTACATTTGCATTTCTATCGGGGGCACCATTAAGCACTTAAATTGGAATATTTAATCCAGTAGATGTGAACTAGCAGAAGGGAGCATTTGCCATGAAAGCTAGAGATAAAGAGACTTATTGTTTTGCAGAAGTAAATCCTGAATGCTTTTGTTTGTTTGTTTAAATACTTTGGGAGGGGCTCTTGATAGATGGATGGAGAGTGTTGGCAGGCCTGTTGTGCCCCTTTGTAAATCCCAGGTTAGTTTAAAAACGAGGTGTTCTTTCTTTGCTCTGTTTCCTATTAAAATACATTGAAGTAAACCTGAAGCATCCTATAATTTTATATTTATTGATAATGCTGCGTTGGTAGATGGCTGCCACCCCCTTGGTATTTTGACTGAGGGAGCTGTGCCATGCAGTGCAGATTGTATATGGGCTGGTGATGGTGCCATGCCTTTTAGACCTGTAATAGAAACAACGGCAGATAAGAACTGCTTAGCCCAGCAGTGTCTGCCCATGTTCCTACCTATTGGATAAGCTGCAGATTCTAGTTTACCAACCGCCTACTTCTTCCTCCCCCCCCACTATATTTATAGCTGTCCCATGCATTCTTGAATTCCCGTACTGTTTTAGACCCCACAATTTCCTCAGAAAGGCGGTTCCATGCGTCCACCACTCTCCGTGAAAAAAAAAATTCCTCATGTTGCCACTGAGCTGTCCCCCCTCTATTTTTAAATTGTGCCATCTTGTTCTTGCACATCTCTTCTTATGAAATAGGCTGTAATGGCTAAACCTTGCTGGTTTGGGTGGTGTAGTTAATAAAATCTGAAGGTAGGGGCTGTTAACAAATCTAGCTGGGAAGTATGCAGTAAAGGGAGGATACTCTGTTATCAGCTGTTTTATGCCCAGAAGGTGGAACCCCAGCGGATTGGGGCAATACAACATGAAGAGCTTTGGAGAGAGAACTAATTTCAGATTCAGTCCACCTTCTGATTTGGAGATCTGTAGGTGCACCTCTGACACTGCCTGTGCAGAGGAACTGCTAGTTGCAGATACTACTTGACCTCTCTGTAAGGGCTGCGGGTGACTGCTTGACTACTATGGAAGGGCTGCGGGTGACTGCTAGACTTCTCTCTTTGGAAGGGCTGCAGGTGACTGCTGATGGACGGCTGCCTTGACTCCACTGGGGGGGCTTGCGGCCAGCTGGCTGCTGAACCCCACTGGGAGGGGGGCCTGCGGCCGGCTGCCTGCTGGACCCCACTGGAGGGGCATGAGGCTGGCTGGTTGCTGGACACCACTGGGGGGGCCTGTGGCTGGCTGCTGGACTCCTCTGGGGGCCTGTGTTGTGACTGTTGCACTCCTCGGGCGGGGGCCTACGTCTTTGTGACTGCTGGAGCGCTCTGGAAGGTCCATGCAGAAGTCTGGCTTAGGTGTCACAAATGCAGGAACCAGTGCTGTGAGTGTAACCAGGGAAAGGTATGGGCACAAATGGGAAGAGGTAAGGATAGTAACAGATTTTAGCCTAATTTTCTATGATTTACTCCCACTTTCTTATTTTAAGTGCGTTTCCCACCTTGTGCATGTAACATGATACCATGTACGCATGCACTGAACTGGCAGCACTACATGATGCAGGCAGACGTGGTACCACACTGTAAGCAGTGGTGTAGGGGTAGAGCAGGGCTTAAATTCCATTTTGTTTCGGGTTGGGGGAATTCCCCTTGGGTCGTACAGTTGGTGAATCAAGAACTTTAGGGGGAGTTCCTAAAAATTATTACAAGCCTGATAGGTTTTATTTTATTTATTTTTTGTTGACTGGGTAAGTGCACTAGACAAATTCTGCCTATTTTCAGGCACGACCCGGGGGAAGGGGATACAGATGAATGCCAACTGACTATGAACCAGATTAAGCTGTTGGTGGTATTTAGTGATTTTGGGGATTTGCCAGGGCACCGAAATTTCCTACTCTTTCGAGAAGTGCATGGGATCTTTAACATCCACCTGAACTACCACCAGAACAGGCAGATGGGACCTCGGTTTAACGTCTTCTCCGAGAGACTTTACCTCAGGAGTGCAGCACCCCCTTCATGCTGCACTGCAGTGTCAGTATAGGGATAGTAACCTAAGTGCCTGGTATGGGGATAGAACTCAGCCTTCTGATGTCTTGGCCTCAGAGGCGAGTGTGCTACCTGCTGAGCCACTGACACCAACGTGTTGCCTTAGTAACAGACTTCAGGCCCCAATGCTGCTTTTTTTTTGTCTGTCACCTTTCTTGTGTTTCAGGCCCCCCATGGAACCATCATCTTTATACAGTGGCTGGTATGTGCCATTTATTTTTTGAGTCACTCAGCAGGATTTATGTATCACAGTAATTTTTTCCCCTCATTTTATTCAGGCTTTGCTTCCTACTGCAGTCTACTTTTCCGTCTGCATCCCAGTCTCTCTGATGCCAACTCTTCCTAGAGTCGCCAACTGTTATCCAGTCACATAGTGACGGTCTTGAGTATAACTAGTTGCGCAGTACTGATGCTAGACTGGGATGCCCGAACCGGAAGGAAAATCTATACAGTCTCAGGTTCTGCATTACTTTCAATGTACTTTTTTTGCATCTTATGCAGGCGAGTGCATAGAAAGGAGCACAGCGTTTTGAGTGAGACTGTCCTACCTGAGGTTGGCGCAAACCCCCGGTGAATTTTACATGCTGACAGAAAAGAGCATCACTACCAGTTGTGTACGCTTTGTACAGGAGACAGTGTTGGGAGTTAGTTTGTTGGTTGGCCAGAAGAGTTGTTTTGACGCAACAGTAACTGGGGAAAATACTGGGCAACAGAAGTAAAATATTGCAGACCCCATGGCAGTATTGGGCAAAAACTTGTAGTTGGTTGTGGATACCAGGTGTTAAAGGATTTGAGGCTTGTTTTATTTATTTATTTTGGGGGGGGGGGCGACTGAGGATGGCATTAGTACCTTTTAGATTAAAACATACTACTAAGTTGAAAAAAGCTATCCGTAAATACTTCAGTACAAAAAAATTATCTGGACCCCTGGGTGCAGCTCGGAAGTATTTCCGAGTTGGTGGTAATAATCACTCCATATGTGTGGGACACCTGAGCCCTAATGTTCATTGAGGGCTGAATGATAGATTATTGTGTTGCAGAGCTAGCGTTGACAGTTTCTTTTAGAAAGCACAGTTCATAGGGAACTTACTGTACTGTCGCAGCCCTGTGACTGGCTGCCAGTGGGAGCTGCGATTACAGCCTGTAGAAATGTAGGCACAGGGAGGAAGGGGAAGAGAACTAGGGAGAAAGATTACTCATCTTCTAGTACACTTCTCTCTTTTTTTTTTTTTGTTAACCAGTCCAAGTGGGAAGAAGTTCCGGAGTAAGCCCCAGCTGGCCCGTTACCTGGGAAACTCCATGGACCTGAGTACTTTTGACTTTCGCACTGGGAAGATGTTGATGAGTAAAATGAACAAGAACCGGCAGAGGATGAGGTACGACTCCTCAAACCAAGCCAAGGTAAACGTTTTTGACTATGTATCCTGATTCAAAGGTGTCATCCAGTCCTGACCACTGTTATACAGTTCCCACTGTTTTGGTCTGTGTGATGGGCTGCTGATTTTATAAAAGAAGAAAAACATGAACTTTTCAAGATGCAGGGGTTAAACTTTTTTTTTTTAATTTATTTATTTATTTAATATTGCTGACTAGTCCACGACCAGTTTCTGGAAAGATTTTCTGATCCTGGAAATCCTCTCACTGGTCCACACTAATGCTTAATAATAATTGACTTTGAGTGAAACAAGACCAGTGAGGTAAGCACACATTTTATGAAGTATCATGGTGCTGAGCAGAACCAGTCTCTGACTCAGAATGCACAGACATTCATATTTTTCTTGATCAGAGTTCAGATATTAGTACCAGTTTTGGTGACTACCCGTCCTCCGCAGGACCAGTAAGAATTTATTTTTATAAGTTCAGAACAAAAATTGACAAGTTCCCAACCAGTAGAATTGTCAAACCCTGGACGCATTTTGGCTTGAGGCTTGTTAAATATTTGGCTTTAGAGTATACATGTATTGCATTTGGTGTTCCACATTTGAAGAAGATAAACTGGATAATGGCAAAAGTACTCTGTGAACAGAGAGACTCATAATATTGCACCCTCCCTGCTGGTTAACCAGGAGGTAATCAACATGGAGTTAATATATGATGAACTATTGACGAAAGTGTCTGGGACACACCAGATGATTTAAAAAAAAAAAAAAAAAAAAAAAAAAGGACCATGCACAATAAATACTGTGTAGAATAGTTTGCTATTGCCACTGAACAGCTGAAAATAAACAGAGATCCAGCAAGGTTCAATATATTGGTTTTCAGCTGAAAAACCTTTCTAAATCATGGAAATCCTCCATTTTGGTACTGGGGGAAAAGCAGAGACATTAAATAATTACTTCTGTCTTCACCAGGGAGGAGGAGGGAAAGGGGGGGGAACTCAGATGTAGTGATAGAGGAGGATAAAGTGAGGGAAGGGCTGCTGGCATTGAAGGTGGACAAATCACCAGGCCCAGGCAGAGTACATCTAAGGGTATTAAAGGAACTGGCTGAGGAGCTGACAGGACCACTGGCAGACCTATTTAATAGTTCGCTAGAGTCAGGTGTGGTAACGCAGGACTGGAGAACAGCACGTGTAGTACCTTTCCACAAAAGCGGTACCAAGGATGACCCAGGGAATTACAGACTAGCCAGTCTGACCTCCATTGTGTGCAAGCTCATGGAGACCATACTAAAGGAAAAGTTGGTGGAATATCTAGAGGAGCATAGTCTCCAGGATGTGAGGTAGCATGGGTTCATGGGGGGAGACCATGACAAACAAATCTGATTGACTTTTTTGACTGTGTCACTAAGACAGTAGACAGGGGCCAAGTGGTAGACATCCTCTTTCTTGATTTCAGCAAGGCCTTTGACTCTGTGCCCCACAAAAGATTGATCAGGAACTTGGTGGATCTTGGGGTTGGGGGGGATGGCCAGATGGGTGGAAAACTGGCTGAGGGACAGAACCTAGAGGTGGGGGAGAGTTATCTGGGACCAGAGAGGTAACCAGTGGAGTCCCGCAGTGCTCGGTGGTGTTCAGTGTCTTTATCAGTGACATTGGGGATGGCATTAAGGGCAAAATATGCCTATTCGTGGATGACACCAAGCTCTGCGGGAGAGTGGACACACCTAAAGAGATACAGGACCTACAAGAAGATCTGGAAAAGTTGGGGAGGTGGTCCAGGGTCTGGCAGCTTGGCTTCAATGCAGAGTTATGCATATTGGAGCCAAGAATCCCAGGACAGAGTATTACCTGGGTAGAGTCCGAGTATCTGCATCAGAGAGGAGAAGAACCTGGGAGTGATGATCACTAGTGACCTGAAGCACTACACGCAGTGCAAGAAAGCAGCAGCAAAGGCAAACAAAATGCTGGGATGTATATCTAGGGGGATCAGTAGTAGGCGAGGGGAGGTTATACTGCCCTTATACAGGTCACTGGTAAAGCCGCAGCTAGAGTACGATGTTCAGTACTGGTGCCCACACCTCAAAAAGGACATTAACCTGCTGGAGAAGGTCCAGAGGGCGGCTACTAAGATAACGGGTCAGCAGGATAAGGCATACGAGGAGAGATTGAGGTCACTGAACATGTACTCCCTGGAAGACAGGAGAGGGGGGGGACATGATTGGGACTTTCAGGTACTTGAAAGGGATAAATAAGGTTGATAAGGAGAGTCTCTTTAAGCTGAGTGACAGTCAACACGGGGGCACAGTCTTAAGCTGGAGGGTGTCGGGTTTAGGAGGGAGGTCAGGAACCACTCCTTCACAGAGAATGGTGGTGGACACTTGGAATGTGCTGCCAGAAGAGGTCATCTTGTTGAAAACAGTGAGCAGATTTAAGAGAGGCTGGGATAGGTATGGGGGAAAAGTAAGGATCATGGGTCGGGAGGGCAGGGACGGTAGCTCAAGCTGTGGACCCTGCAGTATGAGCAGACTTGATGAACCAAATGTCCTTCTTCTGCTGGCTTCGCTCTGAATATTACGCTGTAGTCCTCCTGCATGGCATCACAAAGGGAATGCACTATGCCTGGCTGTGGAGATTGTATTGTTTCATGTATTCTCATCAGCATGGCAAAGTTTGTTCTTAGTTTGTGATGGTATCTGGGAAGTTTGTATTGTACTAAGGAATTCAGGATAATAGAAAGCTAGCCAGAGAAGGCACTCCACACAGATGGGCTGTCTCCAGGCAGAGCAGTAGCTTCAGAAGGTAGGGCTCGCTGAGAGGAATGGAATTAAAATTAAACGGGGACAGAGGCGGGGGGAGAAAACACAGGCAGCAAAACAAAAGCATAGAGAGATACAGTAAGGAGAGGCAGGGATGGAAAGATATGGGGAAATGCTTAGAGTTGACTCAGAGACTAGAGAACTCGGGATAGCACCCTCAAAATAAAAATGAAAAGCACAGAGAAAATAAATGGATTAAGAAAAAAACTGAAAACTGTAATGGAATGAAATCTGTTGGTTAAAGAATGGAAGCCATTGCCACGCAATGAGAAATGTTAATAAAGACTAGTTTGTGATGTATGAATCTGGAGTTAGCAATCTGTGGAAGTTGTAGGAGTCTATTTAAACATTGATTTTTGTTTTCTTTTTCTGTATAATTGTTAGAGGCCCGATCAGATTATCACCATTGCTTAACAGTTGTCCACGGATGGCTGCTTTCAGTTAGCATGGTCTCCCATGCGTTGTTAGGGGGCATTTCCAGGGTGACTGCTCATTGTACTCTGAAGTGCGTCAGACGCAGCTGAATAGACCATTTACCTCGTTCACATGGCATGAATTTCCATCTCTACCATCCCCATCATTCCGTTGCTGTCTTTAAAACACTCCTGACGAGCGTTCAGATGGCAGGGCTTTGAAATGTTGCGGCATAGCTTTCTGCGTTGGGAATGGTTTTCTGGTAGGGCGAGGGGGAATGGGAGCCTGGAAACTGCTGAAGGGCACCATGGGGAAAACACCTGACACTATTGATAGGTGAAGGCTGTTCAGACGGCTGCTTGAAACGCCAACAACACTGATCCCAAGAAAAGAGGGATCGCAGTGAAACGTAACTGATGCAGAAACTGCAATATGGATTGTGTTCACATGGCTACAGCGGGAATGCTGTAACACGTGTGTACCACTCAGAGCATTGCACAAAATGCTGTGTGGACGGCCCTTTAGTCGTAGACACTTTGAAACCGAGGCTTGGAACTTAAAGTGGTAGTGATTTAAACAGGAAATGCCATCACTTTTAGTGACAGCTGCCAGTCACCTCTTGTTTGTGCTCCAAGCTTCTGTTTCAAGGTCCCTGTAGAGGTGTGTGGAGCATTCTGATTCCCCCGATCTATAATAAGAGAAAGATTGTCTGTGACAACATCTGCAGTATTAATAATGAAAGAAGGAATGTTCTGAAAATGAAATGTTTGGGTACTGTTGCGTAACTGACTTCTGTTAATGCCAACAGTAATTGTTTCTTTGGAACTTGTAAGATTTGTTTATCCTGGATATTTGTTTCTGTGAAATTGAACTGATGAATAGTATAGGAACAAACTGGTGGGTAACATGGAATCGATGTTTTGCTGCTTTACCTTGTTCAGTGATAACAAGTTAGGGATCAGAAGATTTTTGACAGCCATAATTGTCACTTTCAAGACCAGTATTAACTGTAGTTTTATGGCAGATTTTTGAGGACGGATATTCTCTCCGGTGCCTTCCAGCAGGATGCAGACATGCCCCGAAACCCACAGGTGGTACATTTAGGGGACCATTAGTAGGCACTTTTTCTCCCAGAGGGCGATGAACCCGTGGAACAGCCTGCCGGTGGAGACAGTAAATATGAAGACAGATAAGCCTGGACAAATTTCTGCTTACTGGGGGATTCGGCAGGTACATTGCATAGCAGAGTGGGTAGGGAATCCCTATGTATTGGTGCAGCATATGTTTGCACAACAGTACCTTTTTTCATCCGTGTTTGTGAAGGGAGATGGACATGATGGGCTTGGTGTCCTGTCAGCCCATAAATTACTTATGTTACTATGTATGTTCATACTCCTCTTCAGGAACACTTAACGTGGGCCAAGCTAGTTCTGGTTCTCCTTTCCCCTACCTCCCTGCTTCCTCCCTCAGGTCCCTTCTCCATGGCTTTACTGCCCTGTTCTGCAACTGTCCCTGACCCCCTGGCCCTTGTGTTGCCCTCCTCACTGCCCCTATGCTCCTTGCCTGGCTGTGAGCAGCTTGGCCCCTTGTCTTTGTCGCCTTGAACTGCTCCTCTTTACTCATGCATTCTGGAATGAGCTCGGGGATCTGTGCGGCCTTGAACTGCTCCTCTTCACTGGTGCATTCTGGAATGAGCTCGGGGATCTGTGTGGCCTTGAACTGCTCCTCTTCACTGGTACATTCTGGAATGAGCTCTGGGATCTGTGTGGCCTTGAACTGCTTCTCTTCACTGGTGCATTCTGAAATGAGCTCAGGTTGCTGGGGGGCGGGCTGGGAGAGAATAGAGTGGCTGTTTGGCAGCTCTCCTCTCCCAGATTGGGGTGGTGAGCTGTCCTGGTTCTTGGATACCACCAGCTGGAGGCCTGGTGGTAGCGCTGACACTCTGGTGGCTGATGAAAGTTGGGTGGGTGGAAGAGACTGGTGGTTCTGGAGCACAAATGCGTGTATACACACACACACACACACACACACACACACACGTCCTTAGTGTTTGCTGTAGCCTCGGTGAGGAAAGACTAGATTACATGAAGCCCTGCCAGAGATGTTGCAGTCCGCCCTGTTGCTCCGAAGTCTTTGGGTGGGGGAGGATGGTCCTACCCCCTGGTCCTGCCCGGGGAGAACGATCCATGGGGGACGTGACCTCCAGACAGAGAGGCAGAGGCTGGCCGACAGCACCTGGGACCAGGGCTTAACAGCTGCCCAGTCAGCCTATGGAGGATAAAAACCTTTATATTACAAAAAAAGCAATTAAGTGATTACATTTTTTGCCCACTAACAATGTTGCTTTAAATAGCAGAACTGCCTTTGAAATCCATGCCCAAGATTGTGTATAACTGTGTAAAGGTTCTGTCAAAACTGATGCTAAACAGTATGTGGCCCAGGGCTGAGACTGTGTTTGACCAGTGGCACCTCTGATGCTTCTGAAATCTGCATACACAGACATTCCTGGTTCAGAGATGCTGGTTTTGCTCATGATGTATAGCAGTTTGTGCTGCTGACCCTCTTCCCCTTTTGGGAGCCTTACTGTGGAGGCCACTTTGACTGAGCTCAGGGCATCCCATCAGCCCCTACAGTCTACCAAGTCCCTTGGTATCTAACAGCCTAGAGGCAGATGTGGAGGCTTCTTTCACAGGGCCTCTCATCCCTTTGTTCATCCCGTGGCTGTGGCCGGGTTTTCCAGCAGCAGTACATGAGTACCCCTTACAAGACCTGAAAGGTTGTGGCAAAGGCGGTCCTATAACTCAGTATTGCTCCACAACCAGGGATTCAGGGGGTAGCAGAATCTCGATGTTGCGCGCAAAAAAACAAATGGGTTCAGGAAATAATCCAGTAAGGTTATGTACTGAAGTTAGTCTCGTAACCTTCAGTGACACCTACCACGCATTGTTAAAGCCAGCTGGTTTCCCTGTCAGAACAATTTGGGGTTCTAGTCCAGATACTTCCTAGTGCTTTTAAGAGACAGGATGGTTTTGTCCTATCCTGCATCTCCGAGCACTGACTGAGTACTGTATAACGCAAAATATCCGCGTATCCTAATTTCCACGCGGTTAGGACCACCAGAGTAATTCCCGTTACCTTACATTAGCGCTTCAGCGGTGATTTACCGAACCTATAAGTCAGCTGCCAAATCAGAAAAAGAGGTTGAGATGCCGGTGCTCATTGCTGTTTCATACCGCAGAAGTCCCACTGACTGTTGCAGAGGCTGTTGTAGCTGAACTTTCACTACCTCCTGTAAAAAAAAAAAAAAAAGTGACGAGCACACTGTACGCGGTTTTAAAAAGGACAGCATAACGACACTTGAAGAGAGAGAGCAGATATCATCTAGGGTTTCTGACAGGCAGGAATAGAAGCGCACATTACCTTTTATGAGTGAGCCCCGCCACTACCGAATTAAACTAACACGTGTTCTTGAAGTTTTTGGCAATTAAGTAAAGCTCAAGTTCAAATGCACCCATTGCTCTCTTTCGGCAGGAATAATAGAGAAATAGAAGCACACGGTATGTTTTGCTCCATATCTGGCTTAGTTTTGGACTATTGATTAGTGTTCTGTAAGTTGTAGACTGTTGCAATGTTCATGTGCTCAGATGTAAGCCCTAGTAGAATAACAGAAGCACATGGTACCTTTCAAGAGCGAGCACAACCCCAAAAGCAACCACCGAATGACGGCATAACAACACTTGAAGAGAGAGGTTTCTGACAGGCAGGAATAGAAGCGCATACTGCCTTTTATGAGTGAGCCCCCCTCCCGGCCACTACCGAATTAACCTAACATGCGTTCCTGCAATTTTCGGCGGTAAATAAATTTCAGCTGTAAACATATATCCGCACATTTTTCTTGTCCCGCAGATATAGCATATATATATATATTTTTTTTTTTTACAGCGAAATAAAGGGGTTATACAGTATATTGCTTCAGAAAGGTTTGACCTGCTAGTGTTATTCCTTCCCCAACTATCTCGTGGAGACGGGATGATATTTACATAAAAATAAGGAAATGCTACAGATGGTATCTGTGGTTTTGTATAGAGGGCACGTTATCAGTGCCACGTATGCCCTTTTAGCTTATCCTTGGTACTGCATGTATTTACTAAATGCTTTGCAGTTGTATTCGCATTCCTTTGTTGGGAGAAACTGCATGTCTTCTCTCTGAACGCTTGCCTCCTATCTGTCCCCTCGGCTGTTTTTGCCTTTTGCCCTGTGTATTCTGGGCAGGCTGGTATCCAGGCTTCTTTCTCAGTGGATATCCTGCATTTCAGTGCGTTACAGGAAGGCTGCCAAAGAGCTTTCTTGTACTGTTATGGGGTATGGCCTAGGGCAAGGTTTCCTAACCTTTCTTATAGTGAGGCCCCCTGATCATGACTAGGTCTGCCTCATGACCCCTTATTTATGACCAGATCAGCATGCCTAAGAACCCCAGCAAATGATAAGATCTGTCCTTGGACCCCTTTTTTTTTTTTTTTTTTTTTTTCAAGCAGTTTAATTTTTAGCAGTGTTCATTTTATTCTGTATTAATTAGGAATAAAAATGGCATTCGTATACACCATTTGTAAATATTAAAGTAAAGTTGTAAGATTATCTTATGGGCTTCATAGCCCATTACCCTGCCGCAGTGACAGCTCAGGTGGTAAATATTGGATGACGTAGTCCTTTAGAGAGTGAAAGGGATCGAGAAGGCATCAGCCGTTCGCCCATCTTTTTTCCAGGTTCTCGGTTCGTTTGTCATTTCACAGCCAGACAGCCCAGGATGCCTGCCAGGAGAGCTGCGCCCCACGATCATTATGTAGACTATTTTAAACCTTTTACCACACGAGTTGACGCTCAACCAATAGCCCTCATTAGCTGAGCTGCGGCTTCTATTTTTGTGAAAGGTGGCTAAATAGGCATAGTAAAGGTTTTAAAATAGTCTTCATAACATTACTGGTGCACCCCGCCTCTCCTGGCAGGACGTCACAAAACGTCTGAGCGTGGAGGCGTGGTAGGCGGACCAGGAACTTGGAAAGGATCGGCTAGCAGGCAGTGCAGCCAGGGTTACGATGACTTTCCTCTCTAAAAGGACTGCATTAAATTTTAATATTTTACCACTTACGGATTATCACAGAGACAGGGTAATGGGCTATGAAGCCCATAACTGTAAGTGCCAGGTCTTACACCTTTACTTTAAGGTGTAGTCTGAAGTTTGTGATTGCTTTTGCTGTGTTACCTGCTGGGGACCCTCAGCCGGGTGTAGCCTCATGGACCCCCTGCTGGCCATCGACCCTGGGTTGAGAAACCTTGCTACGGGTATGGCGGATGCTGTGGTTTAATTTCAATCAGTCTCAGCATCCAGTGTTTGTTCAAGCACTACCTGGAGTAGAATTCATACATTCACTGAGCATTACTATCTGGATCTGGTCTTGTAGAAGAGCAGAGATTGACCTGACGGTGCTGCATGTTGTGTTACCTCAGGCGCTGCTATCTTCCTCTGTTCGTACCTCTCAAGTTGGGGTACTATACTGCTTTGTACTCACCCAGTGAGTGTGGCTGTATGAGATACCCTCCAAGTTAATAGGTTTCTTATTTATTAATGGTAGATCTTCAAGAGACTCTCCTTTTATAGAGCCTTCCAGTTCCCACCTCCTGTCTCCTGGAAAGGTCTGCTGTTATTTCTTACAGGTCACTCGCAGTCTGTTTTTCCGCTGCTTGTTTTAGTGGCCAGACTCTAGTGATGCTTACCTTGCTTCTTCTATGTGGTTGGCCAGGTATGGATTCTTGATTCCTGTCTGTTGGTAAATGTTGGAATTCTGTATTGATGGTGAGAACTAAAATGAATGGAGCCACCCACATTGTGTAAGTGATGCAGAGGCATCCAGCCTCACATGTGGAGGTGCACCGCTCACGTAGGCACCCTAGCTCTGAAGTCTCCCATGGGATCCCAATACCGTTGGCTTACAGTCCAGTGAATGTGGCTCTGTGGAGGAGATTCCCTTGAAGATCTACTGTCACTGGTATGTAAAGAATCTTTTTGTATTCCATTGAATTCGAAGTGTTAACAGGTGTAACTCTGATACAGCAGGGGAAAGCACCCTCTAGTAATGAGAAATTGGGGCTGTAGCAACCTATTTCAACTTCTAGCCATGTAAATTGAATCATTCAACTGAGTTCAACAAGAAACCATCTCATTAGAGCAATACAAGTAAAAGTTATATTATGTTTTACTAAAATAAATGAATGTTTGTTTCCAGGGCAAACCTGATCTGAACACATCACTACCTGTCAGACAGACGGCTTCCATCTTTAAACAGCCAGTCACAAAAGTTACCAACCATCCCAGTAACAAAGTCAAAACAGACCCGCAGAAAGCTGTGGAACAACCCCGGCAGGTGAGGGGACATTCAGCTGCCTTTTCTTATGTACGTAGATAGTTAGTTACTTGCTTACACAGGTGTTCCAGATGTCTGGAGAATTGTCGCCCTTGACATTGACGATAAAAAGCTCCTCTTTGTCATCTTTAAACCTTGAGTGCTCCCTGAGCTTCGCTCACGGATGAGATAAGTCAGTATTCCAATATCTCTCTCCCCCAACCCCCAGAACAATAATTTCTCTGTGCAAAGCCCAGTATACTGTGAGGTACATTTACATAAACTACTGCATTTCTTATCTCCTCTGTTCTGGTTGTGTGTGTTCCTCTCTGATGCAGCAGATTCCTAGTCTTCACCCGATATCAGCTTTTCACCCTTCTTAAAGAGGCACTGTTAACCCTTTTTGCATGATATTATTTCTAGTAGAAAACCTACTTTTTTGTGATTGCCTACCTTCTCTGGAACTCGTATTGTTAGTTGTTCCATCTGCCTCCTTTCTTAGTAGCATTGAAATGCATGGGAGTGGTGCAATTATACCCAATGTTGTTTTGCTTCAAATCCTTGATCTACTTATTGCATACTTCTGGAACATTAGGAACACCCAAAAACAGCGCAGTCTGTCAGGAGATAATTGTCTCATCTACTCCCACGTCATCATGAGTGGGCTAGATTGTCTTAAGGACATTCACAACTCCAGGAAAAATGCAGCGAAAGTTGATCAAAGAATGTCAACAAACACATTTTTGTGTGGTAACACCAGTGTGGTGGGCAGTCTTTTTTTTTTTTTTTTTAAGAAGAAAAATCAAACTTTAACTACATCAGTGATCTCTGCAGAATGTGAACAATTTGTAGTGTGTGTGTGTTTTGAACTAGACACTCCAAGGCCTAAGGGGGCTGGCAGTGTCTCTTTAAACAGAAATGCTACAACATTATTGATCTTTCTTGAGACAGTCTCTTGCAGCAAGTCATAACACATGGGATGTCAGCCACAGGTGTCATTTCCACTGGATGACTTCTCAGCAGTTGACCCTGGGACCTCCCTCTAACCCCACATGGTGTCTGTATGGCACGTATAAAAGGGGAGGTCCCAGCTACTCCGCAGTTCTTTTCAACCGCGGCCTGCATGTAGCAAGTCTTCCTTCAGAGCTCTGCTTACCAGTCGTCGACGAAGAGTTATACCAACCTAACGTTCATTCAGAACGGGTTCATCTACTGATGTCTTCGGATCCTTTATTCTGAAAGTGTACCTGTGGTCACAGAATCGCTGTAGAGGACCTCCATAATGTCTGTGTTCGGTGCCTTGGTCCTGAACATGACACCTGGGATTGTATCCTCTGTACATGGTTCAACAAGGCCACCAAAGGTCGAAGGCTTCAGCAGCTTCGTGAGTTCCTCATGGACCAAAAGGTTGCCCTGCTGGAGCAGCAGCAACTCTCCAAGCCCAGGGAGCGTTAGACGTCCTCCTCAGGGTCTCACCAGTCTGCGGGTGAGCCCTCCTCGTCGACTGGACAGGGTCCTGGTAAGAAACATACCAGCAAAATAAAGCATGTTTCTGCTGCGCCCTTGTTGTTGACTACGAGTACCCCGCTCACTACCAGAAAGGTAAGAACTGAGAAGGTTGCCACTGTAACATCGTCTTCTGCATCGTCAACGATTGTTGGCTCCTCTCTTCCTTCGTCGACTGCTCCTCTGTCGGCGGTGGTTTCTTGGGTGAAATTACAGCGTCCATTGCTGCCTCTCACCTCTGGTTTCTAGCCATCATCCGTCAACGATGGCTTCTGGCCTGTTGACGATGCTCTTGTCGATGACCGGTCTTACCATAAAGGGCTGTATGTTAGCACCCTTATCGATGATCCTGGGGTCCTATACACATGCCTCATCGGCTGCTCGCTTGGTTCCACTGCCCTCTTCAATAACGTAATTGGTCCCTATTCACTCAGTCCATGATACCATGGCTACTTCTGCTGGGCAGATGGCCACGATTGATGTCCAGGCTCTAGTAAATAGTATCCTGGACCTTACACGGACCCGTCACCCTCCTACTGAAGGGTCTGCTTCGGTCTCTGCTCCCTCTCTGCCTTCCTCAGCCCAGAGGATGGCCAGCTGTTCCCCTGTCTCCCCTGGGCTGTCACTCTCAGGATGTAGGCATGGATGACCCTTTCCTGCAGGACTGGGATTTGACTGACCTGGAGGATGAGGAACCAGGAAGGACTCCCCTCAGTCCTCCTCGGCCGCCTCGTCAGTTCAGGGTGAACCTGCGTCTGAACTCCCACGTTCTCCGCCAGATGAGCCCACGTTTTTGGACATTATGATACACCTCCAGAAAACGTTTGGGTTCCAGAGCACTGAGCAGGATGCTTCAAGAAAGAAGTTGGCACAGTATTTAGGTATACCGGAATGCCCCACTCTGGTCACCCCCCCCTTTGGTGGACGCCTTTGAAGAGGCTATTTGGACTGCTTGGAAGCAACCTTTGAAAATTCCCTCTAATCCTCGTAAGGCTGATAGGATTTATCAGGCACGGGTGGACCACCCCTGCTTCATGTCTCCGCCTCAGGCGGACTCTGTGGTGATCATTGCCACTCATGATAGGTCCTCTAGACCTCAGCACGAGTGCTCAACCCCAATAGGGAATCCAAGAAATTGGATGTTGTAGGGAAAAGGGTTTATGCCCTGGCTACTGTGTCTTTCCGTATACTTAATTACATGGACACCTCCTGAAATATCAGGAGGAAATCCTAAAAGCCTCCTAGGCAACGGTCCAGTCCCTCCCTGTGGGTTCTGCCCAGGAGGTCTGACTCAAATGTCTATGGGTGGCGGCTGTCTGCTGCCACCTGCTTAGGGCTACCTGTGATACTGTTGATACTGTGGCCTGTACCTCCTTGGCAGATGTTTTGTCTCGGACGTCATGCCTGGCTCATAGTGTCAGGATTTTCACAGGACGTGCAGTCGTTCATCCTTAATGCTCCCTTTAAGAGTGATCAGCTCTTTGATCCACAGCCCCAAGAAATATTGAAGGACTTGCAGGACTCGGGTTGTACCCTTCAATCGGTCTGGACCCTGTACCATCCAAAAGCAAAACCGGCCATCGGGGGATCCTCCAGGGGCCGCCCCTACAAGGTGTGTCCCTATGCCCAAAGACCACCTGCCAATAAGCGAAAGCCTCAGTTGACATTGCCTGGTCCTAGAAATGCTCAGAAAATGTCCCGTTATGTCCCTGGGCCAGCCTTCGGCCTGAAGGTCTTCCTCCGGTTGTGGGACCGGAGAGCCTTCCCACGGCCAGTGGGGCAGGTTTTCCCTGCACTTACAAGGGTGGCAAGCCATCTCTTCCGACCTGTGGCTCTTGCAATTGATCGAGTTGGGGGACACACTGGAGTTCACAGAGATTCCCCTTGCTTTACCACCAAGGATCTCTCATTAACCCCTCCCCAGACCAAGTATTGATCTTACGGAATGAAAACAGTGCTTTGCTCACAAAACGTGCCATTGAACCAGTTCCCCTTCCACAGAAGGGTATGGGATTTTACTCTCATTTTTTCCCTGGTTTCCAAATGGACAAGGGACTTGAGCCCCGTTTTGGATCTAAGGTGTCTGAACCTCTATATCAAACGCTAAAAGTTCAGGATGTTATTGTTCTCAAACTCCTCCTCTTGCTGAGCAAGGGAGATTGGCTCTGCCCTCTCTTGATATGGAAGATATGTGTATCTTCATATCCTGAGGCATCCTGCTCAGACAGTTTCTCTGTTTTTTGTTTCAGGGTCATCATTATCAGTTCAGGGCCCTTCCTCGGCCCCGAGGGTATTCACAAAATACCTAGTGGCAGTCACGGCGGCCCTCCACAGGGAGGGCCTGTATATCTTTCCCTACCTGAACGATTCGCTTCTGAAGGCGTCTTCCCGCCAAAGGCTGTTGTCCATGCTTTCTCGAACCCTGCAGTTGTTCGCCCAGGTGGGGATAGCCGAAAACTGTCAGAAGTCCAAAATGGACCCAGCGCACCGCGACCTTTATGTCGGAGCTGTGTTAGACGCCTCCTTGGGGATGCCATATTTGCCAATGGCTCGAGCGGACTCCCTGACTACTTTGGTGCGCAGACTAGAGTCCAGCAGATTAGTCTCGGCATGAGACTACCTGCACCTCCTGGGACATTTGGCGGCCACAACTCCGATGGTTCCCAATGCCAAGTTGAATATGAGGGTCCTTCAGTGGTCCCTGAGAGTCCAATGGGACCAGAAGGAGGACAATTGTGATGCTTCGGTTCTGATGCCTTCCCCGGCTCTTCGAGCTCTACAATGGTGGAAGTCCAGGGACAATTTAATGCGAGGCTTGCCATTTCATTCTCCTGTTCCATATCTCATTCTGACTACAGATGCCTCCTTGACAGGGTGGGGTGCTCACCTCCTGCATGTCTGGTACCAAGGATCCTGGACGCCGGTAGAGACCTGTCTCCACATCAGTGTCTTGGAGATGAGGGCAGTCCTCTGTGCCTTACAGGCGTTCGAGACTGTTCTTCCCCTGGTTGCCTTCAGGTGCAATTAGACAATCATGTGGTAGTTCACTATGTAAACAAGCAAGGAGGGACCCATTCATACCCTCTGCAGAGAATCAATGAGGGTCTGGTACTGGGTGATCCAGAGAAATATTCATCTTCTGGCGGTCCACATCCCTTGTGTGTCCCAACACCCTGGCGGATGCCCTGAGCAGATCCACTGCACGGCCCACGGGTGGGAAATCCTACCACACGTCCTAAATGATGTCTTCCACCAATGGGGCCAACCAGAGTTGGACCTATTTGTCTCTCTGCAAAACTGCCTCTTTACTGCTCTCTCGAGCGAGGTCCTGGAACTGTGTGGTGGGACGCGTTCTGTTTCTTGCATAGGAAGATTTCTTTACGCTTTCCTGTCCTTTCCTCTCGTTCAGAGAGTACTACTCAGACTGGTCTGAGACAGGGTGTCTACGATTCTCATAGCACCGTTCTGGCCAAGACAGATTTGATTCCCTCTGCTTCTAAAGCTCTTGGAACTGGATCCCTTACCTCTGCCGATTTGCCGGGCTCTGTTGGCCCAGGTGCAAGACTCCCTGCAACACCTGGACCATCACTCCCTCCATCTGCATGCCTGGCTCCTGAGGACATGGTCCTCTTGGGCTTCAGGGTGTCCCCAAAGGTGGCAGAAGTCCTCCGGGCTGCCAGGAAACAGTCTACATGGTCTTCCTATTCTATGAAGTGGAAAGCTTCTCCATTTGGGTGTGTCTGCAGGACTTCGACCCTTATGAGTGTTGCCTACAGAGCATCTTGGACTATTTGCTCTCCTTGTCAGAGGGTGGGCTGAAATATTCCTCTGTAAAAGTCCACCTTTTGGCTAGTGCCACATTCCATTTATCTGTGGGCAACAAACCATTGTTCCATTTAATCTGTATACGAATGGTTCTGGTGCCCTCATAAGGGGGGTTGGGCACCACTCGTTTGCAGAAGATGTGATTCTGTATGCAGAAGATGCTTCCCCTCAGGAAATGCAGAAAGTGCTCCAAAGGGACTTTGATACCTTTCAAAAGTACTACAAGTTACGAAACTTGGTATTAAATAACAAAAAATCACAAGTTATGCTTTTTGGAAATAAGCAGATGGTTACAACAACCACATTTCAAATTAAAACGGCTACTAAACAAATATTAACGCAGGTGAATTTGTACAGATATGTACAGGAGTGTGATTAAAAGGTGGTTACGTCTGAGCCCCATCCAACCAACTGATAGTGGTTGCAGTTAAAGTATGCACTCTTTATAGTCGCTCTCCACTATTTATTCTTTTGTGGTGTCCCCTCAAAGTCATTTTTGTAAATGTAGTATGGCTATTGCAAGGATTTTGCTCTTTTAAAACAAAAATATAAAACCAACTGTGACTGTCATTGTTTGTCTATAACAAGTTATACTGTATGTATGTGTGACACAGTATTATTTTGTAAGACATGGATTTTTACTGAGCTATGTATATTTTTGTGTAAATGTTTGGTATGCCATGGACTCCGTTGAAAATTAGTTTAACCACTCAAAGGGCCATCCTTTTCCTTGAACTGTGAGGAATAAACTTTTACAAACAAACAAACCTTTGAGCAGAACTTTTTTTTCTTAATACTCCATTCTCCCGCTCCTGAACGGCCCACGTTCTCGCCAACACCCCCCCCAGCCCCGTCCACCCGCTTGCAATGCACCCTTCTGTCTTCCTCCACAGCTTGCCTCCCGTGGCGGGGATCCCTCAACCTGTCAACACGGATCAAATTCTGGAGGTGGCTGCCAGGGCAGGGGCGGTGCCTGAGGGGGTCGGCAGTCATCCAGTCGCCCAGGCTTTTATGCTCTGGTTTGTCTCCTAGCCCCCCTCCCAGTGGCAGAGCAGTGTGGCGTTGGCAATGGCTGAGCTGTGCACGATCACGCCCACAACATGCCGACAGACAACTCTGCCCCCTTTCCTCATGTATGGGGCACAAGTGCTCCGACACACAGCCAATGCTAGGTGTCAGAGGTGCACCGGCCACTGTGTCCCTCCCTCCCCGGGAGAGGAGAGCTGGACACTTGATCCTTTCCCACCCCGGCCAACCCCCAGTGACCCGCTCGCACCGCAAACATGGGTCGCCAGCATGGCAGGAGGTAAGGCATGATGCCTCAGCCCTCCACGCCACCGGGCTGGCCATCAGAACCTTTTTAAAAGGCATTCTTCACCTTCATCCCCCTATCTGGGATCCAGTCCCTGAGTGGGATTTGAATTTTGTGCTTGAAAAATTGACTGCGAGTCCTTTTGAGCCCACTGAATCCAGCAAACTCCGTTATCTTTCTTGGAAAACTATATTCTTAGTCGCCATTACGTGTGGTAGACTTATTTCAGAGTTACAGGCACTAATGTGCAAACCATTCACTAAAATATCACCAACAGCTTAATCTGGTTCAAAGTCAGTTGGCATTCATCTGTATTCCATTCCCCCCAGGTCATGGCTGAAAATAGGCAGAATTTGTCTAGTGTGCTTACACGGTCAACAAAAACTAAACTAAATAAATAAATAAACCTCCTTACCTGCAGTTTCATAGTGATAGGGTGACTTTACACACCAGCCTGTTGTTTTTGCCAAAGGTTGTTTCTGAATTTACTTTAAATCAGGCTATCCACTTACCGGTGTACTATGTGGAGCTTTGCGAATCCAGGGGAATCACTGCTTTATATTCTCTGTGCATAGAACATTGAGTCTTTATCATCTTCACAACTCACAGTTGCGAAAAACTGAGCAATATTTTTTTTTTTTTTTTTTTTCACCCCTGAAAATCGGGTCGTTTAGATTTCGAAGCAGTGCGTGTCCACATGGTTGGCCAACTGCATTTCATTTATCTATACAAAATACGACACACCTCTCACAGGGATTGTGAAACCCCATTCTGCCAGAGGCATGGCTGCCTCCATGGCATGTTTCCGGGGCGTGTCTGCCTTAGAAATCTGCGAAGCTGCCACATGGTCTACAGCACATACATACATTCACAAAACATTACAGTCTAGACATCGCTTCCAAGAAGCGAACTGATTTTGGATGGGGCGTCTTACAAGGCCTCCTGTCCTAAATCCTGTTAGTGTGCTTCCTCCTTCCCTTGGCATAAGTGCTTGGGAATATTCCCATGTGTCATCACCTGCTGCAAGAGATTGTCTCGAAGAAGATAGTACAGTTATGTAAGAGCTTACTGTAACAGTAGATCTTTGAGAGTATCTCTTGCAGCAGGTCATGCAGCCCCACCCACCTTCCCTCTTGCTGTTACTTCAGAAGAGTTCCTTGCTCCTGTCCTTTCACGATTCCATGAGCTGCTGCTTTGTTTCCCTCCTCGGTTCCCATCGGAGGCCTGAGAAATTGTTTCTCATTTGGTTGCTAGAATGGAAAAGAACTGAGGAGTAGCTGGGGCCTCCCCCTTTTACATGTGCCATACAGACACTACATGGTAGCATTAGAGAGAGGTCCCAGGGTCGACTGCTGAGAAGTCATCTGGAGGAAATGACGCCTGCGGCTGAAGTCCCATGTGTTATGACCTGCTGCAAGAGATACACTCTTAAGATCTACTGTCACGATACATTTTTATGCAACTGTACTTTATAATCAATATACTCTGGAAATGTATACGAATAATGCAAAACTTGAAGTACAGTGGCAGCCCTAGTTTGGCTTGCTTGCTGGGTCGTGAGTGAAATAAATCTTTGAAGCAAAGGTCCTAGACATTACCTAGGGTCACTGAATTATTTTTTTGTTTTGTTTCCATTTTCAAAAATAAATCTTCAAATTTTTTTTTTTTTTTTTTTTTTGCCCACCCCCAATTTTTGGTGCAGATCCGCAGGCATGTTTTGTACTAAACATGTTATTTATTTAATGAATTTGGATAACCAGGTAGGTCCACTGAAACGGTCTCCTTTTTTTTTTGTTTGTTTGTTTGTATGTATGACCAGAGCTCCAGATAAGGAGAGTACTGGCCTATTTTACTCCCCAATTTTTCAGAAATACTTTTTTTTTTTTTTTTTTAACAAACGTGTCGAGTACTGTTACTTATACCAACTCTTGGAAATGCTCAATATGTACTTCAAGCATTTTTTTTGCAAGTTGAATGCACTTTCACTCATCACATTTAATTTACTTACTTAATGTCCAAAATCATGAGTACATTTATTCTTGAGGGCTAAAGTTAGCTGGAGCATTGTGGCTCATAAATACACCTTCTAGAAGAAACATCATTACTATGGTGAGTAAGTTTTTCATCCCCCACTATACCCCTGTGAAACAGTTTGATATTTGCACATTTTTTTAATTCTCTCTATTCCCAACCACTGTGATTCCCTTTCTCCTCCAACAATCAGACATTGCCATTTCCAGCTGTCCCTCGCTCATGCTGCTTACTCCATAATGACTCCGGTCCAGATCTTCACTAAATCCCAGCTGGGGCTCCTTGGCTTACCCCTCACACATGGGATCCTAATGGTAGGTGCTGCCTCCTGGCTGCTCTGGGGTCTCCTACAGTGAGGGAGGTTGATGGAGGAGAGCTGTTGAGGCGTTCATGGCTCTTGAGCTGGGTGGAGTGGTTCTTCATTCCATTAGGCGTGGCTTATCCCCCTGTGAGCCAGCCCACCTCTCTGCTACTGCTGGTAGCTGTCTGTGTTGCCATCCTGTGGGAGGGGGTGGCCAACAACATGTTGGCCATAATATTCATGACACCTTGATCCTGCCATACAAAACGCTGAAGCAGCAGGCAAGTTGGCGCCCTAGACCCTGCCGACCCAGGGCTGGATAATCTCAATCAGAATGCACTCCTGGGTGTCTCGTGTGGCAGTGCACCACCAGCTGGCACCTCTGGACTGGGCTGTAATATGTACATTTCTTTTTTTGTATATATAAATGTTTTTGGAGAAGTTTTTACCCTATAAGAAGACATACAAATTGCCGGCCCGTTGGTGCCAACAGTAACACTACCGCTTGCGATGCTGATGACCGGGTTCAGGAATGAGCCTGGAGCATTGAAGGGTTGACCAAGGGGGAGGGAGGATTGTGTGTCTGGTGGACAGCTCTCTTCCCAGGGTGGGTGGGCTGCAGCGCTTGCAGTAGTTCGACCTCTAGGGCCGGCTGGGGTTGGTGAGCCAGAGACCGCAAGAGAAGGGGATTGGGCGATGTGTGGGTGTTGGTGCATCAGGTGTGGGAACACAACTAACATCACCAGGACGTTACTGCACATCCAAATAGCACCCTAGGTGTAAGCCTCAGACGAGGCCTCAGGAAGATATCACACTCTCTCCCTTTTGGGGAGCCCCACTGCAGGGGGTAAGATGGGGTCCTCCCAGACTGGGTGGCTTGGCAGGGATGCCGGATTGGGTGGTCCAGGAATCTGACACTTGGGTACATCCCTACTTGTGATAGTTTAAAAACCAAAAACAAAAAAACATACAAAGAGTACAGAGGTGGATGAAGTACAAGAAATAATATAGAAAGGTTACAAAGTACAATCACTTCTGTGATACTTTGGGATGCTGAGAATCAGTCAGGTATACATAACTGTCATGAAATGTCAAGCAGTGTATCCTGAATTATATTCAGTGTAAACTATAAGGCAGTAAAATTCAAGGCACAAAATTGGCGTATGTGTCTAATTTATACATGACCCAGCATTGTCAGATTTTTTCAAATACATGAAGTTTATTTATGAGCTTGTAGGTTTGTTTTTCAAGTTGATAAATTGTGAGCTGGCCCAGTGGCATGGAGGGCTGAGGCATCATGCCTTGCCTCCTGCCATGCTGGCGACCCGTGTTCGCAGTGCGAGTGGACCGCCGGGGGTCGGCTGGGGAGGGAGAGGATTGAGCGTCCTGAGGACAGCTCTTCTCTCCTGGGGAAGGGGTGGGACTGAGACCGCTGCATGCCTGGTCCCTAGCGGAGGCTGGGGGCTGGCACCAGTGGCTCATACATAGGGGCGGTTATGGGGCAGACGGCTGGCGTGTCGCGTGCAGGAGTGTGCGTAGCTCAGCCATTGGCACCATTGCATGCCGTCGAGGAAGGAGAGAAAACTGAAAAATAGCTCCTCGGCAGGATGATTGCTGGTCGCCGCAGGCCCTGCTCCCGTGATTGGCAGTAATCTCCTACACTGGATCCATCCCGGCGGGTTGAGGTAAGCGGGAGATGGGGCTTGGTGACCTGGCAGGAGGGAGTGCCGTAGTGGCAGGGGAGAAAACAGATTAACAGAAAAATAAAGTTGATAAATTGTTGCAGACTTGGCCTCCCAGTTTCCCGAGGTTGGTATAGTAGGTTTAACCCAAACACTTTTTTTTTGCTCTTGCCAGTAAAATTAATTGTTTCAACTGCTTTCCTCGCAGTGGTTCTCTTTCTACTGGAGTAGACAGCAGGACCAGTGATGGGGTAAACTGACCGACTAAGGTGATTACACAGTGTTTCTATCACTGCTCCCAGATGAGTCCAGTTTTCCTGGATATTTGAGCAGCTCCAGAATATGAGATTGGTCAGCTTTTTGGCCCACTCCTGCCCCTCCAGCAGTGGCCCCTATCCTCCCCATAAATTTCAGTTGGACTGGTAGGGTTCTTAAAAAAACAAAAAAAAACAAACACAAAACAAAGTAGCCTACATTTCCAGGAAAATTCTCTGTGGTAGGGGCCTGTTCACTTGTACGCTTAGAGGGTGTATTTTAGCTAGTGCTCAAAGGTACGTGTAGTTCCTACTGGTTCATTTTTGTAACTGTTTCTTTAAAGTCGGAGCAGTTGCCTAAATAAGAGAAACGGAACACCTCAATAGTAAGATTTAAAAATCCAGGAAACAAGAAAAGAACCAACTAGAACTGCCATGGTTTGACAGTCCTTTATCTATCACATTAGTCCATGATCCAGGTGGAAGGAAAAGTCCCAGCATTGTTTGCGGAATTCAGTCCGAAGTGTCATAACCAACCACTCTGCAGGCCATTGGTCAGCAGTCTCCAAGGGAGAGATATAGCATGGATCTTGAAATTGATACCATGGTAAATATAAGTAATTCGTTCTATAATCTTAATACATAAAGTGCAAAAGACACTATCAGTTTTATTAAGAGTAATAACAATAACAATGATAATATCTGAGAACAAAATTGGAAGTCCCCACCGCTGTGGATTTCACAAGCAACGACTCATCCAACTCACTAGTGAGAGGCTTAAAAAGGGCTGACTTGCACAGTGCAGAGGGCTGGTCATACAGGGGGTCCAAAACCAAACCCCAGTGAAATAGAGACTAATCCTCCTCCTTCCCTGGACCCGGAGCAAATGCCTGTGAGCAAGTATCCCAGTGGGTCCAGAGCTCCTGATAGTGGTCCATGGCCAGTTGGAGCTGGGCTGTAAGGCTTTCCATAAATTGGACCTGATTTACCCCTGCCTTCCACTCTTCCAAAGTTGGAGGGGTGGCAGACCACCAGCGAGCGGTTATACACTTGCTAGCTATGAGACAGAATAGGGGGTGTAATCTCTTTTCCTGCCTAAGGGTAATTTCTTTAGGAGATGCACTCACAGTCATTGTGGAGAAGCTGTAGGACAGGGGTCTGCCCCATATCTCATCCAGTGCCTTACCAATAGTACGCCAAAAGTCTGAAATATAAGGGCAGTGCCAAAAAATGTGGACATGGGTGCCTAAGAGGCCACAGTTTCTCCAGCATAGGGGACTAATCTGTGGTCCAAAATGTTGTGCTACTGTTGGAACATGAAAAATAACGGACCCTGAGTTTCCACTGGAATTCTCTCCAAGATAAGGAGGCTGATATTTGCCATTCCTTTCAGAGAGCCATCCAGCTAGCCTCTGGCAGGTTCTCCCCCAGCTCCCTTTCCCATGGCATTCGAAGAGTTCGAAAGAATTGCCATGGGATTCAAGTAACGGACGGTAGAGTTGGGATATCCACCTCCCATGCACCCTCAAACGGACGGCCCAGTAGAGGAAGTCCTCCAGTGTTGTTAGGAGGCGGACAGTATTTTATAAACTCTCCTTGGAAAGTAGGCAATGCCTTATTTGCAGATAATGAAAAAAATCTGTATTAGGAAGGTCGAATGCATTTTTGAGAGCCTCAAATGTGCAAAAGATTTGCCCTTGAAGCAGTTGTCAGTAGTGGGTAAGGGAGGCATGGTTCCACTATCTGAGCCCTGTATCCATCCTCAAAAGAGGGAAATCCAGATCACTAATGATAATGGTGAGAGGGCCAGGAGAATCGGGAGTCCCAGTGGCCCGTCTGGCCTGTTTTAGCGCCCATAAGGTTTGCCTCTTCCAAGGATTCGCTATGGCAGCGCATGTTGCAGCCGACAAGTGAATGAACAGAAGCGCATATAGTGGGACTGACAGGGTGGGCATGTTCTCTTGCCCATACCACCAGGAAGCCTCCCAGTGTTTGACCCAGGTCACCACTGGGAGCAGCTGACCAGCTAGGTAGTGATCCTGGAAATTTGGTCACCCCATACCACTTCTATCCCAGGGCTGGTCCAGTAACCAAAGGAACACTCTTCGGCGTCCATTGCCCCATAGGAATTTCAGTAAGGCCTCATTTAGGGTGTGCCAAAACTGTCCTGGAACACATAGAAACATAGAATTTGATGGCAGATAAGGACCGCTTGGCCCACCTAGTCTGCCCATTTCCCTACCTAACGGATAAGCTGCAGATACTAGTTAACCAACAGCCTACTTCCTCCTACCCTCCACTAGAATTGCCTTATGTCTGTCCCATGCATTCTTGAATTCCCCCACTGTTTTTGACTCTACGACCTCCTCATGAAGGCTATTTCATGTATCCACAACCCTCTCTGTGAAGAAATACTTCCTCACATTACCTCTGAGCCGCCCCCCCCCCTCTATCTTCAAATTGTGCCCCCTTGTTTTTGCACATCTCTTTTTCTGAAAGATGCTACCCTCTTGGACTTTGTTGATTCCTTTGAGGTATTTGAAAGTTTCTGTCATGTCACCCCTCTCCCCCCTTTCCTCAAGGCTATACATCTTTAGTTCCTTTAGTCTTTCTTCATATGTCTTCTGATGCAGACACCAACTGAAAGGGTCTGAAACATGAACAAAAAACGTGGCAGGACATTCATTTTCGGTACATTCACCCTATCAGCTAGGGAGAGAGGAAGCAGGGCCCAACTCTGTAGGTCCGCAAGAACATCTCTCAGGAGTGGTGCATAATTTAAATAAAAAGGCTTGGATAGTGCCGTGGTGCATTTAATCACCAGATATCGAACTGTATTTGCTTTAGCCCAAGGAAAAGGGAAATGAGCCAGGAAGTCTCTGGAAGAGTGGCCGCTCAGTTTAACAGCCTCAGATTTGTCGTAGTTCACTTTACACCCTGAGATCTCTCCAAAGTTGTCCAGCACAGCCCAACTGGTTCATTTTGGCGAAAAACTGATTCTGTGGTATCCCCAGAATAGACTATTGGTTTATTTTGTTTCTCACCATTTGGTCCAGGCTTCTTGTCATCGGGTCTGATTTCCAACTCCGTCACCAGACACCTAGGGCTTAGCTCCATCTCTGGCATCTTACCCCCCAGTGGTGGGGGCTGGCAGTCTCCGACGCTAAAAACATGGATCTGATTTCACTGGGGAGAGGGGCCTGCCACCACTGCAGGTAGACCCTATCATTGTGCACTGCACAGCTTTTTCCCCATTTCCTTCTCAAGGACGCAGACTCCATGAAGATGCAAGCGTGCAGAGCACATCTTTGTTGGGCGTTCCTCCCACACGCTATGCTGACCCAAATGCACTGCCACTTGTAGTCACCCAGGTGGTGGTACAGCATCATGACCCGCTATCCTTCTTCCCGTAGGAGGGGAGCATCCTCTGGGACACTTAATCCTCTTGTTGACTCTGGCTCACTTCTGAACCCTGGCTGTCTGCATCGCAAGTGGTAGTGTTACTGCTGCACAAATGGGCCGGCCTTCAATATGCAAATTGATAGGACACCAGTATATACTGTCGATCCTGGGACAGTAAAGCATTACTTTTGTCCCACCAGATTGATCCATGCAGCGGTATACTTTTTCCCCAGCTTCCGATCCACTTCAGCTTAGGGAAGACTGAATGTTGGAGGTTTCTTCAATTCCGTAGCTCCCTAAAAAGTCTGTTTTTTTTTGTTTTTTAAAGCTCATTATTTCCCTGATAATGGGCCACTAGACATTCATCAGCAAGGTTCAAGACTAGAAAAGACCTGTAGAATGTGATCCTCAGTTAGTGCCCTAGTCTCAAATAGCATACTAGATTTTAACGGGAGCAAGAAGTGCTAGTACACATCTCCTAAGAAATATGGTCGCAATGCCAGCCTAACAGTGCTTTCTTAACCGTGTATAAGGAATAAAAGGGTAACCAAACCCAATTCCAAATAATGCATTAAAGCCACTACACACCAACCAGATCAAAACTGCTCCACGTGTACAGTTGCTTGATGGAAATATACAAATAGTGGTAGGCACTGATCTTCTCTGTCAGTTTTCACCATTCATCACTGGTGGGTGTATGCCGGAGTGCAGCACCCTGTGGGAGCCTTTTTTTTTTTTTTGCTAATGGGGAGGAGCTGGCACCGTCCACGAGGCTGCACTGTGTGGTGCTCGTGGGTTGGCCAGTAATGGCCGTTGGCTCCGCCTCAGTTCTGCTTCTCCCACCATCGAGACAGCACCTCGCCTGCAACAGGAGCAAGAATACTGCATCAGCAGCCTAGTTTCACACGGCACTGCACCTCAGTTTCTCTGGAGCCGCATTGGTCACCGTCTCAGTATAACTTCGATGCCTTGGTTCTGCTGTTCGGTACCTGGTGCTGTTTATTGAAGATCTGGTAAGATCTTTCCCTTTTTTTATATTTAAATGGCAACGAATCTTGACTGTTTATTGTTTTAGTTTTCCATCCTCATCATGCCAGGTTCAGGGGACAAAAAGTGCTCTTGGAAAGCATGCTGGCCTCCTATGTGTCGGTGTCCCTGTGGCCAGCAGTTTTCTGTGATGGACCGGCATCATGTCTGCCTAACCCACCTTGGACCTCCACACGATATGGGTGGGACTGATGCGATTGGACACCCCTACCGGACAATAGCGCCCGGTCAGTCACCGGCCCCCCGGATCCTGACTCTGAAGTTCGACTGCCTAGGGCAGAGAGTTTTCTACTCAGTGTGGATAATCTTTTGTATTGCATCTCATCAGGCACTCCACACTGCCTATAACCGGCATCTGTGGGCAGTGCTGGATCAGGTGGGTTGCATCGTTGCCTGATTCGGAGGCACCAGGCAGATTACAGCCCTCTCTGCGATAGGCCTGGAGCTAGCAAGCCACCAAGCAAGGGCATCTTATGATGCCAATGAGGTTGCTTCATGGCTGTCTGGGACAGCGATCTGCGTCAGTCGGACGGCGTGGCTTTGCCTATCAAGGCTATCACCCCTGGCCAGGCATAGGGTGATTGCCTCTGCGTTCTGGGGGAACCACCTTTTCTCCTGCAGGGTGAGGCGGGATCTGCAGGGATGCCTTCCTCCCCCCAGGAAACAGAGGACCCTGCCTTGCCCTGACCAATCACAGGCCTCACTGGCCAGGAATGGGTCTCCTCCTCCCATGCCTCCCTCACGGGAGGCTGAGGGACATCTGTCTCTCAGGAAAGTGCTGAACCCCCTTTTGGGGGCTCGGTACTCACCCACCAGTGATGAATGGTGAAGATTGACACAGGGAAGATATGAAAATTATGTATCTACCGTAAATTTGATCTCCCTGTTTATTTTCACCATTCATCACCGAAACCCACCTTCCTCTCAGAAGGCCTCAGTCCCTGGGTGATGCCTTCTCCCTGCTTGCCCTCCTCCTCCTCAGGGAACCAGTAAAGCTTTTCCCTCTACGAGTTGAGGGCCTCTCCTTGTTCTTAGTAGGCGGCGGAGGGGACCTAGTTGGGAGGAGGGGCCAGTAGGGCCTCTTAATTAAGAATCTTGCAGGGGGACTCCTGCTGGGCCCCTCTTTCTCTGTCCTTGGGGGAACCCCCAGGACTGGTCCATCTTTTTGAGATGTGCCGACTCCCTTTTGGGGTCCCCTGAGATGGGGAGAGGGAATGGGGCCGGCAGGGACTCCCCCTTCCCCTATCTCTTTACTTGCTACCCCTTCAGTCTTCCTTCTCCCTATGGAGGGAGGTGTTTGTATGGGTGGGATCTTCGCTCCCCCCCCCAAAAAAACCTTGTGGGTTCTCTTTCTGGAAGTAGTTGGGGGAGGGAGCGTGGACTTCTGACAGGGGTTGGTTTACAGTCCAATTTTTGGGGGAGAAGGAGGGACCTTCTTGCTTCCCGATCACAAGACGCTGACCCTAACTGGGAACTTATAAGCCCAGGTTGCAAACCATACAGCAGCTGTCTGCCCACCTCTGAGGGCCACTTCCCAGTCTCTCAAGTGCTCTGAGCCGATCGAGGGTAGGACTAAATATGTTCCTCCTTCCCTCTCTTCCCTCTATTCTCATTTCCATTCTTTTTCTTATTCTTTCCTTCTGTCCTGGCTTATTGCTGTCCAGGGGCTGGGGCCTTACAGCCCATATCCTTCCAGGTCCTCCTCCTACTCTGTCCTCTGGCCGGCCTATTCCTTTTTCAATTTATATCCTTTCCTTTTGCTGTCAGTCGGACTCCCTTGCCCTGCCCTCATTATTTTTTCTCTCCTCTTTTTCCCTCTATTTCTCCAGCGTGCAGAACAGAGGTGGAAGAGAAGCCAGTGGCTGTTACTGACCAACCCACGAGTGCCACACAGTACGTCGGCCTCATGGGAGGTGCCGCCGGTGCCAGCTCTCTCGCGGGGTGCTGCGCTGTGGCATATACCCACCATTGATGAATGGTGATACACAGGAAGGTCACAAATTATGGTCGGTACATAATTATCATCTACACATCTCCTTTGAACGTGCTCCAGAATATGACAATATTGGTCAAAACTATGGTAAGCCTGTGAGGCAGCCCTTGGCAGTTCCATACCACAGGATGGCACAAGTCATGATGGGGAACTCAAAACCCATAACACGCCTGAACCGTCTTACCCACATGTGGTTCATCGCAGCTTTAACTGTTGTAAACAAATGTGACACTTGGGTACTTGGGAGATAATCTGTACCTCACCCGAATATATTGAGTGGGTGAAGGAACTTTATCAAACAATGAGTTTCAAACGGCTGGCCCATACATAGAAACCTAGACAATGATGGCAGGAAAAGACCAGTGGTTCATCCAGTCTGCCAGAGTTCCCTGTTTAGCCCTGGGACCTACCTACCTACCACCTCTCCAGGGTCCTAGTCTTCCCCATCCTCTTCCCTGGTTTTGTCGTACAGAGCAAACGCTATACCCTTCATTCTCTCCCAGGGTTCTTGCACTCGTACAGTAGTGGTCATGCTGAATCCTTTTTTGTCTTTTTTTCATTTGCTTTGGGAGATCTTCATGAACTGTCCTGTGCAGCAGCCGTGGCAGTATAGCCTAGAGGTTAGAGTAATGAGCTGCAGATGAGCCTGCTACATCCGGGAGATCTGGGTTTGATTCCCACAACTTTTGCTTGCATATTATGTGACCCCGAGCAAGCCACTTAACCTCCCCAGTGTTCCTGGGTCAACACTGAAAACGGGCCTTGCGCCTAGTGGGCCTTACCTGGTTAACAAAAAGAATAAAAAAATTCTGCTTTCTAAGCAACTGCAAAATATAAGTACACTTTCTGATGTCCTCCTTATCACAGCCCTCATCCCAAAGTCCTTAATCCGACTGAAATACTGCAGAGTTATGTATCTACTGGTTTGTGAATCTGATTATTTTTCAAGAAAGAAAAGTGATCTCCCCCCACCGCTCAGTTAATTGTCTCCCAGTAGCTGTCTGGTCCCCATTTGCTCTGCTTCCCCAGCCCGTCGCTCATCTCCTTTGGGACTTTACCCCTCCATTGAGTACCCCCATGGAATACCCCTGTGGCAAAGCCATTGGGGTGCCCCTCCAGACAGATTGCAGATTCTGGAGGGGAACCCAGTCGGTCATGTGGGGTGTGCAGGACCCCAGAACTTCATCCTGCTGGTCAGGGATTTACCACCTCTTTTTAATTGAACTAACAGACGTCTGTGATTGTAAGGATTAAACCATTTTCTTTATATCTTCATGTCGCAGCTTAGTGCTTATTTGCACTTTTATACACATTATGATTATTACTTACAAAATCAATGTAATTGAATAATGCGAATATTCTAGCAGTGTGAAGATCAAAAGTTAAAACATTCATACCCAAAGAAACCTATTAGACTAGTATTCCATTATCAAGTTTTACTAGGGCTTGGTTACGCTATGCCCATGTGTTCATGTCATGGTTCGCTACACTTGTTCTTTGCTCACTGTAACTGTTCTTACATATGTGCCAGGATTCTGTGTACTTGTTTTTACTGCTCACTGTATTTGTTTGTATCTGTCCTATCCTGGACCTCCTTGCAACTCGGCTTGCTCAGTGGAGCCTTTTCCTGGTGAAATAATAAATTGAATTAAATACCCATACCCATGCTGTTTCGGTGCATCAGAAGTATTTTAATGTTGATTTTAGAGCAGTGATTGTGTTAATTGGTGGTTATTTCGTGTTTTAGCTTATATTTGTCTAACAAGGCACAGTGTTATATGCATCTAAATGTCCTTGACTGTACTGTGCTGTTGCCTAATAAAAACATTGAATTCTTGAAAAACAGATTAAAGAGGACAGGAAATCATTTCTAATTGGCAGTTTTTTTATAATGTTTCTCTTTTCAGAAATGATATTCATACTCCCAAATGATCCATATTTAAAATAACTATACCTAAATAAAAAATGATGTAAAAAAAAAAAAAGGTATTTTGCATTGTTTTGTTTTCATAGGCAGCAGCGTGTCACAGCTGTCTTCCTAGAACCAGGAATCTGGAGTTTTGACTGTCACGGTTTGTATACAAAACTATGAGCACTGATGTGATTGGTCAACAAGCTCATACTTAGCATTCTGTACACAAACCATGACATAGAAAAACTCCTGACTACTGGTTCCATGAAGAGAACTGTGCACAATGTTGTATGTAAAATGAAGCAAGTGAAAACACAGTTCTTCACACCAGCATTTATGGACCAATTGGAGGTATGAATTTCATTTCTGTAAACAGAAATATTTTGCTATAGAAGTGAGAAAAGGACAAGAAGGATGGGATTTTAGGCTTAAGAAAGGGAGGAGTGGGTGGAAGATAACGGGGGAGGGAAGCAGAGATACTAAACAAATACTTCTGTCTTCACCAGGGAGGAGAACAAACCAGTGCCTTCAGGAGGAAGAGGAGGAGCAGGAGGGGAAGGGAAACACGGATGTAGTGGGGGAGGGACTGCTAGCATTGAAGGTGGACAGTCACCAGGCCCAGACAGAGTACATACAGGGATTCTAAGGAAACTGGCTGAAGAGCTGCAAGCCTATTTAATAGTTCACTGGAGTACGGCATGGTACCGGAGAGCAGCGCATGTGGTGCCCCTCCACAAAAGCGGTCCCAAGGATGACCCAGGGGATTACAGACCAATCTGTCTTACCTCAATTGTGTGCAAGCTAATGGAGACCATACTTAAGAAAAGGTTGGTAGAATGTCTAGAGGAGCATGGTCTCCAGGATGTGAGGCAGCATGGGTTCATTGGGGGGGGGGGTTGTGTCAAATGAATCTGATTGACTTCATTGACTGGGTCACTAAGACACACAGCGGCCAAGCGGTAGACATCCTCTACCTTGATTTCAGCAAGGCCTTTGACTCTGTGCCCCACAAAAGGTTGATCAGGAAGTTGGTGGATCTTGGGGTTGGGAATAAAATGGTCAGATGGGTGGAGAACTGGCTGAGGGACAGAACCCAGGGGGTGGTTGTGGGGGGAAGAGTTATCTGGTACCATAGAGGTCACCAGTGTGGTTTCGCAGGGCTTGGTGCTGGGGCCGGTGTTGTTCAGTGTCTTCATCAGTGACATTGAGGATGGCATTAAGGACAAAATGTGCCTATTTGCAGACAGCACAAAGCTCTGCGGGAGAGTAGACACAGCTGAAGGGATACAGGACCTACTGGATGATCTGGAAAAGCTGGATAGGTGGTCTGGGATCTGGCAGCTTGGCTTCAGTGCCAAGAAATGCACATTGTAGCCAAAAATCCCAGGACAGAGTACTACCTGGGTGAGTCCCAGGTGTCTGCATCAGAGGAGGAGAAGGACCTGGGAGTGCTGATCAGTAGTGACCTGAAGCACTCCACGCAGTGCAAGAAAGAAGCAGCAAGGGCAAACTAGATGCTGGGATGCATAGCTAAGGGGATCAGTAGTATTGTACAGGTCACTGGTGAGGCCACATCTATAGTATGGAGTTCAGTACTGGTGACCACACCTCAAAAAGAACATTAACCTGCTGGAGAAGGTCCAGAGGAGGGCTACAAAAACGATAACGGGTCAGCAGGGTAAGGCATAAGAGGAGATATTGAGGGCACTGAACATGTACTCCCTGGAGGACTTGGGGGGGAGAGAGAGAGAGAGGACATGAGTGGGATCTTCAGGTACTTAAAAGAGATAAATAAGGTTGGTAAGAAGGCTCTCTTTAAACTGAGTGGCAACCATAATGCGAGGGAGCACAGTCTTAAGCTGGAGGGGGGTTAGGAAGGAGATCGGGAAGCACTTCTTCACAGAGAGGGTGGTGGACACGTGGAATGCGCTGCTGAAAGAGGCGGTCTCGTTGAAGACAGTGGGCAACTTTGAGAGGCTGGGATAGGCATGGGGGAAAGTAAGGATCATGGGTAGGGTGGATGGGAGCAGTGGGGAGGGGCGGGGACAGTAGCTTAAGCTGTGAATCCTACAATACGAGCAGACTAGATAGACCAAATGGCCTTCTTCTGCTGGCTTCTTCATATGTTCATAGAAACAACATTGTAACTTCTGCCAATTAACACTTCCTGTCTCCTTTAAAAGGTGGCTCCGTGGCTTTGAGCATTTGCTCGAATGCTGGTGAATTGGGTACATGCCTATGGCCTGGGTGACCGGAGCAGAGGGTGGAAGTGTGTCTGTGTGGACACACTCCTCCCAGTGGCGGATGCTGCGCTGCACTGCTCGGAGAGCGCCTGGTATAGAATGGAGTCTTTGCTAGAGTGGGTGACCATGCACCAGTGGGCTCTGCATCTCAGGTTGTCGACATGGTGCACGCCGGTGAAATGGATGAATGGCCCAGTAAAGTGGAAGTCTATCCTGCTTAGTGTACTGAGTAATGGCCTCCTATACTCCCTATCCATGCAACCAAGCCCATCCTTACCCTGACTCCTCTCCATCCCTGGCTTTCCTCTTTGTTATCCAAGGCATTTCCTCCTCCTCTGTCTTGGAAGAAACTTGGGGGATAGTCTGGCACAGCTGGGGAGACAATGTGGATACCCACTTGCAGCTGTGAGTCCCGGTACATGGGGGAATGATCTAGGCTAGAAGGAGTGGGTGGAGGGTATTGAGGGGCATAGGGAGACTGGAGGTGTATACCCATTAGCAGGTGGTGAGTCTGCCGGGTAGATGGGGATGATAGATTGACCCGAAGGAGTTTGGGGTGATGGGCATGGGGATAAAAAAAAAAAGATCCGCGATGCTTATATCAAGTTATTTATTACTTGCCTGAGAAGTAGGGATGTCACAGTATTTATTTATTGAAATATATCGGAATTACAATCCTTTGAGTCATAGACTCCTTTGCAAAGGCTCCATGTCAGTCTTGACTGACATATTTTTCAGTATGTAATAATGATGGAGATCCTGATGCTTCCTTCAGGTTGTATATTGCCTGCTTGTGAAGTAGGGATGTCACAGTAACAATGATTGTATAACAACTGTCTCCTGCGATAGTGTGGTATTACAAAGGTTTGGTGGTATACCACGAAACTGTGCCATCCCTACTGAGAAGAGCTTCTTTGTCTGTATTGATATGCAGACACACAGTATGTAGAAGGAATCCATGGCATTAACATAGAAACCTACAAGTTGAACACATTTTGCAGCAAAGCCTCCAAGAAAATTAATTTCCTTTTTTCACTCAATTTATTAGCTTTTCTGGGAAAAGAAGCTGAGTGGCTTGAATGCTTTTGATATAGCAGAAGAACTTGTAAAAACCATGGAGCTGCCAAAGGGATTACAGGGTGAGTGTCTGGGGACAGGAGGAGGGCTCTCTGTATGGCTTGGAAAGTGTTACAAGATGATGACTGCAGAAAAAGGCTGATGGCCATATTATTCAAGCATAACCCAGGATCTGTTGTCTCTGTGGGGTCTGTTGTCTCTGTCACTTTTTTCTCCTTTTGTTATATATGTTTCCACCCCCCACTTCTAACAACATGAGTCGGATAGTGATGCCATACTAAAACTGCATCATCTCCACACTGAGATGTTGCCTCAGAGATTAGAATGGTGCTGTGGTGATTTCTTCCTCTGTTGTTCTAATGTCAGATTTGTTTTCTCTGCTGAAGTGAACCGTCTTGGAGCCAAAGTCCATGTCCATCAGCTAAATCCTTTATTTTAATTTACAAAAAAATGTATTTTTTTCCTATTTCATTCTTGATGTTTGCATTTGAGAGGTTATTTTATCTAAATTTTGATATTTTAGCCGTATTCTCTGGTTCCTGATTGGTCAATTTTGCAGCTCCTGCTTAAACGAGGTAACAGTTATTCTGGCTAAAAATGGGGGGAAAATATTTTACACGTTTTATTTAGCTTTTTGTGAATTTTGTTGTTAAAGGAACCACCAATACTTTTTGATTTGTATTCAGTCGATTCGGTATGACTGAAAAGCCTAAAAGATATTGCCTACAGGATTTAAAAATTGTGAATCTTGTGAAGGCAGACTGCCCTGATCTTTGTTTTGTTTATTTGGGCCCAGACCATGACTATTTATTTACATTGTGGTGTGTGTAAACTTTTTTTGCCCTAAAACACAAAAGAAAAGGGCAAAACTCGGGAGTCAGTCTGCCAATGAGTCACCTAGCAGTTCTCCTAAAAAAAAAAAAAAAAAAATGGAGGGAAGTTACCTCAGATGGTGGAAAGGCTACATCTTCAGGTACCTCTCCTCGCAGCAGTATCTATTTGAAGAGACAGATAAATCTGCCTAGCCACCATCCAGCTCAGAGAAAGAACACAGGGCTGTCAGATGAGGCAAACCCTGATGCTAAGCATGGCGAAAAGGAGGGGAAAAAAGCTACAGATGCTCGGGTGCCATCAACACCAGCTAAGAAAAAAACAAACAGAAAAGCATCTAACTGCGTCTTCCCCCTGAAAGGGATGAACATAGAAACATAGAAATTGACAGCCGATATGGACTGCTAGGCCCACCCAGTCTGCCATTCTCCCTACCTGCTGCAAAAACCACAGACCCTACTTGATCTGACTTTATTCTCTTTCCTGTCACTAGGGTACCCCATGCCTATTCCATTCATTTTGGAATTCTCCTACTGAGTTAGCCCCCACCACCTCTGCTGGGAGGATGTTCCGTGCATGCACTGCTTTTTCCGTGAAGAAATACTTCATGTTACCCCTTAGTCTACCCACTTCCAGCCTCATGTCATGCCCCCTTGTTCTAGAATATCTCTTTCTAAAAGATTTTACCCTCCTGTACCTTATTTATGCCCTTGAGATATTTGAAGGTCTCTTATCACCTCTCTCTCTCTCTCTCTCTCCCTCCTGTCCTCCAGGGTATACATATTAAGGTCCTCCAGTCTCTCCTCCTATGACTTTTGTTGCAGACCCTGCACCAATTTTCTTGCCCTTCTGTGAACTGCCTTTACCCTGTCTGTCCTTATGGAGATGCAGCCTCCAGAACTGGACACAGTACTCCAGATGGGGTCTCACCAATGATTTGTACAGTGGCATCACCACCTCCTTTCTTCTGCTGGTGATACTAGGAGCCAGCAGTAGAAAAGACAGATGTACCCTGAGCAGAGAACATTAAAAAAAATGTCTGATTTTCCAGGCCCTTCAAGCCATGGGAAACCTTGCCACTATTCCTGCCCCCTCCCTAACCTCAGACAATTTTTGAACCTGTACCAGAGGAAGAGGATGAAGGGGAACCAATAGAATTGGAGGCAACCTCTGAACGTGACTTTGGTTTACCACCAAGAGTCAAGGATGATTTTACCTTGTATTCCTCTTTTGTAATGCACATGGTTGAGACTGGATATCCCTTTCAGTGAGACTGAGGCAGATATAGAAGAGGCAGAATTTGAGTATGCTGGGACTGACCTCATCTAAAAGGCTCACAATACCAATTTTATAAGCAAGTAAGGTTTTATTTCTAAAGCGCTCTTTCCCTGAGGCTTGGGACACTACAAAGTACAAGCAGATGAGGAAAATAATAATGTTAACTTAAAAAAAAAAAAAAATAACTTCAATTAAAGAATATTAAGCTCCTAATGCTTCTCTAAAAAGGTACACTTTCAGACCTGGTTTAAAGGCCTCAACTGAGGGGGCCTCCCTTGGAGACCTGGGAAGAGTTCGACAGGACTGGTGCCTCCTCAAAGGCACTATCTCCAGATGTTTTAAACCGTGTCCTGGGAACTGCTAGGAGGCCCTCATTTGGCAGGTGAAGGGAGCGCAAGGGGCGGGCAGGAGTCAGGAGGTTGTGCTGGTAGCCTGGACCCGAGCCGTATAGGCCTTATAGGTGAGTAAGCCCATCTTGAAGGAGATCCTCCACCTAGTCGGCAGCCAGTATAGGCTGTGCAGAACTGGGGTAACATGACAGGACCTCAGAAGGCCCATCAGCAACTTGGCCACTACGTTCTGCAACAGGTGCAGATGCGCAGGACCCCTCCACTGACCCAGAGATATAGAGCATTGCAGTAGTCGAGCCTAGATGTCATGAAAGTGTACACCGACGACAGTAGGTCGTCTGGAGGGATCAGGGTTTTAATCCGGGCAGTATTCCTACATTGGTTTAAAAAAAAAAAAAAAAAAAAAATCTGGACAACAGATGACACCCAAGCCTTGAGTGTCAATCTCCTGTCTAGGATCACGTCCCGATATTTCACCCTTGCAGATGCCAAAAGAGGAACCATTCCAAATATCAGGCCTGTTTGTCTTCATAATGTCTGCTTCCCTCCTGCGGCCTGTCTCAGTCACCAGCCCCTCCGTCTTACCTGGATTGAGCCTCAGTCAGTTAGAGGACATCCAGTTGTGGATCTCAACTAGACATTTATTTAGTACCACCACTGCATCATGCGTTCCAGACATACAATTGGGTATCTGCATAGTAGTAAAACTGCACACTGTACCTTATAATGACCTCACCCAGGGGCAGCATGTACACTGCAAATATCATGGGTGAGAGGACGGACTCTTGGAAAACTCCATAAAGCAGGGACTTGGGGTGGGAGGAAAAGCTTTCCATTACCACCCTCTGAGTCCTGCCTCTGATAAAGGACTTAAACCAACAGATGACCATGCCAGTGAGTCCACATAGCCCCCTTCAGGCGATCCAATAACACCATATGGTCCAGAGTGTCAAATACTGATGAGAGATCAAGGAGAAACAGTATTGACCGGTCCCCTCTATCTCTAGCCCTGAGGAGGTCACTCTGCACCCTGACCAATGCAGTCTCAGTACTGTGTCCAGGCCTAAATCCCAACTGGAGGGGCTCATAGATGTCAAAGGCTGCGAGGTGTGCCACAAGCTGCAGGGCCACAATTTTCTTAGTCTCCTTCCCCAGGAAAGGGGAGGGGTTTGATACAGGTCTATAATTTGCCAAGATGTCCGGATCGAGGGAAGGTTTTTTTTTTTTTTTTTTTTCTTTTCAGAAGGGGCTTCACTGGTGCCTCTTTCAAGGCATCTGGAAGTAGCCCGTCCGAAAGCGAGTACTGGACTATCTCGGTGAACACTGGGCCAACAGAGACTGTACATCCCACTAGAAGACGAGTTGGGCCTGGGTCCAGTTCATAATATGTGGGCTGCAGCTTTGAAATCACCTCACAGACCTCCTCCATCCCCACTGGTCTAAACTCACTCCAGGCAAGAGGAGTGCTCTCAGGGACGTCCGACTCGCCACTGCCGGGCTGAAGTGGCCCAGTTGGGGAAGTGACAGCCCTGATGGTGGATACTCTGTCGGAGAAGAACAGAGCAAACTCCTCGCATTTCACAGCCGCTGAGATTAACAGGCTGCAGACAGGCTGGATGAAGCAGACTGTCTACAGCCCGGAAGAGTTGAGCCATTATGTTCTTCCCTGCAGCACTCTCCATGGACAGATAAGCTGCCTTCTTATGGGAGATTGCCCTCTGATACTCACCGTACTGAGTTCTCAGAGCCAGCTTGTCTTCCTCTGACCAAGACTTCCGCCAACAATGCTCCAGTCTCCAACCTGTGGTCTTCATTTCCTTGAGCTCCCCATGAAACCAAGGGGACCTCAAGCGAGGATCTAGGTCGTATACAGACTAGTGCAATAGTCGAGCACAGAGGTGACAGCCTTTTGTAGGCCACCACCGTTTCACTTGAGCCGACTGCCTATGCAGCACTAACTGCCGAGAGGTCCATTACTGCCATAAGATCCTCTGGGGACAGTTCCCTTAAAGGGTGGTAGCGTACCAACTCCACAGGGGAAGGGCTTGCGGGGGGGGGGGGGGGGAGCAAACATGAACCGCACTGTGCAGTGATCTGACCAAATGACAGGATCAGTCTTGAGATCATAAGTCTTATCCCCCAGTGAGAAATACTAGGTCCAAGGTGTGACCATGGCTGTAGGTGGCAGAAGTAACTGCTTCTGCAAAGGCCAGCGATGTCATCAAATTGCGATGATTTGTTGTCGATCCAAGCATTGAAGTCATCCAGGACCAGCCACCTGGGCAACTCCAGCGCGCTCTCGGTGATGAATTCCGTGACTTCCTGCAGAAACTCCTCGTACCCCAGAGGAAGGGACACAAGAAGGATTTTGCAGCCTGTACTTGGACCCCTTCGCATATCCACGCATTCAAACACGAGTAGAACCCACTGGATGTGCAGAGAAGTTCAGGCCGGATCTAAAGGAGATGGCCACTCCCCCACCCCTGTGTTCCCTCTGGCTGTGTACTACAGAGAATCTGGCCAGGACAGATGCCTCCAAGACTTGACCGGCATCATCTCCCAGCCAGGTCTCTGTAATGCAAGCCAGATTGACTGAGGAAACCAAGTTCGCAATTACTGTGAACTTGTTCCTGATTGATTTTGCATTATACAATACTGTCCAAAGGGGACTGGCAGAGTCTGACGGCCCAACAGCTACCTTTACGCTCGGTCCAGCAGAAACCCTGGGGATGGGTACCAAACAAATCCCTCAAAAAAGCCACTAGAAAGATTTTGGAACATTCAACTTCAACTCACGACGTTAACAAAAAACAGAAAAGAAATACCATGCTGGGGGGGTTAGGGTTAGGATTCTTGTATTCCTGCCTGATCATGGAGGAGTTGTGCAGGCAGCTCTAGATGTGTCACTAGTTTCCATGTTTCCAGAAAAGGATTCCAGAAAGCTGAATTGTATGACACGGAATGGGTACACTTCAGCCACCCCACAAGTCAGGCTGCTTACATGGTATACGCTGTACAGTACCAAAAGCCCTGTAGAGTACTGTGCCGACCTTGAGCAAAAAGGTGGATGGTGAACTTAGCAGTAATAGCATAAACTGCAAAAGATGTGATGGAAGCCACCAAGTGTCAGTACCATATGGCTTTGGATGCAGGTGATATAACCTGTTGGTTACCAGCACATTCAGTAGCTCTGAGGAGGTTTATCTGGCTCAGTGCAACCATCCTATCGGAGGAAACAAAAACAAAGTCTGTGGACTTCCCATTTAAGGGGGCCCTCCTTTTAGGGGTAAAACAGAAGCCTGTGTGAAAAAGGTTGATGAACAAAAACAACCTAAAAGAATTTGACTCCCAAAGAGAGCCAATACTTCCTTCAAGTCATGGAAAGTAGGGGCAGGACCTAGTATCAGAGGCCCTACTCCTACTGTGACTACCTTCCTCAAATGGGTGACCCAAGAAGCAGGGGCAGGAGATGTGCAAGGCAGAACCAAACACCAGCTGCTAACCACAAGAAAAACAAAATCTTTGACTGTGCCGGCTGCCGTAGAACCCCTACAAGTCTGAGGCCTCCTGACTTGTTTCTTTTAGGTTCAGAAAATCCATTACCTCTGACAAGTGGGTGCTGGAAGTGGTGAGTTGGGGTTTAGCCCTATAGCATACAGGCCTGTCAAATGCTTTTCCTTCATTCCAACCGTGGGGAATCCTGTTGCAGCTGGAGGTAAAGAAATTGCAAAAGGCCATAGAAAAGGTCCCTCTCAGTGTGGAAGAGGCCTCATTGCAAGAAAGGAAAATAGGGATTGGCAGCCCATTCTGGACTTAACGGTCACATAAAAAGGAAAAATTCAAAATAGTAGCATTTGGGAACAGTTATACCAACCCTGCAGAAAGGGGAGTGGCCAGGATCACTAGATCTGAAAGGTGCATACTTCCATGTCTCTGTGATACTACTTTTCCTAATCTGAATCTTTTTCTGTGAGAGTGTATCAGTTTGCTCCACTGCCTTTTGACCTAACCTCGGCTCCAAGTGTGTTCACTAAATGCCTAGCAGCAGTGGTTGTACTTCTAAAAAGAAAGGGAGAACTGTGTTTCCCTACCTGAACGACTGTCTAGTAACATGAAGGAGAAGAGAGGAACTAAGCTATATTGCAGTGGTAAGAAACCCTAGGCTTTCTACTGAATATAGAAAAGTCACAGCTGGACTCCAGCCAAGTTCTGGTTTTCATACGAGCAGAGTTGGACACTACTCGGGGTGGGGGTGGGTTGGGGTTCTTCCGCAAGATCTTACAAGTCAAGGCCAGTAAAGGACTTATTGCAGCTGCTAAGGTACATTTCAGCAGCAAAAGCTGTGGTGCCCTGGGCCCACTTGCAGATAAAGTGATGTTCAGTACCACTTGAGGTACTGGCATCAAAGGTCAGAACTACTGAGCCAGCTAGTAACCAGTCACATTCAGCCTGGTCAGGGCTCTACAGTGGTGGAAGGAAGTGGACAATCTTGTGGTAGGGAATCCCATTCTAGAAAGTGTCCAACACTCACTCTGACAACAAATGCATCCCTACTAGGATGGGGAGGGCATCTGGACGATCACACAGTAAGTGGAGTCTGGTCTCCACAACAGCAACAGGTGCACGTAAACCTGTTGCAACTCAGGATTGTACTTCTGTCTCTGCAGTACTTCTTAGATCTTGTCAAAACAGACAATACCATCGCAGTGTACTACATAAACAAGTAAGGTGGCACCAGATCCACAAAACAATGCTCAGAGGCACTTAGTATCTGGAACCTGGCATGTTCCCTAAATATAGAAATCGCTGTGTACATCTGCCAGGAAAAGACAGAGTTCTGGCTCTCAGTAATCTGAATAAACTGGGGAAACCACAAGTGGTTACTGGACCATCAGGTGGTTCAAACCTTATTCAGGAGATGGGGCATACCACAGGTAGACCCATTTGCCTCATGGGCCAGTTACAAGTTACCACTGTTCTGCTGCAGGCCACCCCACTGGGGGACTCTACCCCAGGATACTCTGCCTCTCACATTCCCTCTAATTCAGAGTGCTTTGAACATTGAGGAAAGAATTCACAGCAGTAATTGTGGTGGCATCAGATTGGGTGGTAGAGCCATTGTTCTCTCTCTCTCTCTCTTTTCCCTCCTGCTGTCCCTGTAAGACAGGAACCCCATCTCTCTCCCAGTGAGACACTACCTTCTGATTCTTGTCTTAGGGCTGGGTACAATTCCAAAACCTCAGAACACTGAGGCTGGAGGCTTAGTGCTTTAAGACCTAGAATACTCTAGCATGAACTTGTCAAGTAGCAGACTACATTCGTAACCTCAACCACAAATCCGAAAATTTAGTACTGGGTGACCTAAATGTCAGCTGGTTATCTGCTAGTACTTCTCCATACAAAGATGCTATCTCATCGCTCCACCTTGCCCAGCTTATTACATCCCCAACAAGGACTAACTATAAGACGGGAACAAGTACCCTTCTGGACCTGATACGCTCCAGCCACCCACAGTGAATCTCCAATGTGGCAGTACATCCAGATTCGATGAGTGACCACTCTCCTGTTTCCTGCAGTTGGTCCAATAAATTCTGCAAGCCCCCATTTGACAGTCTACAGTAGATTGTTAAAATGTGGACATGTGGAACATCTAAAAAATGACCTCTGCAATATTGACTGGTCCCCTCTCAATGCCTTTGACGTCAACCCAGCACTGTATTATTTCATAAAACAATTCAGCAATGCCTGTGATACCCATGTTCCCATTTAGAAAATGGAAGTGTTTGGCACCGTAAACCCCCGGATTACACCAGAACTCATTGCTATGATGAAGCACAGAAATCACCTCTGTCACTGTGCCAGGGCGTCAGACAAACAAGCAGATGTTCAGGAACACAAGAAGGCGAGGAATGCCTGTACACGAGAAATCTGTGCCATGAAATCCAGACATCATAGGGAAACACTCGCCAGTACCTGGAAAAATAGCAAAAACTTCTGGAGCAACATAAAAGATGTTTCTGGGAAAGACTCTTAAGGTCTCACCCTCCATGCTCAACATCGATGGAATTCCAACCCTGGACCTGCTAACCACAGCAAACACATTCAGCAACGCAATCATGGACCTATCCAGTGTCCTCCCTTCAGACTTCTTCATGGATAATGACTTGCCCAGTACCTACTGTCCTGCTAATAACCCCCTTGAACCACCTCCTTTTTACTTCAAAACGGTCTCCGCATGAATGGCCAGAAAATACCTTACCAAAGTGGTAGGTAAATCATGGCATAGCAGTGACTCACTGGATCTTAAGCTCGTAGCTCTCACTCTTGCGGAAGCGCTGATGCCCCTCTCTAAGATTGTCAATCTGTCGCTACAACTCTTGCAATTTCCTCAAGTTTGGAAATCGGCACTAGTCACTGTGGTGCACAAGAGTGGAGAGAGGACCCATTCATGCAAATTACAGATCCATATCTATCCTCTCACTGATATCCAAGGCACTTTGGCGCATTGTTGCTGACCAACTGGTGGACTACTTTGAAAAATACTCTATCCAATGCCTGCAGCAACATGGGTTCCGGAAGGGGCACAGCACCAACTCAGCCCTGATGAAATTCGCTGGCTTTATTCATCAATTTCTGGATAAGGGCACCTTAGTAGAAGCTGCCTTCATAGACCTCACTAAGGCGTTCGATACTGTCCATCACTCACTGCTCCTCCAACAGCTTACCACTACTGGCCTCTCCTCTGACACAACACTTTGGTCCAAAAGCTATCTTAAAGACTGCTCTCAACAGGTGAAAATGGCCAATGTCGTATCTGACCGACAGTCCGTCCGCTCTGGTGTGCCACTGCGCTCAATCCTGGGGCCACTTCTATTCAGCTTCTTCCTTAATAACCTACCTCATTTCTGCCACCAAAGAATCCTCCTCTGTGCAGACGATGCAGTCATCTACTCCAGCTGCCACGACCCCAAGCAACTGGAATTTCATCTTCAGAGTGGGTTTGCGGAAGTGGAGGACTGGTTCTGTAAACATAAACTGATCCTCAACTACAAGAAAACCAAAGTAATGATGTTCAGCAGCACCCAAAACAAGCACAAATCCCATACACTTGCCATCAGAAACTCTCTTGGAGTCCCTCTTGAACAAATACCACATTTCAAATACCTGGGGGTCTCCTTAGACAGCTGTCTATCCTATGCTAAATATATAGATAATGTAGCCAGGACTGTCAATGTCAAGATTTGTCTTCTACATAGACATAAACGCTGCCTCACTTCAGAAGCCCTCCTACTTGATATAGATATATATATATATATATATATATATATATATATATATATATATATATATAGTTCTGTCATAGCCATTGTAGACTATGGTCTTGTAATCTATGGAGCAGCCCCCATGTCTTCGTTGCGCAGGATATCCATTGCTCTGAACAAGGCATGCATAGTACTCACGGGGTCCACATGTTTCACCCACACCTGTGATCTTTACGCTGAGACTGGTTGGCTGCAGCTCTCCGAGAGGATCCAATACCAAACCTGTCTTTTAGCCAAAAAAGCACTTCTCAGCCTCTTACCACCAGGCACCGCAAACCTGCTAACCACCATTGTAGTTCACAGCATATGCAAAGCTCGAACAGCCATCATCTCCATGTTCCTAAATGCTGGACAGCCCAGGGGCAGTGCTCATTTGCTTACAGAGCAGCTCACTGGTTTAATACTCTACATAGTGATATAACTACCCTACCTAACTTGGGTTCATTTAAATTGAAGTTACGCCAACATCTCACGACCAACTGTTCTTGTGGCTGCTTCACCTGAGACTCCCATCTACTAGCATTCGTTCTTCTCACAACTGGATAACCCTGTAACTCTGCTGTTACTTCTATAATTCTGAGGCTACCCCCTTCGCACTTTGACAAGACCCTGGTTATCCCCCCGCCCCTTCCACACCAGCTTGACAAGGCCTGTGGCTGCTACTTCCTACCTTTTTACCACCCTGTCCACCTCCTCCCTCCCCTGCCCTACCCCTCCCACACCAGCTTGACAAGGCCTATGGCTGCCATCTCCTATCTTTCTTACCCCCTGCCCACCTCACCCCCTGTCCCCGGCTTGACAAGGCCTATGGCTGCCACTTCCTACCTTTATTTTCTTTCTTTCATCTTTATCCCCCCAAATCTACGTTTCCTCCTATTAGAACAATAAAACTGCATATAGATACATATATATTTGCTCAGTTTATTTTACTGTTTTGGAAACATTGTACTTTTACCCCTTTGTATGTTTTGTCTTCCCTCCCCACTGACATGGCACCTTTGTAAATGAGCTGTCTGTGCTCAGAGGTATTGTAATCCAAGAATGAATAAATAAATATTCTGAAAGATTTAAGGAAAACGGTCCACAAGAAAATCCTGTTCTTCAAAATGGAAAAGATTTTCACTTTGGTACTCAGGTAATGAAGTTTCTTCCCTGGAAGTTGATTTAACATTGGTTCTGGATTATTTAGAACATGAGAGGATTAAGGACTTCATCACTGAAATTCCACTTGGCAGCAGTATCTGCTTTCCTGTCTGCAGGGGAGCCAAAATCTCTAGCCTCACACCCTATGTTCGAGATTCTTCAAATGCCTCCTTCACCTGCAGCCCCCATTTAGTGAACCTGTTACCCTGTAGGACCCACCTAAAATATATGCTTGACACAACTTATGCATGCCCACTTCAAGCCCATGGCCTTTGTGGACGTCAAGTTTGTGTCCTGGAAAACGCTCTTCTTTATAGCTATGACCTCTACTAGAAGAGTCTGTGCACTCCGAGCCCTTGTACAGAGCCTATGTTATGCACAGAGACAGAGTTGTCCTGAGGACAAACAGAAGATTATGCCCAAAGTGGTGTTGGATATGCTATTTATGTACTCCTGCTTGCAGTGTATTTCCATCCTTGAAAAATGTTCATATTAACGTAATTTTTGTGATGTTTAATTTTGTTATCTCTTATGCTTTTTATATGTTTTTCTGTTCTGTACCCTCCAGGGTCGTGCCTGAAAATAGTCATTGCCATGGATAGTGCACCTTACCCGGTTAACAAAAACGAAATAAATAAGGTCATTTTATCCAGTCATTCTGCCTGTACTTTTTTCCATCCCTTTCAAGCCTAAGTGAACAAAAATTTCACCGTTTGGATGTCGAGAGCACTCTGCTTCTACATTGAAAGAACAATATAAGATCTGACAACCACCAGCTGTTTGTCACCTGTGGTGAGGCTGGCAAAGGCAAATCTGCTGCAAGAAAGACAATTTCAAGGTGCTTGGTCTCTTGAATATAATTCTGCTATGAGAAAAACAGGTAAGTGACACAACTTGGGGCTTAGAGCACATTCCACAAGGGGCATTGCAGCTTCAGGAGGCATCCATCTGGCAGATATCTGCAGAGCAGTTACCTGGAAAACTGTACACACTTTCACAAAGCACTACTGACTAGACATTTTCACCAGAAGAGATGCTAGGTATGGGACAGCAGTGTTGCTGAACTTTTTTTTTCTAAACGGATTCCTGACTTCCCAGCTTCCCAAGGTACTGCTATGTAGTTGCAGTTTTTGTATGGCATCACTATTGGACTCCTGTTAAAAAAATACTGTAGTAATGTTTCTTCTAATGGGTCCAATACTGAGCCAATACAATCCCATCCCTACCTCCCCTTCTAGAACCTAATTCGAAAAACATTCCTAAATACAGTATGGGTTTACATACACTTTTTCTGCCTTGGCATTTGGGTATGTCTGTACGCTTTATACTCGAAACGTCTTTTTTTAAAAGAGCTGGTCTAGTGACATGGTGGGTTGAGGCGCAGGATGCCACACCTGCCGCTACCCCAGAGATCTTGGTTCGAGACCAAGCCTGGGTCCTTGGGGTCTGGTTGGGGAGGAGGAGGATTGAGCGTCCCAGATGATGCTGTCCTCCAGGGAGGGAGGGCAGTCATGCTCCAGCACAATACTGCCACCTCGGTGACCTTGGATGGCAATGTGCTCATGGAGACATGCGGGGGGGGGGGATGCTGGTGGTGACATGCACGTTTGCGTGCCACCCCAAAGCTGGCGTTCCCGGGGTAAAACCCAGTAGGGGAAATCACCGGACAGAGCAACTATGAGAGAACCGACCCCTCATAGGGCACTACTTACACAAACTGAATCCGTTCTCTTGACAGGTAAGAGGGGGGCCTGCTGACTGCGCTGTGGGGGAAGAGTGGAGGTCAGACTGTCTCCAGGATGCCAGGTGACTGGGCTTGGGGTGGACCAGAATAATAGGACCTGTACCCTGAGAAGCATAAACAAATCAATTCAAAAATATTTTTTTAAATTATTTTTGGTATGGTTACTTAAAAATTAATTTTAAGTCTCCTTATTTTTGCTGTTTACCTTCTATAAGCAATGCAGTTTAGTTAGTACTGCTCCTTTCTAGGGATGCGAATATGGTTCACTATCCACATACTGGCAGTTCCACTGGAACGTTCTTGTTGACTAGATGGCTTTAAATTAAGCCCCTCCCACCATCTGGGTGGTATGTCCTGGACTCTGCCCTGTGATGTCAGATCTTTTCTTTGCGCTGGAAGAACAGGTCGCCTCTTAGTGGCTCCCATGTAGGTTTAGTGCGCCATAGTTGAACTTTATCTTTTAAGTTTCTTTGATTTACTCATCTCCTTCACTCTGTTACTTCGACTCCTCGTTGATCTATGATGGGGAAGCAGAAGCTAGGGTTCACATTCTGTGTTTGGTGCTGGCAGAAGATGTTAGTAAGTGACCAGCAAGACACTTGCATCTACTGCCTGGATGGGCAACACGACATAGCCGGGTGTGGCCTTTGCAACAGTATGCTTCCAAAGTCCTTCAAGGACAGGAATCTCCACCTTTCGCTGGGTCAGCCTTCACAATGGGATCCAAAGGGCCATAAGAAGGTCTCAGCTGCAGCTGGGTTCACTCAGCAACTTGTGACCTTTAAGGTAGAAGCGGCAGCAACTGCAATGGGCCCCTCTTCAGTCTCTGCTCTTGTCCCGGCTGGGAGACCAGCGTTGGAGGGTCATTAACTGGAGGATTCTGGGACATGTGTTTGGCCCTCCAGATCCTGGGGGGCAGCCTTGCTCATGGTGGGGATAAGAAGCATAGGCACCACTGGTACCTGTCATGGTATTGGAAGAGATCGTGGTCCTCCCAGTCTGGTGACTCATAAGACTGCTTTGTGGCTGTTGAGCACCCCTCTGCAGAGGAGCAGGTCCGGCAGGTCAAGGGCTCTTTGGTTCTCTCGTCAAGCCAGTCGACTTCAGCTCCGGTGGAGCAAGCCGCCATGATTTTTCTCAAGCCTGTCGACCCATTGTTGTACAAGGTTGAGGACTCAGTCTCACAGTCCCTGGTGCTCCCGGTCCTCACACAGGAGGACGTAGTCCGGTTGGCGTCCCTGTCCAGTCCTCGTCAGGAGTTGCCTCCATCAGTGGTAGCGCTCTCCATACCCATGTTGCTTAATGTGGGCCGGCATATGGTTTACCATGATCAGCTGGGAGGCTCCCCTCGCCATTGACTGGCCAGTCAAGGGTTGCGGTTGAGATCTCTGTGGTGTTTCGCGCTTTTGGTTCTGCTCGACTGGGAGGCATCATCATGCTCTGGTGAGGAGAGACGTCGACACAAGGTGCGACGGGTGCTGTGAGGAGCTTCTCTGGCAACAGTGGGCCATCGCTGGGCAGGGTACAGCTCTACCCTCTGGACCTCTGGTCAGCTGGCTGATGCCAGTGGCACCCCTGCCAATCCACACCACGCAGGTGTCCCCGCATCTGCTTATTCACCTATTTGGGTGGAGCTGCCACTACTGCAGTCAATGGTGGACGTTCCATCCAAGGAGGCCCATTCAGCCACTGTCTTGCCCGTCCAGTTGATCATCACGGGAGAGGATACCCAGGAGGTCCGTGGCAAAAAACAGTTGCGCCACTTTTGAGGAGTCCTCTGACAACTCTGATCACGAGGCCATGGCCTCCTCTGGGATTCTTCTCACTTGAGGATTAGTTGAGGAGCTGACTGGGTATGGCCCAGTGTCCTTTGGGGTGCTTCTCAAACTCATCTTGGAGTCCATGTCGGTCCTGCTTGAGCCAGTCCAAAAGAAGGTCATTAGCCCCTTACAGGCATTTTGGACTGGGACAAATCCCCAGGGGTTTCCCTAGCTGTGGGTGAGGCAATTTTGGGACTGGTCCTAGGGCTGTGGCAGCATTCAGTTATATGTTATATGTACAATGCTTTTCATTGCTCCTTTGCCATTGTCTTAGCCCAGGTCATGCTATAAAACGGTCCCTGGGATCAGTGTACTTACCCAGTTATCAGTCATAAATAAATGAAATAAAATTCAGCATCCTGCCCGGCACCTTCCAGAAAAACAACAAAATGGCACACTCTTGAGGGCAAAACATGCCAAACAGCTTGTAAATGCAGATGTATCACATTTTATTGCCAGGCACCTTTCGCTCATATGGATCGCAAGTAAGCAGTCCCTATAAGATCCCTCTCTGGGGTCTTGGATCACTCCTGTGTAGAATGGTTGGCCACTGAGTTGGTGTTCTGCAAGTCTGGACACCAGGGGGATATGGACAAGTCTCAGGCGAAGGAGTCTCGCAAAATTTACCACACTGCTAAAAAGGTTTATGCTGCGGCATCTCTGGGTTTCCGTCAAGCTAAGTATGCCTTGATGAGGGCCAACTTCGATCACTCTCGGGGGGGGGGGGGTCTTCAGTGCAGTCCTCCCTCACCTCCCTGCTGAGCAGCAAATGGCGGTGATGGTCATCAGAGACCAGGGTCAATTGATGGCTAAACACCAGCTCCAGACGGCCTTGGACATGGGTGACTCGTGCACCCATGCCATGGCATCGGCTGTCTCCATGTGTTGGGAGGGCCTAGCCATGTCTGTCCACCTTCATGGTGGACACCCAACGTAAGCTGACCAATGTCCCTATCTTGGGCACCAATCTTTTTGGCCCTGGAGTTGAGGGACATCTCACCAGGATTAAGAAGTCCAGTGCTGGGGGCGCTTCAGCTCAGCGAGAGGCAGCATTTCTGGAGAGCTCCTGTATAACTTTGTTTTAATCAAGTTAAGTTACCTTTTTGATACTTGCCTTTGTTTTTTTGGCCTTATTGAGTTTAATCAGTCTGCAAGGAAGACTCGTGGGGAAAACCAAGGGTAACACTGCTGCCTCAGCTGAGTTCTTTGCACTGAGAGGCAAATGGGATGTTGGGCCTTCAAGGAACAGTGCTGCAGGGCCCTCAGATACCGGGGATGCGGAGGAGGTCTCACTGGCAACGGTGAACACCACATTGATGCAGCTTGTGCAGTCAGTGCAAGAACTAGATAAAAAAAAATTTGACGCACTTACCCCTAGAGTGGTAGCCCTGGAGACTAAGACGGACATTACGGACCAAAAAATTTCTAAGCTGGACACTAATTTCAATAAAACAATGGACGTTCCCACCAAATTAATTAAGGACACCATATGGCTACGGCAGAGGTTAGAGACGATGGAGAACCAGGTTCGTGAGCAGAACCTACTGGTGATGGGACTACCCGAATCTGCTGAGGGGGGATGACCTGCTGAACTTTATACAAACGATTCTACTTGGCCTGCTGGGTTTTGGTGAGGAGGATCCATCGCTGTCCTTTGAAAGGGTCTATAGGCTATCTCCACGCAGAGGATCACCAGCACAGCTTTCACCTCGAACGCTGGTTGTTGTATGCTCCGGTGTTGGTGACAGGGATCGAGTGTTGGCAGCAGCGAGGAGAAGGCGTATGCAATATGGGTATGCTGAACTCTTTGTATTCCCTGATGTGTCTTACAGGATTCGACAGAGGCGCAAGGCCTTTGATGGGGTGCGGAGCTGCCTTCGCCAGCTGAAGGTCGTGCATCAACTGGTCTTTCCAGCCTGTCTTAGGATAGTGTGGCAGGGCAAAACCTACACGTTTGGATCCCTGGAGGAGGCTGATAAGATTCTCCCGATGACTGAGCAGGAGGCTAATAAACTGCAGGACAATGGGGACTGAAGGGACTATGGCCTCTGAAAGGAGCTGAAATATGCTTGTATTTACATGGTCTCTTATTATTGTTGTGATTCTTCCTTCTTTTGCAGGTTGTGACTGATGGTGCGGACGACTTTCTGGCACTTGTCTAATCTGATTAGTTGAGATTTGCTCACCTTGGACAATGGGGGCTATTTACTAGAGATTTGAAATCATGGACTATGTGGACACTGGGCAGAGCAAGACTTTTTTGGATCGTTTCCCCTAGTAAAGCCTCTGGTATAGTAGGCAGTACACACTGTATGTTGGGTTATTATGCCTAGATTGTCCTGTTCAGCCTAACACATGTTTAAGGGAGGGTCATAATCTTCTACATAACTTCTGTTTATCCTTCTCGTAAATATGGGATGATGATAATAAAACTTCATTTTTATGGTGCCTTTCCAAAACCAAGGCACCTAACAAAAGTATATCAAAAGTTCACAGCATCATAGATAAATAAAATGGAAAATACTGCTTAAGAAATTAAAAATCAGTCACCAAGTGCTTGGTACCAGAGGTGGGTTTTCAAAGCTTGTTTAAATCCCTCCATGGTCGTGCACTCATGTAACTGATGGGGTAGAGAATTCCAAAGGGATGGGGCCGCATGCATAAATGCCCGGGTCTCAGAAGATTTTAAACACACCTTGGAATCTCTAGCAGCCCCTTGTCAGCTGAACGGAGCGATCACCCAGGGCAGTAAGGTACCAGAAGCTCTTTCTGGTATAGTATAAGTAACAAGGTTCCAGGTAACTTTTTTTATATATGTATTTTTGAAATTCTGGGGTTGGTATATATTTTAGGGTTGAAGTCCACAGGGGGATGTGGGTTGTTAGACCTACAGGTTGGCTGGCTTGCTTGGATTTGTATGGCTGGCCAGTTGGGATATCCCCTTGATACACTCTCAAGGCTGTATGTTTTTGTAATACTTTAGAAGTTTATTTTGGGTGTTTTCTGATTTTATACTGGAATGTGATCTATCTGTATTCGGATATAGCTATAATATGGATTCGCCTGTAAGTTGTTGCTTTTGTGAGCTGGTTATCTTGCAAAAAAAGCTTAATAAAAATATGCCAAAAAAAAAAAAAAACTTCAACAGCAGTCCTAGCAGGGGCATTACTAGGCCTGGCACCCCAAGTCTAGGGGTCAGGCTTCTAAGAAGGTGGGACGGGGTAGTGGTGCCGGTCCGGCTGCCGGTGCTCTCGCAGAAGCTTTCCAGTGACAGGTCGGGGGGGGGGCAGTCATCCTTCCACCCACCCACCTGTCCTGTCCCTGTCTGCACTCCCCATCAGAGGTGGGCTACATCACTTTTTTTCACATTGACCTGCTGTCACGATAGACAAAAGGGTGTTGCATGTAGTGGGCAAAGGATTGCCTCTGGACTTTGGGGCTGTCCTGCCTTACTGGCTCCATGCACTTTGAGAGTACAGGATGTCACAGGACACATTGTCCTTCCTTCAGGAGACACTGCTCAGTTCCTTGCAGAAGGGGCAGTAGCCATGTCCCAGATGTCCTGGTCAGTCAGGGTTACATGTCCAAGTATTTCCTAGCCCTGATATGTGTGTGGGGGGCTGGCGCCCCATATTGGGTATGCACAACTTGAATCGGTTCATGTGGAAAAGCAAGTTCCGGATGGTCGTTCTGAATATCATTCCGTTGCTGCAACAGAATATGTGGTTCTGCTTCCTAGACCTCCAGGATACATTTTTTCCCGCATTTGTCTGTCAGCCCCAGCATTGGCACCTCTGTTTCTGAGTGTAATGGGTTCTGTACCAGTTCTAGATCGTGCTATTTGGTCTCCTCTTGGCAGCCAGTGCATGGCAGTAATGGCAGCCCACCTGCGGCGGCTAGGGGTCAGAGTGTACCCCTGCCTGGGTGACTGTCTGTTAGCTGGTCCATCCTGAGATGCCTTGGAGGGATCCAAAGATCAGACTTTCCTGTCATCCTGGACAAGTTCGAACTGGTACCCAAGCAGCTGATCAAGTTTATCTGGGCAGAACTTGACTCCCTGTGGACCAGGCACTGGATCTTACCTCCTTTATGTGATCATTTCAGTTTGGGGTTGTTGTTGAGGCACAAGTCAGGAAGCGTAGGGAAAACCAGGAGCAGTTGTAGAATTCATAAAAAATATTTATTTACAGTAGCAGTAACATGAAAAAAAAAAACTTGTTCAGAATAACTAGGTACAGAGGAGAAAAACAGTAGTTTTAATTCAGTCTCTCTGTCCCTTTTTCTTCTAATCTTCTTTAGCAATTGCAGCTTAGCTCCTTTGTCTGTTCAACCCCCAATCTAAACAAACATCCCATTTTTGTAAATATCAGGCAGGAGCTGCTAGAACAGAAGTGTTCTTCAGCTGAGCGGCCCCATTTCCACAGCTTTTGCAAAAGGCCTAAAAATGTAACTCTGGTAACCTCTAGCTTCCAACAGCTTTTTGCAGTCATCTCAAATTATAAATATATACATTTCAGCAGTAACACTATATATTTTCCAAACAAAAGGGATCCCAGTATCAGTTTCATTTCCATACAATGGTTTGCATATATTTATATTAGCTGATATGCAAGGAAGGGGAAAACAGACAGCAAGAGAAGACTGAGAAACGATGAGAGGCACGGAACTGCAAGCCTGTTGGATTGATCAAGTCCGAAGTCTCATAGGAAAATTTGGTTGCGCAGCCAGATAGAGAGGAGACAGAAAAGGAAAGATTCTTGTATTGAAACACTTTCTCCATAACAATTGGGACAGGGTCCTGTTCTACCCTGTCACTGGTCTGGTGCCCTGCCTGGGATTTTCTGAGGCTGCTGGGGTATATGGCATCCTGCACCAGCATGGTCCATTGGTGGATGGGTACCTCCAGTGGGAGTTGGTTCTTCACTGGTCTGAATGCCTAGGTCACAGTGACCCAGCCAGTGTGGGATTCTATCCAGTGGTGACTGATCCCAGAACATCTGGAGGAAGGAACCCAGTTTGTCTGCCCACAACTGACACATCTCTTGGGTGGGGAGCGCATCTTGGGGGACCACAGAGCCCACAGCTTCTTGTCACCCATGGAGTCCCATCATCACATAAACCTGCTGCAGCTCCGTGCAGTGCAGCTGGCACTGATGGCATTCGTTTCTCCAGTCACAGACCAGGTTGTGCAGGTCCAAATGGACACTGCGATTGTGTTCTTCTAAACAGGCATGGTGAAACTCACCCCCTTCCTTTGTGTCAAGAGGCCCTGTGCACCTGGACCCTTGTATGCAGCGTGGGTGCAGATCTCAGTCATTCTGCTGGCGGATGCTCTCAGCTGGTAGGAGTGGTCTTTGAATCAGGAGGTGGTAAACCACTTGTTCCCCTTGTGGGGCACTCCTGTGGTGGATCTGTTTGCCTCCTGGGAGAATGCCAATCAGAGGCTGCTGTGGGCCTGCCCCCCACAGTCCGGGACACTGCTGGGGGATTCTGTCATGAGGCCCTGGACCACAGGCCTCCTGTATGCCTTCCTTCCCTTCCCCTTGATCCACAAGGTTGTGGTCAAGGCCTGGAAGGACAAGGCACGGATGATTCTCATAGCTCCAGACTGGCCAAGTCAGTTCTGGTGCTGGATCTTCTCAGCCTCAGCAGCAGTTCTCCGTGGAGACTGCTTCTCACCTGGATCTGCTGACCAGACTTCAGGGGACGGTCCTGCACCTGGATGTGCGGTCTCTGCAGACTTGCAGCCTGGTTCTTCCAGTTGGTACTGCGGGTGATGACCCTTAGATGCACCTGGCACCCATCTCTGCTTACCAGGTGTGGGCTGGTAGGCCTATGGATCAGGAGGTGGTTGGGTGCTTCTTCAAGGACCTGGACCACTTGTCCCCTCCGGTGTGTGAACCACCTCCACTGTAGTACCTACTGCTGGTGTTGACTGTGCTCATGGGCAAGCCTTTTGAGCCAATGCACAGGTATGAGATATCACACCAGTCATGGAAGATGACCTTCCTGATGGCCATCACGTCAGCCAGAACGATTAGGGAGCTCCAGACGCTATCAGTGGAGTCTGCTTACTTGATCTTCCACAGGGACAAACTAGTCCTATGCCCCAAAATGTAGTCCCCCCCCCCCCCAAAAGGTGGTATCAGAGTTTTACCTTGCGCAGGTGATCAACTTACGAACGTATTTTACAAACCCATCTTCAGAGGCTGACTGCATACTCCATATCCTGGACCTGAGAAGAATGCAATATGGAGTGCACGGCTGTAGTTCGGGAATAGGCTTGCCAACTGTTTCACATAAGTTGAAGCCATGCCTGGCAGACTGGCATCAAAGTGGACGATTGCCAGTGGATCACATCCTGCATCGACTTCTTTTATAGACCCCCCACCACCTCCACTTGTGACCCCTTGTCCTGTCTTTGTTCCTGATAAACAGCTCCTCACAGGCCACCGTGTTAATTCCTTTCAGGAACTTGAAGGTCTCTATTATATCCCCTTCCTTTCGCTTCTGGTTTTGAGTGTATATATATTCACTGCGTTTAGCCAATCCTCATAGGATCTGCCCTCCTGGCCCTGAATCATCTTGGTCATCCTATGGGTGTACCTTCTCTAGCCTGTCCCAGGCTTTTTTACGTGTGGCCTCCATAGTGACCTTTGCAGTGGTAAAAGTACCACCAGCCTTCTGTTGTCGAACCCTCTCCCGATGCACAACAGCATCACGTTAGCCTTACTCTTATTGACTGCTGAATATATAGATTGCTGAATTGAAGTATTCATTAATTTTGTAGTTTGTGTTTTATTGTACTGTATATGTTTGTGTGTGTGTTTTGCTTTTTTTTTTTTCCATAATAGAATTTTATTTGACTTAAGTGTACAAACATTGTGGAAACATTTAAAAAAAAAAAAAAAAAGTTTTTCTTTTGCTAGAGAATTATTATTGTTGATAAATACAATGAAATATGAGATCTATCACTTAATATTATTTATAAAATATAAACACCATATAGCATGACTAAGCTAGAATTAGAATGGTACAGGTCATCTTTTTGTAGTTCAAAGTAAGTTTAAGAACATTAAAGGTAATAAACAACATAGCAGATCTCGTAAACATAAATCAAGAAAACTTCCTGTAAAACACTATAATTATATTTGGTGTTATTTCAGTCTAGAGGAACGAGGTGTGAACAAGCTTGATACATCCAGCAGACCAGACCTGAGTTTGATTCTCACAAGCTCCACTTGCATACTGTGTGACTCTGAGCAAGTCGCTTAACCGCCCAGTGCTCCCAGGTCACCCCTGAAAACAGGCACTTATGCCTAGTGGGCCTTACCTGGTTACCAAAGACTAAAATAAAAAATTAAATGAGGGAATAAAGGGACCCCATATGTCTAAAAAAGTATTTAATTTGTTCCTCAAGGTATAAGTAATCTTTTCATTATTGGCAGTATATCCCATCAAATTAATCCATTCCACCAAAGTAGGGTGGGTTGGGATTTTTCTAAAATGTTACAATCAGCCGTTTAGTGCAGACAGACGCCACTGATGGCCAGCGTTTTTGTTGATGAGTAAAAGTGTAGACCTCGGGAAGAATGCCAAGAATGAAAATGAATGGAAATGAAGTTAAGGTGATCTTCAGAGATTTCTCACTTATTTTAATAATTTCCTTCCAAAGTGGAATTATCGTAGGACAATTCCATAACGTGTAGTAAATTAGCATTAGGAGATTGACATTTCCAGCAATTCTTATGACATAAACCCATTTCTGCTAGTTTAAGAGGTGACAGGTAAAATTATGCAGTATTTTAAATTGGATCCGCTTACCTTCAGTGTCGACAGTACCTCTGTGAGCAATGTTCCAGGCCTCATTCCAGTCCGAGTCAGAGATAGTCCTATTAAGATCATTCTCCCATCTCCTTTTGGATGAATAGGTTATAGATGAGGTTAGGAGACAAGTATTTTATAAATAAAACTGGCTCCTTTTTTTTAATGGCGCTATCCTACATAGTTGATCCCATTCTTTATTCTTGGGAATTGAATAGTCATCTAAAAGTATATTTTCCTTAAGTTTACATATGAGTTGTAGGTAAAAATGAAAGCGGAAACTCGTAATCTATAGGAATTTCTTATTTCTTTAAATGACATCAGACTGGAAGTATCTTTGGATAGTATATCGCAAATCCTATTGCTTCCCACTTGGGACCATATTTTATTAGGTTACAAGGGCTTACCTTTAGTGATTAATGAGTTGGACCATAAGAGCATTTGTCTTGGTGGAAAACTGGAAGGACTAATAGATTAAAAACACTGTTTTAGCACTCTAATAGAGTTAATCAAACAAGGATCATCTCCTATATCCATAGGAGTATGAATGAATAGTCTGTAATCATACGAAAATTTAATAAGGAGTTATCTAGTTGCAGCCAAAGAGGCCTATGTATATCGACAACAGAATTACAGTTCAAGTGGCTAGAGATTTGTTTAAGATGAAAAGCCCATTGATACCATTCCTAATGAGGAAACGCCAAACCACCCAGATTATAGGGAGCTTTTAACTTATTCAGACCAAGTCTTTGGGGTTTATTATCCCAAAGGAATCTTCTTATCATTGCTTCTAATTTCCGTATCAGTTTTTTTATCTGGTAAAATTAGGATGTTTTGAAATAAATAAAATTGCTTTGGGGCAATAATCATTTTGATATAATTTATTTTACCACATAGGGGGAGGTGTAGATTATTCCATCTTGCTAAATGATTCGATATCTTGAAGTAGAGGCAAGTAGTTAATTTTAATCAAAGAATCCAGATTGTTGGAGATTTTTAGGCCCAGGTATGTTATTTGATCCTTGATCCAGCCATTGTTGAAGATTTCAGATAAATTCTGTCTAATAAAAGCTGAAGGGTTGGGACATAATATTTGGGATTTATCCCAATTAACCTGTAGCCCAGAAAGATTCCCAAAATATAGAAGCCATTTTTTTAAGTGCATTGTAAGATTGAACTGGTTTCGTGAGGGTTAAAAGTAAATCAGCAAAAGCATAAGTTTTTTGGAGTTGGGATTTGATGTTAATCCCGAAATATGCTTGGGTGGTATCTAGTGTTGTAATCAAGGGCTCTATGGCTAAAATTATATATATAAAAAAAAAAGGGGGGGGGAGAGGGCATCCTTGCCTGGTGCCACAAGCAAGTGAAATGGGCTTAGTTATTATTCCATTGGTAATGATTTGAGCTGTTGAATTTTTATACAGTAGAGACCCAAGTACTGTAATTATTTCCACATTTATAATGTTCAAGGGCTTTAAACATGCAATCCCAGGATAAGGAGTCAAGCTTTAAATAAATCTAAAGATAACACTATGTAAGATTCCCTAGCTTTTTTCAGCATACCAGATCATATGAAGCAATCTTCTAACATTATCTGCTCCTGACCTAACCTGCATGAAACCTACCTGTTCCTTTCCTATAATTAGATCCATAACTTTCTGAATGCGTAATGCTAATATTTTTGCCAATGTCTTATAGTCCGTATTCATAAGTGAAATAGGACGATAGCTGGAACAGGCAAGTGGGTCTTTGTTCTTCTTAAGAATCAAAGTAACCAAGGATTGTGTGAGAGTAGGAGGGAGAATGCTTGTATCACTAGATTCTTCAAACATATTAAGTACATGGGGGGATATCTTAGAATTCAGTAGCTTGTAAAATTCACTTGGAAGGCCATCTAAACCTGGGGTTTTGTTGTTAGGTAGGATATTAATTGTTATTTCTTCCAGTGAAATTTCTGTATTTAGGTGATTCAAATGTTTTTGACAATCCAGAAGTTTGGACTGAGTTCAGAAAAGAATCCACATCTGAAGCATTTATGGGCATATATTTTGGTGTAAAATTCTTGAAATCTATTAATATTTTTATTATTATTACATGGTTAACCCATATCTTGAATCCCTGTTATGTTCTGATTGAGTTTTTTTGAGTCTATGGCTAGCAGTTTCCCAGCCTTTTCCCCAGATTCCCAGTAACTTTGCTTTAAGCGAAGAAAAGCATATTCAGCTTGGGCAGAGAGTATGCTGTTAATTTCAAATTTAACTAATTCTGTTTTGTGCACTAATGGCAGATGCGGGATATTAGATTTCTTGAGTTCTGATTCCAATTCAGTCAATTCTAGTTTTTTTTTTTCTCAAAGTTTTAGCTTTATTTCTCTTTTTACATGCTGAAAAACCAATTATTCTGCCCCTGATAAAAGCGTTTGTAAGCCTCCCATAAACCGGCTTTAGATACTTCACCGTTATCATTGTTTCGGAAGCAGTCCTTACTTTCATCTGTTATCCAATCTATGAATTGTTTGTCTTTTAACAGAGATGTATTCAGTCTCCCCATCTGTATTCTTTTGGTTTCCCCTCCTCTGTGACCAGGGTCATGTCAATTAATGCATGAGCAGAGACTGATATGGAATCTATACTAGCATCAGCTATTGAGTCCAGAAGGTCAGAAGAAATAAGTGGTCAGTTCTACTGTATGACATATGTCTGTTGGAAAAAAATGTAAAATCTTTGGCCCGGGGATTCAATGTCCTCCATACATCAGATAAGGAAAGATTTTGAACCAGCTTATGCAAGGCCAGTTGAGATCTGGTGAAGGTCAATGGGGTTTTAGTTTTTTTGTTATCTAGCATAGGGTCCGTGACATCATTAAAATCTCCACCCATAATGATTTTGTACTCTGAGTAGTCAGTCAGTAATGCTGAAACTTTCTCAAAAAAAAAAAAAAAAGTTTTGTCCTGAATTGGGAGCATAAATGTTAACTAAAGCAAACTTAAAACCATTCAATGTACCAAGAAGAAATTGAAATATTCCTTCTGGGTCTGAAAAAATGTTCAGATTTCACAAAGTTAATACCTTTTCTAATCATAATAGCAGTACCTCTTTCCTTACAATTAAAGGTACTGTATCCCACCATAGCTACCCAGGATCTGCATAACTTGGCAGATTCGTTATTTAAATGTTTCTTGTATGAAAGCAATATCCGCCTTTTTGTTAAGGTATGTTAATATTTTTTTCCTTGTTATAGGGGTCCCCAAACCGTTTACATTCCATGAAACAATTCTATAAGGAAGCATTTTTTGTAAAAGTAATTCCCTAGATATAAAATACAGAAAAAATTTAATCTAAAACAATACAAAGAGGTTAAACAACTATTTTTTAAACTGAGAGCACTCTACTTACAATAGTATATCGTATGGTAAAGATATTATATGATCTTGAATACAGTTCCAACAATTAAGTGTCCAGAATTCAAGTTTTAGAATTGGTTTAAAAAAAAAAAAACACAAGGATTAAACTTTCAAAAAGAAATAGAGCAGTAGGTTGTTGGCTACTGCGTAGTCAGAAATTCTCCATGGGACTACTGTCCAAGGTTTTACTGACCAGTCGCACACCACAGTAAGTTACATGAGATGCCCCGTGAAGGAAAAAAGCATTTGATTAGATGCAAAGATCGTAATACAGCAAAACGAATGGACATCGGGCTAAAAAAAAAAATAGGCAAGATATCTAGATACAAGAATAATCACAAAACATAATGCTAAGAGTATGGAATAAGTGTATGAAAGAGAGAGAATTGAGGTTCTAAAAGGGAGAAAAGAAATAGTTGGCCCAGTGCAATTTATATAACCCACTGCCTAAGCAAGTATTAAAACTAGAGCTGCTGTCTGTGTGCAAAGGCCAGCCACTAGTTTCTGATCAATTACAGGCCATCATCAGCTGGCCAGTTCAGATGCTGATTTGCTCTGTGCTCTAATTACTTATTTCACATAGTGGAAATTAGGTACTATTACCAGAGATTGGCTCCAGATAATTGAGCTCTATTTTGAGGCAGTGGCTCTGATTAGTGCTTAACCATTGACTATTCAAAGTGGATGACAGCATCAATAGGAAGAGTTGGCAGAAAAAGAGGAGTAGAGCACATCACATCACATGTAACAGGAGTCCAGATATCTGTGACTATTTTTGTATATATGTGTAAACATCACAGTATTGTTAAATAATAAATTTAGGTCAAGTTTGCTTTAAATCAAATCACTAAGGTCCTTTTTTTGTTCTCTTGAAAATAGACTGTTGCATAAAATAATGTGTGATTTCTAGCTCTCCTTTGCATGTCTGAGTTCCAGGTATGGTCTAAATCAGAGCTGGCAACTTCAGAAAATAGACGTGGAGTTGATGCTTGGGGAAGGGTCACAGAAACATTACTCTGCAGTAGTTCGCAAGATCGTGATGGTGTATGTCTAACGCGAGTTTCCGAATCTAGACATGCTGGTTCTGGGGGAGCGCGTACTGATTTTGAAAAATGGTAGTTCATCTCGTTTAAGTGTTGAGTTTCTTTAAAAGTTTGAATAAATTGCCACGCACTATTTGGAGAGTCGCATTTGGTGGTTCCCCCTTGGTCCTGAATGATGAGAGTAGCAGGGTATTTGAAATAGAATTTTAGACCAAATTCTTTTAAACATTGTTTAACTTCTATAAAATCTTTCCTTCTGGCCACCACTTCACTGGAAAAATCTTGAAATATTAAAATATTTTCTCCTTTCCATTTAAGCGATCATCTTTCCTTTGATATTCGCATTATTTCCTCTTTGGCAGAGAACCTTAACAAGTAGGCTGTTATTGGTCTGGGTTTTTGGTTAACCGGTTTAGGACCTAACGATCTATGAGCTTGTTCAATCTCTAGAGGATCACGCCACTGATATCCAAGAACTTCAGGTAGAAAAGATTTAAGAAAAGCCAGCATATTGTCTCCTTCAATTCCTTCTGGTATACCCAGTATTCTAATGTTGTTACATCGACCTCTGTTTTCAGGGTCTTCTGCCTTTTCAGATAAATGATAAATCTGCTCAGATTGTTTAGATGTAAGCTGTTCTAGGTAGGTAACTGCTGAGGTCAGCTCTGTGATTTGTTTATCATTTTTACTAACAATACTACACATTTCCTCATGTTGCTTAGACAGGGTAGCTGTAGAATTCTTAACTTCAATTTGGCCCATTCGTATTTCAGATTTCTTTTAATTGAAATGTCATTCTTTGTGGCAAATTGCTTGGAGCTATCGGACTAATCCTGGTATGTAGTTTCTGAATAAGTTATGCACCCAGGTGAATGGGGCCTCCCTGAATGCATTGTCCTTAATACCAGATGTTTGAGAAATGTAACTGACTGACTGAAAATCGCTTAGCTTGCGAATTAAACTTCAAACTTGTATATCCACTTGCCTGAGTGAAGATCAGAAGGACTGTTGGCTGGTTTTAATAATTAAAAGGGGCTATAATTATTTAAAAATGGAAGGAAAAGGATGGAGCTCACACTCTTGCAACTGTCGCCATCTAGCGACTCCCTATTTGTGTGCGTTTTATTCTTTTTATGATTTTATGTAAGGCGCCCAGAGCATCCGGGAATGGGTGCCAGAGAAATAAACTTTGTCTTTCCTTACTTAGTGCCTTGTTACATTGGCTGGTTTGTTTACGGGAGTCTCTAATAATAATCCTTTACTGTTTTGTATCTGTGCGCCCACGCGGAATCCAGTACTCTGTTCTGGGTGTTTCTGTTCCACGAGTGCACAACATCACACTTTTTGGCTTTGAATTTCAGCTACCAGACTTTGGACCAATTTTCCAGCCTTTGCAGGTCTCCCTGCATATCTCTCTTATCCCCTCCATGTTGTCAGCCCTACCACAGAGTTTAGTGTCATCTGCGAACAGTCTGTCTTGGGTTCCCACTCCCATGTCACTGATGAACATAATGAAGAGGATGGGGCTAGAAAATATCCCTGTGGTGCTTCACTAGTGACCTCTTATTTCCTCTGATCAAACTACACCCCGTTATAAAAAAAGCACACAAATCACCCTGGGTCGTCAGTGCTATAACTAGTAAAGATTCTAGCTGTTTTCTTACCAAATACCAAAGTCACTTAGACCTCAAGTGATTGCTGAGCTGTGATCATAGCCTTCAGTGCCCACTGGATGTGGGCAGTGACTTAAAATCATAGCTGTATGGCTGTAAACTTGATTGTAAGCCTGTACTTGCTGAATCTGTGGTTCCGGACGCTTCGCTGTCTCATGGGACAGGATGCATGGTAGGAAAAAGAGCAATAAACCATGGTAATATGGCAATCCCCAGAAGCCATAAAACTAGTAGGCAAATTTGAGAAAAAAACTCCTAATAGCAAACAAATGGAAGGACACACCAGGACTAAATACGCAAATCGAAACGCTCTGCACAGCATACGTTTTTTCAAATTTTGACTGCAGCTCTCCTTAAAAAAAAACAAAAAAAAAAACAGATTTAATACCAAAGGACATGTTCTGCCATTTCATTCCTGCTGGAATTTTATATTACATGTCGTTTATCAAAAAAAAATCCTACAGTCAAATCTCGTAACAATAGGCACAGCAGAACATCTGTCCTCCAGCACCCCCCGAACCACAACCCCCGATTAGGCTTTTAAGTTAAAAAAAAAAAAAAAAAAATAAATAATTTTATTGCCTCTGATTTAATGTGTTCCAATTTAACCATGTTAATGTAAATATTCCTGGAGCTACACAGTGCCATTTCGTGTTCTCAGTGCCACGCTGGGCTGAGAATGTGAAGTGGTGCTGCGCAGCTCCGGGGATGTTTACGTTGGTGTAGTTAAATCAGAACACACATTAAACCACAGAGATAATAATTAAATTATTTTGGGGGCTTAAAGGCCTAATTTGGGGGGGGGGATGCTGGGAAGACAGGCGTTCTTTAAGCTGTCTTAACTGCTCTCTTTATTAGTACTAGCATACACTACATAAAATGCATCAAACAAAATAAGACACGTAACATGCCCATTCAGAGGTTGTTGACCTTTGGCTGTTTTTGTTCGTCTCTTATTTCTCCTTAGTTTAAGGCAGTAGGCTACACAAACAAATTAGAGGACAGGTGTGTGGCACATGGCAGAATTTCCTCTCTGCAACTGCCGCTGTGGCTGCACATCAACAGTCTTTGCTAGTGAACAAAATTTGATTAGCATCCTGCCAGGGTTGAGGAGCAGTTTCACTAAATGGCTTTATCTACAAAATACAGTCCAGGAAAGTGCAGGTATTTTGGGGGGGGAACATATTGGAAGATCTACTGTAGGTCTGTACGTTATTATAATTGTGGGAAAACTTGATTGCAATGTGGAATTTTTTTTGTCTTGTTATGCATCTGTTTACTCTCCTTGTCTTCAGCTTGAGATGTACCCCACATCAGTATGCTGGGTCCCCACAAGGATCCCAGACTTCATGCTGCTCGTCGTCAAGGGTTTTTCCTGTGTGTGGTTCCCCCACACATCCCTATGGAGGTGGACTTTCAGTGACCTCTGCGCATGGCTGGGTGCGCTCCTGTCCCCAATGTGCAGACGTCCTCTGCTAGTCCGACCTCACTTATTGGTCCCTGGCTCACCGACCTCTAGCTGTCGCTAGCACTCAGTGTATAGCCAGGCGCCAGATCCCCTCCCTCCTTGGAGAATGCGCATAGTCTGGACACTCCTCCTTCTCTTCCTGACAAGCCCTTCGACAGCCCTGATTCGCTTCCAAACCCGGGTTGTTTATGTTGCAGTTGGTAACGCTACCACTGCCCTGGCAGGCCGGCTGATTTGGAAATTTTTCACTTTGGTCCTATATCAGTTGATTGCCAATTTCTGCTAATAAAGGCTAAACTTGATTAGAAAATACTTTAAAAATAATCTTTTTTTGGTGGCACATTGCGATGCAAACCTTTTTTTTTTTCTGCCTTGTGCTCATTTATGTTCTGCAGGTGTCGGGCCAGGCTGCACGGATGAGACCCTCCTGTCTGCTATTGCTAGTGCACTACACACCAGCACCACCCCAATCACTGGACAGCTCTCTGCAGCTGTGGAGAAGAACCCCGGGGTCTGGCTTAATACCTCTCAGCCGCTTTGTAAGGCGTTCATGGTTACTGACGAAGACATTAGGTAATCAACTTTAACTTTTTGGGGGGGTTGGGGAGGTGCATGTGAGTGACAATGCTTTGTTCATCTGGTGTCCAGAGGTGCAGTGTGTCATGAATAAAAGAGGAAATGTCTGACATAAAGTATCGACACAATGGTCCCCCCTGTTAAACAGGGACCCAGGGAGTTTAAAGGGGAACAGTCTGCACTAAGAGCCCCATCCTGAAGTGTGGTATTGATAACAACTGGCACTTTGTGTGTAAAAATGTGTGTGTGTGTGTGTATATATTTTTTTTTTTTTTCACTTACTGTTTACTGCAGTATAGTAGATTGTATCGGGCTGATTCTGCTGACTTCCAAGTTGACATTTTCAGTAACCAGAAATACCAGAGTCCTGTGCAACTGATATCTGAACAGGACTGCAGCAGTGGGAGATTCAATAGCCTGCAGTGCATGTTAGAGTTTTTATAAGCCTTGATCTTTTGTTTTCGGACCTGATGCCCTTTCTGGGCTAAGTACATGCACAGAGGACTGTACCTAGTCCCCAGAGAACAGCAGGACCAGCAAACATCTGATCAGAGCTTATAAAAACGCTGATATACACTGCAGGCTAGTGACATAGACTGGATAGAGGTGGTACAGAGAAAGGCAACTAACATACTACACGGTTTGCAGGAGAAGCCCTATGAGGGAAGACTGCAGGATCTCAACATGTATACCCTGGAAGAAAGGGAGGTGTGTGATATGACAGACCTACAAGTACTTCAAAGGGTGAACAGGGTACAGATGGGAGTCTCTTTAAATGAGAACAAGCACCAGGACCAGGGCACAGTGCAGTGAAGCTTTGGGGGATCAAGGGTGATGTGAGGAAATATTTCTTCAAACCACAGGAATCCCTCTCACTGCAATTTTTTTTTTTTGTCAATTCTTATTCCTCGGTCCCACCAGGCATCTCTCGGGCGAGACCACGGACCAACCGTGTCCCGCCTGCTGAACCTTCCAGCGAGGAATCTGGTTGCTGGATCTCCTCCAACCACAGGCCCTACAGGGGAGGGGATCACGGAGAGTCAAGTTGAGTCTGGGCCAGTGTTGGGCGTGTGGGCCGGCCACTCAGGTCCACCATTGGCTCCCTGGCAGCCTGGATTTTCCTCCTTGGCTTGGTTTCTCCCAAGGCGCAGACATGCAATGACATCAGTATGCGGAGGGCGCGAGCCCGCCCCCACCCGGAGACGCCTGCTGCCACTCCCTGTTGACTGCCTCGCTGAGGTGTAGTGCCTCCCATCTCCTCCGGGAGCCACTACCCAGCGGGGAACCCTCAGGAGAGTAGAGCATTCCTCCGGATGCTAGATTCCCTCCTCCCCCTGCCGACACCCAGAGCCTCAAGTCTGCTCCCAAACTCTGGTCACCGGCGTGGCACAAGGTGTGGTGTCCAGGGCCTCAACCCTCAGCGCCACCAGGCCGGCTTCCCTCACTGTGCTTAACTACTACAAAACAGCCTACTGGTTTTAGCTGACCTGGAGAGTAGAATGTTATGCAAATTAGAGCATCTTGAAATGAAATTCAAATCTCTGCTGTGTGGTCACACTCCACTCTGCCCTCTTACGTCAGATTTATTTCTCCACTTGAGGAAGGAGTTGCCCTGAAGTGCTCTTTTCATCTTTCTGCATCAGATCGCAGTTAATCTTTTACTATCTTATTTATTTTTGCACAGTTTCATTTAGTTTTTGAATCTGTGTTAGTTGGCCTTTGTTTCCTTCTTTTTCTGAACTTTTATCGCTATTCTCTGGTTCCTAGAACCAGAGATAGCTTCTTGACTTGTGGTTTTCCCGCTTTAGGAACTGCTGTAAAAGCAAAAAAAAAAGACACTTAAAGATCCTTTTTATTGCCATTTTGCAGTTAGTTTTTGTCCCAGTTCCTTTTTCCTGGGAAGCGAGACACAATTTTTTTTTTCTAAATTTCTCTGTTTAAACCATTAGTTGGTAGTATGTTTTTATTCAGGAACCAAAGAGCAAACTATGTGCTTTTTTCTCATTTTTTGGAGTCAAACTAAATTTTGGGTTTGCCGTGATTGGTGTGTCCGACAGACTTCAAAAAGAAAGCAGGACCCATGGGCTTTAGAAATTGTAAAAACTGTTTTAACCTCCTGGCTAAGGCAGACTGCCACAAGTTGTGTTTGAGGTGCCTGGGTCCAGATCAGCTTTTTTCTGATTGAAGGCTTTATATCAGATTTTGCCATGAAACTATTAAAAAGAGAGTTAAAAAGTTAGAAGACCTTATGGCTTCTCAGTCTGCCTAAAACGTCACCAAAGTACTCAGAAGAAGGTCCAGACCCTCACAGTATGCAGGACAAGTCTACTAAAGATGACTCTGGGTCCAGGGTGTCTGAATGGAGGAACCCTGAAACCAGTAAACACAAGAGCCTCTGTGCAGGTACTGGAGATGGTGCCTGCTAAGCAAAAACAAAAATGAAAAACATGCTGCTGCCACTTCTCATGAAGAAGGAAAGGAGTCGTCGGTGGACAAAAGTAAAATGCCCTTTGTAGAGGACATGACCAATGCAGGGCAGGTTTTCCAGGCCTTCAGGTCATGGGTTCACTGATGGGCATGCCAGATAGCCCCAACCCGTTCCAGTACATATTCTGGTTTTGGAGGAGGAGGAAGGGGCTGAATTTTTATTATGAGGAAGAGGGAGAACTTGTTGAGCCTATTCTGCTGAACAAGAATTTGGCTCTCCTCCCCAAGCCTAGGATGACTTCTTACATTATTCCTTTGTGAGGCAAATGGTCAACACCCTTCACCTCTCCACCCAGCAGACTGCGGAGGATGAAGATGTGGAATTCCTGGATATGATGGGGTTAACCTCGACCAAGAGATTGCCTCTGCTAGTCCACAAGTCCTTAAAGAAAGCAACCTGCAAGTTGTTGCAAAACGGCAAACTCCACCCCTGGTACTGACAAAAAAAAAAAAATAGAGAAATACTGGCTGGACAAGCAGCGTGCTGAATACCTTTACTCCCGCCCTGACCATGACTGGGGTAGTACAGGCTGCGGTCTGTGATAAAGCTAAAGTTCCCCTCTCTTCCCAAAATGGTAATCCTGATGGCCGTGACCTCTGCCAGAAGGGTTTGTGAGCTGCAAGCGCTCTGCACAGACCCAAATTACATGATCTTCCACAGGGACAAGGTAGTCCTAAGGACAAACATGAAATCCCTTCCTAAAGACTGGGAAGGACCATCATACGGTGTGATTCACACTCAATATGGGAAGGGTAACAGGAGGAACAGGTATCGGGGTGATTGATTTTAAGGGAGCAGACTTTAAAAGGATAGGGGAAATTTTAGTTGAGCATCTGGTGGGAATTCAGACATGCATGAGTGCCTGCCAAAAATGGAATATCATTAAGAAAGGGCTGGCAGAGGCTACTGAGACCTGCACCAGGATACAGAGCATAAAGTGGAGAGCAAAGAAGCCGAGCTGGCTGACTCTGGAGGTAATGGAAGGGGTGAGGACTAAGAGAAAAGCATTCCGGAGGCTTAAGAAATTGGGAGGGCAGGGGGACAAAGCCAAGTACATGAAGAAGTCCAGGGAGGTTACCAGGCTAGTCGGAGCGACCAAGGCTTCCAGAGACTTGGGACTGGCACAGGGAATTAAGGATGGGGAAAAGGACTTTTTCAGATACATTGGTGAGAGAAGAAGAAACAAAGACCAGATTGTGAGGATTAAGAAAGATAGGGTGTGTGTGTGTGTGTGTGTGTGTGTGTGTGTGTGTGTGTGTGTGTGTGTGTGTGTGGAGAAGGAGGACCAGGCAGAGGCACTGAATGAGTACTTCTGCTCTGTGTTCACGAAAGAAAGGGGGGGGGGACAGATACCCCATAGGAATGGTGGAGTGGGCGGGGGCAGGGGTGACTGATGTCAGAATTACAGAGGACAGGGTGCTGGAGGGTGGACAAGGCGCCGGGGCCGGATGGCATTCACCCTAGGGTACTTGAGGGAGCTAGTGGAGACCCTGACGGGACCACTGGCAGACCTGTTCAGTACATCATTGGACACGGGATGTGTGCCAGAGGACTGGAGGATGGCCCATGTGGTGCCCATTCATAAAAGTGGCCCGAAGGGTGATCCAGGCAACTACAGACCAGTGAGTCTCACTTCAGTCGTGGGGGAAACTCATGGAGTCAATCCTAAAAGAGAGGCTGGTAACCTTTCTGGAACACTATGGGCTCCAAGACTGCCATCGGCACGGTTTTGTATTGGGCAGATCCTGCCAGACGAACCTAGTCGAGTACTAAACCAAAATTGTATTTCATTAATGGATTAAATAATCCAATAAAGAGGGCCAAAATGTTTTCAATTATTAGGAAAGATAAGATGGTGATAGTATGTCTGCAAGAGACCCATTTGAACCAAAGTGCTAAACGTTTGAAACTTGGGTACTCTGTGGTACTCCTCTACATGTGGTAAAGGTAAGCGCAGAGAGGTAGCTATTCTTATTGCCAAACATGTTGCCTTTTCGGGAACTTAGTCATAAAAGATAGAGGTATGCTGTATTATTATCTGGGGGAGCTGGAGGGCTCTTCAGTGACTCTGGTGTCCTGGTACCTGCCTCCTGGTTCTGATACTTATTTGCTTAGACGTATAATGAACCTAGTGCTTAATAATCAACAAGGCTTTTTACTCATTGCAGGTGATTGTAACGTATTGCTCGACCCAAATAGGGATACTACTGCACCCTGCCCCACTCGCTCCCCAGCTGCCCACATTTTTGTAAATTGCTTGACACTCTGGGTTGGATTGATGTTTGGAGAGCACTCTCCCCGTAACAACAAGCTTTTTCACATTTTTCTCACTCACATCAAACATATAGCAGGATTGATTATGTTACCCTTCAAGAGGATCTCCACAAGATCTCTTCATGCCACCTCGGACCTATTTCCTACTCTGATCATTCTCCAATAATCACTGAACTAGACCTAGGTCATTTTTGTAAAACTTCTGCTTGGCGTTTTGACACTTTCTACCTGAAAGACCCCCAGTTTATTCAGCAAGTCAAAGACCTGATTACTGAGACCATCTCTCTTAATGATTCTCCTTCAGTGTCCTTGGCGACAGTTTGGGATACTGTAAAACTGCTCATAAAACAAGGGCGCGTCAGGCTCAGTGGGATGACCTCCTTGGCACTCTGCAGCTTCTCCAGTTACAGCATCAACAGGGTACTTTGGGCCCGGGGACCCTTCCCCATATTGAAGGTTCAGAAGCAATTGAATGATCTAGCACTCCAGCAGACTGAGAAGGCGCTGTGTTCTCTCCAACAAAAACACTGTGATGGGGCCCCAAGCAGCTCGATGACTAGCCAACAGATTGAGGGGGCATAGGCAGAAAGCTATCATCACTAAAATCAAACATCCACATACAAATGTTATTTATCAGGACCTTCAGGGTAGCTCTACCGCTTTCTCTTCTTACTATGCGACACTTAATGCCATAGATCCAGATCGCGATCCCACTGCCTTTAGTGTACTTTTTTTCTACCCTACGACTCCCTCATCTTTTGGATGAAGCGATACAAGGTCTCATGGCTTCTCTTTTGGGTGTTGAGTTAGCAATGGTATTAGGGCAGTTAAAACTGGAGAAGTGCCTAGGGCTGGCTGGTTACCCCACTGAGTTTCTCCACAAATTTGCCCACAAGCTTTCCTCGCTATTCCTGCGGGTTGGCAGTGACTTACTTTATGACTTACATTCACTAAAAATACCACCAACAGCTTAATCTGGTTCAAGGTCAGTTGACATTCATCTGTATCCCTCTTCCCCGGGTCGTGCCTGAAAATAGGCAGAATTTGTCTAGTGCACCTACCCGGTCAACAAAAACTAAATAAATAAATAAAATACTGGTGATGCTTCTCCTCTTCTGTCGTGGAGTTACGCTATCATCTCGGTTATAGGTTATTCTGCAGTAGAATAGTCTGGGAGTTGCACACTCAAGCAAACTTGATAAGACCGTATAGCCTGTATGTGCTGGCATTTTAGTATGTTCGTATGTTATACCAAAATTGGGTAAATCCCCGGACCGCTGTGCATCATATAGACCTATATCAATTTTGAATACTGATTATAAACTTTATGAAAGCAAATATGCTGTTCCTTCCTAAGTTACCTTGTATGTATTCTACATGTTGTGCTCTCCCGGGTCGTTCCTGAAAATAGGCACAATACTTGTCTAGTGTACTTACCCGGTAAACAAAAGCTAAATAAATAAATATGGGAGGAACACAGATGCATAATGTAGAAAATAAAGTCAGTACACACAAAACGGGATCCCCGGTGCTTCGGGTCTACTCGTGACCCTTCCTCAGGGGGAGTGGCCTGTATGCTATCCATGCTGTCTTTTATTTCACCATATTTAAAGGAACAGTGCAGTAATCCACATTTTAATCTAAAATCCCGGTGAAAAACGTATCAAAAACTTGTTTTAAAAACAGCAATCATGCACACAGTGCAGGTACAACTTAGTTACACACAAACAATTTCATATATTAAATGGACAGAACAGCAGATGTCTTATAAAGACAATAAATGATACATAATTTGCAGTTCATATATTGAGCTTCCATTGTTACTAAACACTGGGGGCTACTGCAGGCAGACCCAGATTTAAGAAATGTGCTAGGGAATAAACCTCTAGTGTCTTTCAAAAGAGGAAGTAATTTCAGATTTATTGACACAGAGTTTGTACATCAAACCCCAAAATCCAAGGACTTGGCTTCCTAACAAGCCTTTGGGCTGTTTTAACTGTGGTCACTGTAACATTTGTAAGTTCAGTCAGCAAGGTGCCTTGTTCCAGCATCCAGTCCTGGAGAATAAGAATATTGAAATTTTTCATTTTATAAACTGTTGTACGACATTTGTTATATCATGCAATGCACATGCCCGTGTATTTATGTGGGCAGGACGGAAAGGACATTAAGGGAGCGGATGCAGAAACACGTGCATGCAATTTTAAAAGATGATCCCAATATATATTTATGTATTTAAGTCTAGGATTGCAAGTACCTTTGAGCCAAGGCTCTTTTACAAAGGTTACATGTCATGGACAAGGTAATACAGAGGTAAACAGCGTAGCAAAATGCAATAGAAAATAAAAGCGAGTGCAGGTTTAGTGCAGATTTAACAGGGTTAACATACAGTTTTATAATAATACACACAAGTATAGCCTGCCAGAGGCATTTGTCAAAGTAGAACTAAGGTGCAGGAGGAGGGTGGAGAGAAAGGTTGAGTGTGGGGGGTGGAGGGAGGGAGAGGAAGGAATGGGAGATGCAGGGGGGGACACAGCCGATTTGGGGTGCTGGACGGGCTGAGGGTTCCAGCTAGGTATGACAGCCCAGGTGCTGGAGGCAGAGAGGTGGAGACGGTGCTTTGATTGATTTAACTTGACCAAGCGTGGGAGTGGAGGAGATTTCAGTGTTAAGGCTAGTCCACCAACAAGGAGCTTGATAGGCAAATGAGTGCTGACCCAAGGAGGTTCTACAGAATGGGACCAAGAGGCGATGAGATTCCGAGCCTCTTGTGTGATGGGGGTTAGTACCAGGGTTGAGGAGAGATAGGACCCCAGGAGGTGCCAGGCCCATAGTGATCTTCTTAGCCATGGTGCAGGTTTGGTATTTTATTCAATTAGAGAGTTGCAGTCAGCCAGATTGAGTGTAGAGGTCACAGGTGTGGGTTAGGCGGTGGGTTCCAGTAATTACATGACATGCTTTGCGGAACGAGGTGGGAGATACGTCTGAGGGCAGTAGAGGTGGCCACGCCGTAAATGATGAGGCCGTAGTCGATGATGGAGACAATTGAGCTTTGCACAACAAGGCAGCAGGAGTTAAGCTGGACCTCTGCCTGTAGAGAAGGCCAAGATGCATGTTGGCAGCCTCAGCGACATTGTCAATGTGGGACACGTAGGACAGGTTACAGTCAATGGTGATCCCTAAGTATTTGAAGGTTAGAACCTGTTCGAGGATTGAGCCATGATGGTTTGATATGATCAGGGGGGTGTACCGTGTTTACTGTGGGAGTTACGGAAAAGCATAGTCTTGATTTTTTTTTTGTAGTTGAGATTAAGTCTCTGAGTGCTGAACCATTTTCCCACTGTTGAGAAGCCAAGTTGGAGGTTTTTTTGCAGGGAGTGCTGGTCCTTATGGGAGGAGAGAATTACGGCGTCGTCTCGTAGAGAATAATTTGTTCAGGGCGGGTTGGGAGGTTGTTCAAAAGAGGAAAAGAAAAGCTATGGAGCTGGGGGGGGGGTACTCCTGAGCAGACTGGCAGAGGGTTGGAGAGAGTGCCTGCAATCTTTATTTGTTGCGATCTGTTTAATAGGTAGTTTTGGAACCAGGCAGTAGAGTCTGGGGAGAGCCCTGCAGCTGAGAGCTGGTTCAGAAGCAGGTTGTGGTGGACTGTATCAAAAGCCTTTATTAAATCGATGAAGACCGCACTGATAAGGTGGTCGTTGTCCAGGGGAACTGTGGATTGCTACTGGAAATTCCATAAGGGCGGATGTGGTGCTGTGCCCTTTCCTAAAGCCATGTTGCTGAGGACACAGGATGTTGTGGTTGTCCAGATAGTCAGTGAGTTGGTCGGCAACAATGCGTTAGTGCCTTTGAAGGGGGGGTAGTATGGAGATTGGTCAGTAATTTCCATGGTGAGTCTTGTCCCCGTTCTTGTGTACGGAGGGTGACAATGGCGGATTTCCATAAGTCAGGGAACTGTCCAAGGCAGAGGGAGATACTCTTATAGGGGTGCATTTTGAGACATTATATCAAGAGTCCACAGTGTTTTAAATTTGTGGGGATAGATCATATTAAAAATAATGCTAGAGGAGGAGGAAATAGACTTAATAGGCCAGCACAATGTGAGCAAAAATGGATATATACCACGAAAGCCTTACATACAACTGGCTTAAATGATTGCTTTGATATCAGTGTTCCTTTAAGTTTTTCCTTCAGTCCCCCCCCAATACCTCCCACATTATTTCCTTTTTCCTCCCCCCTTCCCCTGTCATTTTGGTATTGTCGGTCTTCTCCCTATATGTCATGTTCCCTTTATAGAAATGGAAGCTCAATATATGAAGTGCAAATTATGTATCATTTATTGTCTTTATAAGACATCTATTGTTCTATTTAATATTTGAAATTGCTTGTCTGTAACTAAGTTGTGCATGATTGCTGTGTTTATTTTTATTTATTTATTTATTTATTTTTTACTTTGCATTTTTCCTCCTATCTCCTCTTGGTGCCCACTCCCTCCGTCCGCTCCTTTCCACCACCCCACCTTCTTGGGATCTGCCCCTAGAGTGCCTCCTTCTCTTACCTTCTGCACAGCGGGGTCTGTCCCTTCTTGGTGGTCTTGGATGGAACCTGTGCGGCTTTCATCTAGGGCTGCCGAGTGGTGTTTTTCCATTTTTCCCCTGTAGTCCCCTACCCTCTGAGGCGTCCGGTGCTTGGCGCAAGTCCCAAGGGTGGCGTGCTGACGCACGCCTTACCTCTCATGCGCCGTCCAACGTCTCCCCTCCTCGACTTCTCAGAACGGAGCCGCCTCCATCCCTTGCTACTGCCAGTGCTTCCACTGGCTTGAAGGGATGCAGAACGCTAGTGCGTTCTTGGTCTCCCACTCCTGAGGGAGGAGAGCATCCACTGGGACGCTTGATCCTCCTTCTCCCCTGCCGACCCCCGGCCACCCGAGTCTGTTCCCGAACCTGGGTCGGCGGCGTAGCGTGAGGTGTGGCGTCCAGCGTCTCAACCCACAGCGCCACCGGGCCGGCCCATGATTGCTGTTTTTAAAACAAGTTTTTGATGTTTTTCACTGAGATTTGAGATTAAAATGTGGATTACTGCACTGTTCCTTTACATATGGTGAAATAAAAGACGGCATGGATAGCTCACAGGCCACTCCTCCTGAGGAAGGGTCACGAGTAGACCCGAAGTGCCGGGGATCCTGTAGCCGCGGGCTCCATGCTTTTGCACTTTATTTGTGTGTACTGACTTTATTTTTTTGCATTATGCATCTGTACTCCTCCCATATGTGCTTTCGTATCTTGAGTTTTTGGAGTGAGCACCCGCAGATTTCGAGTGCTCCCGCAGCTGTGTTTTTCGTTTATAAACTTTTTATGTCTGTTCATGCACATTGTCTGGACTCCCATCTTCCTAATCTGGTCCACCCTGACCAGACAGGATTTGTCCGGAGCAGGCAGACACACTGTACAGCATCTGGAAAGCCCCCATCATTCACCATGCAAATATCAATGGATGCCCTCTCTTGGCTCTTAGTTTGGATGCAGAGAAAGCATTCGATCATGTGTCTTGGACCTTTCTCTGTGTTACACTACAGCATTTTGGGGTTCCTGATTTCCTTTTTGGACTTACTTTTTCATAGTACTCTTCCCCACAAGGGCAGATTCAAACGAAAGTAATTTGTCCCCCCGCTCCCTCCCCGTATACATCTGCAGTATGGTACCTGACAGGGCTGCCCTCTTTCTGTGCTCCATATAGAGCCTTTGGTGCAAGCTGTATGCCAGCATCCCACTATTACTGGTTATCATGGCCCTGACAGTGGTGAACACTCTCACTCTATGCGGATGATATCTTGGTCTTTCTGTCCTCACCTGACACCGGTCTGAAACATTTGTGGTCTTTGTTATGTACTTTTAGCTCCTGCTGGTTATCAATTAAACGATTACAAAACAGAGACTTTTTCTATTTATTTCTCTCCCACCAGACAACTGAGGCTGGGACCTGCCTCACGTGAGATACCTGGTAGTGAACCTCACATGTTCTGTGTCTGACTTATTTAAAGTTAACTTTGTCCCACTCACTGCACAGTTACAGCAGGAGCTAGATAAATGGTAGATCATCCCTCTGACTTTAGATCATTGTGTTGCCACAATTAAAATGGTAGTGCTCCCCTGTGTCCTTTACCTTTTTCAGTTTTTGTGCATTGGGATATATAGGATGCACTTGGAAAAATGGCATATAATGATTAGTTGTGTTTTTTTTTTTTTTTAAGTCTTTGGTAACCGGGAAAGGCCCACCAGGCACAAGTGCCTGTTTTCAGGGGTGACGTGGGAGCACTGGGCGGTTAAGTGACTTGCTCAGAGTCGCACAGTGTGCAAATGGAGGTTGTGAGAATCAAACTCTGGTCTGCTGGATGTATCAAGCTCGTTCACACCTCGTTCCTCTAACCTCTAGGCTATACTGCCAGTAGCTTACTCATACCTATGTCTCCATAAATCCCTGGGAAGTCTAGCATGCCTGACCTCTTTCTGTATTATGAAGCTAGCCAACTACAACCTCTCTTACACTGGCTTCAAAACGATCATTCCAAATAGTGGGGGCAGCTCGAGAGAACAGCTGTGCCTGCTTATCACCATGAACTAGACATTTAACCTTTTCTCAGATTAACTACCCCTACGTCTTAACCCAACTCCATATATGGAGGAAGTGGACTCGAAAGGCAGGAGTGCAGGAACAACTACTATGGATGTTGCCAATATGTTTATGTCCCGATTTTCTGCCTGTTTGGTTAGACGCCGGTTATAGGCTGGGCCTCCTTGACCCTGTCTCCTCTAAGACGGGGATTAAATTAAATCCTTTCAAGCCCTAGGACAATTCCTCAGTATTCAACAGCGTGATTTGTTTAGATACTTTCAGGTTAGGGCATTTATATCCTTTTGACTGCGTTGGGGCCCTAGATTAGATCTGCAAAATCTCCTGTTTAGTATCATCTTATCAATTATCCGAGGAGAACCCATGCAACACTTAGTTTGGTGTTTATACTCCATGTTGATTCAGCTTCAAAATTGCATGCCACTCCCAGTGTTTGAAAAGTGGAATGAAGAGCTGGCTTTCCCCAGACCAGTGGTTATTTGCTTGCACTAACTCGTGTCACGTTTCGTCTTCTGTACAGTGGCGAGAATTTAGCTGGAAATGTCCGTTTCTTCTCTACTCCTGTACAGCAGGTCCACTGATACATGGCCCCTAATGCCTCTTGTTGGGGACAATGTGGGGAGGAGAAATCCGCCCATCACCATATTTTCTGGGCTTGCCCACGATGATCTGCTTTTTTTGGCCTCGGTGGAGAGTACTGTTTAACAGGTCTTTTGACCCCGATCTGCAGCTGACCGAACATTTATACAGAAGAAATTAACTTAATACTGTAATTTCCTTTTCTGTTGGCTCCACATTGTCAATGGGAAGTCATTACCACTGGGTATACTGTACCCCTACCAGGGGAATGATACAGCCTAAGCTTTAGAATGCTGGGCATATGAGGATTCAAAGCAGCAGCAACTCCTCTGTCACTATTGACCTCGCAGTGCCTCAGTAACTTTAACTACCATAATGTCCATTTATAAATGATACAACATAATACATAAAACTGAAAAACTTGAATACACTCTACCTTCTAATGTTCACTATGTTGTAAAGGAGCAAAAGAGGCTGAAGCCCGTGATGCTGCTTGCTCCTGTTAAGTAATTAAGACATGCTGTAGTAATCAAATAGAAAAACTGTTTTACCTTGCTGATGGATCTGAAAAAGGATGCCTCTCGTAACTGGCTCATGGTTTGTTTGGACTGAGTTTCTTTTTGATGAGGTGGGTGGAAAACGTACTTGTCCCACTCCATCAGCATCCTCTACAACTTAGAAATTGACAATAAACATAATTAACTCCAGCAAACAAGCTGCACGCCGTGAGAACTATCTGAAACAAGGAAAATGCCTACCTGTTAAAATGCGTGGTCGCAGTCTGATTGAAAAATTTTTTTTTTTTTTTTGTTTGTTCATTTTTTTGTTTATAATAACATTGCAGCAGAATAAAATGGAAGGATGCCAGGACAAAAAGGGGTTTTTAATGAAATAACTGATATCCCCACTGGCATACCGGATAATATTCTCCCACAGAAGCAGGCTCCTGGGTGAGTCTCATTGACAATGTTGGAGCGAACAGAAAAGGAAATTACTGTAAGTATGAAGTTAATTTCTTTTTTCTGTAGTGCTCCACATTGTCAGTGGGAAGTCATTACCACTGGGTTCTAAGAAGCAGTACCCGGACCAAGCGGGAGGGGGAAGAATATAATCCCATGTGTCAGACAAGACAATACTGTAACAGATTACCTATGAACTGCTGCTTGTAATACTCTGCAAACAAAAGCTGCATCACTAGGGCTCTGAACATGCAATTTGTAGTGTTTGGTGAAGGTGTGGACGGAAGACCATGTGGCGGTCTTGCATAGCTCTTAAACAGATGCCTCACCCCTCTCCACCCAGGAAGTTGCCATCGTCCTGGTGGAGTGAGTTTTGATAAGGGCCGGAGGCCATCTAACCTGTGCAACTCCTTCTCCTTTGGAAGAGATGGTTGCGGACAAAAGGATGGAATACCTATTTCCTGATTCACATGGAAGGCTGAGGGCACTTTTGGAATGAAAAACGGGACTGTTCTGAGAACCACCTTGTCTTTATGCTTACTAAGGTATGGTTCCTTGTGCAGTAAGGCCTGGAGCTCACTAATCCTCCTCGCTGAGCACATAGCCACCAGAAAACGCACTTTGTAAGTCATTGCATCCAGTAGAACGGATGACATTGGTTCGAAAGGCTCCTTACAAAGAGCATTAAAAACCATGTTCAGATCCCATGGTGGAACTAGCAGCATGTAAAAAAATGAATTCTAGGGACGTGGCTATGTTGTTCAATCCACACTTACTGGCAGGTTTCTTGCTGCTTTAAATCTTGCCGGCAGGTCTTCAGGCTGGCTCCTCCCACCCACCCGGGTGGTAAAAACTCTCGGCTCCGCCCCATGATTCCAGATCATCCTTACCGCTTGGAAGCTCAGGTTCCCTCCTTTGTGCTCTGTGTTTTAGGCCTGGATCCAAACTCTTCGGTTAATCCGAAACTTACTTTAAAATTTACAAGACTTTGGTCTTTATCTTCCCTCGCGGCTACGATGGACAATCGACTCCGGTTTCGTTGGTGCCCTGTGAATCAAGTGTCCCCGGACTGATCCGCACTCCGTGCGTTTATTGCCTTGTATTCTGCCATGACTCAGAGGCTTGTGAGTTGTGCAAATCCGTTTCGGCTTCGGTCTTGGAGGACCGTGCTGCCCAATTGCTGTTGGGGCGACCCGGAAAACATTATCCTCCAGTCAAGTTGAGGGAGGCCCATTGGGTGGTGTCCGTGGCTGCGGGCTCGGCTGAACAGCTGGAGCAGATGATCGCCCTCGGAGGAGGCGGCCCAGGCCGCATCATCATTATCACCATCCTCGGTCGCGGCATTTATCCCGCTCTCCTTGGGCTCCTCCTACACAGCTTCTTTCAAGAAGCTTTGCCAGTCCCTCTCCACCAAGGGAGAAGGGCCTTCGGGACATTCCTCTCAGTCCAAAAAGAAGGACCCCAAAGGTGTAAGTCCCACTGTCGACATTCGTGGGAGCGGAAGAGGTCCCCTTCCCCGGATAGTCGACACTCTACTTCGGTTGAGGTTGCGACTAAGGCTGCTGGCTTCGCGGTGTCCCCCTCAGGTCAGCCGGCCGAGACACTCGTTGACGCAGTCGAGAGTTTTCTCGACCGGAGAAGCAGACAACCCTTTTTCACTGGTTCCCCTGGTGGAAACCGAGGACTTGCCTGTGCCTCCTGTGCCGGAGTCCCCGGTTAAGGTCCCTGAACCGAGGGAGGAGTGGGTTTCCCCCGCCCCCTCTCAGACCCACCCTCGGAAACACCAACGGTCTCGGTCCTCTTCCTGGTCCAGCCGCTCCCGCAGAAGTCGGCTGTCTCTATCTCTGCACCGTGGAAAGCGTCAGCGCCGCTCATCCTCATCCTTTTCGTAGGATAGGCTCTGGCGCAAATTGCTTCGGCACTACGAGGATCAAATGTGGCAGCAACTCCTTTTGACTGGGGAATAAGCCGACTCCGTCGCCTTCCCTGGCCATTAAGTGGCTGTCACCGGAGCGGCCGAAACAACCCCTTGTAGTGGTTGAGGAGCCGAAGCTGGCACCGGTTGTTCGGCTGAAACCAGCTGCACCACCCATTGTGGTGGAACCTCCACCTCCACAACTGAAGACTGGGGCCCCGACCAAGGATTCTCGGTTGGGTCAGGGTTTGCCCCATAGGTTGTTGGTCACCCTCACTCCCGATCGACCTCTGCAGGTGGGTGGCTCAGGCGCTCGGCAGCTGTTCAGACTCCTCGAAGTCTGATGACAACTCCTTGTTCTCCAGACCTCTTGACTTGGAGTCCAGTGGGGGTCAGTTGGTGGACGAGAGCCCATCCTCGTTTCTTGGAATGCTTCGGCTCATCTCAGAGTCCACTGGGATGAAGCTCGAACCTGTTTCAAAACAGGCCAAGTATCCTGTCACAGAGATACTGGACCGAGGGGATTCCCCCACGGAGGTCTTTCCGGTGACCGAAGCCATTGTTGGCCCGGCCCTGGAGCTATGGCAGCGGCCAGCTTCTTGTCCAGCACTTTCGGCCAGGATGGCTCGGAAGTATGCAGTTCCCAACGGTTCACTCTCTGGTTTCTTGGAGCACCCCTCTGTGGAGGGGTTCGTGACCGACAGCGTTTTCTGGCGTTCCGGGAACGCTCAGGACGTGGACAAGCCTCCCGACAAGGAGTCCAAGAAGTTGGACTACTCCGGGCGGAAAGTTTATGCTGCTTCCTCCCTAGGCCTTCGTCAGGTCAGCTCAGCCATCCTGATGGCACACTTTTCAACCGCACTTTTAGGCTCCCTGGATGAGGTGATTCCTCATCTCCCGGCTGACCTCCAAACTACTGTCAAGCAGGTGCGGGATCAGGGAAGGGCGGTGGCCAAACAGCAGCTCCAGACTTCCCTGGACACCGCTGACTCGTGTGCCCGGTCAGTAGCGGCCACAGTGGCCATGCGCCGCAGAGCTTGGCTGCGGATCTCCACCTTCACGGCAGATACCCAGCACAAGTTGGCAGACGTTCCCTTCCTGGGTACCGACTTGTTCGGTCCTGTGGTTGAGGGGCATCTTCGGCGGATCGAGTGGTAGGAAAGGGTCTGCCTCTGGAATTCGAGCAGTCTCCACCCTATCGAGCCGTCGCCCCATGGGGGGCTACGGGGTCCGCAGCCTCTCTGTTGGCCCGTCGAGCCAACATTGCCCTGTTCCTCCAGAAGGAGGTGATTAGGGAGGTGGCGGATCCTCCATCAGACCCAGGGTTTGTGTCCAGGTACTTCCAGGTCCCAAAACGGACAGGGGGCTGGCGCCCCATTCTAGACCTACACGACCTGAACAAGTTCCTAAGGTCTCGAACCTTCAGGATGGTCACTGTGGCTCAGATCGTCCCATCCTTGGAACGAGGCGTGTGGTTCTGTTCTCTGAATCTTCAGGACGCGTTCTTTCACATCCCAATCCGTCCGTGCCACAAGCGATTCCTCCGCTTCAGAGCGGAGGGATCACTTTTCGAGTTCCGGGCCATGCCCTTCGGCCTCTCTCCAGCTCCCAGGGTCTTCACCAAATGCTTGTCAGTGGTGACAGCATTCCTGTGGCGCTGAAGGGTCCGGGTGTACCCTTACCTGGATGACTGGCTGATTGCAGCCTCTTCCAGGTCGGAAGTGGAGCAGTCCAGGGATCTGGCCCTCCAGGTCTGCTCTCAGATAGGCCTCCTCATCAACGAGGCCAAATCGGAACTCATGTCAACGCAGGCGATTCAGTTAATCGGGGCAGAGCTTGACTCTCTACGAGCCAGAGCATGGCCCCCGGCGGACAGGGCCGAGGTTCTTTCCTCCTTTGCCCAATCATTTCTGGTTGGGCAGTTGCCCCCTGCCCGGGACTTCCTGCGCCTCCTGGGCCTCATGGCAGCCTGCACCAGCGTGGTCCGTTGGGCCCGCTGGCACATGCGTCCCCTGCAGTGGGGACTGGCCCACCAGTGGTCACAGCGCTCCAGTCCTCTGGACCAGCAAGTGATAGTGACCCAGGAGATGGGGAACGCTCTCCAGTGGTGGATCTTTCCGGCTTATCTGCAGGAGGGTATCCTGTTTGTCCGCCCAACGCCAACGGTCACTCTTAATGACCGCCTCACTGATGGGTTGGGGTGCCCATCTGGGGGAGCTCAGAACGCATGGCCTCTGGTCCCCTCAGGAGTCTCGATGCCACATCAACCTGCTGGAGCTTCGGGCGGTCTGACTAGCTCTCACTGCCTTTGCTCCGTTTGTGCGGGTTCAAGTGTTCCAGGTCCAGACGGACAACACCACAACTATGCACTACCTAAATCGACAGGGCGGGACACGCTCCTTGCCTCTGTGCAAGGAAGCTCTCCGCACTTAGTTTCTTGTGAGCAGACTGGAGGCGGATCTCCTAGCCATTCATTTGGCGGGAGCCTCCAACACTCTGGCCGATGCCCTAAGCTGGATAGGTGCTGCATCTCACGAGTGGTCTCTGCTGCCGGAGGTAGTCGCGTTTGTTCTCCCACTAGGGCACCTCAGGTGGACCTATTGCCTCCATGGAGACACGAAGCTGAGGCTGTTTCATGCCCACCCCCTCAGCAGGGCTCGCTGCAGGGGATGCCTTCTCGAGGCCGTGGACCCCGGGCCTCTTCTACTCCTTTCCCCATTTCCCTTGATCCACAAGGTGGTTCTCAAGGTGAGGAGGGGCAAGGCGCAGGTGATTCTGGTAGCCCCAGACTGGCCCCGTCAGTTCTGGTATCCAGATCTCCTCAGCTTCAGGCTCCCGAGTCAGCTTCCAGCCCGCCCGGACCTGATCTCAGTTAGCCAGGGGAAGGTACTCCACCCGGATCTTCAGTCCCTGCACCTAACGGCCTGGTTCCTGAGCGGCTGGAGTTCCAGGCCTTGGGTCTTTCCGACGAGGTCCTCAACGTTGTTGAGGCATCCCGTAAGGAGTCGACCAGAAAATGCTATGCCTTCAAATGGAGGAGATTCTCCATTTGGTGTCAGGATAAGGGGTTGGACCCTTCCTCCTGTTCCTTGGCCAGCATTCTAGACTACCTATGGTCCTTTTCTCAGCTAGGGCTTCGGTCGACGACCCTTAAGGTGCACCTGGCAGCCATCTCTGCTTACCGGGCGCGGGCCGGAAAGCAGTCGGCGCAGGAAAAGGTGGTCGGGTGCTTTTTCAAAGGCCTTGATCACATATCCCCTCCGGTGCGAGAACCTCCACCTCCGTGGGATCTACTGATGGTATTGGCTAAGCTCAATGGCAAGCCATTCGAACCGATGCACGGGTAAGATATCTCCCATCTGTCGTGGAACACTGCCTTCTTGGTGGCTATTACATCAGCCAGAAGGATGGGAGAGCTCCAGGCGCTTTCCATAGAGTCTCCTTATCTGGTCTTCCACAGGGACAAGGTTGTCCTGCGCCTCCACCTGAAATTCCTTCCGAAGGTGGTGTCAAAGTTTCACCTTAACCAGGTGTTGACTCTGCCGGTGTTCTACCCCAATCACACCTCGGAGGCCGAATATAGGATACTTTGGACCCTAGAAGAGCGCTCTCTTATTATAAGGACGGCTGAAGTTTGGGGAGAGGTTCGCCGGCTGTTTGTCACCTGCGCTGAAGCCGCACCTGGCAGACCTGCAACCAAGCGGACGATAGGCAGGTGGGTCACCTCCTGCATAGATCTCTGCTATAGGTTGGCGGGCATGGAGCCTCCCGGAGGGCTAAGAGCTCATTCTACCTGCCTTACCACTGCTTCTGTCGCTGCTTCTAGGGACGTCCCTATCCAGGAAATCTGCAGGGCTGCTACCTGGAAGTCAGCACACACCTTCATTACCTACTACCACATCGACCTTGAGTCACGCCGGGATGCTGGTTTTGGGACCTCGGTTCGCCAGTCCTTATTCCCCAAGTAAGTATCGGGGGTGTGCTCCTTGCCTTCCTCCTCCCGGAGAACTGCTAGGAGTCTGCCAGTAAGTGTGGCTAGAACAACATATCCACGTCCCTAGAAATGAGGTTACTCACCTGTAACAGGAGTTCTAGGAGTGGTATATGTGTTTATCCACACAACCCACCGACCTCCTGGCCCGCGCAATCTGGCTTCCAGCGGGCTAGATCTGGCGTCTTGGGGTGGAGCCGAGAGTTTTACCACCCGGGTGGGTGGGAGGAGCCAACTTGAAGACCTTCCGGCAAGATTTAAAGCGGCAAGGAACCTGCCAGTAAGTGTGGATGAACAACATATACCACTCCTAGAACTCCTGTTACAGGTGAGTAGCCTGTATTTACCTCTCTGTTCGTCCCCAGAGAGATGCCCAAAGATGCTCAGAGTGTGGAGACCTGGCCTCTTGAGTGCTCAGGGCCAAACCCTTCTCCACGCCTTCCTGCAAGAAGTCCAGGATCTGTGGAAGTGAAGCCTTGGAAGGGCGGATCTCCTTCTGCCTGACCCATGACGAAAAGGTGGACCATACACGGGCGTAAGCTGCAGAGGCGGAAGATTTCTTTGCAGCCATCAGAGTAGCCACTAATTCTGTGGAAAAATCTAGTTTTAGGAGTCTCTCCCCTTTCAGAAACCAGGCCGTAAGCTGCATTGTCCCTGGGTTTGGGTGCAGAATGGGACCCTGAAACAGAAGGTCTCTCTGCACTAGAAGGTGAAAAGGTGCTTGTCGAACTAGATTCACTAGATCTGAGAACCATGGTCTTCTTGGCCAATCCGGAGCTGTTAGAAGAAAACTTTCTCTTGAGTGTCTTGTCCTTTGTACGATCCTGAGAAGAAGTAGCAGCAGAGGGAACACAGAAGCTCTGTTGAAGGTCCACTTCTAGGACAGAGTGTCCACTGCCATAGCTTCCGGACAGCGATAATGGCTGCAAAAACTTGGGAGTCTGAGCACTGTAACTGGGGGCAAACAGATGGATCTGAGGCTGGCCAAACCTTTTGCACAGGCTGTCGAACACTTCCGGGTTCAACCTCCACTCACCAGATGAACATTTTCACGTCTTAGCCAGTCTGCTTGAATGTTCAACTCTCCTGCTAGGTGGACTGCTGACAGAGAAGAAAAAATTACTCACCTTAGTAATTGCTTTTCTTCTCATGGAGTCTTGCTATATTATAACAATAGCAGTCAGCCACTGCAGCTGAACTGCCCCGGAGAGGAAGGAGTTAACTCCAGAAGATCTGGAGTTCTACAGCGCGAGGGCGCTGTGCCCAAAGCTCTATCTGGCAGTTTCAAATGAAACTGTCAGATCTTTACGAAGCTAACATCAAAGGACGGAAAGTCTGTGTGGAAAAAACTACACTAGCCCATGGCTACCTACTAGTAGTAATAACAACAATATAAAGAACAAAGAAACACTCAGAGCCATAATAACAAAAATTGATGGTATTATGGTTCGTTTTACCACCCTTGACAAGCAATATATGAACTCCCCCTTCCCCAAAGACTCAAGTCCAGGAAGGGGCAATATAAATAACCTAAATGAAACAATCTAGATCCCTAACCCAAAGAAAGAGGGTAAGGAAAAACTACAATGGCATGACACAGTGCTTGCACCAATTAGCCACCCCTACCCAAGTAGAAGTTCTGAGAGGGGCAGGAGGGGTGGAAATAGACATAGCAAGACTCCATGAGAAGAAAAGCAAATTACTAAGGTGAGTAATTTTTCTTCAAACACCATGAAGTCTTGCTATATTATAACAATAACAGATACACAGCAGTACCTCCATGGAGGAGGGTCAGAACCTACTTAGGAAATAGGCTCTGAAGCACAGCTGTGCCAAACCGAGCATCTCTCCTGGACTGGACATCCAGGGAATAAGGCTTGGTAAAGGTGTGAACTGTCTTCCAGGTAGCAGCTTGACAAATCTCCAGAATGGGGATGTCTCTAGCAGCCGCTAGAGACGCAGCTGCACCCCTGGTGGAGTGGGCCCTCAATCCTGAGGGGGGTACTCTACCCAGTTTCTGATAACAGAATTGGATACAAGAAACAATCCACCTTGCAATTGTTTCCCTTTGCCAACCTCGCCATAGGTAAGAAAGAGTTGGAGGGATTCGAACCTATGACCTCTGGTGCGCTCTAAATAGTAGCTTAAGGCTCTTTGACATCCAAGCTGTGCAGTCTCCTCTCACCTGAGGAAGAATGCTCAGTGAAAATACTGGAGAGAGAGAGATTGATTCAGGTGGAAATCAGGAACCACCTTAGGCAAAACTTTCTATTAGTCCTAAGGACTACCTTATCTCTGTGGAAAGAGATAAAATCTTCTTCCACTGACAGGGCCTGTAGCTCACTTATCGTCTGGCAGAGGTGATGGCTACTAGGAAGCGGCTTTCCAAGTTAAATACTTGAGCTCTGCAGAAGACAGAGGCTCAAGGGGGTTACATTAACTGAGCAATGCAAATATTCAGGTCCCAGGGCGGAGCTGGTTCCCGAAAGGAGGGCTAGTATGAAGCAACCTTTAAAACTTGGAGAACACCGGTGAGAAGAAAGGGAGGCAGGCTTCCTGCTGACACAAAAGCAGAGACAGCTGCCAGATGAACCTTCAGGGTAGCTGGTCTAAGGCCCAGGAATTCAGATGGACCAAATAGTCCAGTAGAATGGGAAGATCAGCAGATTCTGGGATAATCTGCCTCTCAGAGCACCAGATGGAAAACCTCTTCCACTTAGAATTATAAGTGGCCCTAGTGGAAGGCTTCCTTAAGCCTTTAAAATATCCATGACACCTTGAGAAAGGTGTAAGTCAACAAATTCTAGCTCCTCAAGAGCCAAGCCTTGAGGTGGAGAGGTTTGAGGTCCGGATACCACACTCTCCCCTGTGCACAGGCCAGTAAGTCGTGGACTCTGGCAGGCTCAGGGCAGGGTGGACTGCCAGGACAGGAGCAGAGGTACCAGGGCTGTCTGGCCCAATCTGGGGCAATCAGAATCACTCTGCAAGGTTGAGATCTGATTTTTACTAGTACCCTGAAAAGGAGAGGAAAGGGGGGAAAGGCATACAGGAACTTCCCTTTCCAGTCCAACAGAAAGGCGTCCAGAGGGACTGAGCCCAGAACCGGAGGCTTGCAACAGAAAAGAGGAAGTTGGTGGTTGTGTGGGGCTGCGAAAAGATGTATCTGAGGAGTGCCCCATCTGGCAAAGACAGACCCCAGCACTTGTGGATTCAGAGCCCATTCGTGATGGCCCTGAGAAATTCTGCTGAGGGCGTCCGCCAGGACATTGTCCTTCCTGGGAGATGAACCGCTATCAGGGAGGTGTTCAGGAGTAAGCCAGAGACCACAACTTCATTGCTTGATGCACAAGGCTGAAGACCGAGTGCCCTTGCTTGTTGATGTACCACATTGTGGTGGTATTGTCTGTCCTGACTTGAACCACTTTGTTCTGGACAGAATCTGAAAACACCGAAGAGCTAAAAGACAGCTCTGAGTTCCAAAAGATTGATGTGGGCAGAGACTCCTGAGGAGACCATACCCCTGAGTGGCAAGGTCGCCCAGGTGAGCCCCCCACCCTAACAGGGAGGCATCCGTGGTGAGGGTGAGGGAGTGAGAAATGGGAATGAAGGGAACCCCCTGTCTTAAATTGCTCTGGACCTGCCACCAGTGGAGGGCTAGGATCAGAGTTTGAGTAACTGGGACCAACTTGGTAAGGGGGTCCTTCCTTTGAGACCAATAGGCCCTCAAATGGAACTGAATGTCCCTCATCTGGAATCTTGCTCCCTGCACGACAGCTGTGGAAGCAGCCATGTGCCAGAGGAGTTGCAGAAAATGCCTTGCTGGTCGAGAGACCCGCAGGGTAAAGGAGGATGCCAGGGCGATGAGTCTGTCCACCCTTTCCGAGGGAAGAAAAGCCCTGGCTAACCTTGTGTTCAATTCTGCGCCTATGAAAGTTAGGACCTGAACTGGTTCCAGAACTGACTTTAGTAAGTTTAGCAGGAATCCCAGGGAAGTGAGAAGCTGCTGGGTGACTTGCAAGTGGGATTTCACCTGACCTGGAGACTGACCCACAATGAGCCAGTCGTCCAGGTAGGGAAACACAGCAACCCCTTGCCTTCTTAAGTGAGCCACTACTACAGCGAGACATTTTGTGAATACCCTTGGCGCAGAGGTAAGGCCGAAGGGCATTGCCCTGAACTGGTAGTGGCCTGAGGGCAGTTCGAACCTGAGGTACTTTCGGTGAGAAGGCCTGATCAGAACATGAAAATAGGCATCCTTGAGGTCCAGGGAAGCTAGCCAGTCCCCTGGCCTTAGGGAAGGCAATATCATTGCCAGAGTCAACATTTTGAACTTTGGTTTCAACAGATGCTTGTTCAAGTATCTTAAATCTAGAATGGGCCGCCATTCTCCTGTCTTTTGGGGTAAGAAAGTATCTTGAATAAAGCCCCTTGCCCTGATGGCAAGGAGGAACCCTTGCAGTCCAGCAGAGCAGAAACCTCTGCTTCCAAAGCAAGGGCTTCTGAAGGATTTGCAGGTGGAAAATGCCTGGCTCTCATCTTTGGAAAGTGTTTGAAGCTGAGAACCAGACCCTGGCCTATTACCTCCAGAACCCATCTGTCCGTAGTTAGGGACAGCCAGTTCCGCTGAAATAGGCCAACCTGCCCCCACTGGTACAGGAGAATCTGCCCTGACACCCCATCAGGGTGCCTGCTTAGCAGCAGCCTTAGGCTGAGGGGAGGCAGTCTGCTTGTGCCACGTCTACCTGCCTCTGAAGAAACCCCTCTGCGAGACAGCAGAGAGGCTTGAAATTGGTAAAAGGCCTGGAAAAGGGCCTCCCTACCTCTGGGAGCATGCCTTTGTGGCATGGCATGCTTCTCCTTAGCCTGGGCACTTTTGTAGGTAGTTCTGTATTCATCCATCTTTTTCATATAGTTTTCTGTTTGCTCCCCAAAGAGAATTTCCCACTACAGGAAAATCCATAGCCTTTGACTGGGTATCTTGGGACAGATTAGTGCATCTGAGCCATGCCAACCTACGGAAGCTACAGAAGTGGCCATGACCCTAGAAGAAACATCATTAACATCAACAGCAGTATGAAATTGAACTTTAGAGGCTTCAATGCCATCAGCAGCCACCTGTTCCAACTCACTAGCCAGCTGGCCATGGGCCTGCTTGGCTAACTGCAATACTGTGTCCCACCTAGATTTCTGATATCTAGCTACATAAGCATATAATTTGCCTGCCTGAGTCCCAAAGAAGCTGCCATATACTGTTTCTTCGCCATGGCATCAGTCTTCCTGGAATCCTTATCAGGAGGATGTGAGGCCAGAGGAATATTAGCCTTGTCACAGGCTGCAGCTTGTACCACACCTACATGACTACACTGCTCAAGTAAGGAAGTCTGTATCCGAGCCTGACAAAGTATACCTTCTGTCCATTTTTTATCTACAGGAGGGACAGAATGAGGATTTTTAAAATCTTTGTTGTTTGCCTCTAAATGACTTATGCAAAGGAATAGACAACATCCTAGACTCTGGAATATCCATCATTTCACATAATCAGGCTCCTCTTGCTCATCCACAGCCTCCTCTAAAGGAAGCTGGAGGTTTCTGTAACCTTTGTAAAAAAATAAAGAAAGAAGGAGACTCAGACAGAATAGGAGGAGATTCTAAAGGTCTGTCTGGAGAATGTCCGGTTCAATGGGCACGTCAGACCCCCAGCCACACATATATTGATCAAATTCCTCCTCCCTCCTGTGGTTCATAAAATCCTCAACTTCAAAATCCTGAACCACTGGGACTGAACGAACCAACCTTTTACCAGCTGTTGGTGGTTCTACAGATCCCTGAGACAGAGTGACTGGACAATCTGAATGGCTTTAGCTATCTCTGCAGCAGTTGGAGACACAATTTTGGACTCCAGACCTACTGATTTCTTTGTCTTTTTACTTGGGACTGGTTCCTCTGAACCAGCCTTCCTTTTGCCCGAGGAAGTCTCGCCCTGGTCAGAGGGCACTCCCTCTGGTCCAGTGGGTACTGGACCGGGCTGGCCATCCGGGTCAGCGGACTTTTTGGCCTCTCGTTCCCTGAGCCGGCCCAATCTCTTCTCCAGGGTGGCTGCAGGGAAATTTTTACACACCTGGCAGTCTGACAGGAGGTGGTCAGCCCCCAGACAATAAACACAAGTGGTGTGTGGGTCCAGCCTTAGCAAAGCGTCCCCACAGACATCACAGTGTTGAAACCCAGTGGGCCGGTTTTCTTTTGGGTTTCTCAGACATAATGCCAGCCCTAACCAAAACTTGCCATTTTGATGGCAGTGCCAAGCAAGACACCCTTATCGGTTCCTAACGTGTCACGGGTATTTGAAAAAAGTTATAATTCCGTTTTTTTAGAACCGATAAGAACCGGAACCGCTCTAAAACCCACTGTACACTTTTAAAATGCAGAAAAAACCAACCGATCGGTTCAAAACCGAACCGATAATTAATTTTCCACACAGACTTAAATTTTAGTACTTACGGTTACCAGATAGAGCTTTAAAACCGAAATGCGGTAAAAATAATAACTTTTGCTGGTTCAAATGAACCGAAAAATACTCGCTTGAACCGAGAATGAACCGAGCTGAAGGAGCTGATCTCCGGAGCGACTGTTCAGTGAAGCAGAGTAAAGAATCTGACAGTTTCATTTGAAACTGCCAGATAGAGCTTTGGGCACAGCGCCCTCGCGCTGTAGAACTCCAGATCTTCTGGAGTTAACTCCTTCCTCTCCGGGGCAGTTCAGCTGCAGTGGCTGACTGCTATTGTTATAATATAGCAAGACTTCATGGTGTTTGAAGATTCTCCTCTGACCACCTGAAAAGATTGGAGGCTTCTTTTATCATCTCTCTGCTCTTTGTGACTCCTGATTGTTTATGTATGCCACTGTGACAGCATTGTCTGGCCTTATTTTCACCATTTTTGACTGCAGCCGATTTTGAAAATGATGAAGGACTAGGTGGACTGCCCACATATCCAGAACATTTATATGGAGATGTTATTCCTGGACTACTCAAGTCCCCTGTGTGGGAAGTTGATTCAGGACTGCTTCCCAACTGTGCAGACTGGCATCCGTTAAAATCAGTTCTGGGGAAGTTTCAGTAGGACCCCTTTGCTCAGGTTTTCCACACTCAGCCACCAACTCGGGGAGTGACGTAGCTGAGAGGAAAGGGCGAGTGGCTTGATTATCTTCCGATGTCTGATCCCAGGCTGTCAGCAATCCCGTTTGCAGGGTTTGCATATGAAGATGAGCCCAGGGGACTAGATCTATTGCTTCCGTCATGGGACTTAGGATGTATAGTATGCTGAGGCCGATGGCTGAGCCACTGAACTTCCTTCAAGAGAGTGTCTGTCCGAGATGACAGGACAACCCTCCCTTGTTTCATGTTGAAGACTGCCCCAGGTGCTCCAAGGTCTGAGATCGTTCGAGAGAACTCTTCTCCCTGTTCACCGCCCAGCCATGGGATTTGAGCATCTCCAGTGACCTGAGCACTGACTTTCTTGCCAAGGACAACGTTGGTGTGTGGATGATAAGATCGTCCAGATAAGGATAGACGTGATGCCCTTCCTTCTGAAGTTGAGCCACTAGGACTATCGGCACCTTCGAGAAGACCCTGGGGGCTGTCACAAGGCCGAAGGGAAGTGCCCTGTACTGGAAATGCTGACCCAGTATTAAGAACCTGAGATGCTTCTGGCGTGACTGACAGATAGGAATGTAAAGGTAGGCGTCCGTCAGATCTGTCAACGCTAGGAAGTCCCCCCAGCTGAACCACATGAATAATTGACCGCAGTGACTCCATCTTGAATGTCATGTGGTGCACCAACCTGCTCAGATGCTTCAGATCCAAAATGGGCCTGAAGCCCCCCAACCTATTTTTTTTGGACCTACTAAGTAGATGGAGTAGAATCCCTGACCTTGCTCGTTTAGGACAGGAATTATTGCTCCGATTTGAATGAGGTGACTCAGAGTCTCTGACACCGCCTGTCTCTTTGCAGCGTCCTTGGAGACCAGAGGTGGTAAAAATTGCCCCCTTGAGGGAATTAAGAACTCTTATCACATATCCTAGTGCTAGGATTTCCAAAACCCACGTGTCTGACATTGTTTGGGCCCATCTTGAGTAAAAGTCCTGTAGTCTTCCACCAAGGGAAGGGGAGGCAGGGATGGGTCTGCATACCCTCATTGTGAGGTACTGGGCTTTTGGCTTGGGCCTTCTCCATGGTGTTTGGCCAGGTCTCCTCTGTTACTGTAACCCTTGTTATCGGAATAGGCTCCTCTATGTCTCTGGTTACTGAAGTTCCAAAAGGGACAAAAACCTCCCGAAACTGGGCACGCTGGCTGTTAACCTTGACCCCTCTGAAGTGAGGTAGTCTTACACTGTTGTCTTGACTCTGGAAGATGACCCTTTTTGTCCTGGAACGCCTTCAAAATGGCATCCAGGCCGGAACCAAACAGCAGACTTCCCTCAAAGGGTAGGTTAGAGTCTAGACTTTGAAGCTTGATCAGCAACCCAGTGCCTCAGCCATACACCCTGCATGGCTGACACAATATGATGGGCCGACTTGTGCAAGTTCTCCACTGTAGAATCACCAAGAAAGGTGGAGGCCATGGCAATTAATTGCAAAATGCTTGCCCCTTCCGAATTTGGCGGGACGAAGCTGCCCAGGGTAGAGTCCCACAAGTTTAAGGCTCTGGCAACAATAAAGGAAGCATATGCGGTACAAAGGTTTGTACTGTTTGAAACAAAGGCCCTCCTACTATATGCAGCATCCACTCACTTGTTGTGTGACTCTGACAAGGCCAGAGAACCCTCGCTAGAGATGGTGGTGTGCTTGACTGAATTATACACTGCCTTGCCTGCCAGCGTGGGCTTCCCACCTGCAGTATTTTTCCTCTAAAAAGGAAAAGGGCCATCTTTTTGGTTTTGGAAGATATTTTCTCTGATCCACACTTGCCCATTCTTGTTTAATAATCTGGTCACTGTGACTAAAACTTGAAAAACATTTAGGAGCAGAGGAGGGCACAGACAGAATTGGATTAATATCCACTGTCTCTGCAGACTGCTCGTCCTTGAGTTGCAAGGATCTATATGCCTCGGCTATCAAAAAAGACAGACTTGTCAAACAGAGGAAGTATAGGAATCCGTGACCTGGGTTCCATCTACTCTTTCTTCTCCTCCTCATCAGAGGGGACGTCCTCTTCGTTAGTAAGCAAATCCTCATCCTGACCCACTAAGTGTTCAGGGTTGTGGTCTGCTTGCTTATCTGTCTCTGCAGCCTCATTTTGCTGCAACGTACCTGGATGTGCGTTTGTGGCCCCCCCCCCCGCCGACCTGAGGGGCCCGGTTTGGCATTGGATGTGTCTGCTGGGATATCCTGTGAGACATCAGGGCTCAGAAGCTCACCACGGAGCAATAGCAGAGATTTTCGCAATTCTGCTTTGCCACTGCCAACTTGAAGAACCAGGTACCCCCTCCTCACCTGGAGGACCGGCTGGGGGGGACCGTTGGAGAAATGTGCTGGGAAACACAATGAGGACAATAGGAACCTATGGGGCAGAGGCTCATCACCCTTTTGCAGGTCTTAATGGTCTCTGATAAGCCATGGTGCCAAGAGACAGTCCTGTTTATAAATATGCAAATGTCGCGAAATAATTATCTTGCTGATACTGAAAATTCGTATGAGCTGTTAACAGGTTAATCATATGTGTGCGCGACCTTGCGTGCATGGCAATCCAGTAGCGCTATAGAAGAATGTAGTCTGCATCAAGATGCATATGCGCACGATCACCACGCAGCTTTCATGCACTTTTTCTCACAGTTGTGTCAAAAATAGACGCAGTTTGTGTCACGGTAGATGCACTTTGTGGCAACCGATGTTGCGAGAAGGCAAGCTTGTGAAAACCCAGCAAAGAAGAGTGCGCCAAACTGCCGCAGGACTTGTGATGGTAGCACGGGTGTTCAGGAGGCTGAGGTAAAAGACGTAATCGAGCCTTCTGAACTACAAAGTACAACAAACAAAAACAATACAACCATGTTTTCTGTGTGTGTGTTTTTTTTTTTTGTTTGTTTTTTTAACAGCAGCATCCGTGCATCCTGAACTGGGTTTGGGCGGCGGCGTGAGGGAACAAACTCATGGCAGGTTAGTCAGTTGGAAAGCCGCAGCTTAACAGGCACGTTTTTAATTTAGGAGTGCTCTATAGAACCAGGAAGCCCCAAGCTGCTATGCAGAATTGCAGCCCCAACTGAAAATCTTACATTCTTGAGAGAAGGTAGACAAGTTGCTTCCCCTAAGACTAGGACAACTTAACTGGGTCATTGCTGCTGCTTGGAATCCTCATATGCCCAGCATTCTAAAGCTTGGGCTGTGCCCTCCCCCTGGTGGGGGTGCATGCACTATACCCGGTGGTAATTACTTCCCATTGACAATGTGGAGCACTACAGAATTATTTTTGATAGTTCCTAAAGGGATTAAAGATCCTGCAGTCTGATATTTACTAGGTATTCTTCTTTTAATGGTGGAGAAATGTATAACTAAACTTTGGCTTACGACAGCTATACCAGTGGTAGATGAATGGATCTCCTTGATCAACACAACCTACACAGTAGAAATGCTGACTTGTGCTATTTGATCTCGAGGAATAGGTTGTCCTGGTGGTTTTTATCTGTTATGGCCAGAGACCCTGCTTTTGTCTCCTGACTAGATTTTCTTATTGGTACTTTAGTTGACTACCCGAGCCCATGCACCACTACCGGTATTGTCACTATGTCACCTGTCTTCTTTTACCATTGCAATCCTGGGTTTATAATATGTATTGCACACTAGGACTTGGTTTGACCCTTTGAGATGTATTTCTGCCCTCTTGCTTGCACTGTTTTGCATGTACTGTTTTCTTTCTCTTTGTTCAAAAAGTTAACAAAATATGATTATATAAAAAAAAAAAAAAAAAAAAGAATGAATGGGGATTGTCGACCCATTTTGGACCAGTCAGTCTTACCTCAGTAGTCTGCAAGATTATGGAGGCACTCCTTAAGGAAAGGATAGTGCAACACCTGGAATCCATAGGGGCACAGGATCCAAGACAGCATGGGTTTACAAAAGGAAGGTCCTGTCAAACTAGTCTCATAGATTTCTTTGACTGGGTAACCAGAGTGGTGGACCAAGGGAGAGCAATTGATGTCGCCTACCTTGACTTCAGCAAAGCTTTTGACACTGTTCCACGTAGAAGATTGATAAATAAGCTGGGTAGGCTTGGGGTGGGCCAGAAGTTGGTCAACTGGGTGGCAAACTGGTTGACAGGCAGAAAACGGAGTGGTGGTAAATGGTATACAGTCAGAAGAGATGCAAGTCACAAGTGGGGTACCTCAGGGATCAGTCCTGGGGCCAGTTCTGTTCAGTATCTTCATTAGTGACTTTGCAGATGGACTAGAGGGTAAGGTTTGTCTGTTTGCAGATGACACCAAGATCTGCAACAGAGTAGATGATCCAGATGGGGTGGGCAGAATGAGAAGAGATCTGGATAAACTAGCAAAATGGTCAGAAGAGTGGCAACTGGCATTAAATGCAAAGAAGTGCAAGATCATGCACATAGGGAAGAGAAACCCTGAAGCCAGCTATAGGCTGGGAGGGGAGTTGCTGGCAGTCACAAAGGAAGAAAGAGACTTGGGCATCATCATCACGGATGACCTGAAATCATCCAAGCAGACCTCTAAAGCAGTAGGTAAGGCTAGGGGGGTGTTGGGGTGTATTGGTAGGGGTATCACAAGTCGTAAGAGGGAGGTAATAATCCCTCTTTACAAGACACTGGTTAGGCCCCATCTGGAGTACTGCGTGCAGTACTGGAGGCCACACCTTCACAAGGACATTAACCAAATTGAGGCAGTCCAGAGAAGGGCAACCAAAATGGTGCAGGGACTGTATCAGAAGAAATATGAGGACAGATTAACTGAGCTCAGTATGTATACCCTTGAGCAAAGGAGGGAGGGAGAGAGGTGATATGATCGAAACATTCAAACACCTTAAGGGCATTAACAAGGTGAAAGAGTCTAACATGTTTAAATATAAGAAAAATAGCAGGACAAGAGGACACAGCATGAGACTAGAGGGGGGCCGATTAAGGGGGAATGTGAGGAAATTCTTTTTCACAGAAAGGGTGGTGGATGCATGGAATGGCCTACCTCAGGAAGTGGTGGCTATGAATACAGTGCAGGGCTTCAAACAGGCATGGGATAGGCATAAGGGAGCAATACAGATGAGTATGAATAGATAGGCCACTGACAGAGCAAAGGTCAATGGCACATTTATAAGGTAGAAAAAGAAATGGGCAGACTGGATGGGCCTTGTGGTCCTTATCTGCCGTCAACTTCTATGTTTCCATGTATTTGAGAGAGGACAAATTCAAGATCACTCTGTCCACAGTGATAGCATCTCTACAACAAGGAGACTGGATGGGATCTCTGGACCTGAAAGACATGTATTTCCACATCAGTCACAGGAAATATTTAAGGTTCAGGCTACCATCTGGTCCCTGTCAGTTCACAGCCCTCCCTTTTGGCCTCCCATCTGCTCCCAGGGTGTTCACAAAGTGCTTAGCCATAGTGGCAGCACATGTCGTGTGGCAGGGAGTTGATGGTCTTTTCTTACCTAGATGACTGGCTAGTCACACCAGCAAGTCAAGGAATCTTTACAGCTAATCCAGAGCACTTTGGGGACACTGGGATTTATTATAAATACCCCAGAGTCCCAGACAGAACCAGTGCTGGTGTTGGAGTTCATAGAAGCAGAGCTAGATGCAATCAAGGGCAAAGCTTTCCTACCCCAAGAGAGAATGGAAAGTCTCCTAAACCTGGCAAACACGTTCGTCCCAGGCTAACCCAGACCAGCAAGGCATTGCCTTCAACTCTTGGGTCATATGACCTCCACCACAGTCATGGTGCCGGGAGCCAGGTTTCAAATGAGAGATATCCAGTACCATTTAGGGGCCCATTGGTCCCAAAAGCGGCGCCCTCTTTCAAGGCTGGTGCCAGTGACAAAACCTCTGTTACAAGCTCTAGACTAGTGGAAAGAAAAGGACAGCCTCAGGAAGGGAATGCCCTTTCAACAGCGGTTCCCCACAGTGATCCTGACAACAGATACCTCCCTCCTAGGCTGGGGAGCCCACCTGAGTGACCTAACAATAAGTAAAGTGTTGTGTCCCCGGGAATCCAGAGAGCACATAAACCTCCTGGAGCTAAGGGCAGTTTTCCTTGCCCTCCATTCCTTTGCTCCCCACATAAGGGGCCAGTCCAAATCAGAACAGACAAACACCACTACCATGTATTACATCAGCAAGTAGGGAAGCACAAGATGATCCAAGCTATGCACAGAAGCCATGAAGATCTGGAATCTGGCTTATTCCATGAAAGTCTGGCTATCAGCAGTCCCATCTTCCAGGGAAAGACAATGTCTTGGTGGATTCCCTCAGCAGGATCAGCCAGGGGCATCACAAATGGTCTTTAAACAATCAGGTGCTGGCCACAATCTTCAGGAGATGGGGCACACCGAAACTAGACCTTTTCACTTCCAAAGAGAATTATCAGCTCTTGTTGCAGGCCTCCAGTAATGAGCTCAGTCCCTGTGGATGCCCTTACCCTGGACTGGTCAGAAATGTTCCTGTATGCCTTTCCTCTGTTGCTTCGAGTAATGAAATTAAGGAGCCAGCCTGCAACACTGATACTGGTGACCCCAGACTGGGCCAGGCAGCCCTAGTACCTCTTGCTCCTGGCCCTCTCCTCCAAACATCCCATTCGTCTCCCACCGAGACGCACTCTACTGACCATGTCTCAGGGCAGAGTAACCTTTCCGAACTTCATATCACAGCACCTCAAGGCCTGGTTCTTGAGGAGTTAGAGTACCCCAGCTTCCAATTCTCAGAGGAGGTCCTCAAGGTTCCCAGAAAACCTACTACCAGAAAGACATGTGCTTCCAAATGGAAAAGATTTTCCCTGTGGTGTGCTTCTAAGCAGCTCAGCCTTACAGGCAGATCGCCTATCCTATTGGACTGTTTGGTTCACTTACAAACCTCGGGCCTCAGGCCTTCAACCCGTGAAGTCCACCTGGCAGCTGTGTCTGTCTGTCTTTCAACAGGTAATGAGAAAGCGGTGGCTTCACACCCCATTTTCAAGAAATTCTGTAAGGGCTTGTTACATATGTATCCCCCTGTTAGGGAAGCAGTTTTTCCCTGGGATTTGAACTTGTGTATAGCCAGGCTCATGGAATCTCCCTTTGAGCCCATGGCCACTGTGTATCTGAAGTACAGTCAGTTCCGGTTGTATGCCTATGCTCCGGACTTTGGTAAAATGGGCATACAAGTGGAACGGGAATACTATTTTGCGATACACTCATAGCTGATATCAATCAGTAAAGACAAGACAACGAACTCTCCTTGTGTAAAAATGCAGTAAATACACTTTATACAAAAAAACATTCCATAACTGCATTTCATTAAAAGCTTAAAAGCAAACTCATTACATAACATGGTACTGTAATATCAAATTAATAAAGCACAACAGCAGTTTAAAATGCAATGCAGAGCGTCTGTTACTGTTCGTCAATGCTACAAGTAGCAGCGTTGCTTTCAGCAAGTCCCTCATTCACCTGAATAGCCTGCTTGTGTTCTCTGTTGAAAGCTGTTTTGTTTCTCTGCTTGCTTAACAGCTCTAACCATTTCTCAAAACTGTAAAACCATTCACATTCTTTCTGCTTCCTGGCTCAACATAGTGCCTGATTTTTCCCCACCATCTGCCATACCTCTGCAGTTGTAGCAGCAGGCTGTAGTTCCTCATCCTCGTAGTCTTCAATTCTAGTCATGTTTTGGCTTAGCATGTCCTCACAGATTTCCTCCTCGGTAACTCCGCCTGAGGTGGGTTCTTCCTCATCCACGTTGACTTAATCCACAAAGACTGCTTCCTGCATTCAGATTGGTGGTGCAACGATGTTGTCTGTATCCTGTGCTTCACCCCAGATTATCCCAGCTTTAATGAAAGTTTTGTATCATCTGTGGCTGGACCTCCTTCCAAGCATCGTGGGCTAGATGAATTGCGTTCAGGATTGTCACCTTCTGGGCTTTGTTGTTAAGCGTCTCCGTGGAGCAGTCTGTCATCCAAGAGCTGGCTCACAATGGATTTGTGGCAGTGAACTTTGAGATTGTGTATTACCCACAGATCCATTGGTTGGATCAGGGCAGTGCAGTTTGGTGGCAGGAAAATTAGATTGATGTATAAGTTTATGGGTTTGTGTGCTGAGCAGTTGTCGATTAACATTGCAATTTTACGCTTACGGAACCTCATCTTCTTGTTTAAGTCCTTTAGCCAGTCATGAAAGATTTTCGCCATCATCCAGGCATTTGAGTTGCTGTGGTATTGCACAGGCAGTGCCTCTGTTAGTGCCCTTGAAGCAACGTGGTTTTCTGGACTTACCGATGACTAGCAGAGGGAGGTTTTCATTTCCAGTACTGTTGGCACACACCATTATTGCAACACGGTCTTTTGCTTTTTTATATCCACCGGGGGTTTCAGTTCGAAATGACAGGGAGCCATCAGGAGTTGCTCTAAAAAATAAGGCGGTCTTGTCCCCATTGAAAATGTCAGCTGGGGCATAGTCCTGTAGTAAGGTGGGCGACACTGTTCTGATCCACTTCTTGGCAGCTGTTGTGTCATTCGCTTCCTGCTCACTGTGGAGCTTTCTTTAACAAATGCAGTTTCTTTCTTTCCATCTTGCGAGCCAACCCGCAGCTGGTTTGAATCAAACACCGAGTTACTGTGCAAGACTGCAGGCTTTCTCCATCAGAAGGTTGCCTGATAGTGGCACACCCCGGTCCCAAGAGGCAGTGAACTATCATAGGAGAGCTTCTACGACCTGCGGGTCCTTGCCTGCTTTTTTTTTTTGTTGTGTTGCAACTTCTGCTCCACTCCAACAAGATCTGCTCCTGATTCTTTAGGAGTCTCTCCACACTGGAGATGTTGACTCAATACTCAGCGGTAGGCTCATTCCTTGATACAAGGCTCTTTCCTTGATACACCTCGGCCCTAGGCAGACTCCGTCACTCCTTGAACAAAGCATGCCACCTCGTCCTCGGCTGTGATCAGCTCACCCATACATGCTCTCTATGTAATTCCACCAACTGGTTGAACCTCGACAATAGAATCCAGTTCCACACATGCCTTATGGCCAAAAAGATTGCCCTGGGACTCTCCCCATCTGGCCTCACCTCTATAATCCAACCGGCTCTGACTCCTAGAAACACACGTAGCTCAAGAAAGCAGCTCCTATCAGTCCCCAGGTGCTGAACCTTCCAATTCCAAAGGTCCTTCAGCTACAGGGCCCCCACCTGGGTGAACAGCCTGCCCAGAGCACTCACTAACGAAAACAGAATTGGCCCCTTCAGAACCCTTCTCAGAAACAATCTCCAGTCCTCCAACCCCTGCGACTGTCTCTGACCCTGCCCCCCCCCCCGACAAGGGCCTCTGGCCAGCTTCCCTATCTCTCTCACTCACCCTTTTTGCTTTCTGCACCTACCAGAATTACCTGTCCAACTCTAAATCTGGAGCCTTAATCTAAGCTACTTAGACCTATCCTAATGTGCCTTATGATCTGACTGCTAGCTTATATTGTACTCCCTGTAATTAGCCTGTCTGAATCCTGCTCTTGAATTTGTGATCACTGCTGTAGTGTTCTACTTTATGTGACATGGAGCCTTTGTAAATGAGTCTTGGACTCAAAGGAATTTTCTGAGTATGCAATAAATAAATAAAAATAAATATCAGCCTTCTCTATCAGCTCTGCTTTCTGAGCCAGTGACTGCATGTTTCGTTTACTTTTTTTTCCATTGCAAGAGTTGAACTGAGGCACTCAGCAAACACTGGAAATCTGCGGCAAGGTGTTAAGCTCTATTTAATCGCAAATTGCGACCGCTAAAAAGCAATTAAAGGAGTAGTCCACCCAGAATGTGCAAAAAACATATGTTATGTAGAGTGTTTTGATATGTATGTTAACTCCTAGTGTGTCCTTCCCTCTGTCTGCTATTTGGAGTTTTTTCTAAATTGCCTGCTAGCTGTATGGTAGTTTTATTACCCCTGGGGATCTCCATAACAAATAGTTTTATTGGCTTTTTTTCTCCCAGGATGCCCATGTCTCATGTAACAGTGATGTAGCCATGCCCTTAGATTTAGCATGTATTGCTTAAAATTAGTTTAGCAACAGCAGAGCTGTAACTTTTATTCAGGGAGCACAAATGGCAACAGTTAGTTTAGCAGATACCTGAGAGCAAGCTAACTGGGGTTTCTGTAAGACAACAGCTACTAAATAGCTGTAATTCATTATTTTTTTTTTATGTTAAAACACTCCTGCTAGCTAGACCTGATGCACAGAGAAAACAAAATAGTGAATCAGAGCTATTTAGTAGCTGTTATCTTACAGAAACTCCAGTTAGCTTACCTCAAGTATCTGCTAAACTAACTGTTGCCATTTGTGCCCCTGGATAAGAAGTTACAAGGCTCTGCTGTTGCTAAACTAATTTTAAAGCAATACACATGCTAAATCTAGGGCATATCACATCACTGTTACATGAGACAGGGACATCCTGGGAGAAAGAAAGCCAATAAAACTATTTGTTATGGAGTTCTCAGGGGTCGTAAAACTACCATACAGCTAGCAGGCAATTTAGGAAAAACTCCAAATAGCAGACAGAGGGAAGGACACACTAGGATTTAACATACATATCAAAACACTCTACATAACATATGTTTTTTCACATTCTGGGTGAACTACTCCTTTAACTAGCAGTTGACACCTAGCTAGGTAATCGGGACCAGCAATTTAGTCACCTTCTTGCCAAAATAAAAGGCATACAACCAAAACTACACAGGCATAGAAATGTAAAAATGATCATTATAGACATAGGAAAGGAATCTGGACCATGTAAAAATGGGCATACAACCGAAAAAGGCATATATCCGAATGGCATATGGTGGAATTGACTGTATGTTACTTGGAAGCCTGTCTTCTTGGTGGCCATAATTTCTGCCAGAAGGGTGTGCAAGCTGCAGGCCCTCTGCACTGACTCAAACTACATTATCTTCCACAGAGACGAGGTAGACCTTTGGTCTAATAGGAAATTCCTTCCTAAGGTGGTATCAGAGTTTCATTTGAACCAGTCTGTCACTCTTCCGGTCTTTTCTTTACAGCAAGGTCCAGTTCCAGTGAGCCAGAGGCTCAACATTCTGGACATTAAAAGGGCACTCGGTTTTTATCTGAACCACACTAAGGATCTCAGATCTTCCCTGTTGCAGCAGTTCTTTACATATGGTGAAATGGGCAGGGGTAGGCCAGCTTCTAAGAGGACCTGTCGCCTTCTGGTTAGTCTCCTGCATCCAGTTCTGCTACACTAAAACTAGCAAGCAGCTACCGCAAGGCCTCAGGGCACATACCACATGTGGCACTGCTGCCTTAGTGGCAGCTGCAAGGGATATTTCCTTGCTACAAATTTGTAAAGCAGCTACCTGGAAAATTGTACACACCTTTACAAAGCACTATTGCCTGGATGTGTAGTCCAGAAGGGATGCCAGGTTTGGCGCTGCTGTCTTGCAGTACCTTTTCTCTAAATAGGTTCTGTACCCAGCCTCCCAAGGTACAGCTTTGTAGTCCGCACAAGTTAAGCATAGTGAAGGGGGATTCCTGGTGTTTGAATTAAAAATTACTACCACAGTAATATTGCCTTTTCCAAGGGATCCCTCACTATGCTTAAACCTCCCACTCTGCCTCCCCTTCCAGAATCTGAAAAGGTTCTACATGAATTAGTGTTTGTCTAATTTTCACTTGCTTAAGCATTACTTGTTGTTCATTCACAATCAGTTTTTGCTGTGGGTTTTGCTTCAGTCTGCCATATCTTGGCCTGGGAGTCCAATCTTCTTTTGTTTTGATAATTTCTCATTTTTAGGCGTACTTTAGAATAGGTTAGTAAGGCTCGTGGCTACTGGCCTTTTGGCTTTGAAAAAATCTGACATTGTACTGCAGAATACAGCACCACCATAAGGCAGAGTTTGAAAATGCTTTCCATGTTTCTTCATTGGCATAAATTCCACTCTCTCCGGGGCAGCTCAACTTTCCAGGCTGATTGCACAAGTTAAGCATAGTGACGGATTCCTTGGAAGGAACAATATTATGGTAGGTAATTTTTTTCTTCTCTGATGCACACATGCCTCTATCCTTAGGAGAGGGAGTTGAAAATGAGGTAGCAGGCGAAGGAAACAGCGACCCATGTCTGTCTCGTATGGCCACTACAGTATTAGCCCCACCTCATGATTTAGAGGAAGTGATGTCGGTCCGGTCAGGGAGGAGCTTGCCAGGCCCCTTAGGACTGGGAGAGGAAGCAAGTCTCTAGATGTGCGAGCACCACAGAGCTTAAGTAAAGCAGCAACCCACAGGCACACTGGAAGAGGAGTATCTGTGGTTGTGGGTGGCAAGAACAGACTTGCAGGTATGATACTACACATAGATTTATCTTCTTTTTTTAGATGTACAAGACCAGTATCAATTTACTTGAAAAGAGGATATCAATCCAAACACATAACAGAAATAAGAACACAGACTTTTTAAAGAGAAAGTTTATTGTAAGCACTGCAGGCTATGGTTTGAAATTCTTTGTTTTTTCATTGTATTGTCTGTCTTGCAAAATACTATATACAAAAAAAAGACATGCAGCACAGAGACACACACACACACACACTATGCCCCAAGCTCCTCCGGCTCTCTGCCCCAGCTATTGTCACTCCACTTGCTCATCTTCTAAACCTCTCCTCCTCCTGCACCATCCCACTGGCCTGAAAAGTCTCACAAAGGGTACTACCCCATCTCAGGGGTGGTGATCCATCCTCCCTCGGCAACTACTGGCCTATATCTTTCCTTCCCTCCCTCGCTAAACTGAGTCTGTTCTAGGCTAGCAGGGTTCCTATCCTCTGCTGATACTCTCTCTCCCCTTTCCAGTCACTCAACCATCTCTTCTCTACTGCGGGTCTCAGATTCCATCCTTTCGGGGATGGACCAGGTTCACATCACCACTGCCATCTTTATCGATTTAGCGAAGGCTTTTGATTATGTATTCCACCCTCTCCTCCTAAACAAGCTGCACTCTGTTAGCTTGACTGTGCCTACTCTTAATTGGTTCAGCTTCTAACTCAGTGGCAGGCAGCAGCCAGTCCAAGTGGGTAATACCTTATCATCCCCACTCCCTATCCTTGCTGGGGTTCCTCAAGGGTCCATCCTTGGCCCCATCCTCTTCTCCCTCTTCATTAACGACCCCCCCTCCCCCCGGTCTGCTCTGTCTCTCACATCCACATGTATGCTGATGATACTTATGTGAACATCGCAGCCATCCAGGACCCTCTCCAGCATGACTTTAACAAAGTTCTAAGCTTGTTCCATGCCAACCAGCTCTGAGTAAACAAAAAAAACAGTCTCGATGACCTTTGGGACCAGACAAAAGTTGGCAAGGCTTCCGTCTGTCCCAGCACTCTCCACCCCTGATGGGCTTCCCTCTAGAGGTGTCCCTGCTTTTAAGTACCTTGATGGATTCTAATCTCGATTTCTCCACCCACATTGATGCAATCTACTCTAAGCTCTGCCCCAAAATTGAGCATTTTATACTGCAATAAAGACAGCCTTTCCCCTTCCTATCCGTCATGAGTTAGTACAGAAAACGATACTCCCGGTATTTGACTATGCTGACACAATCTGTGGCACTGCCCCTGCCATGTCCCTTGCCAGGCTTGACACCCTCCTAAGCTCCTCTTGCTTTGGTACCAGTTCCCCTTTTCGCACATATCATTGCTGTCTCTACTCTTCCCTCTCTATCACACCCCTAGCTCAGCGGAGACCGACTCATTGTTTCTTTCATCACCAATTACTAGTTTGGGACCCTTCCCTCCAATCCCTCCTCCTAGCCTCTGCGCTCTGGGGACTCCTTCTTCTCCCTTCCTCATCCCCACTCAACTTCTGGACAGGCTGCTTTCTGTCGCTTCCGTCTCCTCTGGAACCAGCTTTCCTCTGCTACTCGCCAAGCCTTCTCGCTCCCTGTCCTCAAACGCCTGCTTTGCCTCACTTCGACTGCCCCCTGTTCCTTCCTCTCTTCCTCCTTTACCACCTGCCTCATTCCCCTTCTTGGTCCTCTAAGCAGTCCTTTTGACTCATAAATCTGTGTGTATGATCTACTCATTATCTGTAATTTGACTCTTATTTCTTTGTCATAATTGAATTTGTTATGGCTTACTCTTCACTGTAGCACTGCTTTTATTCATTGTCACTTATGTACTGGTCCTTACCACTACATAAAGATTTTGTTTCTCCCTTTGTATGCATTTTCTTCTCCCATTTGCCCGGGTCACAACTGAAAATGAGCTTTGACTCAGTGTGCCTTTTCCAGTTACCAAAATTTTACTTGCAACTGGCTTGCAAGATAATGCTACTATATCACATGGTCTGATATATCACTCCTGTCTTGCAAAGTTGTCTGTCACAGTGGAATACTGAACCAATCGGAGAGCAGCATTAACAGTGCTGATGACATCACAGTAGCCATGTGCAGCACTGAAGCCATCAGATGAGACACTTTGTAGATTTAGTTGCTTTCTAGTTTGCATTTGTATTGCTTTGCTTCTTTTACGCTGAGCCATTAATCAGAGGGGCACAGTTTACATATTTTTTTTTTTTACTATGCTTTTTGTCCCAGCCAGCGTCAGGACATCTGCCCTAGTCACGGAACCTGCTGCCTCCAGCTCCCAAATGAGCCATGCTCCCCCCTGGCTAACCCCCCAGGGTGGGGTTGTGGCACCTGCCTGCCAAGGTGTCGCGGACATTGGTTCGGGTCGGAGGAACCGGCCTGGAAGGCAGTGAGGAGGGTGTCATGGAGGTGCTGGCTGGAGATTTTGCGCCCTGAAAGGACGTTGTTTTTCGTCGCGGGCGGGGACGTGCAATGACGTCCCACATCTGCCCTGCCCTCCTGGACATCCAGACGCCGGTTGCAGCGGATCCCTCGGCCTCCACCAGGGGTCCGTGGTGCACTGGACGTTCGTCCATCCATCTGCTCCGGCCGGCCCTCCAGCAACCCATATCTGTTCCCGAAGCCGGGTCGCCGGCATCGCATGTGGAAATCCAACTGCTGCGCCAACGGGCCGGCTTTACATTTTTTCTTTTATAGCTTTTTATCATTTCTATCACAAAAACACCTGTTGTACAAACCAAATACGACATGGGTGAGAGTGAGATAGTATAAATATCTTCATTGGCTGTACTTGACTTCTGACCGCACTCATGGCTTTACCACTCCTGGGGTCAGGTGATCAAGTATAGCTCGTGAAGATATTTCTGCTATCTCACTCTCACCCATGTCAGTGTGTGTGTGTGTGTGTGTATAGATATAAATAATTATATAAATATAAAGGCTTATGTATAGAAGATGGAGAGAAACAAAGATAGAATGTATGGGATGATGTGTATAACATAGAGAATAAAGTATGTGGTGGTGTGTGTGTGTGTGTGTGTGTGTGTGTGTGTGTATAGAGATTTTACACACACCTGAGTTGTGGTTTATGAAATGCATCCCATTAACGAGGTGTGTGTAACGAAGTATACACTAATTCATATTTTCTTTTATATAATTGCTGGGAGTGTTTCTCACCACAGCAATTATATAAAATAAAAAATACTTTGGTGTTCTAGCCACGGTCAGCCTGAAGCACGGTCCACTGCCCACTGTCTGCGGTTGCTGAAAACTTGTGCCTTTTTTCTTTCTTTCTTTAAAAAAAAAAAAAAATGTTAAAGGAGCACCTGTGGGAGGATGAGCGGCTACTGGCTAGTTTTTTTTTTTTATTATTTACTTATGGCCAAGTGGCGTCAGAGTAGGGTGGTGATCCTGGGGCGGTGATTCAAGGAGGAGTAGAAGCTTGTGCATGCGTGGAGCGAGGGGAAACCCGGTGCGTGTTCACCATCATAACCCGTGGGTTATAATGGCGAATTATAACCGGGTCTCCCTATGGGAGAAAACGTTCCCCAGTTGTAAGAATTTTACACACACCAGAGGTGTGGGATGCTACAGACACAGAGGGTGAAGTTCAAGGGGTTTAAGTAAGCATCCCACACTGAGGGTGTGTGTGTAAAATTTGAGTTTCTCACACCACCCCGTACCATGTTTTATATAATTATTGGGGAGTGTTTTTATGCATCAGCAAGTGTCAGTAGAACAGGTAAACCGTATAGCGCAAGCTGCTCAGTGCCTCTCAGCTTTCCCCTTGACAGAGCAGTGTATGTTCACTGCAGGGTTTTAAATAGCCGGTAACGCATCGCACTTTGTGATGCGACCTGGCTGCTCATGCGAACCATTTCTACTTTTGGATTGCACAAACGAAAAAATTACTCACCTTAGTAATGTTGTTTCTTCTAATGGAGTCTTGCTATATTATGACATATGCAGTATAACTCTAGGTTAGAACTTCTCCGGAGGTGAAAGAGTTAACTTCCATGCAGGGCATGGAATCTTGAGCGCGAGCTCGGTTGAACACTCTGTTGGTTGAAGCTCAAACTTAAACTGTCAGATCTTTACGAGCAAAAACTCACTAAGGTTCTGTGTGGAAGCCGTAAACCTACACTAGCCACTGGCTACTAACTACAAAACACCTTTTGTTCTTGATCCCAAAACAAAGACTCAAGTCGGGGATTCAAGAAGGAAAATTTAAACAACACCTAAGCACCCTAGAAGGGTGAAATAAAGTGGGCATCAAAGAAGTGCCAACATTGCACTGCCCACCCACATCCCAAAACAGAGGTTCTGAGAGGGGCAGGTGGGAGAGGTCATAATATAGTAAGACTCCATTAGAAGAAACAACATTACTAAGGTGAGTAATTTTTTCTTCAAACAGCATGAAGTCTTGCTATATTATACATGTCAGAACTACACAGCAGTACCTCCATGGAGGAGGGACAGAACCTACTTGGGAAATAGGCTCTGAAGCACAGCTGTGCCAAATTGAGCATCACTCCTAGCCTGGATATCCAAGGAGTAATGCTTAGTAAAAGTGTGAACTGTTTTCCAGGTAGCTGCTTGACATATCTCTAGGATAGGAATGTCCCTGGCAGCAGCCAGAGATGCAGCTGTACCTCTGGTAGAGTGAGCCCTCAGGCCTGAGGGAGGAACCTTACCCAGTTTTTCGTAACAGAATTGGATACAAGAGACAATCCACCTGGCAATGGATCTTTTAGTGGCAGGTTTCCCCTTTACCAACCTCACCATAAGTGAGGAACAATTGGAGGGATTAGAACCTGTGACCCTTGGTACATTCTATATAATAACTAAGGGCTCTTTTGACATCTAAACTGTGCAATCTCCTCTCACCAGAGGAGGAATGGTCAGTGAAGTACACAGGAAGAGACATGTATTGATTAAGGTGAAAGTCTGAAACCACGTTAGGCAAAAACTTCCTGTTAGTCCTGAGGACTACCTTATCTCTATGAAAGGAGATAAAATCAGGCTCCACTGACGAGGCTTGTAGCTCACTTATGCGTCTGGCAGAGGTGATGGCTACCAGAAACACAGTTTTCCAAGTCAAGTACTTCAGCTCTGCTGAAGACAATGGCTCAAAAGGGGGTTGCATAAGCTGAGCGATGCAAATATTAAGATCCCAAGCAGGGGCAGGATTCCTGAACGGGGGGTTGGTGTGAAGCAACCCTTTAAAAAAGTTGGAGAACACAGGGTGAGCTGATAAAGAAGAGGGCTTACCTGCTGACAAGAAGACAGACACAGCTGCCAAGTGCACTTTTAGGGTAGCTGGTCTCAGCCCCAAGGAATTCAAATGCAGCAAATAATCCAGGATCGTGGGCACACCAGCAGATTCTGGGGAAATATGTTTTACCAGCACACCATATGGAAAATCTCTTCCATTTTGAATTCTAGGTAGCCCTGGTGGAAGGCTTCCTAGAGGCCTTTAAGATATCCAATACACCTTGATAAAGGTGTAGGTCAGCAAACTCTGACTCTTCAAGAGCCAAGCCTTGAGATTGAGAGATTTGAGGTTCGGATACCAAACTCTCCCCTGGGCACAGGTTAACAGGTTGTGATTTCTGGGAAGACATAGGGAGGGTGGACTGCTAAGGACATGAGGAGTGGTACCAGGGCTGCCTGGCCCAATCTGGAGCAATCAGGATCATCTTGCAGGATTGAGATCTGATTCTGACTAGCACTTTGAAAAAGGGGAAGGGGAAAGCATAGAAACTTCCTTCCCAACTGAGAAGGAAGGCATCCAGAGGGACTGAGCCCAACACTGGGGCCTGCAGCAAAAAAGGGAAGTTGGTGATTGTCTGGGGCTGCAAGAGATCTGTTTATGGAGTGCCCCATCTGGAGATATTACCTCCAGTACTAGGGGATCCAGTGTCCATTCGCGGATGGCCCTGGGAAATCCTGCTGAGAGCATCCGCTAGACATTGTCCTTGCCTGGGAGGTGAACTGCCATAGGGAGGCATTCAGAGAATAAGCCAGAGACCACAACTTCATCGCCTGCACAAGGTCAGACCGTGTTCCCCTTGCTTGTTGATGTACCACATTGTAGTGGTATTGTCTGTTCTGACCTGAACTACCTTGTTCTGGACAGATGTGGAAAAACCTGGAGTGCTAGAAAAACTGCTCTGAGCTCCAGCAAATTGATGTGGAGCAGAGATTCCTGAGGGACCACAGCCCTTGGGTGGAAAGGTCGCCCATGTGAGCTCCCCACCCCAAGAGGGATGCATCTGTAGTAAGGGTCAAGGAATGAGACTGGGGAGTGAAGGGAACCCCCTGTCTCAGATTGTTCTGATCCTGCCACCACTGAAGGGCCTGGATCAGGTTGAGTCACTGGAATCAGTTTGGTTAGGGATCCGTCCTTTGAGACCAAAAGGCTCTCAGATGGAACTGAATGTCCCTCATCTGAAATCTGCTCCCTGCACCACTGCTGTAGAAGCAGCCATGTGCCCCAGGAGCTGTAGAAAATGCCTTGCTGGTCGAGAGACCTGTAGAGTGAAAGAGGAGGCCAGAGACACCAGGGTCCTTGCTCTTTCCAGAGAAAGGAAGGCTCTGGCTTCTTTTGTGTTCAGTTCTGCGCCTATAAAGGTGAGAAGCTGGACAGGCTCCAGAACTGACTTTGGAAGATTGAGAAGGAAACCTAGAGATGTAAGCAGCTGCTGGGTTACTTGTAAATGCAGTTTGACCTGTTCTGGAGACTGGCCTACAATGAGCCAGTCGTCCAGATAAGGAAAGATGGCAATCTTTGCCTTCTTAAATGAGCAACTGCTACTGCCAGGCATTTTGTGAACACCCTTGGAGCCGAGGAGAGGCCGAAGGGCATTGCTCTGAACTGGTAATGGCCTGAGGGCAGTTCGAATCTGAGGTACTTTCGATGGGAGCTTCTGATGAGAACATGGAAGTAGGCATCCTTGAGGTCCAGGGAGGCTAGCCAGTCCCCTGGCCTTAGAGGGTAAAATAATCCCCAGGGTCACCATTTTGAACTTTGGTTTTAAAAGGTGCTTGTTTAGATACCTGAGATCCAGAATGGTCCGCCATTCTCCTGTCTTTTTTGGGGTAAGAAGTACCTGGGTACAACCTTTGCCCTGGTGTATGGGTAGAACCCTTTCCACGGCTCTGAGAGCCAGGAGGGAAGAAACTTCTGCTTCCAGGGCAAGTGCCTCTGATGGGTTTGCAGGTGGAAAAGACCTGGCTCTCATCTTCGGAAATTTTTTGAAGCTGAGAACCAGTCCCTGGCTTACTACTCCCAGGACCCACTTGTCTGATGTTAAAGACTTCCAGTCCTGGACAAAGTAAGCCAGTCTGCCCCCTACCGGTAGTGGAGAATCTGCCCTGGCTACCCCATCAGGGAGCCTGTTTTGCAGGGGCTTTGGGTTGAGGGGTAGAAGCAGGCTTACTAGAGCCCCTTCTGCCCCTTCCTCTAAAGAACCCCCTCTGGGCATAAGCAGAAGAGGAGGCCTGGGCTTGGTAAAACAGCCTATGAAAAGGCCTGCCCCTGCCCCTGACATGCTGCCTTTGAGGAGTGACTTGCCTTTCTTTGGCCTGTGCACTCCTATAGGTGGTCCTATACTCATCCATTTTCTTCATATAATTCTCTGTCTGCTCCCCAAACAGAGAATTCCCACAACAGGAAAAATCCATAGCCTTAGACTGGGTATCCCAGACAGGGCAGTACATCTGAGCCAGGCCATTCTGCGAAGAGACACAGATGTAGATATAACTCTAGATGAAACATCATTAGAGTCTACAGCAGCATGAAATTGCACCTTGGATGCCTCAGTACCATCCACAGCCACCTGCTCCAGCTCTCTGGCAAGCTGTTCAGGGGCCTGTTTTGCTAGGGCCAGGACAGTATCCCACCTGGATTTCTGGTACCTAGCTGCGTAAGCCATATAATTTGCCTGTCTGAGTCCCAAAGATGCTGCCATGTACTGCTTTTTTGCCATGGCATCCATCCTCCTGGAATCCTTTTCAGGAGGGTGAGAGGCTAGAGGAATATTAGCCTTGTCACAGGCTGCAGCCTGCACCACCCCCACATGGCTGCACTGCTGGGATAGGAACTCTGTATCAGAGCCTGATAAAGCATACCTCTTGTCCATCCTTTTATCCACAGGGAGGATAGAATGAGGAGTTTTCAGAATTTTCACTGTTTCCTAAAAGATTTATGCAAGGGAATATACAGTCTCCTAGACTCTGGAATATCCATCATTTCCACACTTTCTTGTAAAACAAAAAATGAGAAGGGGACTCAGATAGCCTGGGAGGGGATACTCCTGAGGGCCTGTCCGGAGAGATGTCCGGTTCAATGGACACATCCAGACTGTCAAAATCACACTCACTCTCCTCGTACCCCCCCTCCCCTTCCCCTGGTTCATAAAAATCTTCAAAATCATAATCTTGAACCGAGGGAACTGACCGAACCGGGCGCTTGCCCAATGGTGCTGGTTCGGACGGAACTGGGGAAAGAGACTGGACAATTTGAATAGCTTTGGCTATTGGCTCAGCGGTTGGAGAAAGAACTTTTGACCCCAAACTAGCCGACCTTCTAGCCCTTTTAGTTGGAACCGGCTCCTCAGAGCTGGCTCTTCGTTTGCCCGAGGAAGCATCGTCCTGGTCAGAGGGCACTCCCTCAGGTTCGGTTGGAACCGAACTGGGCTGGCCATCCGGGTCAGCGGACTTTTCGGCCTCCCTTTCCCTGAGCCTACCAACTCTTTTTTCCACGGTGGCAGCAGGAAAATTCTTACAAATCTGGCAGTCTGCATTGAGGTGGTCAAACCCCAGACAAAATGCACAAATGGTGTGTGGGTCAGCCTTGGCAAAGGCTTCCCCGAAGAGGCCACAGTGCTGAAACCCAGTGGGTCCGGTTTTTCTTTTGGGTTTCTCAGACATAGTGCCAGCCTAACCAAAACTTGTCCGTTAATGGCAATCCACCAAGCAAGACTCTCTTATCGGTTCCCAACCGTGTCACGGGTTGTGGAAAAACCGTAATAAATCCAAATTTTTTTTTTTTTAAGAACCGGAACCGCACTCTAAAGGGCTAGAAAGTAATTTTAAAACTCCTCTGATCGGTTCAAAGCGAACCGAAAAAGACGTTTACAAGTTCCACACAGAAGAAAAAATAATAAATAAGCCTATCTATTACTTACAATACCACAGACAGAGCTTGAACCGACGATTGCGGTTAAATTTCGGTAAAATAAACCGAGAATTACACTTTAAAACCGACAAACAAACCGAGCAGCAGGAGGAATCTCCGGAGCGACTGTTCAGTGAGGCGGAGTAAAGAATCTGACAGTTTAAGTTTGAGCTTCAACAGACAGAGTGTTCAACCGAGCTCGCGCTCAAGATTCCATGCCCTGCATGGAAGTTAACTCTTTCACCTCCGGAGCAGTTCTAACCTGGGGTTATACTGCATATGTCATAATATAGCAAGACTTCATGTTGTTTGAAAATGCGATCCACTCTGTGAACCTCCCCATTCCCCGTAGCCGCCAGTAGTATACTAACAGTCTCACCACTGCGGCCACGAATGTCTGCATTCGCTCCCAGTAGTGTTTTGTGATATCGTAGAGCACTACTGGACGCGAGTGCTGGCATTTGGGGATACGGCGGTGAGACTGTTAGTATACTGTCATCATTAACAAAACTCCAGGGCAATTGAGGGAGTTGGAACAGCCAGTACCTCCTGCTCCCGAGTTGTTACCGGTCTGTGCCCCCCACCTCTGCTGCACATCCTCTGCCGCCTGTTAATTCTACGTTTTGGCGCCAAGCAGCTGCATGCACAGGGTGGTGTGGAGCACTAGTTTGGTGGCAGCGCAGAAGGCAGCTGCTCATAACTTTGAGGCGAGCTGAGAGAAGGAAAGCAACGTTGCCCTCAGTGCTGCTGCTGCTGTGAGTGGGTCTCTATTTATTCTTTGGTAACCAGGCATGGCCCATTAGATAAAAGTGCCTGTTTTCGTGGGTGGGGGTTAAGTGACTTGCTCAGTCACACAGTATGCAAGTGGAGGTTGTGGGAATCAAAGCTAGGTCTGTTGGATGTACCAAGCTCATTCACAGCTTATTACTTTAACCGTAGGCTGTGCTGCCAGTTTGGCTTGTGCCTATGTCTGTGTATTGAAACAAATCACGCAAAGACGGAGCTAATTTTAATGAGAATTTTTATTGAGGATAAAATATATTTTTTTACATTGTATGTATAAACATTTTAGTGTTTTTAATTTTGCTAATTAAATTGAGGTAAGTGCTATGCGTCCTCACAATTGATTAGCACTTTCACGCACAAAACTTTTAAAGTTCATAGTTCAGGTAAGACAGTTCACTTACTGTATTTGGGATGCATGTGTTACACAGTTAGTATGGCATTTGAATACTTTGAACAGCAGGGAGGGAGGGGAGGGACACCCAGGGCCATGATATGAGACTGGAGGGAGGAAGGTTCAGGAAGGAGATGAGGAGACACTTTTTTATGGAGAGGGTGGTAGCTGGGTGGAATGCGTTACCGGCAGAAGTGGTATCGAGTAGAACAGTGGGCTGCTTCAAAAGGGGCTGGGCCAGGGCGAGGGAGGGAGGGGCAGCTGCAGAATAAGGGGTGCTAGCTGCATATTCGAACAGACTTGGTAGACCACTAGGCCTTTATCTGCTGGCAAATTTTGTATGTTCATAGCATTAGAGTGTAAAAGTGGCTCTAAAAATACCTCTGTTTTGAGTTGTTGGTGATAATTATAATACATCACTCTGGCTCAGGCTTTTTTGGGAGAACATTACAGAGGTTCCCATTGTAGCCAAAACTATCCACTCTTCCCTTGAGTCTTGTACATGACCCTTTCCAAAGGCAACACCTTAATGGCTCTCGCCACTGTGTTTAATACTTGGGGTAACATGGGGGACACACTGGTTCTTTGGGAACATTATCAGGGCATAACCGGCATTATACATATAGCATGGGGAAAGCCTAACTGTTCCTCGTCCATAACTTCTTCTACTTCCCAACATCGAGACTGGTGTGTCCAAAATCAGATGCCCTCTCCACTGCTGTCTTGGACAAAAAAGTGTGCAAAATCCTATATCCCCAAAATGGTGTTTTGTTTTCCAGATGCTAACAGCATTTTGGCCATGGTGACTAAAATGATTCTGGCTTCTGACTGGTTGCTACATTTTCAAGTCCTTTGGAATTGTATCAAGAATGAGTAATCCAGTTTCAAACCAGTTTGGTTTGGATGTTCTCTGCTTGTAATTCTTGATGCTGTCAATACCATCTGCTGTGGTCAGGCCTGTTTCCTGATGTGGCATCCTGAGCTCACTTCCACACTCTGGTAATGGAACACTCCATTGGGGCAGCCTCCTTCCCCTCTTGACACTCCTTCACCAGCCCCATCTCCCCACTGATTTTGCACTGCCTCCATCCTTTGGTAGCCCATTTCACTCTTCCACCACCCTTTAAGTGAAGCAGTGTTTTGTGGTGATCCTCTTAAATTCCCCCTGCCTACTCCCCCTGGTGCTTGTTTTTCCACTCTGCTAAACAACCGTTCACTGTCTCTCAATCCCATGGTAGGATGTGTACCTCTCTAGAACATGTCCTTCTTCTCCCGTCTTGCCTTTAGCATATACATGTTGAGATTTGACAACTTCTCCACATTAAGTCTTATCCTGCTGCCCCAGAATCATTCTAGTTATCGTCCTCTGCACTGCTTCCATCCTGTCTCTATCTTCAAGCGCAAGGTCCAGAAGTGTATACAGTACTCCAGGTGAGGATGTACCAGGACTTGTACAGTGGCTGAATCACCTCATTCCTCCTGCTGCTAATCCGCCTTCCTTTATATCCCAGCATCCTATTCATCTTTTCCATTGCCTTCTTGCTTTGTGCTGCTGTTTTCAGATTGTCTGATATTGTCACCCCATGGTTCCCTTCTGTTATACTGTCCACCCCCTTCTGTATTCATCCCATGGAATTCTTGCCCTGTGTGCATTACCTTGTACTTCTTGAGGTTAAATTTCACCTGCCAAACCCTTGACCTCTTCTCCAGCTTCTCCAGATCCCCTTTCCTACTTCTCACCCCAGTCTTGCTGTCTGCTCTTCTGCAGATCTTTGTATCATCCACATAGAGGCAGATCTTCCCCTGGATCTCCACTCCAATATCACATATAAAAATGTTGTAGATGACCAGTCCCAAGACTGAACATCTTTATTCCCCATCTCGAGCTTCTTAATCAGGTCTCAGTCTGGAAGAGAGTCTAAGGCTTTACTGAACTGGAGATACAGTATATCTAAAGCCTGTCCCTTCCCTGCCACCTTCATCACTCAGAAGTCCGTCAGATTTGTCTGATATGACACCCCCCCCCCGCCGGGTGAACCCAGTGACCTCTTTCCATGAACTCATGCTGTCTGATATCCTGAAGTCTGTTTGCCGCTAGGAAATCTACCACCCTTTCCTTTATTAAAGTTTTCCTATCGTGGTCGTTACACTGATTGATCTGTAGTTCCCAGGCTTGTCCCTGCTTACGCTGTTGTGCAGGGAAACTACATTAAGCGTCCTCAGGTCGTCCGGTACCACCCCATGTGCACGGAGCTGTTCGAGCTAGCTTCTTTAATTTTCATCTGTTGTTTCTGAATTCAGGTCCAAGGGCTCGGCAGAATCTTTTTTAGCGCATCTAAGCTAAAGGCCTCTAACAACTGCATCCCCTGTGAAGGAGCCCACACCAGCTTGGGCTTGCATCTACAGTTGATGACCTACCCTTATCTATGGCCACTAAGAAGTTAAAATGTTAGAGTCACTATGCCATTTTCAAAAAAATGGCCAGTTCAGTTTGACAGTCTTAAATGTTTATTTGCCATTTTCCCCAAGAAGACAAGTCCACATGTTTTGTACAAACATTTGGCTCAAAATATAGGGTTTTCCACTAAAAGCTGGTAGGAGGTGGGGTTGTTTGCATGATAAAGTGGTGAAAATAGTTTTTCGCTGGGGAATCGACTCGGGCTGATTTAAAAATGACTGACACCCCCACCCCCCCCCCGGGTTGAAAATAGAAGGTCACTGGCAGTAAAATAGGTTCTCTGGAAAACATTCCTCTTAGCTATTACATCATCTAGGAGGGTCATATTTTTGTTTTGGTCACTTCTGTTTACACCCTCAGCCTGTCTGATCAGGACCTCATCCAGTCACTGCCAACACCACCTCCCATCAATTGAGGCCAACCCCTGGATATCTTGTGGACTCCTCGGGTCACCCATGGCACACAGCTGAGTTGCACGCCCCCCAATCCAGTCACCCATGGGGGAGGTGAAGCTTGGGAGCAGATCAGGAGCCGGGAGAGGATGCCCGATAATGGCTGTGAGCGGCGGGCAGGATGGCATCCGCCTGGCTAGTGGCTGTTTTTTCCCCCTCTTTTCATTACCTGGGTTGCAGCCATGGAGTGAAGCACAAGGCATGCCACCACACATCTGGGGTCTGTGCTGGCATCATCCATTGCTGAACCCTCTTAGTCCACTGACCCAGCCACGCTTTCACCCATGCCGTATGGCATTGAAACATGGGTCATACAAGCTCCCCCTTCCCCAAACAAGCAGTCCGTTGGACACTTCTTATTTTCCCTAGTTGGCTGCTGACAACTCACTTTTTCTCAAAGTTGGGTTTCCAGTGGTAGTGGTGACGCTGAACTGACAGGCTGCCTCTCACATCTTATTGTAGCCTGGGCATACAGGCAAGACAGGATGCTGGATTTGGGAGTTCTGTAATAAAGACCATATTCCCAGAATAATCCTGAAATCCTCCCACCAGGGCACTGCTTGGAGTCTGCACAAGTTTGACTAGGCTGTTACAGTTTTGCAGTTAGAAGGGAAAGTTGCTCAGTGTACTTACAGCGGTTCTTATGATGAATTACAACAGCTACTGAAACTAACCCTTCCCTGCCTCCCCCTTTTTAGGATAGGTTCTTTTAATGTCTGAGAAGTTAGTAATGTCGGGCGTCACTCCTGCTGCTGATCTCTCATACTTGTACTATTTGTACCTTTTATTTGAACTCTCAATAAAAGTCTGAATTATAAAAAAAAAAAAAATCATTAAACAATCATTGTTATTTATAGCCTGAGCTTTTTCTGTGTCATTAGAACAGTTTTCAAGTTGACAGTTGTAGTGATATAATTGGAATATTTTTTTTTGCAAATAATGTCCTGGGTCTGCTGGCATCTTTAGCCAAAATACCTTCTCTGAGAATGGCAGGAGGCTCATAAACAGCACAATCAGAAGGGAGCATCTTTGGAAACAGATTCTGTGTTCCAGGGTACCATGCAGTTCGTGGAGATGATGCACAAGTTTCACTGGATGTTCTAATCCAGTTGAAGACTATAGTAACCTTTCCTTATTTTTTTACCCCCCCCCCCAAAAAAAAATAAGGAAACAAGAAGAGCTGGTACAGCAGGTTCGGAAAAAACTGGAAGAGGCACTAATGGCAGACATGTTAGCCCATGTGGAAGAGATGTCCAGGGACACTGAGCCAAATGATGGAAAGGAGGAAGAAGAGGAGGAGGAGGAGGAAGAGGAGGAAGATGAACAGGAGGAAGAAGAGGAGGAGGAGGAAGAAGCTGAGGATGTATAGTCTAGGTAAATATCAGTCTACGTGTACTTGAGGCTGTTGCCCTGGACTGTAGTTGGAGGGAATGTGAATTTTTTGCTCTACCATGCAATGGGTTTGTAGTTCACTGTAACAAGCTGGATTCTTTGCAAGGGCTGTTGTCATACTCTTCCACACTAAAATTAAGACATATGGTTGAAAATCAGATGGTGGGGGCAGGCAAACCTGACTCCTAAAAGGTTTCCTCTGAGGTGAGGTTTATGCCATAATAAACCCTTACCAACATGCCCCTTCAGCACACTCATTTGGGGACCCCAGCACCTTACCCCAGGGGCCTCCGTCCCGTGCGGTTTAGATCTGGTTGGATTGCCTGCATCAGTATTGCAATGGTAGTGAGCAAAAAAACAAACACAGTTGTAATGTACTGTATGTACCACTACTTGGTACAAGGCAGTCCAGTTGGACATTCAGTTTAATTAATTAAAATGTATTTTTTGGTGTCTTTCCACATTGTCATTGGGCCCAACACTCTGCAAAGCTTATGACATGAAACAAAACTAATAATTTGAATTTTATGTGACGGCTCTTGTAGGTAGTCTGCTAGTATAGGCTGTCCTCCCCTGCTAGGGTGGGATATGTTGTAACTGTGAGAGAAGTCTTCCAGACCTCCTTAGCCTTTTACAACTTATCCTAGTTGGTAGGTAGATCCCAGCTTTATAGGTCTATTTTCCACTGTTCAGCAAGCGAATTTTCTTGTTTTTTTTCCCTGCAGAATTCTACATAATTTCCAGTTTTGGTGTTGCTTAGGGATTCCATTTACAATCAGCAGCAGCAAAGAAGGATTTGTTTTGTAGCAGTTTCTTCAGTTTGCAGAGGCTCGGTCTGCGGGATGGGAACCCTGTGCGTCTGTGCCCTGTAATGCTGCTAAATCTCACACTCCCCTTGTGGAGTCTTGTAGGGCCGACTTCTGTCTTCCTCACAGAAGACAAAGTGGGATCTGGGGTTCATTGTCTAAAGGAGCGTGTCTTGACTGATCTAGAGTGCCAAGACGAGAGTGCATGATTCCTTTGCCATCTCCACATGCGCAATGGGCGCCGTTTTGGGAGGCTAGAAACTGCACTTTGCCAAACTGGCCATCTGGCTACATTTTCCTCATACGCATTGGAGTGTGGTGACCATACTGAAGGGGCATTTTAGTGCAGAAACACTGCTTTTACAGTTTAAGGCACCAGTTCCATGTCATTTACCTATTGGCTCACCATTGCTCTATACAGTCAATACAAACCTCCTCAACATTTTTCCTAACACCATTATTAAGTCCTCCAGTGCTGACATCCTTGTATCCCGCTCCTGCTAGAGGTCGTGGTGAGGCTTCTTTGGTCCGCCTGCTGCCCAGGGTAGTCGTGCCTGCTGTCAAGGCCCTGGTAGAGGAGACGGCCCCCTTCTGGGTCCCCTCCCACATGGTGCCCTTGCAGAAACACCCAAAGAAATAGTTTCTGGTGACCATTCTGGCCCTGGTTTTGCCTGATACACTTCTTTCTCTCCGGGTGAGGGGGGCAGGATCTCCCTGCATCTGAAACACAGTGGTAGATCACTACAGAGGCGTGAGTTCTGGAGATTATTGCAAGGGGGCATGCTCTGGAGCTGTTAACAAGTCTCTCCAGATCATCCTCCGCCTCCTTCCTTTTGTCCTCTGGGCCATTTGTGCCTCCTGAAGGAAGAGATTCAGTCATTATTCCATAAACGTGCCACAGAACCAGTTGCTCTTCAGGAGAGAAACAAAGGGTCCTGGGGCGTGGATATGTTGCACTGTCTACACTTTGGCAGTCTTCCTTTCCCCTTTAAATCTGCCAGACATCTTCAGTCTAAGCTGCTCCCGCCCATCCGGGTGGTGGTCTCCCTGGCGCAGCCACATGACGTCAAATCTTCCTTTCTGCTGGAAGAGACCGGTCTCCTCCTTCACAGCTCCTTGCACTGTGTAGGCCTATTCAGAGTGTGCCATTGGCAAACTTGTTTCCAAAACTTATTTTGTGAGTGTATTCTCTGTTCCGCTTTGTCGAGGTCGCTATGGAACGAGAGGAATCCAAGTCTGGTCCGGGATTTCAGTGTTGCGTCCAATGCAACCAAAAGATGTCTAGGATGGACTTGGGCACCTCGTGCATCTACTGCCTCGGGGGCAGAGCACAACATTGTCACCTGTGGCCTATGCAGAACTGTGCTGCCTCCCCTTGAAGACCACTACACTTGTTGTCATCTTGGCCGGCTTGCCGAACAGGACTCTCCAGTTTGCACCAAGGATGCCCTGTTCTGTGGCAACTGTATCTACGAACAGGCTGGTGGCGATGAAAGGGGTGACGGCTCGGGCTGCGGCGGGAGCCTCATCAGTTTCCACACTGTTCCCGGCTGGGGCCAGTGTCAGGGTTATGTTCACCGGAACATTTCGGGAGATGTGTAAATCCCTGCAGACCTTCGGAGAGGGCCTCTTCAATCACAGTAGCAAGAAAAAAATCCAAGAAGTCCTGCTGTCGGTCGTAGGACCAGGAACAAGCTCACTCTTCCCACTCCCATGAGTTCCTTGATCGCTTGACAGCAGTCAAGCACTCTGCTTTGGCCGAGCCTGTTTTAGTTAATGGTCAGGCCACTAGCTCCACTATATCCCCGTCGGACTTGTTGGCCCAGACATAGGCTGACCAGGTGGTTGAAATATTTTTCAACCCGTTGTCGGAATTGGTCAAGGATGACTATCTCTAGGACTCCAGTCGTTTTGACTGTTCTTCAGGAGGGTCAGGGGCAGCCAGCAGAAAAAGCTGACTCCTACCAGGAATTGTCTCCCTCAGAGATTGTGCAACAGTAACCGGTCTGGGTGATCTACTCTGTCCCTCCGCTTGCTTCCCTTCATGTTGACAGCCAAGTAGTCTGTCTCATTCCTTGGGGAGGGGCTGCCGCAGGCATTCCTCCTCTTCTTCATCTTCTGATGAAGAGCAACTCCATTGCAGGCTGTGGCGGTACTGTGAGGACCTGTTACAGCAACATTGGTCACTTCCTAATGGGAGTCATTGACCACGTCCTCCCTCACCTTTCTGCCGAATTGCAGATGATGGTTAAGATGGTCAGAGACCAGGGTCAAGTGCTGGCTAAACACCAGCTCCATGATTTTGCTAGTAGCTTGGTAGAAGACACCAGGAGAAAAGACTGCTGTGTGACTGGACTTCTCTGCTGGAACTATATTGCTCTCCTACCCTCCCACCCAAAGCTAGTTCTACTTTTATAGGCACAGGATTTGACTGACAACAGGAACTTCCTGTTTGGGAGCAGTAAGTGAGTGATCACAGATCCACCAAAGATCCACCATCCTAGAAGGGCAAGAGTAGCTCTCCGGCCCCCCTCTAGCTGCTGGAGGTCTGCCTCTGAGCAAGTAAGGGGTCTACTGAGAAATATAGGATATTCTTGTCTCAGAACAGGACAATCAGGAGCTTAAAGGGCACACAGGCAGAAAGTAAGGAGAGAGAGAGAGAAAAGAAAAAAAAAAACAGAGGAAAGAATAAGGATTGCAAACAGTTAAGGGGCCAGAAATAAGACATGATGGGAGTGGTGCAGTGGCTGTGGAGCAGCAGTCTTCGGAGACGTTCTGGAGGATGCAGTGTTGTCCCATCTGCAGGCACCTCTCTGGGCTGAGGGAGGAGGTTGCTCATCTCCAGGCTGAGTTGGCCAGGATTTGTGGGACCTCCTCTTCCATCCAGGGACCACCAGTGCCACTGCCGTTGCCTCAGAGGTTGCCAAGAAAGAGGAGCAGTTGGACCACAGTGGGCTCAGGGAGGGTGAGGGTGGTGGAACAGAGGCGCATCCCTCCAGTTGTAACTCTCCACAATTCCTATGCCATTCTGGCAAAGTGTGATTCCTGTATGGAGGCACCCGCAGTGGAGACCAAGGAGGATGCTGGGAACCTCCACAAAGGAGACCCACAGGAGGGTGGCAAGGGACCCCGCAGGGGAAGGAAACAACTCCTGGTGGGGGACTCCATTATTAGGAAGGTAGAACTGGGGGAGGAAGGGGAGAGGGAGGTAGGGTGCCAGCCTGGCACCATGGCTTGGAGGGACAGGGAGCGAATCCTCAGGATTGCCGGAGCAGCTGCACAGGGAGGGAGCTGGATGTCATTGTCCACCTAGGGACAAATGACCTGGCTAAGAAAGGGATTAGAGAAGTGCAAGAAGAGTTTGTGGAATTTGGGAGGGGCCTTAGACAAGTAGCACGTCACGGTAACCTTCTGAGGTGCTGCCCATCTATGGCGTAGGAGAGGCTAGGGTGTTCCGCACCATGGGATTCAATCAGTGGTTGAAAACTGGTGTGGAGCTCAGGATTTGGCTTCACTGGGGACTGGGTCCACCTGGGTGATGCAAGCCTGTACTGGCATGATGGGCTGCATCTGTCCAGGAGGGAACCAGGATCCTAGGTGATAGAGTTTAATGCTTCATTGGCAAGCATTTAAACCAGCAATGGGGAGGCACTGGAAAGGAGCAGGAATCCCAGCCCCCAAAAAAATCATCAGTGTAGTGGGCGCGGTAAATTGACAGAGGTTTTATAGGGAGAAGGGCAGGGTAAATGGAGAAAGTAACAAAGGCAAGAAGGACAGAGATGGGGCAAAAGGAGTAAGGCCATCAGGAAATGGAGGTAATGAGTACCAATGCTCCGTAGTCTGGGCAACAAGCCCTGAGCTGGTGGCCTTGATGGAAGAGGGATGCCTGGATATCAAAGCAGTCACAGAAACATGGTACACAGAGAACCATGACTGGGATGTTAACATACCAGGTACAAAACCTACAGGAGAGAACAGGCAGGGAGAAGAGGGGAAGAGTAGCTCCGGTAAAGGAAGGGATAAAAGCAACTGAACAAAAGAGTAAACAGCGAGGAGAGGAGGCACTGTGGGTCACCTTGGAGACTGGAAGGGCACCACAATCCAACAGGGTTGTGTACAGACCTCCATGTCAGGGGGAGGGAATGGACAAGGATATGATAGAAGGCATTCTTAAAATGACGGAGAAAGGGGAGATACTGTTGATGGGAGACCTGAATATGCCAGATGTTAACTGGAGCACATTTGCTGCAGCCACATCCAAGAGCAGGGCCATTCTTGATGCCCTACAGGTGGCAGGCCTCAGACAGCTAGTTTTGGAACCCACTCGTGAGGGAGCAATCTTAGACCTCGTGTACTCAAACTGGGGCAGTGAGAGGATCTCAGATCTAGAAGTGGGTTGCCATCTGGGAACAAGTGACCATCAAACAGTGTGATTCACATTAAACTCAGCTACAGAGTCAAGCCATACAAAAGTGAGGGTACTGGACTCCAGGAGGGCTGACTTTGGCAAGATGGGAGAGTGCCTCAGAAAAGCACTAGCAAACAGGCTAGAAGGAGAGTGGAGCAACAATGGGGAATCATAAAAACTGCCATCACAGAGGCAACAAGCCTTTGTGTGAAGCAAATAAATCAAAACGAAAGAAAAAGCCACTATGGTTCTCAAAAGAGGTGGCTGTGAAAATCAGGAAGAAAAGATAGCATTCCGGAAGTATAAGGAAACACAGAAGGAGCAGGACAGAGAGGTGTACCAGTTAAGGCAGAAGGAAGCAGGGAGGGAAGTCAGAATAGCAAAGGCCCAAACTGAGGAAAAGATAGCCAACTCGGTTAAGAAGGGGGATAAAACCTTTTTATAGGTACATCAGCGAGCGTAGAAAGACAAAGGGAGGGATAGTGAGGCTGAATAAAATGAACGGTGGGTGGGCAGAGGGGGACAGTGAAAAAGCAGGGATACTGAACAAATATTTCTGCTCAGTACTCACAAAAGAGGAGGAGGAAGTGCCTAATCCAATTAACAGAAGCACTCTTGATAGGGAGGTCGATCCCAGTCCTTTCACAGAAGAAAGGGTTCTGCAAGAACTCCTAAAACTGAAGGTGGACAAAGCAATGGGGCCTGATGGAATTCACCCCAGAATTCTAAAAGAATTAAGGGGGGAACTAGTGAAACCACTGGCTAGTCTTTTTAATAAATCATGGGAGGATGTTGTGGTACCCGAGGACTGGAGGAAGGTGGATGTGATTCCCCCTTCACAAAAGTGGGACCAAGACAGAGGCAGGAAACTACAGCCCTGTCAGTTTGACCTCTGTGGTAGGGAAAGTGATGGAGTCACTTCTGAAGGAAAGAATAGTTGAGTACCTAGAGGCCAGTAGGGCACAGGACCCAAGGCAGCATGAGTTCACAGCAGGAAGGTCATGTCAGACGAATCTAATAGATTTCTTTGACTGGGTGACCAAAGTCGTAGACCAGGGAGGGGCTGTGGACATGGCCTACCTAGACTTTGTAAAGCATTTGACACAGTCCCACACTAAAGATTAATAGTCAAATTAACAGCCTGGGAGTGGGTCCCAGGGTGGTAGCCTGGTAAAACATTGGCTGGACAACACGGCACAGAAGGTAATTGTAAATGGAGTCCACTCTGAAGAAAGAGGGTTACTATGGGGTACCGAGGGTTCAGTATTGGGTCCAGTCCTTTTAATGTCTTCATAAGTGACATTGCAGAGGACTGGAAGGAAAAAGGCGCCTTTGCAGATGACACAAAGATCTGCAACTGAGTTGATACACAAGGAGGCGTGAAAAGGATGAGAAGGGACTTGCAAGGTCGGAGGAATGGTCAGAAGTATGGCAGCTAGGATTCAATGCAAAGAAGTGCAAAATAATGCACCTGGGAAACGAGAACCCAGGGGAAGAATACACAATGGGGGGAGGTAGTAACAACAACAAAAAAGGAAAGGGACCTTGGGGTAATCATATCAGATGACCTTAAGGTTAGCAAGCAATGTGAGAAGGCAGTAGGGAGGGCTGGGGGTATACTGGGATGCATAGGGAGAGAGAGGCATCAGCAGCAGAAAACAGGAAGTCGTTATCCGCCTGTACAGACAGTTGGTGAGACCCATCTGAGTACTGCGTCCAGTTCTGGAGACCCCATTCAAGCAAGGACATAGACAGGATAGAGGCAGTCCAGAGGAGGGCAACTAAAATGGTGCAGGGTCTGCAAGAGAAGCCGATGAGGAGAGACTAAAGGAGCTTAATATGTATACCCTTGAGGAAAGAAGGAGAGGGGGACATGATAGAAACTTTGAGTACCTCAGTGGAATCAATAAAGTCCAAGAGGGTAGCATCTTTCAGAAAAGAGACGGCAAGAACAAGGGACACAATTTAAAGATGGGGGGTTCAGGGCAATGTGAGGAAGTATTTCACGAGAGGGTAGTGGATGCATGGAACAGCCTTCCTGAGGAGGTTGTAGGGTCTAAAACTGTGGGAGAATTCAAGAATGCATGGGACAGACATAAGGCAATTCTTGTGGGGGGTAGGAAGAAATAGGCTGTTGGTTAACTAGGATCTGCGGCCTATCCTGTAGGTAGGGAAATTGGCAGACTAGATGGGCCAAGCGGTCCTTATCTGCCGTCAGTCTATGTTTCTATGTGGCCTTGTACATTGATGACTTCTGCACCTGTTCCATGGCAGCAGCCATTGTGATATGTTGCCTCTTTGACTTGGGATGGAGGGGCATCTCACTAGGATTGAGAAATCCAGTGCCACCTTGAATTCTGTGACCTCGCAGAAGGCACAGAAAGGGCAGAAGCTTTTCAGTTTCAACCCTTTTCAGTCGCAGCAGCCCCAACAGGGGCACTCTCCAGACTGTTGCCCCTAAGACCAAGTTCTCCAGTCAGGGCCCCAAAAGGGCAGGGGTGGGGATAACGCCGCCCCTCCGGCAGCAGATGCTGGTGCACCCTCCAGAGCCCCCCAGTGATGGGTTAGAGGGTGTCTGCCTCACTCCTGCCACCTCCCTGCCTCAGCTTCCCGCATGGGGTGGGGGTCAGCTTCGCCATTTCTGGCATGCCTGGTCTGTCATTACCTTGGACAAATGGTTGCTGGAAGTGGTGGGCAGAGGGTTGCCTCTCAAATTCGAGAGACTCTTGCCATACATATGCCACGCTTCCACACACCGTCTGCCTTCAGAGGACATTGCTCAGCTCCCCTAGAAAGGAGCCATAGCCTGTGTCCCAGATGCCGTGGCAAGGCAGGGCTTCATGTCCTGGTACTTTCAGGTCCCGAAATGGATGGGGTGGGGGTGGCGCCCCATATTGGATCTTCACAATCTGAATCAGTTCCTGAAGAAGCTTAAGTTCCGGATAATTGGTCTGAACCAGATAATACCATCCCTGGAGCAGGACATGTAGTTCTGCTCCCTGGACCTCCAGGATGCCTTCTTTCACATGCCAGTCTATCTGTCCCACTGGCAGTACCTCTGGTTCTACACAGAGGTGATTCTCTACAGGTTCCGGGTCATACCTTTTGGCTTCTCCTCAGTGCCCAGGGTTTTCACCAAGTGCACTGCAGTGGTGGCAGCGTTCTTGAGGCACTGAAGGGTCCAAGTCTGTCCCCCTACCTGGACAACTGGCTGATAGCCAGGCCATCCAAGGAGACCGTGGAGTGGTCCAGGCATCTGGCCTTCCAGACCTGCAGGGACTTAGGCCATCTGGTCAACTGACCAAATCCGAACTCAACCTCTTGTAGGTGATCCACTTCATTTTGGGCAGAGCTAGACTCCCTTCGGACCAGGGCCAGACTCCCTGCATACCGGGCAGCAGATCATTCCTCTGTTGCCCAATCATTTCAGGTTGGGTGCTCACGCCCTGCCTGGGACTTCCTGCTGCTGCTGGAATACATGGCATCCTGCACCAGCGTGGTCAGATGGGCCTGCTGGCGAATGCGCCACCTGCAATGAAACGGGGCCGCCAGTGGTCTTAGCGCCTAGGTCACCTGGACTAGCTGGTCACAGTGATCCAGCCAATATGCGGGAATCCATACTAAATCCCGACATCCGGTATCCTGTCACTCGATTTGCCAACATTAAAATACCGACGAGATTGGAAAGCCGTCAGAAATAAGCCCGAAATGCTTACACGCCAACAAAGCGTTTGACTGACTGTTTAAAATCCCGACTTTGCGTATCTAGTGCCATCTAGTGGGTTTAGTTGTGACAGCTTCTGACAGCTGTCAAGTTAACAGTTAATTACTTTTGGTGAGCCATGTCTGCTGACTGTCAAAAGTTAATTATACCGAACTACAGCTAATTGTACTTCAGGTGTCATTTAATTAACTAAGGAATGTGGGTTACTTAACTCACATAAGATGCATAGTCCGGTTCTTGCTGTATTTACCACACCATACCACATCACACAGGATCTTTGTCATGGCGGAAGGGCAAGTTATGTGCGAGACACTTAAGTTTCAGAAAGGCAAAGATAAGATTGCTGTAGCTGGATACCTATACGTGCAGGAAAGAGATCACGGTGACCTATTTTATTGGTGTTGCCAATCAAGAAAAAGTCTTAACTGTCTTGGGCAAGCATGTACTGTTTTGGTTGGAGGCAGCATCACCTCTGTAGATATTGTGAGCACAACTTCTGTGGTGTAAAACTCAGAGTTTGGGGCTTGCTAGGCTGTATGGCACTGATGCCGAATTCAGTTTAAAAATGAGACACCTTGTAGCATTGGCTTTCTTGCCAGCAGAGGACATTGAGGCTGTCTTCCTTGAAATTAAACCAGAACTTCCACCTATCAGTGGCCCTCTGATTGAATGGTTTGAGGATAATTATGTCTTGGGGAGAATAAGACGAGTATGCTTAATAACAGTCGGTATTCCCCCCCCCCCCCAAATTCTGGTCAGTTCATGAACAGCTGGCCAGTGGGTACCACCGCACACAAAATAATCTAGAGGCATGGCACTGAAGGTTGGGGTCATTGATTGGAAGTGCTCATGTGGGGATAAACCAATTTATTACTGAGCTTCACAAAGAGCCCCTGCACATAGATACATAGACAGTGTCGGCAGATAAGGGCCTATGGCCCACCCAGTCTGCCCATTTGAGCTTGTAAGTTCAGTTTGTTTTCCTAGAAGTCTGTTTCCCCTTACCTCTGACCTCTAGAATTCCTTTATGTCTATCCCATGCATTCTTAAATCCCGTGATTGTTTCAGCCCCCACCACTTCCTCTGGCAGGGTGTTCCACTTGTCCACCACCTCGCTCTGTGAAGAAATTCTTCATGTTTCCTCTGAATCGCCCTCCCTCCAACTTCATCCCATGCCCTCTAGTTCTGGAACATCTTTTCGCTTAAAAATAGTGTTTTCCTGCACCCTGTTTCTCCCTGTAAGATACTTGTATGTCTCATCATATCCTCTCCCTCCTCTCCTCGAGGAGTACATGTTCAGTTCCTTCAACCTGTCTTCATAGGACTTGTGATGCAATCCATGCACCATCTTTGTTGTCCTCCTCTGAACCTTCTCTACCTGTTTATATCCTTACGTAGGTATGGTCTCCAGAACTGTACACTGTACTCCAGGTGGGGCCTCACTAGTGTCTTGGTAGCTGGAATTATGACCTCCTTTTCCCGCTGGTGATGCCCCTGCCTATACATCCCAGCATCCTATTTGCTTTACCTGATGCCTTGTCACACTGTTTCCTACCTTGAGGTCATCAGAGATGACAACCCCAAGATCCCTTTCCTGCTTGGTGCATGCTATATCCTCACCCCCCAACTGATATATTGTGCCAGGGTTTTTGTGCCCCATATGCATTATCTTGCACTTCTTTGCATTGAATTTCAACTGCCAAACCCTTGACCATTCTTCAAGTTTCTGCAGGTCCTTCTCATTCTGTCTACACCCTCTGGTGTGTCTACTCTGTTACAGAGCTTTGTGTCATCAGCGAACAGTGAAATTCTGCCTTCTAGATCCCGCGCAATGTCACTGATGAAGATGTTGAATAGGACCGGTCCCAGCACTGATCCCTGTGTTACCCCACTGGTCACTCTTCCTCTGTGGAGTGACAGCCATTTACCACCACCCTCTGTGTCCTGCCACCCAGCCAGTTACCTACCCACCACACTACTGTCCTGCCCACACCCATATTCCCAGTTTGTGTGATAGTCTTCTATGTGGCACAGTGTCAAGGCCTTGCTGAAGTCCAGATAGGCCATGTCCACTGCCCTCCCCTGATCCACCTCCCTAGTCATCCAGTCAAGAATTCAATGAGGTTGGTCTGACATGACCTCCCTGTGAAACCATGCTGCCTTGGGTCCTGTAGTCCATTGACAACCAGATGTTCCACCAATCTCTCCTTCAGTAGTGCTTACATGACCTTTCCCACTACCGAGGTGAGGCTGACTGGTCTGTAGTTCCTGCTTCCTCTTTGTTCCCACTTTTGTATAAGGGGACTACATCTGCTGTCCTCCAGTCTTTGGGTACCTCCCTATTTCCAGTGATTGGCTAAACAGGATAGCCAGAGGTTCAGCCACCACCTCTCTTAGGTTCTTTATGGACCCTGGGCACCCCATCTGCCCCATTGCTTTATCAACTCTTATTACTTCCAGTTCCTTCAGGACCCTTTCTCGTAAAGGGACTTGTGTCCATTTCTGCACCATTCTCACCTTGTACTCCTTCGGACCCATTACCCCTCTTCCTCAGTAAGACTGAGCAGAAATACCTGTTCAATATGTCAGCTTTACTGTTGTCATCCTCCACGCGACCTCCCATCCTCCCCTTCAGTCTCACTATCTCTCCTTTGTCTTTCTTTTTCACTTATGTACCTGTAAAGGTTTTGTCCCCTTTAACCACGATTTTTGCAATGTGTTCTTCTGTCTGAGCTTTGGCTTCCCTTACTGACTTCCCTGCCTCCTTTGTTTCTCCTGGTACTTCTCCCTATCCCCTTCTGCCTGTGTCTTTTTGTATTGCCTGAATGCAATCTTTTTGGCTTTCACTTTCTTTGCTACCTCTTTGGAAAACCATAATGGTCTCCTCTTGCTAACCTGCTTAATGGATAATTCTGTTGTTCTTATAATCCCCATTTTAAATACTGCCCACTGTTCCTCAACCCCTGATTCCTGTCCCATTCCCTTAATTCCTCTTTCAAGTATCTCCCATTTTCCCAAAGTCTGCCCCTAAAATCCAGGATATGTTTTTGTGTGGTTTGGTTCTGCTCTTTCTGTGATTTCAAACCACAATGACTGGTGGTCACTGTTACCCAGGTGCTCCCCACTGTTACCCCCATCCACTGTCCTGTTTGTGAGCAGAAGGTCCAGTATTGCCTTCTGCCGAGTTGGTTCCATGACCAGTTGCTTGAGAAGGCACCCTGAAGGAGTCCAGGATAAATCTGCTCCTAGTTGATGCTGCTGCTGGGATGCTCCAGTCCACGCCTGGAATATGGAAGTCTCCAACCAGTACCACCTCATCCTTGTCTGCCATCCTTTGGATGGCTAGCATCAACTCCTATCTTTTCTTCCTCCTGGGCTGGTGGTCTATAGACCACACCTGTGCGGATGGCTGGCCCCATTTTCCTTTCCAGCTTAACCCACAGTATCTCTCCCCATTTGTTCCTCCTGGATCTCTGTGGCCCTTATGTCATTTTTCACATACAGTGCCCTCCTCCTCCTTCCTGCCTCCTCTATCTCTTCTAATATGTTGTAGCCAGGTATGGCCATCTCCCAGTCATGGTTATCATTACACCAGGTTTCAGTGATGGCCACAATGTCCAGGTCTGACTGTACCATGACAGCCTCCAGATCTTCCATCTTGTTGCTAAGGCTCCTGGCATTTGCACACATGGCTTTCCATGATTTGACCTCCTAGCCTGCTTCACTGTTCTACTCCAGCCCTTTCTTGGCTGTCATTTATCCCTGGTTCTCCTTGCTGTCTGCCCTTCTGCTGAATTTTGCCTTTTCGCTTATCCACCTTTTGGACACTAATCTCCATCTTTTGCACACTGCTTTGCAGAGATAGCCACTCCTCTGGTTCACTGGTTCCACTGCTAGCTGTGGGGGTGAGAAAGTAGGTACCCTCCTTGCTGGCCTGCCACCCCCTTTGCTAGTTTAAATGCTTGTCAATGTAGCATTTAAACTTATCATTGGGTCTTGGATTCCCTCCGGATGGATGCAGGCCGTCAGGCTAGACAAACCTCCATCCCTCCAGGTGGGTCCCCAGTCACCAATGAATCCAAACCCTTCCTCACAGCACCAGTTCTTCAACCATGAGTTAAAGTTCCTGGTGCATGCACTCCTATGTTCTCCTTGCCTCTCACAGGTAGTACTTCTGGAGAAAGTGACAGAGTAGCTACTTGCTTGAGACCCTCCCAGTTTCCTAAACTCTTCCTGAACTTCCTTTGGCTCCCCATTTGCCAAGTCATTAGTACCTAGGTGGATAATGACATCCAGCTCACCCTCCGTCTTGCCTTCCCAGTGATCCCAGTATCCTCCTTCCATCCCTCCATGCCGTGGCACCTGGTAGGCACCTCACCTCCTGTCCTCCCTCCTGTGTTCCTAGCTGGATCCCTCTTACGATGGAGTCCCCACCAGGATTTCCTCCTCCTCTGGGGTCCACTGCTTTCCCACTGAGGTCACCTCTTGGCTAACCTCCACATCCTTTCCTTCCACTTCTCTGGGTACCTCTGTTTGGTTGTCCTCATTTGCCAGTGTGGCATATGAGTTCTTGAGAGGAATAGGATCTGGGATGTGCCTCTGCCTGACTGCTCTAACCCTCCCTGAGCCCACTGTCATCCAAGTGCTCCTCGTCTCGGCATCCTTTGAGGCAGCTGCATTGGACTGGGTGGTCCCTGGATAGGGGTGATGGTACTCCTGACCCATTTTACTTCCACTCTGAGTCTGGTTACCTCATCCCGTAGTCCAGAGAGATGCATGCAGATAGGGCAGCACCTCAGTGTCCAGAAGGTCTGCCTGAATATGGCTGCCCCACAGCCACTGCATTGCACCACTCACCACATTATACTGCAATTCCACTACTTGTCTGCTACAGAAACTCTCTTAGTTCTCTTTTTATTAATTTACAGTACTAAAAATCCTGTAACTGATCCTCCGATTTTTTTTTTTTTTTTTTCGGGAAAAAGAAACCAATAAATAAATAAATGAGTCAAAACACTTGTCCTGCTGATGGTGGGCTTCTTCCCCCTTATGCCCCTCCTACTTCACACCTCTTACTATACCCTGTGTTTAGCTCCTGTCAATCAGATTTATCAGGGCATATAATTAAAAGTTGGGGGAAGGGAGGGGAGGGAGGATGGGAGAAAATTTGCAGCTATTAAAGACAGCACAGAATTACACCACCACTATGTTTTAAATGTTCAACAGCCCAAAAACAATTATAAGTAAAGACAACAAAGAAAGAAAGTATAGTGTCACTACAAGCCCACAATCTAAGTTTAAAAGAAAAATACCAATTGCCAGTTACTCTAAAGCACTGAATTGAATATGTTTCCTTCCTTCTCCTTCTGGCTTCTTCTGAGAAAATCAACCTCTGTTTGCTACTTTATCTCTGATCCGTGTGAAGTTTTTAAAAGTATTGCCTTTTAATAGTTGAAAAATGTCTGAGTCTACAAGAGGGAACAGTGAACTTTGCAAAGGTAAGCAGACTTATTTACCTTATTGGTTGTCACTATATTTGCTGCTAGCCATTCACAAAACATTGCAGAACAGTGCAAGGGGCAAAGGTGAAGAAGGTGTGTGGGTTGAAGTGGGCATGTCATCAGGTACGAGCTGGCACATTCAATGAATCTTGCTGAGATGAGCTGCACGAGAAACCTGCTTTTGTTAAGTGTTGATTTTGTAGTAGTTTTGGTGCTGAGAAACGTGTTTTGCCCTTGCATAAATGCACATTAAACGTATGTAAGCATCTGGAGAGAGCATAATACCAGTAGAGATTTTAACCAGCATGTCTTCCGAATTGCCCAACAGACCCCGACACAAGCAGAAAGTCAAAATGTTGGGCTTCCGTATTTCGGTATTTAATGTTCGTCAGCATTTTGATATTCGGGATATCATTTTTAGGCTGTCGTAAGTCGGGATTTAAACTGTCTGGAATTAGACCCTAACATGATGTGGGGTGCCATCCAGTGGTGTCTCATCCCAGAACATCTGGAGGAACGATTCCTGTTTGTCTGCGTAGAGCTGACAGTAACTCTGACAACAGATGTGTTACTGGTGGGATGGGGAGCTTACCTAGGGAACCACAGGACCCCCAAGGAGTCCCGTCACCACATCAGCCTGCTGGAGCTCCATGCAGTGTATCTTACTCCGATAAAATTCACTTCATTTGTCCAGGGTCAGGTCGTGCAGGTCCGGATGGACAATACCAGGACCTTCTACTACTTGAATAAGCAGGGTGGCATGTACACCCTTCCTGTATGTGAAGAGGCTTTCAGTACCTGGACCCTCAAACACAGCTTGGATGTGGATCTCATGGCCATCCATGTAGCAAGGCCCTCCAGCCAGTTAGTGGACACTCTCAGCCAGGTGAGCGAGGTGTCTAACAAGTGGTCTCTGAATCAGGAGGTGGTGAACAACCTGTTCTCCCTATGGGGCACTACTCTGCTGGACCTCTTTGCCTCCTGGGAGAATGCCAAGCTGAGGCTGTGTTGTGCCCCCATGGTGTGGGACACTGATGGATGGATGTCTTTGCAAGGCCGTGGACCCCAGGCCTCCTCTGTGCCTTCTCTCCCTTTCCTCTGATCCACAAGATGTTGGTCAAGGTGAAGAGGGACAAGGGGCAGATGATACTGGTATCCCTGGACTGGCCATGTGGGTTTTGGTACCCGGATCTCCTCAACCTCAGCAGAAGACCTTGCTGGCGGGTTGCCTCTGTGCCTGGATCTAGTCTCTTGCAACAAGGTAGGTCCTGCATTCAGGCCTTCAGTCCCTGCACCTGACAGCCTGGTTCCTGAACTGCTAAAGTTAGAGGCATCGAGTCTTTCAGAAAATGTGCTCCATGTTGTGGAGGCTGACCAGAAAGAGTTTGACCCATCAGTGCTATGCCTTCAGGTGGAAAAGATTTTCCATTTGGTGCCAGGGCAGGGAGCTAGACCCCATGACCTGCCCTTTGGCTAGCATTTTAAACTACCGTTGTTCCCCATCTCAGTCGGGACTGAGGTCGACAACCCTCAAGGTGCACCTGGCAGCCATCTCTGCGTACCAGGCGTGGGCTGGTATGCCGACAGTGGCACAGGAGAAGGTGGTTGGGCGTTTCTTGAAAGGCCTTGACCATTTGTCCCCGTTGGTGCGTGAACCACCACCACCTTTGGACTTGTTGCAGGTGTTGGCAGTGCTCATGGAGAAGCCATTTGAACCAGTGCACAGGTATGAGATGCCACATCTGTCATGGAAGACCGCCTTCTTGGTGGCTATCATCTCCGCCAGAAGGATCACTGAGTGTCAGGCGCTGTTGGTGGAGTCTCCCTACCTCCTGTTCCGCAAGGGCAAGGTTGTCCTCTGCCCCCACCCAAAGTTCCTGCCAAAGGTGGTATCTGAGTTTTACCTTAATCAGGTGATTAACCTCCTGGTGTACTGCACCAGTCACACCTCGGAGGTCGAGCACAGGCTCCACTCATTGGACCGGAGGTGAACACTCACTTACTACACGGAGCGCATGGCTAGAGTTTGGGGAGAGGTTTGCCAGCTATTTGTGACCTACACTGAAGCCACATCTGGCAGACTAGCAGCTAAGTGGATGATTGCCAAGTTGATTGTTTCCTGCATCGACCTCTGCTACAGGTTGGCTGGTAGGGAGCCTCCAGTAGGGCTCAGGGCTCATTCCACCAGATGTGCCGCAGTCTCGGTGGCTCCTTCCAAGGACATTCCCTGTCTAGAAGATTTGCAGGGCTGTTACCTGGATGTCGGCACACACCTTCATTTCCCACTACCACATTGACCTTGAGTCACACCGGGATGCTGATTTTGGGACCTCAATTCTCCAGTCCTTGTTTGCAGATAGGGGTGTGTGCCTTTCCCCCTTCTCCCGGAGAACTGCTAGGAGTCTGTGAACGTGTGGATGGTGCACAATATCCACACCCCTAGAAGTGAGGGTTATTTACCTGTAACCGTAGATCTTCTTTGAGGAGATCTCTTTCATTGAGGTCTCCCGCCGCGAGGCTGTCTGGAACTGGTTGTCTATTTACTTATACCATATGGTCTATCTCCGTAAAACCATATTGTGTATTCCCCTGTGTCTGTGGATAGCCTAGTGTAATGTCTAATTTTTCCTGTATAGTAGATATCACCGTGCTTGACTATACTGTACTGTATTTGACCCAAGTCTGTATTATGCATCTACCAGCTGAAGGGGAATCTGAGGACGAGGGGGCATGGGTTACAGTGGTTACAAGTTGTAGGGGGGGGGACAATTCAAGGGTAACATCAGGAAGTACTGTTTCCCAGAGAGGGTGGTGGATAGTGGAATAGGCTCGGCTTCAAAAAGGCATGGGACAGCCACAGGGGAGTGTTTGGGGGATGTCCTAGCAGATAGCTAGGCAAATGTTAGAGTAGGTGGGCCTGTCGGTCCTTTTCTACCATCACACTTCTGTGAATCTATGAATGATAGTAACCATTGTGATATGCTTTTACCTATGTCTGTAACTCTCCTGGGTCGTGACTGAAAATAGGCAATTTCTTTGTCTAGAGCACTTACCCGGTAATCAAAAACTAAAATAAATCAGGCCACACCTATGGAACTATAGATTTCAGGCACTAGGACCACACGGAAACTTTTTGCAAGCAGTCCACTAGAGGGCTGCCCATGAGGACGTCTTATGTTGGCTCTCCCTATATAAACATGGGTGGACTCTCGATCCTCTCCTTCCCCTGCCAATGGCCTGGGCTCGTTCCCGAACCCGAGTCGCTGGCATAGTGCGAGGTGTGGCATCCAGTGCCTCAACCGTCTGTGCCACCAGGCCGATTCTATTAATCACTTTTGAAAAGTGATTTTCGATGGAGTGTATGCCCTTTCCAGAGCCGTCACCGTCGAAGCTTTTTCAATATTGTGAGATCGGTGAGAACATTTTATTCCAAAGACTTACACAACATCTATGTGCACTGTTTAGGCCCGGACCATGACGTGATGGTGTGCCCGATTCGTAAGGGCTTTAATATGGCCATCCAGCCACGCAGAAGGAGCGCTTTGGAAAAACACTTGTTAAAACAGCGCTTAGCCCGAATGGAGAAGGTGCTCCATCAAGAAAAGAATCCTGCTGCATTGCTGCCCACTCCTCGGGATCAAAGGGATCCAAGTCCCAGGAGAAAACGTCTGGGTTTTGTCACCACGAACACAGGGATAGGCCAAACGACAAGACCAGGACCTCCCCTGTATGCTCCAGGTTTCCCCTCAGATCAGGTACAGTCTCTTCTGGCTCGTCGACTGCTCCAGTGGTGATGCAGCCCATCACCCAGACCATCAGTACAGCTGGGTCGACCTCTAGCACCTCTAGGCCTATCCCGACACCAACACTGGCACCAGTGTGCAGACAGTTCCAGTGTCTTTCATGGACATCCTTAAATGCCTGCTACCTCCTCCTCCGTCGACTAACATCCCGTGGACAGGGTCCATACAGCAACACCCCCCCCCCCCCACGGTGAATACTTGTGAATATAAGACAACAGAAGGTTAGTGCCCATATCAGTTGTCCCCACTACACAGTGGAAGTAACAGAGTTACTAACCTCTAAAAGTCTATCTAGTTTTTGCTTAAAGATCTAAAGAGTTTCTGCACCAACCACGTCCCCTGGCAGTTCATTTCACCATCTCACAGTTCTTGATACAAAACTATATTTCTGTACCTCCGCTCTAAAACTGTTTTCTTTAATCTGGATCTTATGCCTTCTCATGATATATTTATGGTCTCATTACCATACCCAAATCCTCCTTTAATGTATCATCCCTCAAGAATGTATACAACAATAGTAGGTCTCCTTGTATCCTTCTTAATTCTACTGACCATAATTTAAGATGTTTTAATCTCCCCAAGTATGATTTCCCCTTGTAACCACCTATTAATTTTGTATAGGTTCTCTGAGTTCTTTCAATGAGCTTTTTATCTTTCACTAGGTAAGGGCTCCAGCATGGAGAACCATAATCGAGGATTGGCCTTATGTAAATATATAGAAACATAGAGTTTGACGGCAGATAAGGACCACTTGGCCCACCCAGTCTGCCCATTTCCCTACCTATTGGATAAGCTGCAGATTCTAGTTAACCAACAACCTACTTTCTGCAACCCCCCACTATAATTGCCTTATGTCTGTCCCATGCATGTTTGAATTCCCCCACTGTTTAAGACCCCACAACCTCTCCAGGAAGGCGGTTCTATGTGTCCACCACTCTCTCCGTGAAAAAGAATTTTCTCACATTACCCCAGCCGTCCCCTCTCTAACTTTAAATTGTGTCCCCTTGTTCTTGCACATCTCTTTTCTGAAAGATGTTACCCTCCTGGACTTTGTTGATTCCCTTGAGGTACCTAAAAGTTTCTATCATGTCCCCCCGTCCCTCCTTTCATCAAGGTTATACATATTAAGCTGTCTGTCTCTCTTCATATGGTTTCTGATATAGACCCTGCACCATTTTAGTTGCCCTCCTCTGGACTGCTTCCATCCTGTCTATGTCCTTGCATAGATGAGGTCTCCAAAACTGCATGCAGTACTCCGGATGGGGTCTCACCAACTGTCTGTACAGAGGGATAACCACTTCTCTTTTTCTACTTGTGATGCCCCTGGCTCTCCTTACTGACTTCTCACATTGCTTACCCACCTCTAGGTCATCTGATATGACTACACCCAGATCCCTTTCCATTATTGTTGTCGTTAGTACCTTCCCTGCTATTGTGTACTCTTCTCCTGGATTTTTATTTCCCAGGTGCATTACTTTGCACTTCTTTGCATTGAATCTAAGTTGCCATATGTCTGACCATTCCTCCAACCTTGCCAAGTCCCTTCTCATCCTTTCTACCCCCCCTTGTGTATCAGCTCTGTTACAGATCTTTGTGTCATCTGCAAAGAAGCATACCTTTCCTTCCAGACCCTCTGCAATGTCACCTATAAAGACGTTAAAGAGGACTGGACCCAGTACTGAGCCCTGAGGTACTCCACTAGTTAACCCCCCTTTCTTCAGAACGTGCTCCATTCACTATTACCTTCTGTGACCCACTCCCAGGCTGGCTAACTTGATTATCAATATTTTGTGGGGGACTGTGTCAAATGCCTTGCTAAAGTCTAGGTAGGCCATATATAATGGTAATAACACTGTTTCAGTTCTAGAAAATAAACTTCTCACACTGACTAAATACATGGCCTTGTTTAATACATATTTACAATGAGATTCAGATTTTAAATCATCTCTAATATAAATTCCCAGATCTTTCTCACACCTTGATTTCCTCAAATTAGTTCCCATTATACTATATTCCTGCTGAATGCTCCCTTTCCCCATATGCAATAACCTGCACTTCTTTAGATTCAGCCTCATCCCATTCCTCTCCGACCAGTCAACTATTGTTAAAATATCTTGACCAAATTTTAACCTGTCATCAAAAGTGTCAACTATTCCTCCTAAGTTTTACATAATCTGCAAACCTGATTAATTTATTTCCACTGTTGATGTTAAGGTCATTTCCATATATATTGAAAAGTAGAGGCCCCAACACCGATCCCTGTAGCACTCCACTCCCAACATCCATCTCCTGAGACAAAAACCCATGTATACAGTATGTACCTCCTGTGTCCTCTCCATCAGCCAGTGCTCAATCCATCTTATGATGGTTTTCTTATATCCCAAGCATTGCATTTTAAAAATCCGATTCCTATGCGGCACAAAGCCAAAAGCTCTACTGAAGTCGAACAGTGCCACATCAACAACTTTACCCCTATCTGTATTTTCTCCTACATAGTTATAAAAGCTGATCAGATTGGTGTTACATGATCTATTTTGTTTAAAACCATGCTGCAAATGACCTATGATCTTATTCTCCATCATCCAATTATTAATTTCATCTATCAATCCCTCAGTTATTTTGCCTACTATAGATGTCTGGCTAACAGGCCGATAATTTGCTTCATCTGCCCTGCTACCTCTCTTAAATATAGGAACCACAACCGCAGCCCTCCAGTCCTTAGGAACATATCCCTCTTTCAATGATGTCTTACCAATATCTGTTATAATTGATGCCAATTCCTCCTTTAGCTCCTTTAGTAATTTTGGGGGTAAATTATCCAGTCCTGCTGATATGTCTTTCAGCTTTTAAATTTTCTCAAGAACCTTAGTGCTAGTAATAAAATCTATAGGATCAAAACCTATTCTAGCCTCAACTACGCCATCTTTTTTTTTTAACTTTCTTCTGGTCCCTGCCCAGTGAATCTTATCCACTGGTCTTTTCGGCCGAGCCACTTACCGTAACGTGGACCCAGCGTCATTCTGCTCGGGGCTGGGAGATTTTTTGCCTTTGGTTTTTCTCCTGGTCCCATCCACCTGAGCGCCGCCGCGAGAGGACTCATGTCTGACAGCGACGTGCAGGTGCACGCCGCAGTCAAGCGTCCAGCATCCCCACCCCTGGCCCCTCCTTAGAAACCGACATTTTGCCTTACGCCCGTGCTTCAACAGGTGGCAGCAGCGTATGGGCATTGCTGCCCCATTTGAACCCGCCCCCTCCCGTGGAGAGGCATCCGTTGGACGTCTATCCTACCTCCCCGGCCGAGTCCCTTGACAACCCAAAGTATCGCTCTCAACCTAGTCGCCAGCTGCAGCACGAAACTACTCCATCTTGTCTATCATCCCCCTTGTTATAAAGTGACCCAAAAAGTTGTTGAATTCTCTGGCCATAGCTTCTGGTTTACTATGCGTTACCCCATTAACCGTTAGAGGACTGATCACTCTTTCCTGCCCTTTTGTTGTTGTTAATATAGGTATAGAAACATTTTTGATCTCCTTTAGTGTTTGCCAACCTGAATTCTGTTTGCTTCTTAGCTTTTACTATCTCAGTTTTCACTTTACGTAGCATTTTCTTATACTGTATATATTCTTGTTATTTACTGAAGGGTTAATTTTCAATATGTTATAATACTTCCTTTTTTTTTTTTTTTTTACATAGCTTAGTAAGTTTTCTAGTTAACATACTAAAAGCCAGCAGAATAGGCCTGACGGTCTGTCGTGTCTGCTCGGTAGCCAGCCCCTAATGGGTGCTCTCTCTCCCACCCCAGCCCCAGAGAGGGTCATCTTTGGCTTCAGTTTACCCTTGTACCTGTCCCACCCCCTCTTGAAGCCCTCCACTGTGCCCTCCTCCACCAGACTCCCAGGCAGTGCATTCCATGACCCCACCACCCTCTCAGTGAAGTTGTCTCCTGCGTTCTCCCCTGTAATTTCCTCCCTCTAGCTTCTACTCATGCACCCTCGTTGTGCCCCCTTTCTTTAGTCTGAACATCTTTGGCTCCGCCCCTGTTTATCCCTTTTACATATTTGAAGACCCCTATCATGTCCCCCCTGTCTCTTCTCTCCTCCAGTGAGTACAGCCCAAGCTCCTCCAGCCTTTCCTTATAGGTCCTCCCTCCCATGCCCTGAATCATCCTGGTTGCCCTCCTCTGGACCCTCTCCAGCAGTGCTACGTTCTTCTTGAGGTGAGGTCTCCAGAACTGCATGCAATACTCTATGTGCGGCCTGACCAATGCATTATACAGAGGGAGGATCACCTCCCTCCTTTTGGACGTAATCCCCCTGGCTATGCAGCCCAGAATCCCATTTGCTTCTGCCCCAGTTCTTCTGCAGTTGTCAGTGTTATTCATTTTGGCATCTACCACCACCCCCAGATCCCTTTCACTCGTTGAGGCTTGCAGTGAGACCCCCCCCCCCCGGGTGTATACATGGCCTAGATTTCTGACCCCCAGATGCAGCACCCTACACTTCCCTGGATTAAACCTCAGTCCCCACCTCCTTGACCACCCCACCATGATATCCAGGTCCCTCTGAACCATCTCTCTCGCTTCATCCCCGTCTACCAGTGCTCCCAGCTTTGAATCATCTGCAGAGAGGCTCATTTTATTCCTACCCTCCTCCCCATATCTGAGACATAGACACTGAACAGGAGTGGCCCCAGTGCCGAACCTAGGGCGACCCCATGATGACCTTCCTAGGGGAGGAGGCTATCCCAGCAACCACTACCCTCTGCGTTTGCCCTGTTAGCCAATTTTCTACCCATTTGAGCAACTGTCCTCTCACCCCCATCTCCCCAGCTTTGTTAGCAACCCAGTGTGGGGTTCCGAATTAAACGCCTTACTAAAATCCAGGTATAGGATGTCCACCGGTCTGTGCCAGTCCAGGGTTCCCGTCACCCAGTCATAAAAATCTGAGGCTGGTCTGACGCAATCTCCCTGGGACTAAACCATACCGTTTGTCATCCAGGTGCTACAACCTTTCTAGTTGCCTCCCGAACTTCTCCTTGATAATGCCCTCCATTACTTTGCCTACCACAGACGTTCAGCTGACAGGTCTGTAATTTCCCCTCTCTTCCCTAGACACCCCTTTGTGGATAGGCACCACATGAGCCACCCTCCAGTCTTGAGGCACCCATCCTGTCTGCAGAGAGGCATTAAAAAGTGCAGCTAGTAGAGCTGCTAGCTCATCTGGCCCTGGTGCCTTATCAGTTTTTAGCGACCGAAGGGCCTCCCTCACTCTATCCACTGTGATTTCTCCCTCCCAGTCCACCCCCCCTCGTTTAAGCACCCATCCCCCTCTAGGCTTGGCCCGGCCTGTACCCCAGCCTCTTTCGGTCCTCTAGACTCCATCTGACCCCTCGACTCTGCTGTCTCCCCTACCCTTCCATCGGGCTGGATGGATCCCCTGTCACCCTCCATAAATATTGAGGCAAAGTACTCATTTAGCACCTCTGCCCGATTCCCCCACCTCCTGAGCCCATCCCTCCCCAGTCCTAATCCTGCTGATCTGCGCCCTCCCTTTTCTCTTCTCCCCTATGTACCTATGGAATCTCTCCCCCCCCACCCAGGATATCCCTAGCCAGGTTTTGATCCATCCTCGCCTTGGCTTCCCTCACCACTCTGGTGACCCTTCTAGCTGTCATTTCATACTCACCCCTCTTCATATCCCCCCATGAACGCTTAAAATGTGCATAGGCAGCCTTTTTGTCCCTCACCGCCTTTTGCACCTGCCTGGTCTACCAACACGGCTTGTTGGCTCTGCCATGCTTACGCCTTACCCTTGTACATGATCTAGTAGTCTCCTGCACCCCTTTCTTGATGGTCTCCCGCAAGCTACCAGCATCCATGTCTGGCCTACTCTTATCCAAGCTTCCCCGTAGAATCCTGCCCATGCCCACGAAGTCCGCCCCCTGAAGTCCACTACTACTGTATTAGTGCGGTTATCCCCCCCCAACGACACAGTGGAAACCCGGCCGTGGTGTGGTCGCCACCTGCCAGCGGGCTGCACACCTCCAGGCCCCTTATCGGGTCAGTGTCTGCTAGGACAATGTCCAGTATCCTCCCCTTCCCTCCCTAGTAGGTTCCCCCACCTGCTGGACCAGGACGGCATCATGAAACACATCCATGAGTCTGTTCCCTGGCCACAGCGGATGTCATAGTGTCCCAGTCTGCCCCCGGCATATTAAGATCACCCATGACCACCACCGTACCCTTTCCACGGTCACAGTGCCCCTTGATGTTCTCAACTAGTTTGTCCTCCAGGGCCTCTTCCATCGCGGGGGGTCTGTACACCACCCCTATTTTCAATCTTTTACCTCCCCTCGTTTACAGGGTTACCCAAATCGCCTCCACCACTCCATAGCCGCCTCCACTTCACTAACCACTATGTAATTTTTGACTGTTATCACTACACCCCCTTCTCTTCCCTCTTTTCTGTCCCTCCTGAATATTTTTTAGCCCTCCAAGTTTAGGTCGCAGTCGTTTTTCTGGGTGGCCCATGTTTCAGTAATTGCCGCCACATCCACCGATCCCTCAGCCAGCATCGCCTGGAGCTCAGGCATTTTATTGCCCATGCTCCTGGCATTGATCAGGACTGTCCTCCACCCCTGACCCCGCTCCAATCGTCTCAGCCTTGCGCAATTCCTATTCGCCCCCTCCTGCACAGCTCTGGATGGATTTACTTTGCAGTCACCTGCCCTCTTTTCGTGTCCTAGAGCTGGACCCTCAAGCAGCCCTCCTGGATCCATTCTTTTACTTAACCCTCCCCCCTTTACAAGTTTAAACCCCATCTCTCGATTATGAATCCAGCAAGTTTTAGTTTCAAGATCTCCCTCCCCTCCAAGATGAGGTGCATCCTATCCCTGGCATATAACCCCTTATCCTCCCATGTCTCCCCCGCCAGTTCCCCACCAGCCCATACCCTTCTGCCCTGCACCAATCCCTGAACCACTGGTTCACCCCTCTAAGTTTATGCTTGGTCTCCCCGGACACCCTAGGTACTGGTAGAATCTCCGAGAAGGAGATTGAGCTTCCTATAGAGTGGCAGACCCTGGCCAGTTCCTGGAATCTCGCCTGGATTTCCAGTTCACTGTTCCCCTCCAAGTCATTTGTTCCCAGATGTAGTAGGAAGTCTGGGGATCCGCTGCATTCCAGTGCTAACAAGTACAGCTGGAATTTGGCTTTGTGTGCAAATAGGCCTGGGATACATTTAGCCTTCCTTGACTGGGCTGCTTTTCCCCTCCCCTGCCCCCTCCCACTGGATGCCCCTGGTCATGGAGTCACCCAGCAGGATCGCTTTCACCTCACCCCCCCCCACTTTAGTGACCCGTTTGATTGCTTCCAGGCTCTTCCTTCTGTTGTCAACCCCCTGCTTACTCCTTCCACCCCGCCCTCAGCCGGGGATCACATTCTGTGCATGCCGTACCATGCTCTTTCTTCTGCCTGCAGCTCCCAGCTTGCTCCTTGCCCCCCAACCTCCTGGGTGGCACAGATTGCCCCCAAGATCTCCCTGGACTCTGTTTCTGGGCCAGAACCCTCAGTCACCCCCAACACCTTCTACTGCTTGCCTCCATCCCCCAGTCCTGTATCCTCCACCCCATCTGCTTTATTCTCCCTTCCCCCATTAGATTTCTCCGCGCCAGCTGGCCTTTCTAGAGTACTCCTGATTGCCTCCTGGCTGGCTTCACAACCTGGATGCCTGCCTACATCTCCCCACTCCTCCCCTCGGCCTCACCTGCTCCCGTCCCCCTTTCTTCACTCCAACTTAGGCTCATGCCCCTCCTCCCTCCCTCCCCTTCTGTGGATCTGGCTTTCCCTTGCCCCCCATCTTACTGACCAAACCTCTCTGTCCGCCTGCCCCCCTCGCTAGCCTCTCTCCTGGATATAGCGGGGTGAATCGATTACTAAGTGTGATGTTTGCCCCTCACTCGCTCCCTAACTTTTTCACCCCCTTCCTTGGCCCTCTCTTGTCAGCCACCTTCCTACAAAGTGAGTTCCTTATGTTGCTTGAATCATGCCTCACCCCTCCGGAGTAACCATAAGGTCCATGTCCACCTATTCCCTTGGGTATAACATATTGGCCTCGTCTACTCTTGTGAGGTCCTTTCGACACCTTTCCTCTCCCCCCGCCTTCCAGCTGTCTTCTGATCCCCTCGACCTCCTCCCTAAGTCCTGCCAAATGAAAACACACTGGGCATCCCGCGAACCTCCATATCTAGTTTTAATATTAGTGCCACCCTACACCCAGTCACCCTACTGAAGATGCCCGCTCTGGCCAGCCTCAAGTCTACCCTCATTTTAGTGTCATACAACCCTCTGACAGAACTAATTTAGTCAGTATTACACAAAGACCCTAGCCGTTGGCCCTTCCCAGCAGTAATCAGATCACAGCAGTTCTCCCTCTTTCCCTCCAGTAGCCAGTTTTCCAGCCCTAATAGTCAGCTCAGAAGCAAAAATATGCTCACCCCACAGTGTCTAGTAACTGCAGTAAACAGTTCACACAGTTTGCCTACTCCCTCGCTGTAGTTAGCATACACAGTCAATTTTACAACCTGCTTCAATATGGTCGTCTCCCCCCCCCAGTAGCAGTAGACAATGTTGCCCAAGCAGCACAGGGTACAGGACCTTATGTCCCTCAGTCAGCAACAACCAGTTCATCAGTTCAGAAGCTGTTGCAGTAATCAGTTCACACAGCTTGCCTCCTCCCTCAGCTGTAGTTAGCACCCGGTCAATTTTACAATCTTCTGTAGTTAGCACCCAGTCAGTTTTACAATCTGCATCAGTATGCCCTTCCCTGATGATAATCAATGGTGCCCAAGCAATACAGCATATAGGACCCTTTTTCCCCAATCATCAACAAACCAATTCACCCAGTCTCATCTTGCCCTTCTCCCAGGCTCCACCCCCACTGACCATTTAATAGAGGTTGGGGCCGGGGTGGGTGGTGCGGAGCAGAGATCGCCTCTCCTCCTCTGGTCGCGACTGGGCTAATGGCCTTTGTAGCACAGTCAAAAAGTATGCCTAGTGCTGATTGGTTCCCCTCTGGCCGGCAATAACTACAGCTCTCCCGCCAGGATCGTCTCCATTCTGCCTGGACTGTCCCCTGCCAACAAAGCTCCTTTGCCGACCACCGATGTGGTCGTGTCCTCTCCCGTTGCCGATGCGGCCCCGTTTTGCATGCCCCGACCACTTGCAGCGACAAGCCCCAAGTTTACCCCTCCTCCTCCTCCTCTGGACCATATTGTTTTTTTTTCTCTATTGTTATACATTTCTTTTGTTAGAATACATTGTTGAACTAACTTCCTAATTAATTTTTAAATGTATCCCAACACTCCTTGGATGTAAAACCAAGTCAATTTCTACTAGTCTAACTTGACTAACTCTTGTTTTATTGCCACATAATTTACTTTGTTGTAAATTCTTAGCCTTGTTTTCTAGGGACATGGATATGTTGTCCTATCCACACTTACTGGCAGGTTCCTTGCCACTTCAAATCTTGCCGGAAGGTCTTCAAGCTGGCTCCTCCCACCCACCCGGGTGGTAAAACTCTCAGCTCCGCCCCATGACTCCAGATCTTTCTTACCGCTTGGAAGCTCAGGTTCCCTCCTTAGCGCTCTGCGTTTTAGGCCTGGAGCCTAACTCGGCGGTTAATCCGAAACTCATTCTAAAGTTTAAAAGACCTCGGTCTTCTTTTTCCCTCACAGCTGCGATGGACAAATAGACTCCTGGATTTCGGCGGTGCCCTTGTGGGCAGAAGATGTCTTGGACCGATCTGCAGGTCTGCAAATTGTGCAAGTCCTTTTCGGTCAACGTTCTCGAAGACCGTGCTGCCAGACTTCAACTTGGGCGCCCCGAGAGACGTATTCCTCCAGTTAAGTCGAAGGAGGCCCGTTGGGCGGTGTCCGGCGGCGGTTTCGGCTGAGCAACTCGAGCAAATGATCGCCCTCGAGGAGGAGGCGGCCCAGGCCGTATCTTCTTCTTCCTCGGTCACGGCATTTATCCCGCTCTCCTTGGGCTCCTCCTACTTGGCTTCATTTAAGGAGCTTTGTCAGTCCCTCTCTACTAAAGGACAGGGGCCATCAGGACACTCCTCTCGGTCCAAGAAAAAGGACTAAAAAGGTAAGTCCCACTGTTGACGTTCGTGGGAGTGGGAAAGGTCCCCTTCTCCGGATAGTAGACACTCAACTTCGGTCAAGGCTGCTGCTAAGGCCGCTGGCTTCACGGTGTCCCAGTCAGGTCAGCCGGCCGAGACACCTGTCGATGCAGTAGAGATTTTTCTCGACCTGTCGGACGGGCTGTCAACTGGAGAAGCCGACAACCCATCTTCACCGGTTCCCCGGTGGAAACAAGAACTGTGCCTCCTGTGCGGGTCCCGGTTAGGTCTGTGAGCCGGGGAGGAGCAGGGTTCCCCGCTCCCTCCCGGACCCACCCTCGGAAGCGCCGAGGATCTCTGTCTCAGACCTCCTGGGTCCAGCCCGATCCCGCCGGCATCAGTGGTCTCGGCACTGAGGGAAGCGGCTGCGCCGCTCATCCTCGTCATTGTCCTCCTCGGAGGATAGGCTCCGGCTCAAGTTGCGGCGGCGCTCCTAGGATCTTATGTGGCAGCAGCTCTTTTTGTCTGGGAGCAAGCAGACTGCGTCGCCTTCCCCGGCCATTAAGTGGCTGTCACCTGAGCGGCTGAAACAACCCCTCGTCATCGAGGAGCCGGTGCCGGTTGTTTGGCCGAAACCAGCTGCACCACCCATTGTTGTGGAACCCCACTGCCTCCACAACCAAAAACTGGGCTCCGACCAAGGATTCTCAGTCAGGCCATGGGTTGCCCCATTAGTTGCCTGTCACCCTCACTTCCAATCGCCCTCGGCAGATGGAGGGTGGCTCAGGCCCTGGGCAGCTGTTTGCAGACTCCTCGGAATCTGACGATGACTCTTCCCTGTTCTCCAGGCCTCTCGACCTGGAGTCCTCTGGGGGACAGTTGGTGGACGAGAGCCCATCCTCGTTCATGGGATTACTTCGACTCATCTCAGAATCTACTGGGATGAAGCTCGAACCTGTGTCAAAGCGGGCCATGTATCCCCTCACGGAGATACTGGACCGAGGAGAGTCTCCTACAGAGACCTTTCCTGTGGCCGAAGCCATTGTTGGCCCAGTCCTGGAGCTATGGCAGCGGCTGGCTTCTTGTCCAGCTCCCTTGGCCAGGATGGCCAGGAGGTATGCTGTTCCCACCGGCTCACTCTCCGGATTCTCGGAGCACCCCTCTGCGGAGGGGTAGGTGACCGACAGTGTTTTCCAGCGCTTCGGAAACGCTCGGGATGTGGACAAGCCACCAGATAGAGTCCAAGAAACTGGACTACTCCGGGCGTAAAGTTTATGCTGTGTCCTCCTTAGCCCTTTGTCAGGCCAGTTCGGCTGTACTGATGGCACACTTTTCCCACGCCCTTTTGGGCTCCCTGGGTGAGGTGATTCCTCATCTCCCAGCTGACCTCCAGACTACAGTCAAGCAGGTGTGGGATCAGGGAAGGGCGGTGGCAAAGCAACAGCTCCAAACTGCTCTCGGCATTGGAGACTCTTGTGCCCGGTCAGTAGCGGCCGCAGTGGCCATGCGCCGCAGAGCTTAGCTGCGGATCTCCACCTTCACGGCGGATACCCAGAATAAGCTGGCAGATGTTCTCTTCCTGGGTACCGACTTGTTCGGTCCTGGGGTGGAGGGTCACTTGCAGAGGATCGAGAAGTCCATTGCCTCCTTGGACTCTGTCACGTCTGCCCAGAAGGACAAAGGCCGCCAGCAGCAGCGTAAGCCCTTTCAGCCTTCTGCCCCTGCGGCACGTCCAGCCCAGCAACACCAGCATCAGGGCCAGCAGGCTCGCACTTGGCACCCCAAAGCCAAGCCTGCAGCTTCCCCTGGCAGGAAGCCAGGAGGAAAAGGCCCAGGAGGTCCCTCGGCCAGTTCTTCCTCCAAGCCTGCCCAGTGACTGGTTGAGGGGTGTCTCCCCCAGCCTCGTCACTCCCCCCTGGGTTCTCCTCGTGGGGGGACGGCTCTGCCACTTTTCCGCTTGGTCCACTATCACCGCTGGGTGTTGGAAGTGGTAGGGAAAGGTCTGCCTCTGGAATTCGAGCAGGCCCCAGCCTATCGGGCCGTCTCCCCACGGGGGGGGGGGCTATGGGGTCTGCAGCCTCTCTGTCAGCTCGTCGAGCAGACATTGCTCTGCTCCTCCAAAAGGAGGTGATCAGGGAGGTAGCGGATCCTCCACCAGACCCAGGGTTTGTGTCCAGGTATTTCCTGGTCCCAAAATGGACGGGGGGCTGGCGCCCCATTCTAGACCTACACGACTGGAACAAGTTCCTAAGGTCTCGAACCTTCAGGATGGTCACTCTGGCACAGATCATTCCATCCTTGGAACGAGGCGTGTGGTTCTGTTCTCTGAATCTCCAGGACACGTTCTTTCACGGCCCAATCTGTCCGTCCCACCAGCGATTCCTTCGCTTCAGAGCGGAGGAGTCCCTTTACGAGTTCTGGGCCATGCCCTTCGGCCTCTCTCCAGCTCCTAGGGTCTTCACCAAATGCATGGCAGTGGTGACAGCATTCCTGTGGCGCCGAAGGGTCCAGGTGTACCCTTACCTGGACGACTGGCTGATTGCAGCCCCCTCCAGGCTGGAGGTGGAGCGGCCCAGGAGTCTGGCCCTCCAGATCTGTTCTCAGATTGGCCTCCTTATCAACGAGGCCAAATCGGAACTCATGCCGATGCATGTGATTCAATTCATCGGGGCAGAGCTCGACTCTCTTCGAGCCAGAGCACGGCTCCCGGCGGACAGGGCCGAGGTTCTCTCCTCCTTTGCCCAATCATTTCTGGTTGGGCAATTGCGCCCTGCCTGGGACTTCCTGCGCCTCCTGGGCCTCATGGCGGCCGGCACCAGCGTGGTCCAGTGGGCTCGCTGGCACATTCGTCCCCTTCAGTGGGGGCTGGCCCGCCAATGGTCATAGCGCTCCGGTCCTCTGGACCAGCCAGTGGCAGTGACCCAGGAGATGTGGAACGCTCTCCAGTGGTGGATCGTTCCAGCTCATTTGCAGGAGGGCATCCCGTTTGTCCGCCCCGAGCCAACTGTCATTCTAACGACCAATGCCTCTCTGGGTTGGGGTGCCCATCGGGGGGAGCACAGAGCGCATGGCCTCTGGTCCCCTCAGGAGTCTCAATGCCACATCAACCTGCTGGAGCTTCGAGTGGTCCGACTAGCCCTCACTGCCTTTTGCCCATTTGTACGGGTCGGCGTGGTCCAGGTCCAGGCGGACAATACTACTTAATTACGTATTACCTAAAACTGCCAGGGCGGGACGCACTCCTTGCCCCTCTGCAAGGAAGCTCTCTGCACTTGGTCCCTTGTGAGCAGACTGGAGGCGGATATCCTAGCCATCCATGTGGCGGGAGCCTCCAGCTCTCTGGCCAATGCCCTAAGCCAGATAGGTGCTGCATCTCACGAGTGGTCTCTCCTGCCGGAGGTAGTACACTATCTTTTCTCCCACAGGGGCACACCTCAGGTGGACCTGTTTGCCTCCTTTTCTGAAAGCTAAGAAGAAAGGGGCACAGTTGCCTTGTCGCAGGCTGCTGCTTGGACCACTCCCTTGTGGTATTGGTGCATGTACCAAAATAAAAAAAATTAGCATTTGCTCTGCCAAGTTGATATTTCTTTGCAATTTTTCTTTCTACTCCTGTAACAGAAGTAGGGTTTTAGAGAATTTTCAGAGTTGCCCTCTTTAAGGCATTGTGAATGGGTTGGGTCCTGGGTCTGTATGGGTGGCTGTTTGTGTTTGTCTGTAGCTTAGTTTTTGGGAATTTACAAGATTTTCTGCTTGGAGTAACTACACAGTTCTTGCTCACTACATCTGTGAAGGTCTCCTGGACTGGATTTCTGCAAATCACCACCACCAGGTATTTGCATTTTCAGTTTAAAATCAACTTTTTGGAAGCTATCCCAAGCAAGATAGAAGTCAAGCAACAAAGTCTGACAAACTCATTGACTCTGGGTCCTGCTTGAATCCACATTTTCATCTGGCTTGCTCCTAAGGGATCTATTTGTGGGCTTTTAAACAACCTCTTTAAATAACAAAAGAAGCATAAGGACAAAAGAATTTCACATCCTGCACTTGTACTTGAGTAAGTGTGCCCCAGGCTTTCAATGTAATGGGGCTGGGAAGTGCATGCCTGCAAAGTCTTGCATAGTCAAAGCCTCTTGTCAAATCCCTGCCTACTCTGTTGCAGATCTTTGTCTCTTTGCAGATGACACAAAGATCTGCAACAGAGTTGATGCACAGGGTGGGGTGGAAAGGATGAGAAGGGACTTGGCAAGGTTAGAGGAATGGTCAAATGTATGGCAGCTTAGATTTAATGCTAAGAAGTGCAAGGTAATGCACCTGGGAAACAAAAACCCAGGGGAAGAGTACACAATGGGGGGTGAGATACTAACAACAACAAAATGGAGTGGAGCAGGACCTGGGGGTAGTCATATCAGATGACTTAAATGTGGGCAAGCAATGTGAGAGAGGCAGTAAGGAGGGCTGGGGGGATACTGGGATGCATAGGAGAGGCATCACCAGTAGAAAACAGGAAGTTGTTATCCTCTGTACAGACAGCTAGTGAGACCCCATCTGAGTACTGTGTGCAGTTCTGAGACCCAACTCTGCAAGGACATAGACAAGATGGAAGCTGTCCAGAGGAGGGCAACTAAAATGGTGCAGGGTCTGCACGGAAGCTATATGGAGGAGAGACTAAAGGAGCTTAATATGTATACCCTTGAGGAAAGGAGGGAGAGGGGGGACATGATAGAAACTTTTAAGTACCTCAAGAGGAATCAACAAAGTCCAAGAGGGTAGCATCTTTCAAAAAGAGGTGTGCAAGAACAAGGGGCACAATTTGAAGATAGAGGGGCGGCTTGAGGTAATGTGAGGAAGTATTTTTTCACAGAGAGGTTGGATGCATGGAACGGCCTTCGGAGGAGGTGTGGAGTCAAAAACAGTGATTGAATTCAAGCATGCATGGGACAGCCATAAGGCAATTCTAGGGGGTTGGGGTAGAAAGAAGTAGGCTACTGGTTAACTAGGATCTGCAGCTTATCCATTAGGTAGGGAAATGGGCAGACTGGGTGGGCCAAGCTGTCCTTATCTGCCGTCAAATTCTATGTTTTCTATGCCAAGCTGAGACCCTGGGTGACCTCTGTCAAGTTGCACTAATAGCCAAGATGGCACAGAAAGAAATTGGACTGTGCATTTCTGTGTTTGCTGTTCTATCCTCTCCCTTAATTAAATCTTACTTGACACTATGTTCTTGCCTAACATTGCTGCCCTGCACCACATTCTTTTCTTCTTCTTGATCAGTCACTCTGGAAACACTGTACCTAACAGGTCTTGACCTCAGATCCTTGTGGCTGGAATTAGCCTCCACTACACTATAGGCTGGACTTCTGGGGATTATTTTTCCATCTCAAATGGGCCCTGGTCTCCCTATTTTTCCATCCTCAACGTGACTGTCTGGTTTCTACTTACCCACCTACCTGCATCATAACCACCTCAGGACCTATTATCTTCCACTTCCTGGGCATGAAAGTGAATGAGAAATCATTGCATAGCTCCAGAATGGCTACTAAACAAGCATCTAAACTGATCAGAGAGTACCTCCTAAGGCTCGCCTTCCTGCTACTTCTGGTATCAGGTAACATCCACCCCAACCCTGGACCAGCGCGCCTTATTACAAAGGATAATCACCGGAAACAGGGAACTCTTCACCTGGCCTCTATTAACATTTGCAGCCTCCTGTGCAAAATCGACCTCCTTAAAACCTGGGTCTTGCTAAAGAACCCCGACATACTCTCTGTCGTTGAAACTTGGCCATCTCCCAAATACCAGGTGCAGCGGTTGCCATACCTGGCTACACTACCTTCAGATTGGACAGATCGACTTAGCGTGGTGGTGGTTGTGCTATCTATCTAAAAGACACTCTGAAAGGACTGGTCTTGCCTGTTGCTGACCTTGGGTGCCTCACCCAGGTACTAGTGATTAAAGTGCTACTGGGGGCCCATCACAAGACTTTAACAATTCTATCAGTTTACATACCTCCCACCAACCCTACCACTGGTCTTCATAAAGTCCTGGACTACCTGAGAGCCAAAAATCACATCGCTGAGACAATATTAATTGGTGACTTCAACATAGACTGGCTGTCTGCCTCCAGTGGCCTCATAAAGGATGCACTGGCAGCTCTGCACCTTACTCAGCTGGTCAGCTCTCCCACTAGAATTAACTATGACTGGGACAAGCACCATTCTTGATTGGATAATCTCTAATCGCCCTGACCGTGTTGCCAACGTAAGTGTGCACCCTGACTCACTCAGTGACCACACCCCTGTTACTTGCAATTGGACCAACAAATTCCATGCCCCACCGCCTCTAACTATCTACAACAGAGTGCTAAGACATGGCCACCTGGAACTCCTAAAACACTTGCGCTGTCAGGACTGTTCGCTACTTGACTCCTCTACAGACATTAATGTATCACTCCAACATTTTATCACTATGTTCAATGCTGCCTGTGATGTTCATGCACCCCTCAAGAAAATGAAGGTGCGCGGCACTGTTCATCCCTGGATTACTCCTGGGCTGATAGACAGCATGAAACAGAGGGACCACCTCTGGTACTATGCTAAATCTTATGGTAAGCTACAGGACTGGCAAGCCTATAAAGCTGCAAGGAACTCCTGCACTCGGGAAATCTGTAAAGCAAGAAGCAATCACCACAAGAAGCAACTTACCAATACCTGGAGTGACAGCAGGAAATTCTGGGCAAATATCAATGATGATCTGGGGAAAGACCCAAAAAAGGCTCCCGCGATGTTAAACCTTGATGGTACCCCCATACTTGACCCACTCACAATAGCGAATACCTTTAATGATGCCTTCACTGACCTAAGTAGTGTGCTACCACAAGACTTCTTTGACGATACCACCTTAATGGCAGCACATTATCCTGAGACCAAGACAAATCATCACCCCCCCCTCTACTTTAAAGCAGCAGTGCAATGAAAATGAGTTAAAATTTGACCCCACCTTTTTTTCTTCCTAACTGATGCCAGATGCCTTCCAGTTTATTTTGGTGTTGAAATTTTCAGTTTTCATTATCATTTAAGAATTTTATGAACATTTTAAAGTAATTATTTCTCAAGAAAAAAAGATGGCGGCCTCATTTTTGCATAGAAATAATACTGAGGACCCGAGGAGGATAAGAGTCCAGACAAAAATGTACAGTACACAGCATAGAAAGCATCCAGAAACCCCAAATCAATAGTTCTGCCAATATTTTTTATAACCATAGCAGAAAATTAGCTTTTTGGAATAACTTTTTTCATTGCACTGCTGCTTTAAACGTGTCTCAGTGGCCCAGGTCAGAAAACTACTAAACGATGTGCTGGGCAACTCCAGGCACAGTGGTGACTCTTTAGACCTCAAGCTAATCACACTCACCACGGAGGAAGTACTTCCGCCTATTACTAAATTACTTAACCTCTCTCTAACCCTCTCACAATTCCCACAGGTATGGAAAACGGCCACTGTTACCCCAGTTCACAAATCTGGAGACCGTGCACTACACAGCAACTATAGGCCTATATCAATCCTCCCACCCCTCTCTAAAATACTCAAACGTATTGTTGCCAACCAACTTGTGGATGCTGCCTCGATAGATACTCCCTACCGTGTGAACAACAGCATGGCTTTCGGAAAGAGCACAGCACCACCACCGCACTCTTAGAATTCACCAGCTATGTCCAGCAATCTAGTGACCAAGACAGTCTTGTAAGTGCACTCTTTATAGACTTAACCACGGCCTTCAACACGGTTAATCACCAACTCCTCCTTAAACAACTCTCACAAACTGGTCTCTCCCCTGATACACTGCCCTGGTTTAGAAGCTAATTTGGGGACAGATCTCCTCAACGCGTGAACATTTCCAATGCTATATCTGACCAGAAGCCTGTTCGGTCTGGGTATCCTGATGCTCAATCCCTGGGTCCACTCCTTTTCAGCATCTTCCTTAACACTCTACCGTCTGCCTGCCACCAGCGAACACTGCTCTATGCAGACGATGCTGTCATTTTTGCAAGCCACCCTGACCCTTACCTCCTTGAAAGTAACCTTCAAAAGGGCTTCACAGAAGTTGAGCACTGGTTCCACAACCATAAACTAGTACTAAACTACAAGAAGACAAAAGTCCTGTTCTCCTCAGCCTGCAGTCAACATAAAGAGCATGCTGTTACCATCCAAAATTCCCAAGGTGACCCCCTTGAACAAATACAGCACTTCAAGTACCTAGGGGTTACCCTTGATGGACACCTCACCTATTCACTGCACATCGAAAATGTTGCCAGAGCCGTCAATGCCAGGATTGGGCTCCTCTATCGACTGAGAAAGTCTCTAACACCTGAAGCCCTAAATCTTGCTGTCCACAGCTCGGTGCTCTCCTTAACAGACTATGGCCTTGTCATTTATGGAACTGCTTCCAGCACTGCACTCAAAAGGCTCACTGCGGCACTAAACAAGACCTGTAGACTCCTAATTGGTGCACCACGCCTCACCTACACCTGCGATGTCTGTATGCAGGCTGGGTGGCTCAGCTTGCATGGCAGAATTAAATACCACACCTGCTTACTTGCCAAAAAGATTTTCCTTGGACTCATGCCTTCGGGATTAGGATGTTTACTTCACAAATCCCCCAAGACCCAACATACACGCACCTCATCTTCCGCACTCCTACTAGTCCCGATGTGCCGGACCACTCAATACCAACGCTTCTTTTGTATCAAAGTGCCATACTGGTTAAATGGCCTCCACAATGGTTTGGCTAACCTTACTAGTCTTGGTGAATTAAAACTCAAACTTCGTCAGCACATCCTCACTGAAAACTCCTGTGACTGCACCACTTAACATCCCTGTTCCTCTTCCAGGTACCTCACCCCCCAACCGTTCTCTCTACTTGTCTTGCCCTCTCACTCTCCTCTGCCTTCCTGCCCTCCCATCTCCCCTCTTCTCTCCCCCAGCTGTCTTCCTTGCTTTTTGTCCTTTACTATCCTAGCTGTTACCTGACAATGCCGCCTGGTTGCTCTCCCTTCCTTGATCTGGCTTCCCTCCTAATTTCCTCCTCTTCTCACTCCCTGCCTTGAATCACGTGCTAAATTAATGTGTATTTATTTGCTGTTCTCTTATTCTATATTTTGTAATACAAATTGGTTAATTGTTTGTGAAACCAGTCTGTTTTCCATTATGGATCTTTACCCCCATTGATGTGGAACCTTTGTAAATGAGCTGCTTGGCGCTCAACGGTACTTGTAATCCTAGATTGAGTAAATAAATAAAAATAAAATACGTTTCAGTGGAGAAAACATTCTGAAGCCCTTCAGGATGACTGCAGGCAGCTCTCCCTCTTCTCAGATTGGCCAGTGCATCACTTCATTAACTCGGACTCCTCCTCTTCGGGGCAGCTGAACCCAGCTGGCATACTGCACTATGTCAATCATACTAAAGGACCCCTGGGGTGAGAACAGTTCATTTCCAGATGCATCCTGGTGGGGGAAGGCGTAGAGAAGAATCATGAACAGCAATTAGAAAAGTATTTACATAGCAGGTAAAAAACATAACTAAACATATAAGAAGCAACATCGAAAGGCATTAAAGCAAAATATTTACACTGGCACAGATATAGAAGGATGCATCCCGAGGACAACAAGAGGATGCAAATTAAAGTGCAAAGTTCAGATAATGCAGGCAGGTGGTAGCGAAGTTAACCAGTAGATATACAAGAAGAGTCTATCGGGGGAGGGGTTGGGGGACAGGGGTTAGCAGCAGGAGCTAGGGCAAGGAGTTGGAGTAAGGTGGGTAGGAGATGTGTGGGAGAGGTGGAGGAAGTCAAAGGAGATGAAGAGAGGTACAGTCAGGTGCAGTTGCAGGAGTGAGAAGAGTACTTGATGAGAAGAGAGAGAGCATAGGGAAGAGGCAGAGCGGATGGAGAGGGGGAGACAATTCCATAGGTTGGGGATGTGGTAGGAGAAGGCAACCTGGCCAACTGAGGATGACCTAGTAGGCAGTGCTAGGGAGCGAAAACCAGAGTTACAAAAGGTATAGTGGGAAGGGGGGGGGGCGTGAGGTAAGAAGGGAGAGAGGCAAGCCAGAATTTAGCAGTAAAGGAGGTACAATGAGTCAGATGCCTGGCTTCAAGGGAGAGGGAGGTATAAAGGGAGCAATGGTGGGTGTGGGGCGGGCAGTACAAAGCAAAGCAACAGAAGGAGTGGAAGAGGGAATCCAGTTTGGTCAGGGTGTACTTAGGAACAACACCATAGACAGTGTCTCCACAGTCAAAAATGGTGAGAATCATATGCTGTAGAATGGCTCTGCGAGCCTACAGGGGATGCAACCATGGTTCCTGTACAATGCACCGAGTTGATTTATTTAGTTTTTGTTTACCGGGTAAGTGTACTAGACACAATTGGACACGCCCCGTAGAGGTTACAAAGTTACAAATTAGGAACAATGACAAGGTACAACAGGTTGGATAGGAAACAAAGTACACCAGTAGTAGTTAGCCACAAATGTACAGCAAATTGTAACAGAGGTATGAGCAAAGTACAGTTACGATGTATCAACAGGCTAGGTACAGGGTGAATCGCAGGTTAAGTACCATAGCATATTACAAGTAAGCATTAAGCCACAAGAAAGGAGGCTTCTACTGGGAAATTAATGCATGGTCGGGGGAAGGGAGGGGTTGTGTCACAAGGCCGAAGGCTGAGTGTCTACAACCATGCATTAATTCCTTAGTAGAAGCCTTCTTTTGAGGAGCTTAATGCGCTTGTAACATGGGCCATTATGTGCTTTTAGTCTGCATTTCTTAGGTTGCCAAAAATACACTGAGAAATGTTGATATTTGAACTGTTTCTATATAAAAATGTGACAAAACTTGGTTTTCGCTACAGCCACTTTCATTTATATGGTGGGTTCCAGGTAAGCATTAATCCCTGCTGAAGGTGGCATCTAATGGGGAGTTAATGCATGGTTGGGACCGTTGTGGCACGAGGCCAGAGGCCGAGGGCGTGTAACGGACCAACCATGCATTTACTCCCCATTAGATGCCACCTAAAGCGGGGATTAATGCACTTGTAACACAAGTGCAATGCAAGTAACCATTACACTTCAAAACTTAGCTCTTCTGATGGCCTCTTCTACTGCTGTGTCTCCGTTTCTGCATGTGATTCCTACCGTGATGGCTTCTGGGGAACATTTACTAGGTGCATAGTGGAAGGCAGTCAGTTGGTAGAAGAGCAACATGGCATTATGAGATGATAATGCTGTGTTGAGCTCGTGAACGCGCTTCCCACAACAGCAACACGGCATTATTGTCTCATAATGCCGTGTTGCTCCTGCACCACGTGATGCCGTCTCGCCTATCGCGTGGCGCCCTGACACAGCTCTCAATAATGCCGTGTTACAATGTTTCATAACTGTGTTGTAATGTAATACAGCACATGTAATATTATTATTATAACATGTTCAATTATTTACCACATTGTGAGAAAAGTTAGTTATTTAACTTGCAAATGTGCTGGATTCTGTTGTTACTAGGAACATGCCCCTCGCTCATTTGCATATGCCGATTTTTAAAAACAGAAGAAAAAGTACAGTTATGTAAGAACTTACTGTAACAATAGATCTTCAAGAGAGGCTCTTGCAGTAGGTAATTACATATAGAACTGACGTCGGCAGGTCCCCACGGAAACATTTCTAGCTAGCAGTCCCTGGCGAAGGACCGCCCCCACGTCAGGTGACCGGCGCCAGGAGATGTCGGTATAAGGGCGTCCCTGACGCCCGCCCAGAAGTTCTTTTCCCGCCACAGGCCAGAAAGGCCCGGACGAGAGAGGTGGATATTTCCCTCGATGGAAAAGGAGCTGAAAAGCCTTGGGGATGGAGGGCGGAGGTTATTTATTGCAGAGCCTCTCTCTAAGATCTACTGTTACGTAAGTTCTTACATAACTGTACTATCTTACTTCGAGAGGGCTCTTGCAGTAGGTAATTACATATAGGACTGAATCCCAAGCAGTCTGGAACAAAGAGAGGCACCGGGAGGAGGAAAACTACTCCAAGAAGCAGTTATAGCTGTGTAAGCCTCAAGATAAGAGGCCTTGCAGAACAGCCAGCCCAAAGCCTGCTCTACGGCGAGAGGCAGCATCTAAACTGTAGTGTTTAGTGAAGGTATGAACGGAAGTCCAGGTGGCGGCAGCGCAGATGTCTGCCGCAGACACATTTTTGAAACAAGCCGCTGAGGCAGCTGCTCCTCTGGTGGATTGGCCTCTTACCTGACCCGGGAGGGTCTTGTTGCATTTGTCATAACAGAAAGTGATGCGATGAGCCAATCACTTAGATAGGCATTGCTTAGAAACAGCGTTGCCTTCCCGTTTGTGAGCAAAAGAGACGAACAGTTGATCAGTCTTTCTGAGATCCTTCGTCCTGTTGGTGTAGTATCTCAGAATCCGGTGAACATCCATAGTATGGAGGAAATACTCCCCTTGATTAGAGTACTGCGTGAAAAAGGCGGGTAACTCTATGAACTGATTTAGAGTAGACTCTGCTACTACTTTAGGGAGAAACTTAGGATTCGTGCGAAGAGCAACGCGTTCCGTGTGGAAAATCAAGTATGGGATTTTGCACATCAGGGCCTGGAGCTCGGAAATTCTCCGAGCAGAACTCATGGCCACCAGGAAGAGTCTTCCACGAAAGGAACTTCAAATCCGCAGAAGCTGCAGATTCGAAGAGAGGCAGAGTAAGTTTCTCGAGAACAAAGTTCAAGTCCCAAAGGGGAGCAGGAGTACGGATAGGGGGTCTCAGATGGAGCACCCCTCTGAGAAAGGTCTTGGAGACCTCCAACTGAGCGAAAGTTTTGTCTGCAAAGGGGACATGATAGGCCAAGATGGCCGCCATGTGTACCTTCAGAGAAGAATGACTGAGACCCAGGTCAAACAGATGACGTAGATACTCCAGCAGAAGCCCCATTAACAGGAGAAAGGTTCCGCTCTGGAAGCAGCCCAGATAGGTGAATCTTTCCACTTCACGTGTAAGTGGATCTAGTGGAGGGTTTTCTGGCCTCCACCAAAATCTCCGCCACTTGGGGAGACACCCCAAAACGGGATTGAGCTAAGTCTGCAGGAGCCATGCGTGCAGCTGAAGGGATTTGAGGCCTGAATGGACCAGGGTCCCCTGATCCTGGGTCAGTAAATCTCAAGATAGAGGAAGAAGATGATCCTCTGAGTATTGTTGTAGAAGAGAGAACCAGACTTGCCTGGGCCAGAAAGGAGCAATCAGAATCATTTGTGCTCCTTCTGAGGCTAGTTTCTGCAAGACTCGTGAGATAAGTGAATTGGGGAAAGGCATAGATCTAATCGGTCCTTTTCCAGTCTAGAGACGGAGCGCTCCTCCAGAAAGCGCCACTCTGGAACGAGCGAGCAGAAGACGGAAGTTTTATGCTTGAGGGGATGCGAACAGGTCGACTGTGGTGTTCCCAAAGTCTGAAGATATTGTCTAGGACCCCTTGGTCCAGTTCCCACTCGTGAGTCAGAGCAGAAGAGCGACTTAGCTTGTCTGCTAGGGTGTTGTCGACTCCCGGAACATGAATTGCCATGAGGTGAAGGTCGTGATGTGTTGCCCAATCCCAAACCTTCATTGCCTCCCTGCACAGAGGGTAGGACCGGGTCCCTCCCTGTTTGATGTACCAAACCACGCACATGTTGTCCGTCTGAACGGCTAGGTGGCTGGGAAGGATGTATTGGTGAAGGGCTTGGAGAGCATACAACACTGCCCGGAGCTTGAGCACATTGATGTGGAGAGCTTGTTCGAGCTTGGACCAGGAGCCCTGGGTCTGATGAGGCCCTAGATGGGCTCCCCAACCTTTGCCCGAGGCATCTGTGGTTAGAGTCTGGGAGGGGGGAGGATGAAAGAAAGGAACTCCCCGAAACAGATTCTCTCGCGCATCCACCATTGCAAGTCTCGAAGCATCGGTGAGGAGACCAGAACTGGGTGATCTAGGTCGTCCACTAACTGATCCCATTGGGAGCGTAGAGTCCACTGAGATTCTCATGTGGAGTCGAGCGCGAGGAACTGTCGGGATAGCAGCCGCCATGAGCCCGAGAAGGTGAAGGACCGACCTTGCAGAGACCTGCCTACGGCTGGACAGCAGACTTATTTGAGTCTGGAGGGTGGACCCTGTCCAGTGGCAGGAAGGCCCTGGCCGTGGTCATATCGAGAATCGCCCCAATAAACTGTAGTCTCTGGGATGGGATCAGGTGAGACTTGGAATGGTTGATGGTAATACCCAGGCAGGCAAAAACCTGCTGGGTAAGGGAGAGGCAGCACAGGAGTTCCTCCCTGGACGAGGCCGCCAGGAACCAATCGTCCAGGTATGGGAAAACCTGCACCCCCGTACGCAGGTGGGCCGCCACCACTGGCAGGCATTTGGTAAATACTCGGGGTGCCGAGGATAGACCAAACGGAAGCGCCGTGAATTGGTAGTGGTCCCCCTGAAACGCAAAACAAAGGTATTTGTGGTGAGACGGGCGAATGGAAATGTGCAGGTAAGCACCCTGCATATCCAGAGCACACAGCCATTGACCTGGCCGGAGGAGGGGCAGAAGGCTCTGCTAAGAGAGCATCCTGAACCTTTTGTATTCCACAAAAAGATTTAGGGAACTGAGATCCAGAATTGGTCTGAGATCTCCTGTCTTCTTTGGGACCAGGAAGAAGTGGGAATAATAACCCGTCCCTTGCAGATGAAGGGGGGACGGGTTCTATTGCATGTTTCAGCAGTAGAGCTGAAATTTCCTCCTGGACCAAGAGAAGATATTCCCTTGAATACGACGACTTCAGAGGGGGGTGGCGAGGTGGTTTCTGAAGAAACTCTATCGAGTGTCCTCCTGCAATGAGCTGGAGCACCCAAGAATCTGTTATCCTCTCCCAGCCCGGAAGGTGGAGGGAAACCTCCCTCCTACTGGTTCCTCCGGGGAGTCCGGAGGCTGTGGGAGAGGGAAGGAGTCAGGTGGTGTGGGGCAACGCCGCAGCTGAAGCACCCGCTGCTTTTTTGGGTGGGGGGGCTTAGCAGCTGTGGGGGCCGGCGTTTTGTGGCCCGCCTTCCCTGGGGTTTCACCTTGGGCCACTCAGTCTGCGAAAGGGTCGGCGTGCTGCTGATGGGGACGGTACATGGAATCGACAGACTTCAGTGCCATCCCCTTTTCTTGCAAATCGGTGATGTCCTTGACATCACCACTGAAAAGCACCGACCCCCGGAAGGGCGCTTCCTGGATAGCGGATTGTACCTCCGGGACCAACCCTGACACACCGAGCCAAGCATGACGCCATAGGCCTACGGCGAAAGCTGAGCTCCGTCCAGCAGTGTCCACTGCATTGTATGTTGCACGAAGCATGTGTCAACTGGCCGAACGAGCAGAGCGGACAAGATCAGCCAACTCCTGCTTGACTTAGGAGTCTGGCAGGGAGTCCAATCTGGCTTCCACCTGAGTCAGAATGGCCTTCTGGTAGTACCCCATATGGCCGACATAATTCAGGGCCCTGATCCCCAGCGTGGAGGAAGCAAAAATCTTCTTCCCATACTAGTCCAGAAGGCGGGATTTCTTGTCAGATGGCGACGAGCTGAGGTGTTTTGGGTTGTCCGACCGGCCGTGAGCGGCGCAAATCACAACAGTCGGCACAAGGGTGAGAATCCAGGAAATCAACACCCTCTGGAGCCTGATATAGCCTATTCGACTTCCTTGGAAGTGGGGCTAAAGCCGACGGCTGTTTCCATATGGTGGTGACGAGGTCGGCATGAGGCTCTATCCAGGGTGGCACCAAGGTAGGAGCTGTCACGGGCAGATCCAGATGTTCAGCGAGTTTCAGATGCTGAGGATCTGGTTCCAAGGAGTGCCACTGATGAACCTCCTGGATTTTCCTTAGCAACTCCGTAAAAGAAGGATCTTCCGGAGGAGACTTCGGAGGAGTCCTTGGCCTGGGCTTCGACGGAGAGCGTGGCTGTTTGTCCCTCTCGGAGCAACTGTCAGAAGAATCCGAGGAATCCGAGGGTGAAGAGGAGGAGGAAGAGGAAAAAGACTCCCTTTCCCGACCAGGGGGAGGAACGGACTCCTTGGGAAGCCCCCGGGGAAGCGTGTCCTGCCCCCCTCTCTGGACCCAGACAGAAGAGCCCTGGAGTCCGGAGGTGGTGAGGGAGTGTGCCGCCTCGGACGTACGGGAACCTGAGACTGCACCATCGTCGGAAGGCGGCTCTCGACCTCCCTGGTGAGCTGAGCCTTGGCCTCAGCCCACCAGGAGGCCAGAGTCTCCTGCGGGTCCACCGGCGACTGTGGGGGCAGTGGAGGAGGAGGCGGGGGATAAGGATACGGGTTGTACCCATATGGAGAGTATCCAAAACCCGGCTGCGGAAAGCCCGGCGTCGGGTATTGTGGTGTCGGTACTGCGAAGCTGGAAAGACAAGGCCAGGTACTGCAGCGCCGGATACTGTGGTCCCAGGTACGTCTCGTGCTAGATAGGACAGAGGGTACCGGGAGCCGGGGAGCTGCCAGAGCAGATGGCCGGCTGGCGGCCTCACGGCGGATCCACGTTGGAGGGCCCGGAGGGCAGGAGCCTGACGGAGGGGACATCCAGAAGCATGATGTCTCCCAGAGTCTGGGCCAGGCCCGGGAGCCAGATCCGGGGCGCACCAACCGGGGACGGTCTGATGGAGGAAGGTCCCTCAGCGTCACCCGGGATGGAGGGAAAATCCCGAGGTCGGTTTGGGGACTCTGGGTCCCCGGATGGCAGCGAAGGCTGTGGAGAACCAGATACTGCCGGACGTGGGGGGCCGTCTGTTCCGTCGCTGACGCAGACGTCGGACAAGCGAGCGTCTGCAGCTTAGCGGCGCTCAGCCGTCTCACGGAGAGGCCGGCGTCCGACTTATGGGAGCCTTCACCGGAGGCAGGCTGAGGAGAAGGATCGGCCTGGTCTGATGGAATGGAGGGCGCGCTGCCCGAAGGGTCATCGTCTTACAGGCCTTCTCCGCCGGAGCGGAGGCGATGCCCACGACTGCAGTGCATGCGCCAGTGAGCGCGAGTGCTGACGGGCAGGCGAGAGGTCTCCAATTGCCTGGAGGCGCCCGAAGGCCCGGCGAAGAGCCAGATGGGCGGGCGGCCCCTCGGAAACCTCCGGCGGCCGTCGAGGAGCGGTCCCCGGAGGGAACGTTACCTGTGTCCGACGGCTCCCGAGGGAGACGTGGTAGAGGAGCCCTTGTCCCGGTGCCTCTCCTTATCCTTCTTCTTCTGATGGCCTTCGGGGGAAGTGGATGCTTGCCTCAGGTTTTTGAGCTCCTTCTCCACTGAACTCATCTTTTTCTTCAAAATATGGGCTTCCAGGGATTGCTGCCGCCTTTTCCAGGTAGCCGCGTTGAAGCTGAGGCAGTGCTGGCACTTCTCGACTGGGTGATCGGGGCCTAGGCAGAACAGGCACAGGGAATGGCTGTCCTTGTGCGGTAGTTGAGCGCCACACGAATTGCACTTATTTTTGTGCTCTGAGGGTGTAGGGGATGACATACACCGACGATGGTACCTGACGTTAGTCAAAAACAAAATTATTTGGGTAAAACCGAAGATTGGGCTGACGAAGCACAAACTTTTCCGCAAGGCGCTGCACGAGCTAACGGCGGGAAAGAACTGGAAAGTGGGAGTCGGGGACCGCCCCTTCATACTGATGTCTCCTGACACCGGTCACCTGACGTGGGGGCGGTCCCTCGCCAGGGACTGCTAGCTAGAAATTTTTCCGTGGGGTCCTGCCGCCTGCCGACATCAGTCCTAAATGAATTACCTACAGCAAGAGCCCTCTCGAAGTAAGATCTTGGTTTTTACTCCAGCAACATTTATTTATATGGTGGCTTCTAATGTTTGATGAATGTCTTGTAATGTAAGGCAAGACGTAATGCTGCAATACCATCTTTAAATATTTAACACTATCTCAGAAAACACATTTATTTCATTCGCTAATGCTGTGGATTAACTGCATTTCACAAAGTATGGGATATGCCCCTTGCTCATTTGCATATAGCGCTTACATTCTTTTATACAGTTAACTAACATTTCTTTGTCTTGCTAAACATTACTATCATATTGTTCATAAGCAACAAGGAATTTAACTTTTCTTGCACATACTGCTCACTTCAGACAGTTTAACAATATTGCTAAACATTCAACTTCACTGCTTTAAACCGGCAGGGTACTGACAAAATCTTAACCGCGACTTTCCTTCGCAGAGTAATACCTGAAAGGTCCATTGTGTGCTCCATTTATAGCAAAATGGGACATGTTTAAATGATTACAAGGGATCGTTGTCGTATGCACTCGCTGTGCGGGTCATCCGAGTGTAGGAGTGATAACGTATCATGCAGCAGTAACACACAGTGCTGTCCCTATCTGTAAATGTCGGTTAGCGGAGCACATTGCTTTAATTGTTCCCTACCACGACTCCTACTCACAAATGACACACACAGCAAGGGCATGCACCAGGAAACATTGCAATGTACTTTTGATTTTTTCTTTCTTGCATTTTTACTACATTTCCCAATCCTGCTTGTCTACTGTACAGTGAATCGTGATTGACTTAAGACTGCACGTCGATCACATGGGTCACCTGGGTGGGTGGGTGGGAAAAACAATTAACAGCTTGAAATCACTGTTGCTGCCGTGTTATGTAGCGCCACTTCTTTCATTTGGATACGTGTGGTACTGCAGCAGTGGGCATTACTTGAGAATTAATACCCGCTGCCAGTCGGTCACATGATACCAGGTGCCCAATCAAAACATTTCACTTGCACTCTTATTAATCCCTATGTTACAAGTTTCAGATCATCCGCTTATGAAGTGTAAAGACAGGCCAGGAGCTTGGGAAACAAGTTGCCAGAGTTCCAGGCCATGCTGTTCGAGGGAAGGGTGGATGTGGCGGCAGTCACGGAAACGTGGGCCAACAAAAACCATGACTGGGACCTAAATGTACGGGGGTACACTATGCTTAGGAAGGATAGAAAGGAGGGCAGAGGGGGTGGAGTGGCTATGTTCATTAGAGATGACATAGAAATTGCTATGGTAGAAGGAGGCAGAGGGAAAGCGTGGAGGCCTTATGGGTCACCTTACGATCCCAACAGGGAGATAAGGTCAAGCTGGGAGTAGCATATAGGCCCCGGGATGAGGTGATGTTCTAGAGGATGGTTTGCTGGACAACATCATTGCCCAGTGTGGACCAAAAGGGAAGGAGTGGTGTTGATGGGGACCCTAATATGCCAGGTACAAACTGGGGAACCATGTCCTCTAAGGTGGCCAAGGAGCAGAGGCTGCTGGATGGCTTCCAGGATGTGTTCTTAACACAGCATGTGATGGAGCCCACAAGGGAGGGATGTCCTGGATGTGGTTCTGGCAGATGGGATCTGGTAAGGGACATGGTTGTACAGGACCCCTGACTGGGGAGTGACCACAATACTGTCTGGTTTCAAATAAGCATTGGGGGAGTGGGGTGAGATCTAGGACACTGGCAGTGGACTTCAGGGGGCAGACTTTATGGGCATGGGAAATATTCTCAAGGATCACTTGAAGGGATTACCTCAACAACAAGTGTGGAAAGGAGATGGGAGGTCATAAAATGGGGACTTCATGGGGCAGTCAGGATCCTGCGCTAAGTTGAAGCGTAAGGAGCAGGTCACATAAACCATGCTGGTGGTCCAGTGAGGTCCAGGTAGCAGTCAGAGAAAGAAGGCTGACTTACAAAATATAAAACAACAAGAGGGATAGGGATAAGGAAATGTACCAGCTTGCATCTAGAAAGTCACCCGTGTGGTGAGGAGCTAAGTCAGTAAAGAGCAAACGGCTGGCACAGGGGATACATGGAGGGGAAAAGGGTTCTTCCAGTACATTGGGGAGCTTTGAGAAAACTAAGGGCCATCTCAGCAGATTGAGATCAGAAGGAGGGTGGGTGGAAGAGGCGAGGGACCAGGCAGGGTATTTAACAAGTACTTTGCCTCTGTGTTCACTAGGGAGGGGATGGGATATCTACAAAGCAAGGCACAAAGGGATAGAAGGGCAGGGGTGGGATCAGGAGCAACAGAAATGGAGCAAAAGGAGGAAAGGTACCCCAGGGGTGCCTCGGATAAGGATAAAAACCAGTAAGGTGGAGGACGGATGATGCCATCCCACCAAAGAGTGTGGTTTCCCTCAAGGCCCTAAAAGAAGACAAATCTCCTGGGCCGGATGGCATTCATCCGGAGAGTACTAGGAATTGGCGGGACATACTGGCTGCACCTGCAGGAGCTTTTCAACAGGTCACTTGAGACAGGGAGGGTACCTTGAGATTGGCGAGAGGCACATGGTACCAATCCATAAAGGGGGTCAAGGAAGTACCAGGAAACTATAGACCCATCAGTTTAACCTCGTGGTGGGAAAATTAATGGAGAGTATACTAAAGGAACGATTGGGGTTTACTTGGAGGAGGTGGGAGGTCTGGATAGTCGGCAGCATGGGTTTGTGCCAGGTAGATCATGTCAAACCAACCTTGTAGAGTTCTATGAATGGGTAACATCAGAACTGGACAGGAGGTAAGCCTGTGGATGTATTATTCTTGGACTTCAGCAAGGCGTTTGACTCTGTCCCCACAATGGTCTGGTGGAGAAACTGATGGGGTTAGGAGTAGGCCCTTGATGGTCAGATGGATTGAAAACTGGATAGCTGGACGCACTCAGAGAGTAGTGGTCTTGTGGGAGCTCTCGAACCCTAGAGGTTGGTAGTGGGGTACCACAGGGCTCGGTCCTGGGTCCAATCCTGTTTAATGCATATACATATCAGACATCAGGGATGGTATAGGGTGTGAAATGAGTCTCTTGCGGATGACTCCAAGATGGGAGCAGGTAGTTGAGGGAGAAGAGGAGGTTGGCCTGCAAGGATCTGGACACCCTGGAAAGCTGGGCTCACACATGGAAATTAAATTTCATATCACCAAGTGCAAGGTGTTGCATCTTGGTTGGGAAACTCTAAACACAGGTACACCCTGGGAGGGAGGTGCTGGAAGCCTCAACAGGGGAAAAGACCTAGGGGTCATGGTGGATACATGTATGAATAACACTGAGCAGTGCAGGAGAGCAGCTAGCAAGGCAAACAGGATGTTGGGATGCATGCATGAGGGGATCACCTCTAGGAGCAAGGAAGTGATTCTGCTGTACAATGGACTGGTTGACCACACCTTGAGGTACTGTGTACAGTACTGGAGACCACACTTGAAGAGGGACATACAGCCCTGGAGAGGGTACAGAGGAGGAGCAAAAAGATGATACGAGGGCTAGGGGATTTGACTTACGAGGACAGACTTGAGGAGCTCTGCCTGTTTTCATTGGAGGAGGAGGACAGGGGGACATGATTGAGGCTCTTCAGTACCTCAAGGAATAAATAGGGTAAACATGGAGGGATCTTTAGACTGAAGCAGGAGGCATCACCAGAGGGCATGGTTTGAAGTTGGAAGGTGAAGGGTGAGGGGGGAAAAGAGGAGGAGGTTTCACTGAGAGGGTGGTGGACCTTGGAATGCTCTGCCTGGTGAGCTGGTTCTAGAGATCCACAGTGGAGAGCTTTAAGAGAGGGTGGGACAGACACAGAAAGTGGATGTATCAGATGATGGCCTGTCCCGGTGGGGTGGGGATGAATGATAGGGGTTTCTGGAGCACAAGGGATGGGAGGGTCTCGGCACCCAACTAAGGATCTAGGTTCGAGCAGACTTGATAGACCATAAGGCCTAATCTGCTGGCAAATAGTATGTTAGTATGACATCCAGTAAATGCAGTATAGCCTCGGACACTAGGAAGGCAACAGCAACAAACCACAGGCTAGGAGATTTCAAGAACAAACCACAGAGGCACAACATATGATTTGGTCTAAGTGGAGCTTGCTAGAGGGAGCGGTATCAAGTTATGGCGGGTGAGAGGAGAGTGAAAGAGGGAGGTGGACAGAAGTTACAGTCAGGTCAATGTTGCAGTGTAGGGAGGGCAAAGCATCTACGGAGGATTGAAGAAAATGTTTAGGGTGTAGTGTTTTGTGGATTGCATCCATATGCCCAGAAAAGTCACGGTGTCTATCGAGCCAGACCCCCGAGGTACTTAAAGGTGGGAACATCATCGATAGTGATCCCATCTAGGGTGTGGAAGGTGGGGAGGTCAGTAAGCCTAGAGAGCTTCTACCTAGTGCCAAAGGGCATAGAGACCTTTTTTTGGCGTTGAGAGACAGTTGATTTGATCGGAACTAGTCCTGGATGTTGTCGAAGTCCTGCTGGAGATTGCCCATCAGATCAGAGGGTGATGAACCAGAGGCGTAAAGAACTGTATCATCTGCATACATATGGATGGGCACAGAGATGCAGGCAGCAGGGAGGTCTTTCAGGAAAACTGAAGAGAGAATTGGGTCAATGATGGAAATAAGGAGATTAGGAAGTCCAAACTCTGGCCTGGAATCCTTTGACGAGATGCCCTCCTTCTGTTGCAGAGAAAGCGGTTCCACCTGAACATGTTTGTTGCAGCACTGTCAGCAGAGTCATGGTCAGGGCCGCAGGACACTGTGCCGGAACTGGAAGAGGTGACCATGGCCTGGACAGGTTGACCTGATCATAGCTGCTAATGCAATAGCCACTGACATGCCACTCTCTCCCAGTTGTAACTCACTCAACATTGATGGCCGGACCCAAACACTGAACAGGACAAAGCACAATGTTGAGACAAGAAGTGTGAATGGGAACGCAATCAAGCATCTACCATGTGGTCAGTGTGGTGATGTCAGCAGCTCCATGCTCACCACCTGCTGGGGATACTGGTAGAACTGGATGCTGCAGGGCACTAGAGAGCCAGCTTCCAGGACGGACGGCTTTGATTTGTGCTCACACCTCAAGCTCAGCAATTCACCCAAAAAATAAAGAAATAAGATATAAAACTACTATTATACAATGGGGTCTGAAAATCCTGTAGCCTCATTGGTCAAAACACATCACATGACCATGATAAATACTCCAGTATACACACTGTAAAAGTTTTATATCACTATAAAATCAAACAACCTGAACATTGTATAATAACTATTCCATGACAGGGAATGGGTATATGGGTGAATTTACCACTTCTGGTGTGGTTAAGTCACTCAGTTGTGCCTTGTGACCAAACCACACCAGGTGTGGTAAAATTCACCAATATACCCACTCCCTGTCATGGTATATTGCTTAAATCCCTCAACAGAATCGAATTTGAGGACCTAAGCTACAAAACAATACCTTTTTTGGCGATGGGATGACCAAGGAACAGACAGGGGCAACAAAAACAGTCCCAACCAGACGGAAAGTCAGACAACGCCACAAATGAAGCAGGGGCCCAGCAGGGCAGGAGGATCCGAACCCCCATGGAAAGCAATGGTGGAAACAATGAGGGCAATTGATGCAAAAATGGAGTGCACGCTAAATAAATTAAAGACTCACGATGTGGCCATTAAAATCTTAACAGGAGCCGTAGCAGAAACAGACTGTCTACTTGAGCAGCAGTGACCACCGTGACTAAAGAGAATTCCCAGCTCCGTGGTAAGCTTGAAACACTTCCAAAGATAAGGGGGTGACCCATTCCAAGAAGAATGAAAGGACAGAAGAAAAATCCTGGTACCATTCATTGTCCCAAAGAGTTACTGGTCTGCAGGCATATTTCGGCCGAAAGCAACTCTAGCATCAGGGCATCCCTGGCAGATGACACCTCCTCTTCCATGGTCCTTAACTGCACTGCCCACCCAGCAGCTGTGGGTGACTCATATCCAGCAGGCCAACCTTGTTAGAACAGCACCTTCCATTCTTTGATGGATAATGGTTGCATGGGGTGGCACAACGCATCGTAAGCTACATCATGGTTAAGGCCTCAGTAGTATACGCCGGTTTCAAGCCCAGTCACGGACATGTTCTGTATGCCCACATCTCTTGAACTCCAGCCTTTTCTTCTGTTCCATGGCTAAAGAGACGGTGGCACAGGAGCTACAGGATCAGGGAAGTAGACAAGAGTAGAGGACTGAAGTAATTTCAGCGACTAAGCCTGCTCAGGAGAGGACTGCCTATGTCGATAGTGAACCGAATCTAGGTAGTCAAATACAATTCCCCTTTGTGTGTCGGCTTCTATAGAAGTCAGTTGGTATGGGCCCTAATAATCGGTCTGTAAAGTGGAAGGATCAGTGTTGTAAGACCAAGCTCACACTTGCCTGTGAAATGCAGTAGTGGAGGAGCGGACACTATCTATGTAGTGATGCCTGGAGAATGCATCTAGGTAGTAATGCCCGGAGAATGTTTAACAAAAAAAAAAAAAAGATCCCCAAGTAGCAGCCTTACAAATATCTGCCTGGGACACTAAGGCTCACTGGGTGTAGGCAACTGCCACAGCCTTTGTGGACAGAGTGCTGATGTCGAGAGGAAAGAGCTCCTAGGAGGAGATTGCCAGAGAGAAAGAACTTACCATAACAGTAGATCTTCGAGAAAATTTCCCGCATTAGGCCACACCTTTGAAACTATAAGCCATCAGCGTTGGGACCACTCAGAAAAACTTTGTTAGCCGGGGCCGCCCACAATGTTGTGCGACATCTACGTGTATATAATGTGGATGTCGCCATCACTCCTCAGTTCTCCGCAGGAGATTAGTCTTAGAGGACCTCCACCCATGAGGAACCAGGAGATCTCAGAACAGTACCAGCCATAAAAGGAGAGTCATGATGCTAGAGACAGGATGCGTGGAGTACGGTTTTAGGGACAGCATCTGATATGACCCTCACTGAAAGCAAAGTGGGAAGGAGGGAGGGTACGGCATGGCCGCTAGGGTTCTGCCTTCTACCAATGTGTGGTAGGCGGATATGGTAGTCATATGCCCTTTAATGAAGGAGTAGCTCAAGCTCTGATGCAATAAGGAGAGGAGGTACTGTTAGGCTGAGTTCAACAGCAGGCAAGGGGATCCAGATGATGTGATGAAGCCCAAAGGCAGAAATGCTTCCACTTCATAGCGTAAGTGGACCGAGCAGAGGTCTGCCATCTCTTGGGAGACCCCATATCTCATCTTAATTATGTCTGCAAGAGCCATGCACGAAGGTGCAGGGACTTGAGATCTGGGTGTTCCAGCCTGCCCTGTTCCTGGGATAGCAACTGTGAGCATATTGGCAGCGGAATCAAAGGCTCAAATGACAACCATTTAAATGGTGGGAACCAAATCTGCCCTGGCCATAGCGGGGCGACTGGGATCATCCGAGCCCCCTCGGCCTGTACCTTCAACAGAACCCTCTGAATTAGAGGGAAAGCGTAAAGAAACCTCCCTGTCCAACAATGGAACAACGCGTCTGACCAAAAACACCAGGCACGTGCTCTCGCGATAAGAAACTTGCAGTTTGGCATTGGGCGGGGCGCAAAGGGTCTGGCTCTGGAATACCCTGTGGTGCCGAAAAGCTGGTCCACTACTGACTGGAGTAGCTCCCACTCGTGCGTTTTGGAGCAAGACCAACTTAGGCTGTCTGCAAAGGCGTTTTGGACACCTGGAACATGCACTGCAGTCAGGAAGATGTGATGTTTCAGCGCCCAGTACCAGACTCTCATCGCCTCCCTGCATAGGGGGTAGGAGTGTGTTCCCCCTTGATTGTTGATGTAGAAGGCAACGGCCGTGTTGTCTGACTGAACGAGAAGAGAGCCTGGTGCTAGGTCCTCTTGAAAAGCCCGCAGGACACGGAGGACTGTTCGCATTTCTAATACACTGATAAGGAGTTTGCGTTCCTTTAGGGATCAAACGCCCAGAGTCTGGCTGTGCCCTAGGTGAGCCCCCCAGCCAAAGTCCAGAAGCATCTGCCGTCAGGGTCCAACTCGGAGGCTCCTCTTGCTGAAACAAGACCCCCTTTTCCAAGTTGAGGGGGGGGATCTAACCACCAAAGAAGGGTACTTCAGACTGGCTCGGAGATCCTGACCAGATGGTCGAGACCATCGAAGCTTTGGTCCCACTGCACTCTGAGCATCCATTGCCGGACCCTCATGTGGAAGCGAGCCAAGGGAGTTACAGGGATGGCCGACGCCATGTACCCCAGAAGTCTGAGGAAGGTTCTGGCTTGGACCTGGGGGATTATCAGGACCGTTCGGGCCACTTCTCGCAGGCGATCTCGTCTTTCCTGTGGGAGGAAGGCCATGCCCTGGACTGTGTCCAGAACCACACCTGTAAAGGAGAGTCTTTGGCTGTGCGCTGGGACGACTTGGAAAGGTGTAGGGTGATCCCCAACTCTCAGAATAGCATATAGGTGTCTCCAAGTGTATGAAGAAAGCGCGTTCTTGACGCGGCTGCCAGAAGCCAGTCATCCAGGTAAGGGAAGACATAATGTCCCTTGCGCCTTGAGAGCTGCAGCTACCACTGCTAGGCACTTGGTGAAGACTCAAGGAGCAGAGGAGAGGCCGAATGGCAGAACCTGAAACTGGTAATGTCTCCCCTGGAAGTGGAACCTCAAGTACTTCCGGTAAGGAGGAAGGACCCCGATATGCATGTAAGCATCTTGCATGTCCAGGGAGCAGAGCCAGTCCCCTTGGTGCAGCAGAGGAATTAGACCTGGAAGGGTCACCATCTGGAACCTTTAGTATTCTATATAGTTGTTTAGGGAGCAGAGGCCCAGGATGGCCCGAAGATGCTGAGTTTTCTTTGGCAGCAGGAAGAAGTGGGAGTAATACCCCTTTCTCTGCTGCTGCAAGGGAACTGGCTCTGTTGCCCTTTTTTGCAAGAGGGCCTGAATCTCTCCTTCTATGAGAGGTATGTGAGAAGGAGGATATCTTGAGGACCTTAGTGGTGTTTCCGGGGGATCCGAGTGAACTCCCGTAAGTGTCCCCTCCTTATAATATCTAGAACCCAGAGGTCCGAAGTGATTTTGTTCCAGTCCTCCACACGGAGGGAGAAGTGACCCCCTACTGCCCCCCTTGCACCTCCTCTGGGGGGCATTGGGAAGAACTGGGGGTTGGCAGAGAGGCCTGGGAGGACTTGGGGCCTCGAAAGGGAGCACCCCCAGGCTGTTGGGTTGTGGCCTTCCTTTTAAAGCCTCCTCTCTGAGATGACCGATTGCCATGGGCAGGTTGACCAGGGGTCTTCCGAAATGGCCATTTGCGGAATCATTTCTGGTCCCCCTTATACATCTGACGGACGGACCAGATTGATTTCCCTGATTCCTGAAGAGAGAGAAGACCCTTGGTCTCCGCCCCGAACAGTATGGAACCATGGAACGGAAGGTCCTTGATTCCATTCTGCAGATCCTGGGAGAATCCAGAGACTCGTAACCAGGCGTGGCGCCTCAGGCAGACACCGGACGCTGACGCCGTATCTGCAGTGTCGTACGAGGCACGCAGAATGTGTGTGCAGACGTCCAAACCTGACTTCAGAATATCCAGGAGCTCCGTCTTCTGTGTGGAGTCCAGTAAGGTGTTCGCTATCTCTTGCCCCTTCTCCTATAAAGCATTTTGGTACTGGACCATATGCGTAAGGAAGTTCAAGAACCTTTTGGAACAGGTGGACGCAGAGTACACCTTCTTGCCCACCTGGTCCAGGTAACGGGACTCTTGATCGGGAGGCTGAGAACTTAGGTGCTTGGGCTGTCGAGATTTGTCATGAGTAGCCACTATGACCATCGAGTCGGCCTGAGGGTGTTTCACCAAAAAAGGTTCATCCCTCGGCGCTCTATGTAGCCTGTCCGATTTTTTTGGGGAACTGCCGGAACTGTGGTGGGATGTTTCCAAGTGATCCTCACGAGGTCTTGGAATCTGTCCACCAAAGGAGGCACTACTAATGGCTTAGGCTCCTTTTGCCTCAGGTACCTAGCCAGTCTCCGGCGTCCTGGATCCTGGTTCTCCATCTCCCATTCACTGGAGGCCTGGATGTGCCGCATGACGTCCACAGAAGTGGGGTCGTTTATCATCAGGAAAACCTCCAACTCCTGAGAGGGACTCATCTGAAAAGGAAGATGACGAAGGCTGGCTCCTACTAGGATGAGGGGAGGCCGAACCATACCTGGAAGGACTTCCCTCCTTGGAGCGTTGGCCACTATCTGACCGATGTCTGCCATGGGACCGACGGAGCAGAGACAGTCACCTGTCTTGAGAGCGGCGACAGCTGGAAGAGCGTCCGTGCCTGGTAGAAGACCTACGGCAGCTGTGAGAATTGCTCCTGGACTGGCGACGGCTAAAAGACACGGAGAGGTGCCATTGGCGGTCCTCGGACCTGGACCAGGATCTGACTACCAGGGGTGAGCAGGACTTGGAAACTTTACGTCACTCTTACAGAGGTTCGGTAGGAGGCTTTGATGGGATGTCCGGCAGGTCTGGGACCAGTGTCGGATACGGCTTTGGGGGAGCTATGTCCCTTCTTGACCTGGCTCCACCAGAAAGAAAAAAGGTCTGTGAGCTCTTCTTTATTGAACACAGAGGCCGCAGCCTCCTTCAGGGGATTCAGTGAAGCCAGAAGATCAGGAAGGGCCTTGGGAGAAGACTCAGTCGAAGTGCCCTCTGGAGTGAAAGATCTCAGGCCCGGCGACAGTACCGTGACCGGTGTGGGCTCTTTCCGAGGTAGGTCGGCCTTGGTATCTGTGGCCGGCACTGCGACCAGTGTCTTGGCCATGGCCGGCTCAGACTTTGCCGGCTTTGAGGGACGGGACCCCGATGGGGTTTTAGCCAGAGGGTCCCGCTCCTTGGTCAGTGACTTCCCGGGAGCCCTGGACAAAGCCGTGACAGAGGCCTTCTTTGGCGGGGTCGAGGCATGCGCTGAAGTAGAGACCTTAGAAGCATCCGTCGAGGCCGCAGAGACACGCAGCAGCGTGGCTTTCACCTTGGCCGGAGCCGTTTCAGAAGCGGCCCCCGGCAAGGCCGACGTCGATGTCTTGGTGGGAGCAGAGACTTCATCTTATTCCTTGCAGCCTGAGTGGCACGAACAGTCGGAACTGCCCGAGCCCAAAGATGAAGTCTTCTTGTCATGGGAATGTGACCTGGACTGCTGGTGGGACTGGCTACGGTCCTTCTCACGGGACCTATGGTGGGATTTGTCCCGATGCTTGGCCCCTCCCGGAGAGCACTGCATGACATTCACCTGCTTTTCTAAAGGTAGTCTTTCAGGGCCTTCAGATGCCAGATCCTAGTCCTGCCATTGAAGTCCTTGCAGATTTCACAGGCTTGAAGGTTGTGGTCTGGGCACAGGCAGAAGACGCAGGCTTCGTGGCCGTCCTTCGATGGGATCTTGCGACCACAGGCACACTTGGTCTTCGGGCCGGAGGATGAGATCGACGACGGAGAAAACATGCAATGGAAAGCCACTCGATGAAACAGAAGAAGTCCAAGGAGAACGACGGAGAAAATGACACATTTGTATAAACTTCGCTAGAACTGCTGAAGAACACGCGCTAAGACTTCCCGTTGAGAGCGGGTCTGCGGCGGGAAAACTGAGGTGGAGCTGGGGACCGCCCCCTTTTATGGCATGACCGATGTCGGGGTGGAGCCGAAGTCGGGGAGGGGGGGCCTGCAACGTACTGCTAGCTAAGATTTTCTGGTGAGTCCTAATGGTAATAGCCTGCTGCAAGAGCTCCCACTCCAGATGGAACAGGGATCCCTTGCCCTATGACAGCAGACCCTGACACAGAGGCAAGGGGACAGGAGGCTTCACCAACAGATGCTGAAGAGTGTAAACTATATCTGGTGAAACCAGAATGGAGTAATGAGGAAGACAGTGCACTGTACACTGGCAGCTTGACCTAGAGGTTTCCAAGTTGCAGTTAAAAACATCTGGGGCCCGGGCGTTTGTTTGTGGCACCATCCCCTGTGGAACTCTCTAACTTGTCAGATTAGAGTGCAGGACTGCGGAGAGCTTTAAAAGCAGCTTAAAAATACATCTATTTAAGCAGGCTTTCAGCATCTGATGTTTTATGGCTTATGGGAAATTTTAGTTGAAGCTGAATTTTTGTAAGATTTTATTGCATTGTTTTATGTATGTTATATACAACGTTTGACACTGGAACTGCGCTATATAAATAAAATTATTAATATTTTATTATTGTTATAATCCTCTGTATTAGAGGAATGGGAAATGCATATAGGAATTTCCCCTTCCGAGAGAGGGACACCGCGTATTGCCAAAAATCCAAACCCTGTAGTGAGTGAGCAGAAATGCGTTAGTTTTGCATTGTGTGGGGACGCAAAAGGTCCAGCTCTGGATGACTCCATCTTGCGAAGAGGTCGTTTATCATGGAGGACAACAGTTCTAGTTTGTGAACCAATGACTGGGACCTGCTTAATCTGTCTGCCAAGACATTTTGGAGACCTGGGAGAAACTCAGCTGACAGTGAAAGGCTGTTAGAAAGAGTCCAGTACAATATTGTCACTGGTTCCCTGCAGTGGGGATAGGAGTGAACGTCCCACTGTTTATTGACATAAAGCATCACACGGCTGTAGTACATCTGGATTAGCAGCGGACTGGGGCAGACAGGATTCTGAAAAGCCTGGACGCTATACACGACAGCCCACATTTCCAGGACAATTATGTGCTACTCGGCCTTCACCTTGGTCCATGACCCAGTCTCTGGTAAAGGCTGAGATGAGCATCTCAACCAGAGCCCAAGGCAACAGTGGTGAGAATCCGTACAGAAGCTGGTACAAGAAATGGAACGCACCTTTGGTTGTCGCAATCCAGCCACCACCACAACTCTGTGAAGGAACAGAAGATGTGATGAGAACCATTTGGTCCAGCTCGTCCATCAAATGATCCCACTGGACCTTGAGTGTCCAGTGAGGTACCCTCATATGAAAACATGCCAGTGGCACAGTCACTATGGCCGCAGCTATGAGGCCCAGAAGACGAACCATTGTTCATGCAGACATATAGTGGCTCCTGTAAACAGTGTGCTTGAGTAATCAGTGTCTGCCGTGTCCTGTGGCAGGAGAGCACATCAGTTCTGTGTCCAAGACTGCCCCCTATGCACTGCAGTCTTTGGCATGGCATCAACACAGACTCTGGCACATTCACTGTGACCCCCAAGTCGAACTGATGTGTCCAAGACAGTATGCAGCAGAGCTAGACAGACACCAAAAGGCAAGTGCTACACAGTAATGGGAGTGCAGCTATGCAAATAGCAACCAGTCCACTAATTTTTTTTTTTTAATGTAGCAGAGCTTTCCTGGAGCCAGCCTTCAGAAGCCAGTCATCCAGATGTGGGAAAACATACAAGCCTTCCCTGCATAGGCTGCTGCAACTACTGCCAAGCATTTCTTAGACTCATGGTGCAGAAGACAAGCCAAAAGGCAATACCTTGAACTGAATGTTCAGCTCCAGCATAAAGAGGAGGTATTGTCTGTGGCAGTTCCTGATCTCTACACAAAGATATGAGTCCTACATGTCTGTAGAACACAGTCAGACCAGTTTGCAGAAGGGGAATCAGAGTTTGCAGAGATATCATTTAAAACTTTTTGTATTCGATGTACAAGTTGAGATCCAACACAGGACACAGATTCCACGTCCATTTCGGGACTAGGAAGGATCTGGAATAGAAAAGTACAGTTACGTTGAACTTACCTTAACAGTAGATCTTCGAGAGGAGCTTTTGCAGCAGGTAATACCATTAGTACTAAGACCAGCAGGCGTTAGGCCAATCCCCCCCCCCCCAAAAAAAAAATTTTTCTAGCTAGTAGACTGGCGGGGGACTGCCCCCGTCGGCTCTGCCCCGTCAGACGTGGTATAAGGGGGAAGTCCCCTGGCTCTGCCTCAGTTCTCCTGCCAGAGACCTGGCTGAAAAAACAGATAGAGAACTGAGGAGGCTCTTCCATCCCCAAAGAGAAGATGTAATGTTTGTCCCCGGTGTAGGTGGGTGGGAAAGCCACCTGCTGCAAAAGCTCCTCTCGAAGATCTACTGTTACGGGAAATTCTTACATAACTGTACTACCTCACTTCGAGGGGGAGCTCTTGCAATAGGTAATACCATTAGGACTGAGTCCCAAGCAGTGCCCAAGAAGAGATCCAGATCGAAAGGGAGGAGGACAATAAAAAACTGTAGGAAATTAGGAGAGAATTCCCTGAAGGACTGCTAGGCCGAAACCTGCTCTCCTCCTGGAAGCAATGTCCAGACTGTAGTGCCTCACAAAAGTATGCACTGAACTCCAACAAGCAGCCTCACAGAGGTCCGCTGAAGATACATTTAGAAGAGAAGTGAAATATGTCGCCACCCCTCTGGTGGAGTGACCTCTCACCAGTCCTGGTAGGGGTTTGTGGTGTTGCTGGTAGCAAAACGTGATGCAGTGCAAGAGCCACTTTTTTTTTTTTTTGTGTGTGAGACTGGTGCTCCAAGTTTCCTGTGGGCAAAGGAGACAAACAACTGGTCTGTCTTTCTGGTGGTACTAGTCCTAGCCAGATAGTAACGCAAAATTCTATGTATATCCAGTGTGTGTGTAACAATGCCTCCACTTTATTCGAGTACTCTAGGTAAACTGGTAGTTAGATGTCCTGGACCAATGTGAACTCAAACTACCTTTGGTAAAAACTTTGGGTTTGTACGCAGGGCTACTCTGCCCTGTGAAAAACAAGATAAGGCTCTTTACACATCAGAGCCTACAGCTCTGAAATCCTCGGGGCTGAGGTAATGGCAACTAAAAATAATGTCATCTAAGAGAGAAGGCGGAGCTCACAGCTTGAGGCTGGTTCAAAAGGTGGCAAGGTGAGCTTTTCCAAAACAAACAGGAGATCACAGGATGGTACTGGGGGTTTAATATACAGGATGCCTCTCAGGAAGGTCTTGCAGATGTCCAGCTGTGCCAGAGTCTTCCCATTTATTGGTGCATGGTAAGCTGACAGAGCATAGAGATGCACCTCTATGGACAAGTAACCGAGACCCAAGTCAGACAGGTGGAGAAGATACTCCAGCACAGATTCCACCGGACAACCGAGGGGATCCAGAGAACGGGGAATTGCCCATAAGCAGAAACGCTTCAATTTCATGGCGTAGGTCGCCCTGGTAGAGGGTTTTCTTGCTGCCACGAGCACCTCTGCCACTCTAAGGGATACTCCAAACCTATCCCTGGTTAAGTCCTCTGGAGCCAAGCATGCAGATGCTGAGACTGGAGGGCCAGACGGACCAATGTCTCTTGCTCTTGGGAGAGCAAGTGAGTGGAGAGGGGCAACAGAACTGGTGGTTCCGATGCCAGCTGTTGCAACAGCAGGAACCAAATTTGTCGAGGCCAGAATGGTGTTACCAGTATCATTCTGGCTTCTTCTGCCTACAGTTTGAGCAGGACCCTCTGAAGAAGAGGGAAGGGAGAAAAAGTATACAGAAACCTCCCTGTCCAAGAGAGGGACAATGCGTCTCGCCAGAAAACACCAGGCCCTGGATCTAGCAAGCAGAAATTGGGCAGTCTGGCATTGTGTGGGGGATGCAGTGAGGTCCAGTTCTGGCTGACCCCACTTTTCGAAGAGGTCGTCTATGACGTCTTGCTGTAGTTACCACTCGTGGTTCTGAGACAGACAGCAACTTAGGCTGTCTGTGAGGATGTTGTGGATGCCTGGAACATGGACTGCCGTAATGTCCAGCTTGTGCTCCACCACCCAGGACCAAATTCTCATCGCCTCTGCATAGGGGATACGAATGTGTACTCCCTTGCTTGTTGAGATGGAAGGCTACTGGGGTATTGTCCGACTGGACCAGTAGCGGTCCGGGAAGGAGTGCCCCTTGGAAGGCTTGAAGGGCATACAGGACGTCTCTCACCTCCAAAATGTTTGTGAAGAGCTCATTCTGTTAAGTTTCAGGAGTCCCTTGTTTGAGAAGGAAGATGTGCTCCCCATCCCAGTCCTGATGAGTCGGTGGTGAGAGAGTCTTTTGGGGACTGGGTCGCTGAAAGGGGACCCCTATGCTCAGATGGGCCAGGGTAAATCTCCAGGTCACGGACTGTCGGACTACACTGGAGAGCCGAATGGGCTCTTCTAGCGCGTACGTACCCTGATCCCACTGAACCTTGAGGTGCTATTACAGGATCCTCGTGTTCAGACACGAGAGTGGAACTGTAACAGCTGCTGCCATATGACCTAGCAGTTGTAGAACCACTCTTGCTAGAACCAATTCCGAGTCCTGTACCCTGCAAGCGACTTCTCTTAGCCTTGCTGTTCGGTCTGTGGGCAGAAAAGCTCTCCCTTGGACTTGCTCCTATGTATGGTGGTCTTTGAGCTGGTCATGGTTGTGACTTGGGCAGATTTAGGGTGATGCCCAGTGTCTGGAATAGGCTGAATGTCTCCTCCAAGGTCCTGTTCCATTGTGGTCTTCTGTTGGTGCAGTAAGAAGCCAATTGTCCAGGTAGGGGTATGTGAAGTGACCCCCTCTCCTGAGGGCAGCTGCTACCACTGCTAGGCACTTGATAAAAACCCTTGGTGCCGAGGATAGGCCGAATGGCAGCACCCTGAACTGGTAGTGTCCTCCTTGGAAGGGGAAGTGTAAATACTTCCTGTGGGACGGCAGGATCTTGATGTGCATGTAGGCATCCTACATGTCTAGTAAGCAAAGCCAGTATCCCTGGTGGAGCACTGGTAACAGGTTCACCAGGGTCACCATTCTGAACTGTTTGTATTCTATACAGGTGTTCACATGACTCTGGTCCAGAATGGGACGGAGGTCTCCCGTCTTTTTCGGGATGAAGAAGAAATGGGAATAAAATCCCTTTCCCCTTTGAGCAAAAGGAACCTCCTGTGTGGATCTTTTGTCCAGTAAGGCCTGTATCTTTGCCTTCAGGAGGAGTGCATGTGAGGGTGAGCAGTGGGAGAGTACTGGTGGGTTGTCCAGTGGAAACTGGATGAACTCTAGGGAGTATCCCCTTTCTACTATCTGGAGGACCCATTGGTCTGATGTTATACTGGACCATCCGGACAGGTAGAGGGAGAATCTCCCTCCTACCGCCTCCCCATGCACTGGCTGTGGTGGTGGTGGTTGGGGGGGGGGGTGCGCGGTAGGGAGTCGTGCTGTGTTGGAGGGTGTAGGCAGGGGAGGTCTTGGCACCTTGGAGTTTTTGGGGACCTGGGCAATTGAAGGAACAGGGTGGCCTTTTCTTTTGAAGCTTCCCTTATGTTGTGTCTGGCGCCTTCCTTGCTGTCCCTATTCCCGAAAGGGACAGTGGTGTGTGGATTGTGTCTCCGGTACAGTCTGTGGACTTCAGATACAGCTTTACCTGAATCTTGGAAGTCCGGTGATCAGTTTTTCAGTGTCTTGATCAAACAGAACTAGTCCTTGGAAAGGAGCATCCAGGATATCATCCTGAAGATCCTGTCAGAAGCCCGAAACCCTGAGCCAAGCATGCCTCGCAAGCAAATGCCAGTGGCCGCTGCTCTTGCTGCCGTATCCAGGGAGTCCTAAGAACTACTGAGGACGTGCTTATCCATGTCAATATCAGACTGAATGACAGCAAGGAGTTCTGCCTTACCCTGTGAATCTGGCTGTGCCTTGGCCAGGTCCACTGCCTTTGCCCACAGGGATTTTTGGTAGATGACATATTGGCCAGGAAGTTGAGTGACCCAACGGTGCAAGTTGCCGAGGAGTGCACCTTGTGTTCCATCTGGTCCAATTTTTTAGATTCTGGGTCCGGTGGCTGGGCACTCAAGTGGCGTGGTTGTTGTGCCCTGCCATGGGCAGCTGTCAGGACCTTCGAGTCTGCCTTTGGGTGTTTGCCCAGAAAGGGCTCCTCTTTTGGTGTTTTGCAAAGTCTGTCGGCCTTACGAGGTACTGCGGTCATAGTCGCTAGGTGCCTCCATGTGGACCTGATCACATCTTAAAAAGGTTCCACCAAAGGGAGGATGACCAACTTAGGATCTGTGGCTCCCAAGAATTTGGCCAGTCTGCTCCGTTCTGGGTCTAATTCTTCAGTGTCCCATTGGTATAGCGCTTGAATATGGCGCATAATGTCCAAAAAGGACGGGTCATCTAGGGGTGACCTCGGCGAGTTCCTCAGATTTGGAGACGGAATGGGAAGCTTGTCGTCTGAGGAATAGTCCGAAGACTAGTCCCCTGAAGACAACGGCGGGTGTCTGCTGGAAGATGGGACAGATGATGGATGCCTTTTGCAGCCGCCCGACCCAGGCGTCTGCCTGTCTTCTTTATCTAGTGGCTGGAGCTCCTTTGGCAGTAAAGGCCGCTCAGGAGTGAGGTCTCTAGGTGGAAGATGTACTGGGGATGGATCCCCGGGTCTGGGGAGAAGATCCCCATTGATGGTATTCCATCACACAGTAAATAGTGCTCCCACCTCAGCTAGTGGTAATGACTGGCAGTAGGGCGTCTGGTTCGAAGCGCCAGAGGGTCCAGGCGTCTGTTCTGGAGGCTGTGGCAACTGGTTCTTGGGCACTTTGTCAACAGGTATGTCGGGTGTCAGATCCTCGGTGTCCGGTGGTCTCATATCCAGTTCTTTTGATGGAGGTTGCTGGGCATCTGGTACCCCCATGTCTGGGGAATCAGTCGCCAGCCTTTCTTTTGCCGGAGGCACTTCCTCCTTTTCAGATGCAGAGTCGGAGTGTCCGGTTGTCTGGGAAGCATACGATGCCCGGTGTTCAGGTGGGGAGGCATCTGGTACCTGACAACCTCCTAGCGTTTTGCTGGTTCGTCCTGTTTCTTGTGTTTCTTGGATGTCCAAGAAGGCTTTCGGGTGCCGAGCTCTGTGGATTTGCCCGAAGCCAACGCCTGTCCCTCATGGGTCGACCCATGTCTGTGGGCCAAGGGGATCTGGGTGGACAGCTGTCCCTGAGAAGACTTCCTACCTTTCACCTGTGTAGAGGCGGGTGACTTCCTGTGGGTGTCCCCAGAAGCTTCTTTGGTACCTGGGGAGACCGATTCAGACCTCCCTCCGGAGGTGGAAGTAGTAGACACCCAGTGAGGTGACTTTGGGGCGGACTCCGATCTGGTTCTCTCCTTCTCCCGGTGGTGGTGTTTCCCTCCCTATCTCTTCTCCTTGGGGGGAGACTCCCTGGCTGAAGAGGATGAACTGTGTCCCGATGGGGCCTTCTGCATGGCGGCTACTCGCTGCACGAGAAGATAGGCCTTCAAGGTGTTGGCGCGGCGAATCCTGGTCTTCTTGCTGAACTTGAGGCAGTGCAGGCAATCGTCTGGCCGGTGGTCTGGGCCTAGGCAGATCAGGCAGGCAGAATGGCTGTCCTTTGTCGGATCTGCTTCCCGCATGCACACTAATTTTCGTCGTGGTGTCGATGAAGACATTAAACTGACGAAAAAACTGTCGAGGAAAAGTTATTTTAATGAGAAAAAAATGCTCGATGTGTGAGAAAAAAGGCGGTAGACTGCAACTATGGTGTCCGTAGATCTGATGTTTGCGGGTTGACAGTGGGGAAAGAATTGAGGTGGTGCCGAGGGACCGCCCCCTTTATACCACGTCTGACGTTGGGGTGGTCCCTTGCCAGACTGCTAGCTAGAAAATTTTTCCGTGGGGTCCTAACACCTGGCGGCCTTAGTACTAATGGTATTAGCTGCTGCAAGAGCTCACCCTCGAAGTGAGATTAAGGGTTACTCACCTGTAACTGTAGTTATAGGACTGGTATATAGTGCATATCTACACTTAGGCAGTCCTCCCTTCCCCTTTAAATCTGCTGGACATCAGACTAAGTTCTTTCCACCCACCTGGGTGATATACTCCCCACCTCCGCCCTGTGACGTCACATCTTGCATGCTGGAAGCAGGGATCCATGTGCCATTTGCCAGGGGAGATTGAGTGGGTTGTGTGGATGTGCACCATATACCTTAGAAATAACAATTATGTACTTACTGTAACAGTAGATCTTTCAGAGAATCTCTCATCAGTCCACACCTATTGAAATATAGCAGTCAGGTACGAGAACCATACTAACGTTTTGCAAGCAGTCCACTAGGGCTGCCCAGAACATCCTAGGTCGACTCTCCCTATATAAAACGCGGTCGGCTCAGTCCCCCACCAGAGATCATGCTCTGAGGACCTCTCTATTGGGAACCAGGAGGGAAGCTATATCTCTGCTGACCAGGTGAGGCAGAAACTAGCTGACAAAGCCCTATGGAGGAGTTATCAGGATGTAAGGGGGCTGGAGGGTGGGATGGCATGACCTGATAAGAGACTGTCTCGAAGATCTAGTGTTACATTAAGTACATAACTGTTCTATCTTCTTCGAGGATCTCTCTTTCATTAGGCCACAACTATGGAACGAGTACCAAGCAGTACTGACAGAAAAACAGTCTGGGTGGCTGGAGCCTACAAACCTAAGAAAGGAGGCCTTGAAGCACCGCTAGGCAAAATCCTGCCCTTTTCTTCAAGGAAATGTCCAGACTGTAATGTTTAGTGAAGGTGTAGACAGTACTCCCAGGGATCCCAGAGCGATTTCGGCAGTCCCGCCGAAAAGTGGTGCTCAACGGCCCCCATGCCGACTCCTGACCAGGACTTCAGCCCACCTCCCTAGAACTTGCCCCGGATCCCAAACACAGGTCGAAATGCCTAACACAGTGGGAGCTCCATACCTTGCGGCTTTTTCCACGGATTGGTGCAACGTCTCTGCCAGCGGCCCGTGATTGGATAATACAGCTTCTGCACCTCAGCCATTGATGCTGTCACGGACTGCTGCCAAATCTGTATTTTTCTCTGCCAGCCATAGTACTTCTGCTATTTGGGTTATTTTTTCCCGCCCCCACCATCCCCTCCCAGGCCTCCTTTAAATACACCCACACCCCTCCCACCATTGGACTGCTAACCCTGTTTGTTGCAGCACACCCAGCCTCACCCAGTCCTCCTTGCCCAAACGGAGCACCTAACCTGTTGCTTCCTTACTCTTTCTAGCTCTCCCTCAGGGCCCACTCTTAGCCTAACTGTGACTCTTTCCTACTCCTAAACTTATCTGAAGATCCCTCCCTGCCCTCTAGCAATCTGAATCTAGCCTAAAAACTACATAGTAATTCAGCTATTTACCAGCGAGCAGCCTAAAGCAGGACAGCCTCACCAAACAAACTAATATGGGGTACAACTTCATACTACTACTCCTCTTCTCTACCTCTTTTGGCATTGCTAGCACCACACTCTAATTCGGTCCCCAACCTCCACACTCTGAAACCTCTCTGGGTGCATGCCGGACAGAAAGCAAGGAGCAAGAAAGAAAGGAGTCTAGAAAGTTGGATTCGATGGGCCAAAAATCCTACACTACTGCCTCTTTACTGCTATGCCTGTCCTCTTACATGGCATATACAGCCAGGTATCAAAGAGCCCTTTTAAAATCTATTCTAGCCATAGTGCAGCACGGTGGGAACACTGTGGTTCAAGATGTTTCCGAAACTGTCAGGTTGGCCATAGAGGCTACTAAGTACCAGTCCCACATGACCATAGATAATGATTCAGCTTTGAGAGTCATGGCACAGGCCATCTTTCCCAGGTGTTTTGCTTGGTTAAGGACTACCAATCTCTCACAAGATACCCAATCGCAGGCAATAGATTTTCCTTGTGAGAATAATTCTCTCTTTGGAGAGCAAACGGAGACCTACATGAAAAAGATGGATGAGTACAAGACTGCTTACAAGCGTAACACAGCTAAAGAGAAGCCTTCTACCTCCCAAAAGTCCCGGGGTAGAGCAGAGGTTATTCCTTAGGGCGTTTTATCCCATGCCAATTCCATGGATTTTTTACAGATGAGATGTTTTTTCAGGGGCAGAGGAAGGAGAGACCAGAGAAGAGCCAGCTCCTCTACTGTCTCAACTATACAAACCAAATGGCAGCTCTCCTGACTGCATTCAGGTCACCGCCGCTTGTTCAGTAGGGGACAGGCTCTCCCACTACCTCCACCAATGGCGACTCATCACCACAGACAAGTGGGTGCTGGAGGTGGTGGGCCAGGGCCTGTCTCTTCAGTTCAAAAAGTTCCTCTGTTCAGGGCCCCAAACTCAAAGCCCTTAACCCCAACAGAAAAAGTCCTGTTGGAGTTGGAGGTGAAAAATCTCTTGGGAGACAGCTGTGGAAAGAGTTCCCTACCCCAGTGGGGAAGAGGCCTCTATTCCAGGTATTTCCTCACTCCGAAGAAAAGTGGGGAGTGGTGACCTATTCGGACCTAAGGTTCCTGAACAAGCATCTGTTGAAGCCAAAGTTCAAAATGGTAACCTTAAATTAGGTCATCCATTCTCTGAAGCAAGGGGACTGGCTAGTCTCCCTGGTTCTGAAGGATGCCTATTTCCACATTCCAATAAGGCCTTTCCACATAATGTTTCTCAGGTTCAGGCTGCCATCAGGTCACCATCAGTTTGCAGTCTTGCCGTTCGGACTCACGTCGGCTCCCAGTCTTTACAACGTGCCTGGCAGTTGTTGCAGCTCACTTGAGAAGACAAGGAGTGCCTTGTCTTCCCCTGCCTAGACTACTGGCTTATAGTGGCCAAGTCTCCAGAGGAAGCCTTGTGCCAGACAAGGAACACTCTCCAGTCCCTGGGCTTCATCATCAACGCAGAGAAGTCCCACTTAGTCTGCCCAGATTCTGCGCTTCATAGGAGCACAGCTCAGCACCTTGCAGGGGAAGGCCTTCCTATCTGCAGGCAGGATACAGATTTTTCTCGACCTGGTGAACTCATTCGCTGTGGGCCAGCCAAGGTCGGCCAGGCACTTCCTCTGGTTTCTTGGACACATGGCCTCAAAGACTGCTGTGGTTCCAGACACCAGGTTTCAAATAAAGGGACATTCAGTATCACCTCAGATCTCACTGGTCCCAGAAAAGGACTCCTTTTCAAAACTGGTGCCAGTCACAGGATCCCTACTCCAGGCCTTAGACTGGTAGAAAGAAGCAGAAAACCTCACAGAATGGGTTTCTTTTTGGATCAAGCAGCTGTCACAGATGTTAACAACGGATGCTTCCCTCTTAGGCTGGGGTGCTCACCTGGGAGATCAATCCATAAGTGGCTCATGGGCACCCAAAGAGTCCACATGCCACATCTCTCTTCTAGAGCTCAGAGCAGTGTACTTGGCCATCAAGGCCTTCGCCTCACAGCACAAGTCCAGATAAGAACAGACAACACCACTGGCATGTTCTATATCAGCAAACAAGGGAGCACAAGGTCCACCAAACTCTGCACAGAGGTAATGAGAATTTGGTCCTTGGCCTACGCCCTGGACATGACTCTGTCAGCCATTCATCTTCCAGGCAAGGAAAACACTCTGGCAGATGCCCTAAGTCGCATCAGCCAAGGTCACCACAAATGGACCTTGAACAAACAGGTCCATGCCATAGTGTTCAGAAGATGGGGGTGCCAGAGGCGGATCTGTTGACGTCCAACCTCAGCTGTCTTCTCCCATACTACTGTTGCAGGCCCCCCAGCACTGGGAACCATCCCAGTGGATGCTCTCACCCTCGTTAGACAGGGAAGTTCCTTTATGTAATTCCTCCCTTCCCTCTGATTTACAGAGTACTTCTCAAACTCGGATCAGCTAGCCACCATGATTCTGGTGGCGCTGGATTGGGTGAGATAGCCTTGGTACTCCCTGCTTCTCACCTTGTCAGTCAAGAAACCCATCAGACTGCCAGCAACCCATAGTCTCCTGACTCTTCCTCAGACTAGGGTAGCAGATCCCAACATCCAGTCTCTTCGACTCCAGGCCTGGTACTTGAGTTAGTTTCCTGAATCCCAGTAGCCTGAACAAGTTCTTGGAATCCTTTGAATGGCTAAAACGCCTAGCACTAAGAAGACTTACCCTTCCAAGTGGAAGAGGTTTTCCCCTTTGGTGCAAGGATAAAAGGATACACCCTCTGCAGGCAGACACTCCTATCCTTTTGAACTATCTAGTCTACTTTCAGAAAGAAGGCCTTAAAGCCTCATCCCTGAAAGTGCATCTGGCAGCCATCTCTGCTAATCTTTCCACTGGGAAAGAGAAATCTGTCATTTCTCAGTTCATTTTCAAAAAGTTTTTCAAAGGCCTCTTGCACCTTCAGTCTCCTCTGAGGGAGCCTGTCCCTCCCTGGGACTTGAACCTTTGTATAGCCAAGCTTATGGAGCCACCTTTTGAACCCATGCCTACTGCTCACCCGAAGTACGTCACCTGGAAGCCTATCTTCCTGATTGCCATCACTTCTGCAAGAAGGATTCAGAGCTGCAAGCCCTGTGCACCGAGCCGAACTACATCATTCTCCACAATGACAAAGTAGTACTTAGGACAAATAAAGTTTCTGCCCAAAGTGGTCTCTAAGTTTCACCTCAACAAGTCTATCACTCTCCCTGTTTCCTTACAGAAAATTCCAGTCCAGGGGAACGCAAGCTGCATAGCTTAAATGTGAAGAAGGCTCTAACCTACTGTTTGGAGTACACTGAGCAGTTCAGAAAGACTCGTACACAGTTCTTTCTCACCTATGGTGAGGTGGGCAGAGGAAGGCCAGCTACGAAAAGAACCATTTTTCACTAGATTGTTTCTTGTATTCAGTTCCTCCTTAAGGCCTTGGGGCCCATTCCACTAGGGGCACTGTAGCCACAGTGGCAGCTGCAAGGGATATCCCCTTGCTTGATGTCTGCAGAGCAGCCACATGGGGGACTGTACACTCTTTCACAAAGCATTACTGCTTGGATGTGCAGTCCAGATCAGATGCCAAGTTTGGCACAGCAGTGCTGCAGAGCCTCTTTCCGAAGTAGGTTCTGTACCTGCCTCCCAACTGTACTGCTTTGTAGTCTGCATTTCGTCCATCATACTAAAGAACACCTGGGGTGAGAAGAAAATAATTACTCACCGTAGTAATATTTTTGCTTCCAAGGTGTCCTTTAGTATGATTGACCCCTCGCCCGTCCTCCCCTACATAACCTATCTGGGTATGACTCTGCTTTTATTTCTTCAGCCAACATTAAAAAAAAAAAAAATTATACAGTGTTCTTTTTTCACAATAGTGGTTTGCATGTGTTTGAGTAGTTAATATATTTTTTAATGATTTTTTTCATTCCTGTTGATACAGTCCTTTTTACTAGGGCTTAGTTTGCATTTTTTTTTTCAGTGTTGAAACAGTTCTGAAGCCCTTCAGGCTAACTGCAGGCAGCATTCCCTCTGTATTCTCTGATTGGACAATGCATCACTTCATTAACATTGACTCCTCCTCTCCAGGGCAGTTGAACCCAGCTGGCATACTGCACTTTGTCAATCCCAATAAAGAACACCTTGGAAGAAACAATATTACTACGGTGAGTATTTTTTTCTTGCCATCTCAGTATGGCTTTCCTGAAATAAATAAATCTCCTGGCCAGGGTTCATTGTAGATATTTATCTCTGTGGGGCACTGACCCACTGAGTATAAAAAGCAAGGGTCAAATGAAAAAAATAATGGGTCTTACTGATCAGCCGAGCCCAGATTCATAAAACAGTTTAAAATCTCTAACGGTGAGCAGGTTGTCCCCAAGATAGGAAAAAAGGTGTCAAAATTAAAAACTATGTGCCAATTGGTCCAATCCCCCACCCAAAAATTAATCCTGTCTGTGGTTTTTACCCTGTCTGAGCTGGTTGTCCATATCCCATGTCAGTGGTTAACATTGCTCTACTTGAGCTCAATGTTCTATGCTTACTGCATAGAGTTAACTCTTTCCTCTCCGGAGCAGTTCAAGTGCTGGGGCTAACTGCATATGTCAGAATACAGCAAAACTTCATGTTTGAAACATCAGGAGCAACTCCATGAAGCTGGTTGGGGGCAAATTTAAAGAGAGATATTAAAGTACTTTTTCGTGGAAAAGATGGAGGCGGGTTGGCAGAAGCTGCTGAAAGAGGTAGTATTTGCAAAATCACTGGGGGGTTACAAATGGAGGTTGGACTGATACAAGGGCTTGATAAAGACTGCATGAGAAAGGGAGTGGGAGGGGGATACAGGGGTAATTTGGATGGGGGGGATTAAAGCAAGAGATCAAGTAGGGTCTGCAGTTATAGTAGTTATGGAAAATGGGCAGACTAGGTGGGCCCAAGCGGTCCTTATCTGCCATCAGTATCTAGGTTTCTATGTCAGTCGGCCAGTGGGCCCTCTTCTATGTTTGTATGGTTTTTGTCCCCTGGAGGTTCAGAACGCTGCATTTCAGTTTGTGGCAAGCATAGGCATCTGCCTAGGAAATAAAAATGTCAGACTTTGTTAAAACAAGCTGAATGTTTTCTTTTTTTTCACAATATTACATAATTTTCTATATATATATATTTTTTATAGATCATTCTGTTCTCCAAGCTGTTCCGGTTCAACTTTGGCAAACGAGAAGTCAGGAATTATTTGTGAAATCGGACTGGAATCAAATCATTCCTGTGAGCATGTTTGGTGTCTGCATCACAAACAAAAAGCAAGAAACCTGAGGAGTGCTGGTGTACATGGCAGTCGTGTGTGTTTGGCTGGAGGGTGAAGTGTACTTTTTGATAACGCAGTATGGGCATTAAATGGTTTATTAGAATATGCCTAATCATTTTCATCAGTAAGAAAACTGTATAGGAGTAATAGTCAAGGCAATGGTAAGTGTCACAAATACTGTACAGTACTTGTTCATTTTGACCCCAATTCCTACAGCACTGAAACCAGGATTCCCTAAACTAAAATTAGAGGACTTTGCTTTGCAGCTGAAAGCAGTGCAGAATTCAAGAAGTGGTGTTTTGCACTTGGTGTACCTTGAGATTCACTGAACTACTGTGACCCCCGCTTGCAAAACAAACAAAAAAAAAATCCCCTTCTGTTAATATGCTGTGTCACACCTGCCTTACTTTGTTGTCAACTTACCCATGGCCGTGACAGGTGTGCATGAGAAGCCACCACTGAGAGACTCCCCATAAACCACTCCTTGGACAAAGCACCTATGTAATGCATCTGCTTTCCAGTGGCCTGTGGTTCAAAGTTTACAAGGTCATTCCCAAGATTGGACCTTTACTGACACGGTGGACCCTCCTTGCTGGCATACACTGATCCCTAACCAGGAAAGGACAAGACAAGAAGCTAAAACAAAACCGGCCAGAAGAAAATGGGCAATTTTATTTCTGTTTTTTTGGGTAAAGTAAAACCAAATTTATGCATATTAGTGTATGACATGGAGCCCTTCTTTCCCCAAGTCAACCCCCTTTTCTTTTTTAACTGTTTTCTGGACCCTGTGCATTGAACAAACAGCACTGCAGCAAAAAGTGTTCATTTCCAGGGTTTTCTTGCTGGACTAGACGTGTTGAAAGCCCCTAGTGGCCTTGCCGTTAGTAACATGCCTAGCGCTTGCTGTTAAGTGGTTTATTATTTTATTCTTTAACTGAAGTTTGGTTGTAAAATGGAGGATAACGTGTCGTCTTTGGTAAATAACCACACTGTAAATACTTTGACAGGTTGCCGAGACATCATTGTAAACCTTGAGAGCGTAACTTGAGAGGTTTTCAGATGTCATGGCAACCTCAAGAGGTGTTTTCAGCGTGGTTGTTAACCAAAGACCATACATTATATTTCATAGTGTATGGGCTACTAAGATTGTGTAATCACAGATTGAACTACTTTACAGAGCACTGATTGTTGTGAGCATTCTATTTTGTTATACCATTGATATGACATACGAAGGGTTAACAGCAGAGTGATGTCATAACAATGGCATAACAAGTTTGTAATCTGCTTGATTTCAGTTAATAATAAGGGCTCCCCATACATTATTATGTAGTATTAAATATCCTTTCCAGAGGCTCAAACAGTCAGAAATAGCATGCTGTGATTTGAGTAATTTACAGCAGCATTTATTCTAGGCACATTTGTGGGAGCCCCAGCATCCATTAGAGTGTGGGAGGGGAGAGAGTGTGTGTGTCTGTGTGACAGAGAGAGTGGGAGACTCACGCATGCACACACCTACACTACCAGTCAAAAGTTTTAGAACCCCCTTTTTCCAGTTTTTATTGAAATATACGCAGGTTAATGTCTCAATGTACTCTGAAATTAAAGCATAGAACAAATAAACAATTGGAGATAGAAAAGAAATCATAGAATCATTTTGTTTAACAAAATTTAATCTAAATTTTTGACTCATCAAAGTAGCCACCTTTTGCAGATATACTGTAACCACCGAACACACTCGTGGCATTCTTCCTACAATGGACATCAAATATTGTTCGGAAGTTCTTCCCACACTGTTGCAGAAGTTCCCACAAATGTGTTGCACTTGTAGGTTGCTTTGCTTTCACCCTTCTGTCCAGTTCATCCCAAACCAGCTCGATGGGGTTTAAGTGTGGAGACTGTGCTGGCATTCCATGATTTGAAGCTCACCGTCTTGTTCTTTTCTCGAAGTAGTTCTGACATAGCCTGGAGGTATGTTTTGGGTCATTATCTTGCTGTAGGATGAACCCCTGACCAACTAGGCGTAGACCAGAGGGTATTGCATGGCGCTGCAAAATGCTGTGGTAGCCCATTTATTTGGTTCAGGGTGCCAGTCACTCTGTGCTGTTGTCCTGTGAGCCGCCTATCACGCAAGCTGTTGACTCTCAGAAACTTGTCTTCTGATTCTGTTGTGGCTTTGGGTCTGCCCAGACCTCTTCCTGTCAGAGTTTCCTCCAGTTTCCAAGTGCCTTTTGATGATGTAGGAAACTGTACTCACTGACACCTTGGCTTTCTTTGCAATTTCTCTAAAGCAGTTATTGCTAACCTAAACTTTTTTTTTTAACCTCTAGCAGTTTACCGCTTACCTCTGTACCATTTCAGGTTATTCACTGGACTTGAATTGCTTAAATTTCAATAAAAACTGGAAAAATGGGGGTGTTCTAAAACTTTTGACCGGTAGTGTACCTATATACGTGGTATACCAGAATACTTCAAAAAGCAACGAGTTTTGTTGGTCGCGCAAGGGCTGTATGCTGTCACTTGTGGCCAGTGCTCCATTCAAGAGTAATGTACTCAATATTTTTGACAGTAAGTCAGCGAAGTATAACTTAGATGAGAAAAGGTGTTTTAAGTTTGGAAAAACTCCTTTTGAGGTATCTATGGTGTATTTCCAACAGTTGGGATGAGTATTGATACTCCACAGTGTTTCATATAAATCTGTGAGTAAAATTGGCCAGTACTCGCCTTATCTGGAGTACTGCTTGTGGCAGGGCTCACCTTCTACATGCGCACATGGCCCGTTGCGTTACTATCTGTTTTATGGATGAGGGGATTGTTAGGCTGGACATTAGGAGTGATCCCCAACTATTTATGAACAGGACATCTAACATCTTACCTGACAAACAGCACCTCCTTCCTCTGGTACTGTAACTTGGTATGTGGACCTGAACCAGCAATCGTGTGGCACAGAGGTGAGAGGGTCACTAACTGAACCACACTGCAGTGGAACCTCCAACATTGGGATCCTCATGAATCTGGTATCAGTTGCAAGACTGTCTCGTAATTGTGCATTGGCCTGATTTGAATTGTGAGCTGAAGGGTTCACATGCTGAATAGTTACAGGAATAGCTAAGAGAATTGTAGAGGGATAAGAACCCTGTGCATGCAAAGGGCAAACAATGCAGTGGTAACAAGACCATGTAAGAATAAGGGAGTGTTTTCATGAGAAAAAAAAGGCACCGTTAAAGAATTGAACGTCTTTAATCATGATGAAAAAAATTGGGCGAGGGGGGTCAAAAACTGCAAATTTAAAGACAGTAAATTGTAACTGTCAGATTATCTAGCAGAAGGTTCTTTGTACTGAGCAGGCAAAGTAAACAGTCATTTACCCTACCAAAACTTGGGATCTGTAGGAAAACTGCTCTGTAGATGGTAGCTTCTTTTGTGTGATGGTCTAAAACAGTGCCCCATAGTATCTTGGTGTAATGGTGACATCGCTTCACTATCATCCCACACTTGGAAAGGCTGACGTGTGTGTGTATGTGAGAGATCTTCCTTTTCTTCAAGTTGATGCATTTTGATGTCTCCTGCGCGGTCTGTCATGCTCCAAAGCCAAAGGTACCTTGTAGTAACTTATTTCATTGTGCACCAGCTGTGGAAATGCAGGCTTTGGGCAGGAACTTAAGTCCCTTCCCCTGAGCTGCTATATGATGAACACATTTCAGAGCCAGTACCTAATTCCTGTTGCCCAAAAAAACACCCACATTACTGTCCCGTACCGATTCACCGTTCACAGATTAGCAGTGGGTTCCAGCTCCTGGGCAGTCTGCTTGCCTGCTTTTTTTTCCCCACCTTAGAATGGGTGTCACAAAAGAAAATTAGTGGGCCAAAAAAGGAGGGGGACAGAAAAGGCTGGCATTAAGGCTTGCCACAGAAGTCATGCACGTAGACTCGGTGCTACCTAATACATGAGTGACCTCTGCTGGTGGGCTGTAGGGGGAGAGAGCTTTGAAGCACTATCAGATTTTGCATGAAATTATGGGATCTGAAAAAGTCTGTGCATGATCCAGTGTTCCCAGGGTGCTGCCTGTAACAAGTGCTGCTGGCTGAGAAAACTTGCTACAGAAAAGGAGTTGTTGCTTGGAACGGCTCAGTACGTTGTTGCAAGGTGCATAATCATGTTTTGTGGTCTGGAATGTCTGTTTTTAAACTTTTCTCATATTCTTGAATTTATTGATTAAAAAATGTGATGATTATGTTATGTGCAAGTTTTCCAGCAGTATGTTTCTGAAATTTGTTTTCTTGATTTATTCTCTGATATGAACTTAAAAAAAAAAAAAAAGAGAAATATAACAGAAATGTTAAGATTAAGTTCAGAAGGGGAAAAAAATGAAGAAAAACTTGCTGGAGTTCTGTCCGTTTCTAAATTGGTATTTCATTTTTGGCAGTTGTCCCGCTGGACTTGTTTCATTTTCAGTCATGTTTAGGGATGCATCCTTTTGTGTAATGTTAGCTTTCACTTTGAACAGCTGAAGCAGACTTGGGGAAAACACTTATCCATTGGGCATGCGCTCCACTTATGGAATGGAAGACGGTTGCACAGCTTGGCTTTTTTGCTGTGCAAGATGAAACATTATTACTATTCAGTCAGTTTTGGACAGAACTCTGTTTTTCCTTCATGGTTTCCTATCTAAACTGGCAGATTGGGGTTGGCGAGAACTGTGAGTTGCTTCTTTTTTTTTTTAAATAAGCAACATAATTAACCACTTATTCCCCCAATTCCCTTTTGATGAAGCAGATATGACTATCCCACCCTACTGGAGGGATGTTTCAGCAGTCTATGGTTTGTTTTCAGGATGTATAGATATTGTAAAGCCTGTAAATTATAGAAAGTATTTTGTTCAGACCCTTCTGTTGACTTTTGAAGTTATAAAATGCAGATTTCCTATTTGTTTTGTGGTGCTAACCAAAAAGGGTCTTGGACAGTTGTGTATGAATTTTGTTTCAGTATGTTTTGTACATGTACACAAAAAAGTAAACACGCCTAATGCCAAAAAAGATCCCAAACGTGTCGCTGTTTTCTTTAACATAAACATTTTCTGTAAATGAAGAACTGCTGTTCTTTTTCCTAGCCACGTGCAATGGTAATACTGTAGTTCTTCAAGGACATCCCCCTTCCATGGAGGCTCTCACATTGAACTGTAAGTTGTCAATGTCAGGACCACTTGGAAATTCACCTATCTGGGCCTGCCCACTGTCTGTGCCTGTATAATTCGGGCAGCCCCATACCTCTTCAGTTTCTCTTCTCCTGCTGTTGACCACTTTCGTGAGACCAAGGAAATTCCTTTGTTGATTATTAAAGATCTTCCAAGAATCAGTCTTCATCATAGAGGTCCCACTTCTGGTCTTAGAGCTGGTGGCGACCATGTGGTAACCAGAACTTTTGGGGCTAGTGACACCAGTGCCTTGCACAAACACATGGCATCAGCACATCTGCAGGGTATATAGTGGAGCTGGCCCCAGCTGCCTGTGTTACTTTTTTCTTCACTGTAGAAGCTTCTTATCTGAGGTCCTGCCACTTTAGGGTAGGGGTGATTCTTCTGATCATTTGCTTCAGCACATGGCTAAAGGAGTGTGGTGCAGGGAAGAGGCAGGATTGGGTACTTGGGACATTGGAGCCACTGTTGGGGAGCTTGAAGGCAGGTGGTCTTCATCCTTCAAAGGTGCGCACAGGGTGCAAGTGCGCACGTTTAAAGAACACATTGAGATGCCTTTAAACTAGCAGAAGGGAAGCAGAGCAGATGCGGACAGGATAATTAACCTAATTGAGAGCGGCCTGGATTCTCCACCCCCCCCCCCCAAGCAAGCAAGGAAGGTACAGTAGGGCATACTCAAACTAAGTGTGGAGACAGGTAAGCTGGGACAAGTGGTAGGAGAGGGGCTGTAGCAGAGCCAGGAGGGAGTAGGAGAAAGGTGACTGGGACAAAGCTGGAAAAGTGGTCAAAAATTAAAGTGGCAGGATCAAGTGGAGGAGGGTCCTGTAGGGCTATGTGCAGGACCACCTGGAGCTTGGAGAATGACAGTAGTGCTCTGGAGGCAGCAATAGCAGAAGACCTTTTGGGGGGGGGGGCTGTATTTTCTCTCCCTTCGGTTGGTCCCCATCCTGCGGACACTCAGGTCTTGTCACACTGACATCTACCGGGACTTACCTACCAACTGTCTGGACCCGGCTGGGTTCCCCAACTTCCACTGTCGATCAGTGTCTGGTTCCGCTTGCAGGGTCTAGCTGGTCAGGTGTGGAGCCTGCGTATGTTAGCCATTATCCTGCTGGCCAACATTTTCATTTTCTGCCCGAGATGACGCATGCTGCGTGTTGTCTACTGTGCCTGCTTGCTGTGTGGCAGTCCCAAACTGCTGTTCTTCCAGCTTTCACTAGGGGCCAAGCATTCAGTTTAAGGGTGGTATTTCTTTTATTTTTATTTTAATTTTGGTGACCGGGTAGGCCCACTAGAACCATCACAGTCCCCTTTTCAGGGGCGACCCGGGATTAATGACAGGTAAAGTTACATATACATTTTACAGAATACGAGAAAAGGAAAATAGCTCGCATAACAAGCAATAGTCAGGACAGTTAATACAATCAAGATAGTTGCGAGTTCTGACAATAAGGTACACCGTTTTGGAAGATAAATAGATCCAAAACACAAAGGGACTTAAGTTCACAATAAATACATAGACCGGGTTTCTAAATTGCATAAAATACAGCGAAATATAGTGACATTTAAAGTTCTACACCTGTGCATTATAAAGCCTCTCCAAATGCTTGATGGAATAGATGAAATGTGAGCATGTTTTTAAAAGAATCCACTGAGGGGGGCCTCCCTCAAGGTCCTGGGCAAAGAGTTCCATTGCACGGGGCCCGCTATCTCAAAGGCCGTCACACAAACTTTTCAGTCTACCTCTCAGAACCCTGAGGAAGCCCTCCTCTGCCAGATGGATTGGGCGAACTGGAATGTGCGGGTGCAGAAGCTCAGGCCAGGTAGGCTGGATCCAGTTAATGTAGGGCTTTAGGGGTAAGAAGACCTATCTTAAATGAGATATGCCACTTCACTGGCGGCTAGTGCAGATCACGCAGTGCTGGAGAGAGATGGCTTGATCTTGGTAATTCCATGAGTAGCTGAGCAGCTGTGTTTTGCAGCAGCTGTAGGCATTGTAACGTACCCTCACTAACCCAGAGGTAAAGAGTGTTACAGTAGTCCAACCTAGACGTCACAAACCCATGGATCAGGGTGGGGGGGGGAGATAAGGGATTGAATCGTGCGGATAGTCCGAAGATGGGAAAAGCCATTCTAACCCCAGTAATACTCAGATGTTCAGAACTCTGGCAGTATCCCTTTAAGACAGAACTGCCTGGAGAGGTGGAACATATGCAAATGATGGATTTGCATGAGCCACTTTTTCAAATGCTGTCTTCTACTAACTGCCTTAGTTCTAAACCCTTCAGATTTCTCTTTCCACCTGTCAAGACTAGACGCTCGGAGATCCTCGCCTCATCATCTTGTTCTGACGTGAGAACTTATATATTTAAGTATTCTTTACATTTAATTTGCTGCCTTTTACTTTTTGTAATTTTAAGTTAAACTGTAGTTTTAGTGTTTAAATTGTACATTTAGTTTTAGTGTTTAAATTGTACATTTTCTCTGTTTCTCCTGGTTTGGTATAACCGGGGGTAAACCAAGGTTTATTTTATATTTATCAGAGTTTTCTGACTAAAAACTCTGTTATGCTTCATTTTATTAAATTAACTTGTTTTATGAACTGCTAATACTGGTTTCTCCGTTCCTGGTTTCTGATCAGTTCCTTGTCGGTTCTGGAACCGACCACAACCACTAAATAACCTTTAAATTTAAAAATTTTTTAGTAGTTATAATTTTCATTGGTTTTTACATTGAGAATGTTAGAAAAATTGAGAACTAGTGATCCCGGTTTCATGCCATGTATTGAGTGTGGTGAAATTTTGCTAAGACATGAACATTAAAAGCAGAGTGAAATCTGCATACATGTCCTGAGAAAACTATTGAAAAATGCCTGAATAAGGCTAAAGAGAAAACTGTCACCATCTAAAGATCCCTCGAGCTCTGACCAGCTGACACCATAAATTACTGTGGGTGAAACCACAACTACTGCTTTAACTGCTATCCGTGAGACGAGTATACAAGCAGTTCCTAAGAGGCTTGCTGAACCGGCTAACTCCCCGGTTCCATCAAAGAAAACTAAGCACATAGAACCCTCTGCTGCACAGCATTTGGGGACTTCTGTGCCTGTTATAAAACGCGCCAACTCCTGAAGAAATTGCACAGGTTTTTAAGGTCATTCAGGCTTGCAAGGGCTGTCTGCCTCTCAGCAACAGACCCATGCAAAGCAGTTTGTCTCCTCTGCTCAGTCTTCCTGTTATTTAAGAGAACCCGAGGTTTCCCCTGAACAGGAGTTTGGCTCTCCCCACAGAGCTTCTGAGGTTTATTCCTCACACTTCACATTTCTGAGAACATCACCACCAGTGAAGTGATTGAGGATGAGGAGGAAGCTCAATACTTGGAAATTATGGGGTTGACACTCACTTAAAAGCTTCTCCTTCCTGTAGGTACATTTTTGAAGTTGATACTTTTTAAAGATTTTACAAACTGAAAGCTCTGTTCCCCCTCATAAGAGTCTGGATAAGAAATATCAGCTGGACAGGTAGGGAGCTGAAATTTTATTCTCCCACCCTGTCCATCAGGGAGTGGTACAAGTGGCAGCGTGTGACAAGGCAAAGGTACCCCTGGCATCCCATCCTCCTGAGAAGGATTCCAGGAAAATTGACAGCTTGGGCAAAACAAACTTTCAGGCCTATGCTGCTGAAGAACAGAAGTCACTCTGGCACTTTGCCCCGGCAGACTACCCTGTCAGATGATCTAGCTGAAACAGCTACATTTGGTTTGGAAGCAGCCAAATACCAGTTTCAAATGGCTGCTGACACTGCTGCCAAATGGATGGCAAATACAATGGTACAGATGAGATCTGCCTGGCTGCGAGCCACAAACCCCATTTAGAATACCCAAACCAAGGCTGTGGATTTCCCAGTGGAGGGTAATTCCCCCTTTGGAAAAAAGGTAGACGCTTACATGAAAGAGGTGGATAAATACAAAACTACCTACAGAAGCAATTCTGCAAAAGAAAGGGCTTCCCTGTCTACTAAAACCTAGGGAAGGAGAGGCAGATCATTTCACAACAAGCTTTTTTTTTTTATCAGGCCATGGCTGCACCTCAGTATCAGCAGTACCCACAGCACCTGGATGTAGTGAGTCAGGGATTGTCTCCGAGTTTGATTCCTTCCAGCATTAAAAACAAACGTTTTCAAACCATCTAAAAATGTAGAGAGAAAACTCCTGGAAAAAGAGGTTTAAAACCTGTTACTGTCAAGGGCAGTGGAGCCTGTCCTGGCACAGCAAACGGTACCACAAAGAAAATGGGGAGTGATGGCCTATCTTAGACTTCAGGGTACTAAACAGGCATATGACATAGCCAAAGTTCAAAATGTTGACTTTGGCATTGATTCTGCCAACGTTCTAAAAAGGGACTGGTTGGCATCACTGGTCCTAAAAGACACCTACTTCCACATCCCCATAAGGTCCAGTTCAAACTCCCATCAGGTCACTACCAGTTTCAACCCTGCCTTTTGGTCTCACTTCTATCTCTGAGTGTTCACAAAGTGCTTGGCAGGGCTTGTGGCACACCTGCGAAGACCAGGTGTCAGTTTTCCCATACCTAGATGACTGGCTGGTGGTTGGAAAATCACCCCAGCAAGTGAGGGAGCATCTGCAACTCACTCAGGGGCTCCTAGAGTCTCTGGGGTTTCTATTAAAAAAAAAAAAAAAAAAAAGTCTGTCCTTCAGCCTGCTCAGTCACTGCAGTTCATAGGAGCAGAACTAAATACCCTGCAAGGAAGGGCCTTCCTGCCTCAGGGCAAGAAGTATTCCACTGATAGCGGGCTCATTCATCCTGAACAAACTCAACAGCTGCAAGACAGTTTCTTCAGTTACTGGACAACATGGCAACTGGCACAGTCCTGGAATCCAGGTTCCAGATGAGGGACATTCAATTTCACCTCTGGGCACACCGGTGTCAGAGAAGAAACCTCTCTCTCTCAAAACTAATTCCAGTAACGAAAAACAGTTCTAGGGACATGGATATGTTGTTCAATCCACACTTCATGGCAGGTTCCTTGCCTCTTTAAATCTTGCTGGAAGGTCTTCAAGCTGGCTCCTCCCACCCATCTGGGTGGTAAAACTCTCGGCTCCACCCCATGACACCAGATCTTCCTTACCACTTGGAAGCTCAGGTTCCCTCCTTAGCGCTTTGCATTTAGACTGGATCCTAACTCTTCGGTTAACCCGAAACTAATTTTAAAGTTTACAAGACTTTGGTCTGTTTCTTCCTTCGTGGCTGCGATGGATAAATCGACTCCCGGTTTTTGGCGGTGCCCATGTGGGCAGAAGATGTCTCGGACTGATCCGCACTCCACATGCATCTATTGCCTCGGGCTTGACCACGATCCGCAGGCCTGCGATTTGTGCAAGTCCTTCTCGGCCAATGTCCTCGAAGACCATGCTGCCAGACTCCAACTTGGGCGCCCCGAGAGACTTATTCCGCCGGTGAAGTTAAAGGAGGCCTGTTGGGCAGTGTCCGGCGGCGGGCTCGGCTGAGCAACTTGAGCAGATGATCGCCTCGAGGAGGAGTGGCGGCCCAGGCTGCATCTTCGTCGTCCTCGGTCGCGGCATTTATCCTGCTCTCCTTGGGCTCCTCCTACACGGCTTCTTTTAAGGAGCTTTGTCAATCCCTTTCCACGAAAGGTGAGGGTCCATCGGGACACTCCTCTCGGTCCAAGAAGAAGGACTTGAAGGGTAAGTCCCACCGTCGGCGTTCATGGGAGCGGGAGAGGTCACCTTCCCTGGACAGTCGACACTCTACTTCGGTCGAGGTTGCGGCTAAGGCCGCTGGCTTCACGGTGTCCCCGTCAGGTCAGCTGGCCGAGACATCCGTCGATGCAGTCGAGATTTTTCTCTACCTGTCGGATGGGTTGTCGACTGAAGAAGCCGATAACCCTTCTTCACGGTTCCCCGGTGGAAACGAGACTGCCTGCACCTCCTGTGCGAGGTCAGTTAAGGCTCCTGAGCGAGGGAGGAGCAGGTTTCCCCGTTCCCTCCCAGACCCACCCTCGGAAACACTGGCGGTCTTGGACCTCCTCTCGGTCCAGCCGATCCCGTCGACACCGGCGGTCTCTGTCTTGGCACCGAGGAAAGCGGCAGCGCCACTCGTCCTCGTCTTCTTCCTCCTCAGAGGAAAGGCTTCAGCGCAGGTTGCGTCGACGCTACGAGGACTTAATGTGGCAGCAGCTCCTTCTGACCAGGAACAGGCCGACCCCGTCGCCTTCCCCGGCCATTAAGTGGCTGTCACTTGAAAGGCCGAAACAACCCCTTGTGGTCGTCGAGCCCAAACTGGCGCCAGTTGTTCAGCTGAAACCAGCTGCGCCACCTATTGTGGTAGAACCCCCACCTCCACAACCTAAATCTGGGGCTCCGACCAAGGATTCTCGGTCGGGTCAGGGGTTGCCACATCGGTTGTCGGTCCCCCTCACTCCCGACCGTCCTCTGCAGGTGGAGGGTGGCTCAGGTTCTAGGCAGCTGTTCGCAGACTCCTCGGAGTCTGACGACGACTCTTCCCTGTTTTCCAGGCCCCTTGACCTGGAGTCCACTGGGGGACAGTCGGTGGACGAGAGCCCATCCTCGTTCATGGGTCTGCTTCGGCTCATCGAGAGTCTACTGGGATGCAGCTCGAACCTGTGTCCAAGTGGGCCAAGTATCCCCTCATGGAGATACTGGACCGAGGGGATTCTCCCACGGAGGCCTTTCTGGTGGCTGAAGCCATTGTTGGCCCAGCCTCGGAGTTATGGCAGCGCCCGGCTTCATGTCCTGCTCCTTCGGCCAGGGTGGCCAGGAAGTACGCAGTCCCAACCGGTCCACTGTCCGTTTTTTCGAAGCACCCCTCTTTGGAGGGGCTGGTTACCGATAGTGTTTTCCGGCATTCGGGGAACACCAGGGATGTGGACAAGCCTCCTGACAGAGTCCAAAAAGCTGGACTATGCCGGGCGTAAGGTGTACGCTGCGTCCTCCATAGGCCTCCGTCAGGCCAGTTTGGCCGTAATGATGGCGCACTTCTCCCACGCCCTTATGGGCTCCCTGGATGAGGTGATCCCTCATCTCCCGGCTGACCTCCAGACTACGGTCAAGCAGGTGCGGGATCAGGGAAGGGCAATGGCGACGCAGCCGCTCCAAACTGCTCTGGATATTGGAGACTCTTGTGCCCGGTCAGTAGCGGCCGCAGTGGCCATGTGCCGCAGAGCTTGGCTGCGGATCTCCACCTTCATGGCAGATACCCAGCACAAGCTGTAAGACATCCCCTTCCTGGGTACCGACTTGTTCGGGCCCGGGGTGGAAGGCCATCTCCAGAGGATCGAGAAGTCCAGTGCCACCTTGGACTCTGTCACGTCTGCCCAGAAGGACAAAGGCCGCCAAAAGCAGCATAAGCCCTTTCGCCCTTCTGCCCCTGCGGCACATCCGGCCCAGCAACACCAGAATCAGGGCCAGCAGGCTCCCACTTGGCACCCCAAAGCCAAGCCTGCAGCTTCCTCCAGCAGGAAGCCGGGAGGAAAAGGCCCGGGAGGCCCCTCGGCCGGTCCCTCCTCCAAACCTGACCAGTGACGGGTTGAAGGGTGTCTCCCCCAGCCTCATCGCTCCCCCTTGGGGTCCCCCCCCCCCGTGGGGGGACGTCTCCGCCACTTTCTTTCCACCTGGTCCGTTATCACCACGGACCGTTGGGTGTTGGAAGTGGTAAGAAAGGGTCTGCCTCTAGAGTTCGAGCAGGCCCCGCCCTTCCGAGCTGTTGCCCCATGGGGGACTACGGGGTCCGCAGCCTGTTTGTCGGCCCGTCGAGCCGACATTGCCCTGCTTCTCCAGGAGGTGGTGATCAGGGAGGTGGCGGATCCTCCACCAGACCCAGGGTTTGTGTCCAGGTATTTCCTGGTCCCAAAACGGATGGGGGGCTGGCGCCGCATTCTAGACCTGCACGACCTGAACAGGTTCCTAAGGTCTCGAACCTTCAGGATGGTCACTCTGGCTCAGATCATTCCATCCTTGGAATCAGGCATGTGGTTCTGTTCTCTGGACCTCCAGGACGCGTTCTTTCATGTCCCAATCTGTCCCACCAGCGATTCCTCCACTTCAGAGCAGAGGGGTCCCTTTACGAGTTCCAGGCCATGCCTTTCGGCCTCTCTCCAGCTCCCAGGGTCTTCACCAAATGCATGGCAGTGGTGACAGCATTCCTGCGGTGTCGAAGGGTCCGGGTGTACCCTTACCTGGACGACTGGCTGATTGCGGCCTCCTCCAGACTGGAGGTGGAGCGGTCCAAGGATCTGGCCCTCCAGGTTTGCTCTCAGATTGGCCTCCTCATCAACGAGGCCAAGTTGGAACTCGTGCCAGAGCAGGTGATTCAGTTCATCGGGGCAGAGCTCAACTCTCTTCGAGCCAGAGCACGGCTCCCAGCGGACAGGGCCGAGGTTCTTTCCTCCTTTGCCCAGTAATTTCAGGTTGGGCAATTGTGCCCTGCCCGGGACTTCCTGCGCCTCCTGGGCCTCATGGCGGCCTGCACCAGCGTGGTCCGTTGGGCCCGCTGGCACTTGTGTCCCCTACTATGGGGACTGGCCGGCCAATGATTACAGCGCTCCGGTCCTTTGGACCAGCCAGTGGCAGTAACCCAGGAGATGTGGAACACTCTCCAGTGGTGGATCGTTCCAGCTCATCTGCAGGAGGGCATCCCGTTTGTCCGCCCCGAGCCGACGGTCTCTCTATCGACCGATGCCTCTCTGATGGGTTGGGGTGCCCATCTGGGGGAGCACAGAGCGCAGGGCCTCTGGTCCCCTTGAGAGTCCTGATGCCACATCAACCTGCTGGAGCTTTGAGCAGTCCGTCTAGCCCTCACTGCCTTCGCTCTGTTCGTACGGGGGTCAAGTGGTCCAGGTCCAGACGGACAATACCACGACCATGTACTACCTAAACCACCAGGGCGGGACGCGCTCCTTGCCCCTGTGCAAGGAAGCTCTCCACACTTGGTCCCTCGTGCACAGCCTGGGGGCAGATCTCCTAGCCATCCATGTGGCAGGAGCCTCCAACACTCTGGCCAATGCCCTAAGCCGGATAGGGGCTGCGTCTCACGAGTGGTCTCTCCTACCGGAGGTAGTACAAGATCTGTTCTCCCACTGGGGCACGCCTCAGGTGGACCGGTTCGCCTCCAGGGAGAATGCGAAGCTGAGGCTGTTTCATGCTCGCCCCCCTCAGCAGGGCTTGCTGCAGGGGGATGCCTTCTCGAGGCCGTGGACCCCAGGCCTCTTCTACGCCTTTCCTCCATTTCCCTTGATCCACAAGGTGCTTCTCAAGGCGAGGAGGGACAAAGCGCAGGTGATTCTGGTAGCCCCAGACTGGCCCCGCCAGTTCTGGTATTCAGATCTCCTCAGCCTCAGCTCCAGGCTCCTGAGGCGGCTCCCAGCCCGCCTGGACCTGATCTCAGTCAACCAGGGGAAGGTTCTCCACCTGGATCTTAAGTCCCTGCACCGGACGGCCTGGTTCCTGAGCGGCTAGAGTTTCAGGCCTTGGGTCTTTCCGACGAGGTCCTCAACGTTGTTGAGGCATCCCGTAAGGAGTCGACCAGGAAATGCTATGCTTTCAAATGGAGGAGATTCTCCATTTGGTGTCAGGGCAAGGGGTTGGACCCTTCCTCCTGTTCCTTGGCAAGCATTCTGGACTACCTGTGGTCCCTTTCTCAGCTAGAGCTTCAGTCGACGACCCTTAAGGTGCACCTGGCAGCCATCTCTGCTTACCGGACGCGGGCCGGGAAGCAGTCGGTGGCGCAGGAGGTGGTGGTCAGGCGCTCTTTCAAAGGCCTTGATCACATATCCCCTCCGGTGCGAGAACCTCCACCTCCGTGGGATCTACTGCTGGTACTGGCTAAGCTCATGGGCAAGCCATTTGAACCGATGCACAGGTGTGACATCTCTCACCTGTCGTGGAAGACCACCTTCTTGGTGGCTATCACGTCAGCCAGAAGGATGGGAGAGCTCCAGGCGCTTTCCATAGAGTCTCCTTATCTGGTCTTCCACAGGGACAAGGTTGTCCTGTGCCCCCACCTGAAATTCCTTCCGAAGGTGGTGTCTGAGTTTCACCTTAACCGGGTGTTGACTCTGCCGGTGTTCTATCCCAATCACACCTCGGAGGCTGAATATAGGCTCCATACTTTGGACCCTAGAAGAGCGCTCGCTTATTATAAGGAGCGAACGGCTGAAGTTCGGGGAGAGGTTCGCCAACTGTTTGTCACCTACGCTGAAGCCGCACCTGGCAGACCTGCAGCCAAGCAGACAATAGGCAGGTGGGTTACCTCCTGCACAGATCTCTGTTATAGGTTGGTGGGCATGGAGCCTCCCAGAGGGATAAGAGCTCATTCCACCCGCCATACCGGTGCTTCGGTGGCTGCTTCCAGGGACGTCCCTATCCAGGAAATCTGCAGGGCTGCTACCTGGAAGACAGCACTCGCCTTTATTACCTATTACCACATCGACCTTGAGTCACGCCGGGATGCTGGTTTTGGGACCTCAGTTGTCCAGTCCTTGTTTCCTAAGTAGGGGGTGTGCGCCTTGCCTTCCTCCTCCTGGAGAACTGCTAGGAGTCTGCTGTGAAGTGTGGATTGAACAACGTATCCATGTCCCTAGAAATACAGGTTACTCACCTGTAACAGGAGTTCTAGGAATGGTATATGTTGTTCATCCACAGAACCCACCTGGCCTCCCCGGCTTCAACGCACAACCTGGCTTCCAGCGGGCTAGGTCTGGTGTCATGGGGCGGAGCCGAGAGTTTTGCCACCCGAGTGGGTGGGAGGAGCCAGCTTGAAGACCTTCCGGCAAGATTTAAAGCGGCAAGGAACCTGCCATGGCGTGTGGATGAACAACATATACCATTCCTAGAACTCCTGTTACAGGTGAGTAACCTGTATTTACAGGCCCTCCAATGGTGGAAAGAGGAAACCAACCTAAGGGAAAAGGTTTCTTTTCAACAAGAGTCCCCGTCTGTTCTGACAACAGATGCATCTCTCCTAGGGTGGGGCACCCATCTGGGGGTTCACACCATCCAAGGCACATGATCAAGTGCAGAGTCACTCCTGCACATGAACCTGCTGGAGCTAAGAGCAGTGTTACTGGCTAAAGGCTTTCACACAACTAGTACAGGGAAAGGTGGTACAAGTTTGAATAGACAATACCACCGCACTGTACTACATAAACAAGCAGGGAGGGACAAGGTCAAGCTGTCCCTGCACAGAAATGAAAATATGCAGTCTAGCATACTCCATTGGGGGGGGGGGAATCCCAGCAGGCTGTTCATCTGCCAGGCAAGGACAATACCTTGGCAGATACCCCAAGTCAAATCAACCAGGCCCACCACAAATGGGTCTTGAACAGTGAGGTGGTGCAAGTAATCTCCAGGAGGTGGGGCACCCCAGAGATAGACTTGTTCGCGCTCCACCAGAACCACCACCTGCCACAGTACTGTGTGTATTTATTAGTTGTTTTATGTAGCCTGTATTTTTGTATGTTATATTGAATGTAATTTGTTCTTGACACAGGACAACTTTGAAAATAGGTCTATAACCTAAAGTTTGCTATCCTGTATAAAAATAAACATTTTTACTACTACTGTTGCAGACCACCAGATCGGGGAACAATTCCCATGGATGCTCTGGCTCTGAATTGGTCAGGGAAGCACCTGTATGCTTTTCCTTCCTTGTGTCTCGTGTACAGAGCATTGCTCAAGCTGAGGTCCCAGTCAGCGTCAATGATCTTGATAGCACCAGACTGGACCAGGCAGCCATGGTACTCTCTGCTGCTCATGTCTGTGGCCGAACCAATACACCTTCCTCGGAGGCACAATCTACTAACCTCCAATCAGGGGAGGCTCCTGTACCCGAACCGAACCTCAATCAGGCTCAAAGCATGGCTCTTGAGAACCTAGAACATGCAAGCTTACATCTTTCTGAAAGTGTCTTGGACATTTTAAGGGGTTACAGGACGCCCTCCACTAGGAAAACTGATTCTGCAAAATGGGTAAAGGTTTTCTATTTGGTGTTCAACCAGAGGAATGATATCAGCACAGGCTGGTGCCCCAGCTGTCCTGGACTACCTTACCTATTTGCATTCACTGGGCTTGCAGTCCAGTACCTTGAAAGTCCACCTGGCCGCAGCATCTGCTTACATTTCAGTTGGACAGAATGTTTCTCTGATCTCGGACCCTATCTTCAAAAGGTTCTTTAAAGGCCTGGCCCATTTGCACACGCGCCGACAGGGAACCGTGCAGCATGGGACCTAAATGTGTGTATAATTAGGCTTAGGGGACACTTTTTATAGAAACATAGAAGTTGACGGCAGATAAAGACCACAAGGCTCATCCAGTCTGCCCATTATTTCTACCTTATGAATGTGCCATAGGCCTGTACTCTGTCAATGGCCTATCTATTCATACTCATCTGTATTGTTTCCTTATACCAATCCCATGCCTGTTTAAAGCCCTGCACTGTATTCATATGCACCACTTCCTGAGGTAGGCCGTTCCATGCATCCACCACCCTTTCTATGAAAAAGAACCTCCTCACATTACCCCTTAATCAGCCTCCCTCTAATCTCATGCTGTGTCCTCTTGGCCTGCTATTATTCTTATATGGAAACATGTTAGACTCTTTCACCTTGTTAATACCCTTAAGATGTTTGAATGTTTCGATTAGATCACCCCTCTCCCTCCTTTGCTCTAGGGTATACATATTGAGCTCCACTAATCTGTTCTCATACGTTTTCTGATGCAGTTCCTGCACCATTTTGATAGTCTTTCTCTGGACTGCCTCCATTTTGTTCATGTCCTTGTGCAGGTGCAGCCTCCAGTACTCCAGATGGGGCCTAACCAGTGTCTTGTAAAGAGGGATTATTACCTCCCTCATACGACTTGCGATACCCCTTCTTTTTTTTTTTTTTGTGTGTGTGTGTGTATGTTAACTTTTTACCTCCTCCTACGTGCACCACTTTCAGCCTCTCCTTCGGGCTTACCAATGCTGGCTCTGCTCCGTCTGCCCTCCTGTCCCATATAGCAGCTGGCCCTAGGATAACCCGGAGTAACCCTTCTCCGGATGGGTCCCTCTTCGTGGGGAATGTGCTAGCCCAGGGGCAAGCCAGTGCTACACTTGGCCCCGGGGTGGTGCTGGGATGGAGGACCCTGCAGGGACATGAACGGCACCAGAGAGCCGGGCAGCCATCATCCTGCTCAAAGTGAGGCGGTATTTCTGCTTTTTTCTGATACGCCCCCGACGTGCGTCTGTTGTGCTCCTGGTCTCCTCCAGGGGCTGCCACAGCGCGACGTCAACCCCACTACCCACCCCAGGAGAAGAGAGCAGTCCTACGGATGCTCGATCATCTCCTTCCCCTGCCAGCCCCTGACGTCCAGAGTCCGTTCCTGAACCTGGGTTGCCAGTGTGGGTCGAGGTAAGGCGCCAGCGCCTCAGCCCTCTACGCCACCTGGCCGGCCTGCAATACTCCTTCTAATACACCCCAACATCTCGCTAGCCTTATCTACTGTTTTAGTGGTCTGCTTTGATGATTTCAGGTCATTGGTGATGATGATGCCCAAGTCTCTTTCTTCCCTTGTGATTGCCAGCAACTCCCCTCCAACCTATAGGTGGCTTCAGGGTTTCTCTTCCCTATGTGCATGATCTTGCACTTTTTTATGTTAAACCCCATTTGCCACTGATTTTGCCAGTTTATCCAGATCTGTTCTTATTCTGCCCACCCTATCTGGATCATCTACTCTGTTGCAGATCTTGGTGTCATCTGCAAACAGACAAGCCTATGAGCCTATGTCTTCAACTTATTTGAAATATGTCACATGAAAACCTGTTTTCGTCGTGGTAATGACTGCTGCCAGAAAAATCAGTGAGCTCCAGTCTCTCTCTGCATTGAACAGGACTACATTTCATTCCATTCCACAGAGACAAAGTAGTCCTGAGAACAAACAGGAAGTTTCTTCATAAAATTGTTTCTGATTTCCATTTGAACCAAACCATAACCTTACCTGTCTTTTTCACTGGAGACACTAGTTCTGGTGAAAACAGTTTTCTAGTCTGGATGTCAAAAGAGTTCTTAGCTACTACTTGACAGCCACTAAAGTCCATAGGCAGGACAGAAAACAGCTGTTCATGACCTGTGAGAATGTGGAAAAGGGTAACCCAACATCAAAAAGGTCCATGTCTCGCCGGATAGTACAGTGTATATAGTTTGGTTACTGTAGGCTGGAAAGGAGCCCCCAACAAGGTTGAGAGCCCATTCTACAAGGGGCACAGCTGCTACCTTAGCAGCTGCCAGGGATGTTCCCTTGGTGGACATCTGTAAAGCAGCTACTTGGAAAACCGTATACATCTTTACAAAGCATTGCAATCCGGGCATTCAGTCCAGGGGTGATGCCAGGTTTGGCACAGCACTCCTGCAGAGTCTTTTTCCAAAGTAGGTTCTGTTCCCACCTCCAAAGGTACTGATTTTTAGTCTGCAAGAGTTATGAATACCTGAGTATTACTGGGGTTAGAAGAAAAAATTACTCACCGTAGTAATCTTGTTTCTTCCAAATGATACTCTGGTATTCAGTGTCACAAACCCACTCAGCAGGTCGCCGTCTGCTCCCAAAGTGCCAACCTTCGAGCACAGTCTTGTGAACAGTTTAGCAGAACGAGGCAACCCTCTTGTCTGTTTTGTGAGTTCGGATCAACCTTTGGTCTCAAGTCTTGGAGGGATTCAAACTGTGAACCTCTTGTTAGCGTACCCAGTGTACAGGCTAAGATAATCCTGTCTTTGGGGAGCCAGATAGATTTGCCTACGGGCACCTAACCAGGTGTATTGAAATGAACCCTTAAAAGTTTTTATAAAGACCTCAGATTTAAAACACTTCTCTTTCCAGTTTATCACCTTCAAGCTTATGCCTAGTGTCTGCTATAACCATATATACTTTACTTGCAAATGAAAGAAAATCAAAGATAGACCAAGTATGCTCTAAAAAGAGTTACTAAAATAGATATGTAAAACATACAATACAAAACTATTATCACAAGACATACAGATCTATTAAAAGAACAAGGTTTTAAACAGTGCAATTCCTACTACAGTACTTAGTCTCTAAATACCTGCTTAAAATGCTCACAGATGTTTCTTTGTCAGAGTCTAGATAAAAGTGTGTCTGAAGTAAAACAGAATATTCCTTAAAGAAAACTATTTGCCAACCCCTTTGAATGAGGTCACCTAGCTCCTCCCTGTCAGAATATATAAGAAACTATATCTATACAAAAAACAGGATGTCTTTCAAAGTATTAAATTCTGTAATCCTCAGCACAATTCATTTTTGCTTTCAGTGAAATCTCTTCCATCTGTTGATCAAGCTTCCCTGTCACCCAGACATCAGCATTTTTGATTTCGCATCAGAGTACTTACTAAACCTGGTTTCCTCCTCTTGAAACGTCATAAAATGGATATGCTCAACTCAAGCCTGTAATTAACTTTAGATAAAACAGGAGGTCCTCGATCAAGGTCTGTTCTACTCTGTAATTAGCTTCAGGCCTTCCATGTATCTAAAACCTGTGTGTGTGTGTGTTCACATGCTGTTTCAGTATTTTCTCATGGCTTTCATCTTTCAGCTGAAACCTGGTGGGGTGAGCAAGATCACTCCAAGAGCACCAGATTTCTCAGCATCTCCCATGACAGACAGTCCATAACCCATTTTTGTATCACAAAAAAATGATAGTGATCAGAACCAGCTGTCCAGGCATCACATTCAGAACTCCCCATCCTGCCACCCCTTCTAGAACCAGTAGCCTCTGCACTCCTAAAAATACTGTGTTCTCGGGGGGGTATCTGTGCCACACTCTGGCACATATGTTATGATTGTGTTCACTATTGTTCCCCCTTTTTAGGTGATTCTGACATTCAGGGGTATTCTTTCATATGTTATGCCCTCTAGTTGTAGGCTTTTTTGGGTGTTGAGAGTTCCTACAGTAATTATTATTATTAATATTATTATTACCCTTAGTCCTCGTGGGCCTGTCTTTCCAGGCTTCCAGGAAATCTGAAGGGTTTAGAACTAAGGCAGTTAGTAGAAGGCAGCATTTGAAAAAGTATCTCATGCAAAAGATTCCATCATTTGCATATGTTCCATCTTTCTGGACAGTTCTGTCTTAAAGGGACACTGCAAGAGTTCTGAATACCCGAGTATCACTTGGAAGAAACAAGATTCTAGGGACATGGTTATGTTGTTCAATCCACACTTACTGGCAGGTTCCTTGCCGCTTTAAATCTTGCCGGAAGGTCTTCAAGCTGGCTCCTCCCACCCACCTGGGTGGTAAAACTCTCGGCTCCGCCCCATGACACGAGATCTTCCTTACCACTTGGAAGCTCAGGTTCCCTCCTTTGCGCTCTGCATTATAGGCCTGGATCCAAACTCTTCGGTTAACCCGAAACTAATTTTAAAATTTACAAGACTTTGGTCTCTCTCCTCCCTCGCGGCTGCAATGGACAAATCGACTCCCGGATTTCTGTGGGCAGAAGGTGTCCCGGACCGATCCGCACTCCATAAGCATTTATTGCCTTGGACTCGGCCATGACTCACAGGCTTATAAGTTGTGCAAATCCTTTTCGGCTTTGGTCTTGGAGGACCACGCTGCCCGATTGCTGTTGAGGCGACCTGAGAAATGTTATCCTCCGGTCAAGTCGAAGGAGGCCTGTTGGGTGGTATCCGTGGCTGCGGGCTCGGCTGAACAGCTGGAGCAGATGATTGCCCCCGAGGAGGAGGCGGCCCAGGCCGCATCATCATCATTCTCGGTCGCAGCATTTATCTTGCTCTCCTTGGGCTCCTCCTACACAGCTTCTTTCATGGAGCTTTGCCAGTCCTTCTCCACCAAGGGAGAAGGGCCTTCTACTGGCTCTCACCCAGAGCATCAGAGGATTATTCTTCACACTTCACATTTGTGAGAAGAATGGTGAATGCTTTAGACATCAGCCCTAGTGAAGTGATTTGAGGATGAGGAGGAAGCTGAATATTTAGAAATGATGGATCTGACACCCACTAGAAAGCTTCTCCTCCCTGTAAATAAATTCCTTAAGAAAAACTCCAAATTCCGTTCCCCCACTTGATAAGAGGCTTGACAAAAAAATGTCAGTTGGAGGGAGCACTCCAAATTTTTATTCTCCCATCCTGACCACTAGGGAGTGATACAAGTGGTAGCCTGTGACAAGGCAAAGGTACCCCTAGCATCCCATCCTTTGGACAAGGATTCTAGAAAAATGGACAGCATGACCAAGAAAGGCTACTTATTAGCTTCCTTGGCCATCAGACAGGCTAATTTCCAAGTCTGTGCTGCTTAATATCAAAAGTCTCTTTGGCAGTCTGTTCTTGCTATGGCAGACAAGTCCCAGCCCCCCCCCAACCCCGCCTTTCAGCTGACCTAGCAGAAATAGCCACGTTTGATTTGGAAGCGGCCAAATACCAATTTCAAATGGCTGCTGACTCTAATGACACTGCTGCCAGGTAGATGACAAACACTGTGGCACAGAGGAGGTTTGCCTGGCTGAGGGCCACAAACCTTACACAGGATACACAAACCAAGGCTATGGATCTTCCACTGGAGGACAATAGAGGTATACGTGAAAAAGTTGGACGAATACAACGCCACCTACAGAAGCAGTTCTGCCAAGGAAAAAGCTTCCCCATCAACCAGACCTTACAGAAGGGGTGGCAGGGGTAGATCATTCCAAAGCAGGCCTTTTTTCCAGGCCATAGCTACACCTCAGTATCTGCAGCACCCACAGTACGGGTACTTCAGGGGCAGAAGGGCTCCAGGTGTGGCTCCCAGGTTCAGCCTCAAGCAGAATAGGCACCCTGATGTGTCTGTACAGGCTGCTTCCCTACTATCTGTAGGAGGCAGACTGGCTAACTACTTTCAGGCTTGGCAAACAATCACTACAGACAAGTGGGTCCTGGAAGTAGAGCGTCAGGGACTGTCTCTAAGCTTCAAATCCCTTCCACCTTTAAGAACCAGAGTTTCTCACCCAAGCAGTACTCACGGCCTTTAGCCAGAACTGCCCAGAGAGAATAGAACACATGCAAATGATGGAACTCTCTGCACGTGACAACTTTTCAAATGCTGCCCTGTACTAACTGCCAGCGTTCTAAAACCCCTCAGATTTCACTCTCCGCCTGAAAAGTCTGGTCACTCGGAGTCTTGCTCTTCTACTCTTATCTTACTTCGAGAGGGCTCTTGCAGTAGGTATTCACATATAGGACTAAGCCGCCAGGCGTCAGGACCCCACGGAAAAATGTCTAGCTAGCAGTTTCTAGTGGGGGACCACCCCCACATCAGGTGATCGGTGTCATGTGATGTCGGTATAAAGGGGCGGTCCCCCATGCCCGCCTTCCAGTTCTTTTCCCACCATCGGCTTGCAAAGGTTCCTCGCGGTAGAACAGTGCTTGTCGGTTATTTATCGTCGGTCTTCAAGTTTTCGAACTTTTTCTACCTATTTCTCGACGTTTCTTCAAACAATTGCTGTAAATGTCGTCCCTGATGTCCTCCGAATCGCATAAAAACAAGTGCAACTCGTGTGGTTCTCCATTTCCACACAAGGATGGACCACTCCTTGTGCCTCTTCTGTCTGGACCCAGACCACCCCATGGAGAAGTGCCAGCATTGCCAGAAGTTCAACTCCGCAAACCACAAGAGAAGACAGCAGTCCCTGGAAGCCCATATTCTCAAGAAGAAAATGGCCTCCATGAAAAAAGTTAAAAAAAAAAAAACTTAGGCAGACGTCCACTTCCCCCGAAGGTCATAAGAAAAAGCGTGACAGGAGAAGCATTGGGAGTGGGAATTGGCTTCCACGGCAGCCGCGACTTTGGCTGGAGTCACAGCCCTCAAGGTAACATCCCCTCCAGGGGATTGCTCCACGACGGACGTCTTGGTGGTTTCCAAGAAGGCGTCGCCCCTCCCATCAGGCTCGGGCCCTTCGGGAACCTCCAGGGCGAAGGAGGCCTCCGCTTCCGTTAATGCTGCTCCTCCCTTGCAGCCTTCTGATCAGGGCGGGTCCTGTAAGTCTGACGTCTGTTCCACTGATGCACGCCCGGACAAGGCTGCTAAGCCGCTCACCTCTTCGGGTGAGTGCCCAGCCAAACTCCTTCTGACATGGACGCCTCTTCTTCGTGACCTTCCCCGGGTAGTGAGTCTGATAAGTCAGACGCCGGCTCCTCTGACGTCTGCCCGAATACTGCCGATAAGTCGGACGCCGGTTCCGCCAACGACCGCCCAGCCAAGAAGTCTGCACCAGACCCTATCGATCAGTCTGATGCCCCAGGCTCTCCGCAACGTCTCACCACATCGCCCTCTGAGGTCCCCTGGACTGACTCCCGTGGATTTTAATCCTCCTTCCCTGGTCGTCACTGAGGACATCGAGATGCTGCCATCAGGCCCTCCTCCTGCGCCGGACGCTCGACGCACCCGATGCAGCGCCCCTTACCTGACGGAAGACCTGTTCCTCCTTCAGGACTGTTGGACCCGCTCGACGGTATACCCACACCGGGTCCGACGCCCACGGGGCCAACGCTTCCTCTGTCTGGCCCGCCAGCAGGGCCGTTGCCAGGTCCCTGTGCTCCGTCCGAGCCCCTGGTGCCTGGGTACCAGTCGGCGCAATACCTGGTGCAGCAGTACCCGGCCCCACAGTATCCGGCACCGCAGTACCCAATGCCACAATATCTAGTGCCGCAGTACCAGATGCCTCAATACCCGCCGTTGGGCTATGGATACTCTCTTTATGGGTTCCCTCTATACCCATTTTCTCCACCTCCGCCACCCACTCCTCAGCCACCCGTGGATCTAAAGGAGACTTGGCCTCCTGGTGGGCTGAGGCCAAGGCTCAGCTCACCCGGGAGGTCAAGAGTCTTCTCCCAACACCGGACCCGATACTGGCTCCCCTACGTTGGAAATGGGAGACTCCCTCTCCCCTGCCCAACACCAGAGGAGAACCCTCCGATGCCCAAGGTGGGGAGGATACATGCCCCCGGGAATTCCCCAGAGGGGTCGTCCCTCCACCTCCTAGGGAGGAGTCTTCTACTTCTTTGTCAGCTTCTGACTTGGACTCGGAGTCCGGCCATTCTGACGCCGAAGGCGAGCCCCATACTCCGGAATACCCCAGGCCGAGGGATCCTCCGGAGGACCCTTCTTTTCTGGAGTTATTGAGGAAAATCCAGGAAGTACATCAGTGGAGCCAGACCCACAGCGTAAAAAAACTCGTCCATCTGGATCTGCCCGAGACCGCTCCTATGCTGATCCCACCCTGGATAGAGCCTCACACAGATCTTGTTTCCACCATTTGGAAACAATCTTCTGCATTAGCCCCCCCTTCAGAGGAAGGTGGACAGGCTATACCAGGCCTTCACCCCAAGATGGATTCGGTTGTCATCAGCGCCACTGACAGCCGCTCTGCCAATCCCAAACACCTTAGCTAGTCTCCGCCTGATAAGGAATCCTGGCTTCTGGACCAGTACGGGAAGAAGATCTATTCCTCTTCTACCCTAGGCATCAGGGCCCTTAACTAGGTTGCACATATGGGGAATTTCCAAAAGGCCATTCTTAGCCAGGTGGAATCTAAATTGGAATCCTTTTCTGAGTCACAGACTAAGCAAGAAGTAGGTGACCTTGTCCATTCCACTCGCTCGGCCTGACAGCGCATGCTACGTGCCACATTACGATGTGGTGGACATAGCTGGAAGGAGCTCGGCCTTCGCCGTAGGCCTGCAGCATCATGCCTGGCTCCGTGTGTCAGGTTTAGTCCCTGAGGTACAATCCGCTATACAGGATGCTCCCTTCAGGGGGTTAGTGCTGTTCGGGGGTGATGTCAAGGACATCATTACCGAACTGCAGGGGAAGGGAACTGCACTCAAGTTTGTCCAGACTATGTACAGGCCCCCTCATGGGCAGTGACGTCCCTTTCATTGCCAAAACCAACAAAGACAAAAGTCGAGGGCAAACGTGCCAACAAACGCCGGGCCCTTCCAGCAACCAAGACTCCCCAGCAAAAAGCCGCAGGAGCCTCGGCTGCTGTGCTGCCCCACATCTCCTGACTCCCCTGCCTCTGGAGGTTCCAGAGGAACCAGTATGGGGGAGATTCTCCTCCCATCTGCTGGGTTGGGAGTGGATAACATCAGACGCCTGGGTGCTCCAGTTGATATCAGCAGGACACTAGAGTTTCTGCAGAAACCGCCCTGAAGACCCCCGCCCGGTCATCCTACTCCCCGCAACATCTTCCTCTGGTCCTAAAGGAAATCATCTCCCTTCTGTCGAAGGCGGCAATAGAGCCAGTTCCCACTCATCTTTGGGGGACAGGTTACTATTCTCATTTCTTTCTAGTTCAAAAGAAGACTGGAGATCTGAGGCCTATCCTAGACCTCAGCTCCCTGTACATGTTTGTGGAGTACAAACACTTCAGAATGCTCTCTTTGCAAAGCTTTCTACCACTTCTTCAGCTGGGACAATGGCTATGCACTCTGGACATGCAGGATGCCTACCTGCATATCCCCATATACCCTTCCCACTGCAAATTCCTTCGGCTTTGTTTTCAGGGGGACCACTACCAATTCGAGGCCCTGCCATTTGGTCTTTCCTTGGCCCCCCCAAGTGTTTACCAAATGCCTGTCGGTGGTAGCGGCCCACCTGTGTACCCAGGGAGTACGGGTATTCCCGTACCTGGATGATTGGCTCCTAGCGGCCTCGTCCAGGGAGGGACTCCTGCACTCCCTTACCCTGCAGGTTTTTACCAGCCTGGGTATCGCCATCAGCCAGGCCAAGTCTCACTTGGTCCCTTGCCAACACCTCCAATTTATAGGGACGATTCTGGACATGACACGACCTCTGGACAGGGTAGACACCCTTCAGAATCAGGCTCGTCTTCTGTCTGGCCGCAGGAGGGTTGGAGCCAGGTCAGTCCTCTGTCTCCTCAGGCTAATGGCGGCTGCCATTTCGACAGTCCCGTTCACTCTGCTCCATATGAGGATCTCTCAAAGGATGCTTTGGTTGCAATGGGACCAGACCAGGGACAATCTAGACCAAGAGGTACTAGTGTCTGATCCCATGATCAGGGACTTGCAATGGTGGATGGTTCAGGAGAACCTGTGCCTTGGAGTTCACTTCTACATCGATTTCCACCCCCCCCCCGGCGTTGACGACAGATGTGTCAAGAGAAGGTTGTGGTGCCCATCTAGGGTCTCTCAGGACTCAGGGCAGCTGGTCCAAGTTTGAACAAAACCTGCACATAAATGTGCTCGAACTGAGAGCAGTTCTTTATGCCCTTCAGGCTCTACTCTCCTTCATCCTCCCTCGTCATTTCCTCATACAATCAGATGACGTGTGCGTAGTCTGGTACCTCAACAACAGAGAGGAACATGTTTCTACCCTCTGTGCCGGGAAGTGATGAGAGTCTGGCATTGGGCAGCCCAACATCACCTTCACTTGACCGCGGTTCATGTTCTCGGAGTGGAAAACACACTGGCAGACGAACTCAGTCGGTCCTCAGCCAGGTCCCACGAATGGGAGTTAGATCAGCAAGTCTTAAACATCATCTTTCAGCGATGGGGGAACACCTCAAATAGACCTCTTTGCCTCTCCCCAAAGCACAAAACTTCCCACCTTCTGCTTGTACGCTCCAGGGCGAGACATTTTTTTGGTGGGACGCTTCGTCTCTTGGCTGGAGGGCAGATTCGTTTGTCTTCCCTCCCATTCCTTTAATTCCGAGGGTCCTGAACGAACTCAGATCGAAGGGAGCTCGAATGATTCTCATTGCTCCTTTCTGGCCCAGGCAAGTTTGGTTCTCTCTTCTGCAACAGTTTTCAGAGAAACCTCCTCTTCCTCTTCCTCTTCCTCTGTCGCAACAGTTGTTGACCCAGGATCAGGGGACGCTTGTTCATCCAGGTCTCGGATCCCTTCATCTTCATGCGTGGCTCCTGCAGACGTAGCTAAAGCCCGCTTTCAAGTCTCTCCTTAGCGGACATTTTAGTGGAGGCCAGGTAGCCTTCCACCAGGTCCACCTACACCATGAAGTGGAAAGAGTTTTCTATTTGGGCAAATTCAAAAGGCTTTGAGCCTTTCTCGTGCCCAGTCAGAGTCCTGGACTACATGCGTCACCTCTTCAATCTGGGTCTCAGCCATTCCTCGTTGAAAGTCCACATGGCAGTTATCTCAGCCTACCATATTCCCTTTGAAGATGGGACTTTTGCTCAGTTCGAAGTCTCTAAGACTTTCCTCAGAGGGGTTTTCCATTTGAGACCTCCCATCTGCATTTCTGCTCCTCCATGGGACTTGAATTTCATCCTGGAGAAGCTTACTCTGCCTCCCTTTGAGCCGGCAGCAACAGCTGATCTGAAGTTCCTTTTTTGGAAGGCACTGTTCCCTAGTGGCCATTACTTCTGCTCGGTGAATTTCTGAGCTGCAGGCCTTAATGTGCAAAATCCCATACTTGATATTTTGTTAGGAACATGTGGCTCTATGCACCAACCCTAAGTTTCTCCCTAAGGTTGTGGCTGAATCTACGCTGAATCAATCTATTGAGCTACCCGCTTTCTTTGCGCAACACTCCAATCAAGGGGAGTACCTCTTGCATACTTTGGATGTTCACAGAATCCTGAGATACTACACCAATCGGACTAAGGATCTCAGGAAGACTAATCAGTTTTTTGTATCTTTCGCTCACAAAAGAGAAGGCAATGCTGTTTCTAAGCAATGCCTCTCAAAATGGTTGGCACATTGTATCACTTTCTGTTACAAGTACAAGATGACCCTTCCGGGTCAAGTCAGAGGTCACTCCACCAGAGGAGTAGCTGCCTCTGCAGCTTGTTTCAAAAATGTGTCAGTGGCAGACATTTGTGCAGCCACAACTTGGACTTCTGTCCATACCTTCATGAAACACTACAGTTTGGACATAGCCTCTCGCCGTTGATCAGGCTTTGGGTTGGCTGTCCTACAAGGTCTCCTTTCATGAGACCTGTACAGCCCTGAGGTTCCATGCTATGGATCACAGTCCTCGTCACGAGTGATTTTTCTTGTTCCAGACTGCTTGGGACTCAGTCCTGTATGTGAATACCTACTGCAAGAGCCCTCTCGAAGTAAGGTAGTACAGTTACATAGGAACTTGCCATAACAGTAGATCTTCGAGAGAGGCTCTTGCAGTAGGTATTGCCTTCCCGCCCTCCATGCCCCTAAGTTTTCTTTGCTTCATTTCCATGGGGGAGAAATAGCGCCTTCTCTCTCGTCTTGCCTCTTTTGGGCTTTGGCGGGACAGAACTGGAAGGTGGGCGTGGGGGACCGCCCCTTTATACCAGCGTCGCATAACGCCGATTACCTGACGTGGGGCGGTCCCCCACCAGAGACTGCTAGCTAGAAATTGTTCTTTGGGGTCCTGATGCCTGGTGACTTAGTCCTATATGTGAATACCTACTGCAAGAGCCTCTCTTGAAGATCTACTGTTGCGGTAAGTTCCTCTGTAACTGTACTTTCCTGTGACGTGAAGAAACTTATAAATATACATAATGTCACAGAGGGTGGGAATAAAGCAGACGAGGCAATATTTTAAGATTTAAAACACACTGTGACATTTATTTTACAAGAACTTATTTACAAAAAGGAAGAAAATAAACCAAGAAATCAGAAAATCCAAAAATAACTTTAAAGTCAGGAAAATAATAGGCAATAATGACAACAGCTTTAACTTTCAGTGGTTTCTTGCAATAACTTCTTCTCAATACAATCACCAGGCCATAGAATTACTACAGCCGCTATACCTCTGTATTTCTCTTACTCTCACAGGCCTTGTCCACACTGCAGCCCGAAAACCCTTCTGTAACGTTACAGAGGGTGTAAACCACATCGGTAACGGCGTGCATTTACACTGGTAACGTTACAGGAGGCGTTTTCCTAACTGATTATGGAAACCACCTATGGTGGTTTCTATGAGATATAAACGAGTCGCTTTGGGACCGCTACCGCGGTAGTGTGGACTGCCGGTAACGGTCCCGCAGGGCACAAAAGCGCAGCCGAGCTGCATTAGCGATCGGGCGCCGTGTAACGGTCGCTTGATCTCGATGTGTGGATCGGCGTGTGCCGGTCCCATAACGGACACCGCTGGAGGTGTGGATGCAATTGTGCTCTTACGCGCCATAACGGATTGCATCCATTACCGGGCGGAAGCGGTGTAGTGTGGACGGGGCCACAGTCTACCTGTAGACCTCTCCGTCTCACTGTCAAGGCTCAACTGCCTAATTTCTAGTGGGGGGGGGGGTATTTATACCTCTGGGTCATGGTCACCTGACGTAGACCCTTAATAAAATAATGTAACATTCCTAGCTTTTGGTAAAGGTCTGAAAAACAGCAGGTGTCCTCAACCCTGCGTTAATTCAACCTTTTTCTAATAGTGTTTCTTACTATGTAGTAGACTGTAATCTGCGTACTCTGTTTAGGTTTTATCTTTAACTAGGTAGGTAATTACCTAGCAACTCACATGTGACAGCCTTAGTTACCGTTTTAATTGACAGTGGGTAAACAAACTGTCATATAAAAAGACAACTGTAGAGGGCACCCAACCCTTAAGGAAACCCCCCATTTCAAAATCTGGAAGGATGAGAGCAACACTGAAAAACTTCTCTAAAGTAAGTCTCTTTTCTGGGTTTCATGCTACTTCCATCGGTAACTAAACTGAATAATCATTAGAGCAAAATATTAACAGACTCTGTACAATAACAAAGGGTTCTGTATATATTTGGAGCTGCTGCTGCTCCCAGTTTTCATGTTTGCATTTCTGGTTTCCCTTCTGCCTCTAACACACATAATTGTGGTCATGTAACAGTGCATTTCTGGGTAGGCTGGTTCTCTGCATGGGTTCCCTGGGTTTTACAACCTTTTATATAAAGCATTGGGGGCTGAAGCGCTCTCAGCTTTGGAGGAGCGGCGGCTGAAATTGCAAAACTCCCATTTTGCACTTAGCCGTTGCTTCTTCCTGGCTGTCCTTATTTCTTTACCGTTCTTTAATTTAAAGCCTGCTTTCTTCACCGGAGCCTTTCACACACCGTGAGCAATCTCCTCTTAATTCCTAAAGGGTGAATTATAGCTCCTTTCTGCACGAGTAGTCTGCAGCGTGACTCACGCGGAAAGTGAAAGTTATTTTCACTTCTTTCCTTCCTGGGCAGGTAGCTACAATTTCAAAGTTACCCCGCCCCTCTAGCAACTTTCTCTTTTTACTAATCTGCTCAGGATATACAAATGGGAGCTAATTAACAACTTGGGCACCAGGTTGCAAGCTCCGAGAAAGAACAAAAACAAAGCATTGCTTATGTTTTACTCGGGCGGCTGCAAAAGCACCAAGTGCTTTGCCCTGAGTAAATACAACCCCTTTATTCAGGATTGCTTCTGTATTTCATATTCCAGAATTCTATTGCATTCTGTCTTAACCTTTGTTGCAACTTTTTTTTAATTTCTTAAACACTCATTATATATGTTGTGCTTTACTGTACAGTACTTTATTTTTCTAACTCTGTTTTTTCTCTGGAGTTTCTGAGAGGGAAATACTGTATGAACCGAAAGAAGATTTTATTAGACCTGAACAAGAAAAAGAAAGTAGGGAGATACAATAGTAGACAGCGCAGCAATATCCTAGGTGGCCTACCTAGGGTAAAGGAAAAAACATACAGATACAGAAGAAAAAAGCTCAAGAGGTACTGTTGCGCAACAGAAGTTTATAAAGGGGGAAGAAAAAGAAGACAGAATAGGGTTCAACAGTTTCACTTCATTTAGGGAGTGTAGCACACTTTTTCCCCACATAAGTATCCTTTTTATTTCATTTGCTGCCTTGTACTTATTGTTTTCTGTAGTTAAACCTAGCTTTAGCGTTATTTTTATCTGTTCTTCTCGGTTTGGTATAACCAGTGGGGAACAGAGTTAGGTTTTCCTTTTTTTCGAGGTTCTCAGACTAAAGAGCCTCGCTAGTTTAATCTAAATTTATTCTAAATATTTGTTTTTTGTAACTGCTTTATCGGTTACTGAACCGCTAATCCCTGTTCATTTTCTTCTTCTTCGGTTCCGGTTCCCATTGGGTCACTATCGGTTCCGGAACTGACCACAACTGCTAAACTTCTGTCTGAAATGTAAAATTATTTAGCGGTTCACTTTTTGATTGGTTTCCGATAAAAATGTCAGAGAAACCAAAGAAGAAAATTGGTGAACCCGGTTTTAAGAATTGTTCCGATTGTGGGGAAGGGTTTGCTAAGGCAAACGAGCACAGTTTGTGTGTGGCCTGCCTGGGCTGTGAGCCTCTTAAGGAAGACTGACATATGTAAAACCTTCCCAGGAGAAACGGTAGAGAAAGGCTTGGAACGGCTAAAGAAAAAAATTCTTCAACTTAGGGGTCCCTCTGGCTCTCACCAGCCGATACCCTCTTCTGCTGTGAGTGAGACCACTACAATTGTTGCCTCTACCCCTAAGACGGGTGACAAGGGCACTAAGAGGCTTGCTGAACCGGCTGACTCCCATTTTCCCTCAAAAAAGACAGAAAAACTGAAGCACACAGAACCCCCAATTGGTACAAAGGGGACTTGTGTGAGTGCTCTGATTTTGCCTTCTCCCCAAGAAATTGCTCAGGCATTCAAAGTGGTGCAGGCCTTACAAGGCCTTATTCCCACTGACCAGCAGCCACCTGTCCAGGCTCCTACTGGACAGACTGGCAGATCATCCTTTATAGAGGAGGAGGATTATAGTGAATGTGAGGAGGAGGGGGAATCTGTTAAACCTGAGGTATCACCCGAGCAACAGTTTGGCTCACTTTCTAGAACCTCTGAGGATTATTTCTCACATTTTACCTTTCTGAGGAAGGTGGCTGATGCCTTGGACATCACAAGGGAGGAGACAGAGGATGAAGAAGAGGTGGAATACCTTGCAATGATGTGGTTTATTTATTTATACTTTCGAAACTCTGCTACAGTCCCTGGTTAACCCCTACAAGAGCACTCTTCCTGCCTGTTAATAAATTCTTTAAAATGGATGCCTTAAAGATATTACAGACCCCTAATTCTATCCCCCCTCTTGCTAAGAGGATGGATAAGAAATACCAGACGGAAAGGGGCAGAGTTTCCCTTTACCCACTCTGACCACCAGGGAGTGGTGCAGGCAGCTTCCTGTGACAAAGCTAGGGTCCCTCTGGCTTTACACTCACCAGATAAGGACTCCAGGAAGATTGACAGTATGGCAAAGAAGGGATACTTGTCAGCTTCTTTGGCCATAAGACAGGCAAACTTCCAGGCCTACGCTGTTCAGTACCAGAAGTCTTTGTGGCAGTCTGTGTTGGCCACGGCACAAAAAATCCTCTTCACCCTTGTCTGATGATCTGCAGAAACTGACAGATTTGGTTTAGAGGTGGCCAAATACCAGTTCCAGATGGCTGCTGACACTGACAGTGCAGCCAGATGGATGTCAAAGGCTAAGAGCAGTGGAACTTGTCCCAATTCAGCAGAGAAGAAGGGGGTTCTACTCCAGGTACTTTCTTACCATAAAGAAAAATGGGAAGTGGTGGCCTATTCTGGACCTCAGGGCCCTGAACAAGCATCTGAAAAAAAAAAAAGGAAAGTTCAAAATGGTAACTCTGGCATTGATCCTGCCAACACTCCAAAAAGGAGATTGGTTGGCATCACTGTACGTTAAAAGATGCCTATTTCCACATCCCCATAAGGGAGTCCCACAGAAAATACCTCCGACTCAGACTCCCATCAGGACATTATCAATTTTCAACCCTGCCTTTTGGCCTAACTTCAGCTCTAAGAGTGTTCACAAAGTTGCTTGGCAGCGGTCATTGCACACCTTTGAAGACGGTGTCACGGTGTTTCCATATCTGGACAACTGCCTGGTGGTGGGAAAATCACCAGATCAGGTCAGACAACATATGCAAATCACCCAAGGGCTTCTCAAGTCCCTCGGGTTTCTAATCACAAAAAGTCAGTTCTTCTGCCTGCACAGGTGCTGCAGTTCATAGGAGCAGAGATCAACCCCCTGCAGGGCAGGGCCTACCTGCCTCTATCAGGGTAAGAAGCATCCAGATGACTGCAGACTTACTCAGTCTGCACCAGGCCAAAGACTGCAAGGCAGTTCCTGCAGCTCCTGGGCCACATGGATGTGGCCATAGGCACAGTCCTGGGATCCAGGTTCCAAATGAGAGAGATCCAGTTCCACCTAAGGGCACACTGGTGTCAAAGAAGAGATCCTCTGTCAAAGCTGATTCCTGTAACAAAAACTCTTGTACAAGCTCTTCAATGGTGGAAAGAGGAATCCAATCTAAGGGAAGGAGTTCCTTTCCAGAGAGAGAGTCTCCATCAGTGGTTCTTGCAACAGATACATCCCTACTGGGGTTGGGCGCTCATCTAGGGGACCACACAGCCCAGGGCACTTGGTCGGATGCAGAGTCGCTCCAGCACATAAATTTGCTGGAACTCAGAGCAGTGTTTCTGGCACTAAAAGCCTTTCAACACTGGTGCAGGGAAAGGTGGTACAGGTCAGGACAGACAATCCTACCACAATGTATTACATAAACAAGCAAGGAGGTACAATGTCAAGTCCTCTCTGCACAGAAGCCATGATGATCTGGAGCCTGGCTTATTCTCTGGGAGTTTCCTTACAGGCAATCCATCTGCCAGGGAAAGACAGTATGCTGGCAGATGCTCTGAGTTGAATCAACCAGGCCCATCACAAATCGACCCTGAACAGGCAAGTGGTGCAAGTGCTTTTCAGGTGGTGGGCACCCTGGAGGTAGACGTGTTCACGTTCCACCACTTGCCACAATACTGTTGCAGACCACCAGACAGGGGAACAGTCCCCCTGGATGCTCTGAATTGGTCAGGGAAGCATCTGTATGCTTTCCCTCCCTCCCTTCCCTCTGGTGTACAGAGTACTGCTCAAGCGCAGGTCCCAGTCAGCATCAATGATCTTGATAGCTCCAGGCAGCCATGGTACTCTCTTCTGCTCTCCTTGTCTGTAACCGAGCCAATACATCTCCCTTGGAGGCACAAGCTGTTAACCTCCAACCGGGGGAAGCTCCTGTATCCAAATCTCGGGTGTCTCAGTCTCAAAGCTTGGCTCTTGAAGACCTAAAATATGCAGGTTTACACCTCTCTGAAACTGTTTTAAAGATTCTGAGAGGTTACAGAAAGCCTTCCACTAAGAAAACCTATGCTTCAAAATGGAAGCGGGTTTCTAGTTGTTGCTCAGCCAGGGAGCTGGTACCATCACAGGTTGAGGTTCTAGCTGTTCTTGATTACCTCTCATATTTGCATTCCCTGGGATTGCAGTTCAGTACCCTCAAGGTCCACCTGGCTGCAGCATTTGCTTACATTTGTGCTGGAAAGAATGTATCAATAGCTTCAGACCCTATCTTTAAGAGGTTCTTCAAGAGTTTGGCCCATTTGCACCCCCCCAATAGGGAACTGGTGCCAGCATGGGACCTTAATGTGTGCATAGCCAAACTCATGGGACCTCCTTTTAAGCCCATGCCCTCTGCTCATCTAAAATATGTCACCTGGAAAACATTTTTCCTAGTGGTAGTGACTTCTGCAATAAGATCCCGTGAGCTTCAGGCTCTCTGCATCGAACAGGACTACATCTCATTCCACAGGGATAAGGTGGTCCTGCGAACAAACAGGAAATTTCTCCCTAAAGTGGTGTCTGATTTCCACTTGAACCAAACCACTATTACTCTGCCTGTGTTTTTCACTTAGCATTCCACCTCTGGTGAAAGAAGGTTTCACAGTCTGGATGTCAAAAAAGCTCTCCGCTACTATTTGACAGCCACTAAGGACCATAGGCAGGACAGAAAAGAAAAAATTACTCACCTTAGTAATTATGTTTCTTTTAGTGGAGTCTTGCTGTATTCTGACAATTGCAGTTAGCCTCAGCCTTTAAACTGCCCCGGAGACAAAGGGTTAACTTTTCTGTGCATGGCATAGAATGTTCGTCTCGAGCTCGGTTGAAGCCTTTGCCTGTTGTTGTTCGAACTGCAACTGTCAGATCTTTACGAGCAAAACTCATTAGGAGTTCTGTGTGGAAACTGTAAAATTTTTAACTAGCCAACTGGCAGAAAAATAATATTTTGGGTCCTCAAAGGAAGACTCAAGTCAGGAAACCCAAAAACCAATCAAATGAAATAACATTCCACCCAAATAAAAAAGAGGGTGTAAAAGGGGGGCACCTCTAGGGTGCCAACACTGCACCTGCCCACCCACATCCCAAAAATCTAGGTTCTGAGAGGGGAGGCGGGGGGGAGGTCAGAATGCAGCAAGACTCCACTAGAAGAAGCATAATTATTAAGGTGAGTCATTTTTTCTTCAAACAACATGAAGTCTTGCTGTATTCTGACAATTGCAGACCTCCAAGCAGTACCTCCATGGAGGGGGGACAGAACCTACCTTGGAAATAGGCTCTGAAGTACTGCTGTGCCAAACCGAGCATCACTCCTAGCCTGGATATCCAGAGAGTAATGCTTGGTAAAAGTATGGACTGTTTTCCAGGTGGCTGCTTGACAAATTTCTAAGAGAGGGATATCCCTGGCAGCAGCCAGGGAAGCAGCTGTACCTCTTGTGGAATGAGCCCTTAGGCCTGAGGGTGGAGTTTTACCCAGTTTGTCATAGCAGAATTGTATAGTAGAAACAATCCACTTGGCAATAGATCTCTTGGTGGCAGGTTTGCCCTTCCCAACTTCTCCATAAGTGAGGAACAACTGGAGGGAGTCAAACCTGTGACCCTTGGTATGCTCTGTGTAGTAGCTAAGGGCTCTTTTAACATCCAAACTGTGTAGCCTCGTTTCTCCCGAGGAAGAATGATCAGTGAAGAAAACAGGGAGAGATATAGACTGATTGAGGTGGAAATCTGAAACCACTTTAGGCAAGAACTTTCTGTTAGTTCTAAGGACCACTTTATCTCTGTGAAAAGAGATGAAATCAGATTCCACTGACAGGGCTTGCAATTCACTGATACGTCTAGCAGAAGTAATGGCTACCAAGAACACAGTTTTCCAAGTCAAGTACTTAAGCTCTGCTGAGGACAAAGGCTCAAAAGGGGGTTGCATAAGCTGAGCAATGCAAACATTAAGATCCCAAGTAGGAGCAGGATCCCTAAAGGGAGGATTGGTGTGAAGCAATCCCTTGAAAAACTTACAGAATACAGGATGGGATGACAGAGAGGAAGACTTCCCTACTGACAGGAAAGCAGAAACAGCTGCCAAGTGTACCTTGAGAGTAGCTAGTCTGAGACGTAGGCCATTGAGATGGACCATATAATCCAGAACCATAGGCAATTCAGCAGAGTCTGGAGAAATATTCTTCTTAGAACACCAAATGCTGAATCTTTTCCATTTGGAGTTGTAAGTCTTTCTGGTGGAAGGCTTTCGAGAAGCCTTAAGGATATCCAGAACCCATTGGGAAAGATGCAGATCTGCAAACTCTAACTCTTCAAGAGCCAAGCCTTGAGATTGAGAGACTGAAGACTGGGGTACCAAATCCTCCTCTGAGAGGATGTTAACAGGTTGTAATTCCTGGGAAGAGACAGAGGAAGATGGACTGCTAGGGATAGCAACAAGGGATACCATGGCTACCTGGCCCAGTCTGGAGCAATCAGAATCACTTTGCAGGGTTGTGACCTTATCTTGACTAGCACTTTGAGGGGGGAGCATACAGAAATTTCCCTTCCCAATTCAGAATCGGAGCATCCAGGGGGACTGAGCCCAAGACTGGGGGTCCGCAACAAAAAAGAGGAAGTTGGTGATTGTCTGGGGCTGCAAAAAGATCTATCTCTGGAGTGCCCCATCTTGAGAAAATCACCTTCAACACCAGAGGATCTAGGGCCCATTCGTGATGGCCCTGGGATATTCTGCTCAGTGCATCTGCTAGAACATTGTCCTTTCCTGGAAGGTGAACTGCTATCAGAGAGGTTTGCAGGGAATAAGCCAGGGACCACAACTTCATTGCTTCTGTGCACAAGGCCGTAGACAGAGTGCCTCCTTGCTTGTTGATGTACCATGTGGTGGTGGTGTCTGTTCTGACCTGAACCACCTTGTTCTGTACTGATTTGGAAAAAACTTGCAGTGCCAGAAACACTGCCCTGAGTTCCAAGAGATTGATGTGTAGAAGAGAGTCCTGAGGCGACCACAGTCCCTGGGTGGTAAGTTCCCCCAAATGAGCTCCCCAGCCCAGCAGGGAAGCATCTGTGGTGAGGACACTGAATGAGACTGAGTGGCAAATGGAACTCCTTGCCTCAAATTGTCCTGATCTTGCCACCATTGCAGGGCTTGGATCAGAGTTCGAATCACTGGAATTAGTTTGGTAAGGGAATCCTTTCTTTGGGACCAAAAAGCTCTTAAGTGGAACTGAATGTCCCTCATTTGGAATCTTGTGCCTTGGACCACTGCTGTAGAAGCTCCCATGTGGCCCAATAGCTGAAGGAAGTGCCTTGCTGGTTGAGACACCTGAAGGCTGAATGAAGAGGCCAGCTCCATGAGAGCCCTTGCCCTGTCCAGGGGAAGGAAGGCTCTTGCTTTTACCGTATCCAGCTCTGCCCCTATGAAGGTGAGGAGCTGCACTGGTTCGAGAACTGACTTTGGAAGGTTGAGAAGAAATCCTAAAGAAGTGAGCACTTGCTGGGACACTTGCAGGTGTGACTTGATTTGGTCTGGGGACTGGCCCACTATGAGCCAGTCGTCTAGATATGGAAAAATGGAAATTTTTTGTCTTCTTAGGAAGGCAACAACTACTGCCAGGCACTTTGTGAAGACCCTTGGGGCTGATGTTAGGCCAAAGGGCATTGCTCTGAACTGATAGTGGCTTGAGGGCAACTTGAACCTGAGGTACTTTCTGTGGGAGCACCTGATGGGAATGTGAAAGTAGGCATCTTTGAGGTCCAGGGAGGCTAGCCAGTCCCCTGGCCTTAGAGGGAAGGATAATTCCCAGAGTTACCATCTTGAACTTTGGCTTTAAAAGATGTTTGTTCAGGTATCTTAGGTCCAGAATGGGTCGCCACTCTCCTGTCTTTTTGGGGGTTAGGAAGTACCTGGAGTACAATCCTTTGCCCCTGTGTAGGGTAGGCACTCTCTATAGCTCTTAGAGCTAGAAGAGAAGAAACCTCTGCCTCTAGGGCAAGGGTTTCTGTGAGATTTGCAGGTGGAAAAGATCTGGCTCTCATCTTGGGAAATTTTTTGAAGCTGAGAACCAGTCCCTGGCTTACTACTTCCAGGACCCACTTGTCTGATGTAACAGACATCCAGTCCTAGACAAAGTAAGCCAGCCTGCTCCCTACTGGGATAGGAAAATCGACCCGGGCAGACCCATCAGGGTGGCTTTAGGCTGAGGGGTGGATGCAGGCCTGCTCATCTCCCTTCTGCCTCTCCCTCTGAAGAACCCCCTCTGTGAGAAGGAAGAAGAGGCCTGTGCTTGGTAAAAAGGCCTTTGGAAAGGCCTGCCCCTGCCCCTGGACTGCTGCCTTTGAGGAGTTGCTTACCTTTCCTTGGCCTGAGCACTCCTGTAAGTGGTCCTGTATTCATCCATCTTCTTCATGTAATTCTCTGTCTGCTCCCCAAACAGAGAATTACCGACTACAGGAAAATCCATGGCCTTAGCCTGGGTATCCTTTGAGAGGCTAGTACATCTGAGCCAAGCTATTCTCCGAAGAGCCACAGATGTAGCCATGACTCTTGATGATACATCATTGGAGTCTATAGCAGCATGAAACTGAACTTTCGATGCCTCAATCCCATCTGCAGCCACCTCCTCCAGCTCCTTGGCAAGCTGGGGGGAAGCCTGTTTAGCCAGTGCCAGTACAGTGTCCCACCTGGACTTCTGGTACCTGGCTGCATAGGCCATATAATTAGCCTGCCTGAGTCCCAAGGATGATGCCATGTACTGCTTCTTTGCCATGGCATCAATCTTCCTGGAGTCCTTGTCTGGGGGGTGTGATGTCAAGGGAATGCTTGCCTTATCACAGGCAGCAGCCTGTACAACCCCAACATGGCTGCATTGCTAATAAAGGAACTCCGTATCTGAGCCTGAAAGAGTATACCTCTTGTCCATTCTTCTGTCCACAGGAGGTATGGAATTGGGAGACTTAAGAATTTTTTGTGCCTGTTTCCCAAAAGATTTGTGGAGGGGAATAGACAGTCTCCTGGACTCTGGGATGTCCATATCTCTACATAGTCAGGCTCTTCCTGATCCTCCACTGCCTCCTCCACAGGAAGCGGGAGGGTATCAGCCACCTTTCTGTAAAACATGAATTGTGAAGGGGGACTCGGAAAGCCTTGGAGGAGAAACACCTGAAGGTATGTCTGGAGAGATGTCTGGGTCAATAGGCACATCCAGACTTTCACCATCACTATAATCATCTTCCAACTCTCCTTCCTCCTGAAACTCTGGTTCATAAAATTCTTCCAGGGTATAATCCGGAACCGGGGGAACCGACCGAACCGAGCCCCTGCCAAAAGGTGCCGGATCAGTCAGAACCGATCGAAGCGATTCCACAATACGAATCGCTTTGGCTATTTCATCGGCGGTCGGAGTGTGAGATTCTGGATCCGAACCGGTCGACTTGTCTTTTCTTTTTGTCGGAACAGATTCCTTGGAATCGGCTCTCCTTTTGCCCGAAGAAGTATTGCCCTGGTCAGAGGGCACTCCTTCTGGTACGGTCAGAACCGAACCGGGTTGGCCATCCAGGTGAGCGGACTTCTCGGCCTCCCTTTCCCTTAGTCTACCGAATTTCTTTTCCAGGGTAGATTTGGGAAAATTTTTTGCAAATTTGGCAGTCTGAATCGAGGTGGTTAAACCCCAGACAATAAACACAGGTGGTGTGGGGATCGGCCTTAGCAAAGACCTCCCCACACACACTGCAGTGTTGAAACCCAGTGGGTCCGGGTTTTTTTCCTTGGGTTTCTCAGTCATGGCCAACCTAACCAAACTTACCCTTTTTTCGGCAACCGCCAGGCAAGACTCCCCTATTGGTTCCTGACCGTGTCACGGGTCTTGGAAAAAACCATACTAAAACCAGTTTTTTTTTTTTTTTTAGAACCAATACGGACAGGTAACCACACACTAAAGTAAAGTACAAATTTTACCTCAAAATGATCAGTTCAGCCGAACCGATCCACACTTTTACAAGTTCCACACAGAAAAAAGAACAAAACCTATCTAGTACTCACGGTACCACAGACAGAGACTTGAACTGACTATGTGGAAACAACAATTTTGGTAGAAAAACCAACCGAAATACGACACTTCAACCGACTTTGAACCGAGCAGCAGGAGAAATCTCGTGGGCGACTGTTCAGTGAGGTGGAGTAAAGAATCTGATGGTTGCAGTTCAAATAACAGGCAGAGGCTTCAACCGAGCTCAAGATGAACATTCTATGCCATGCATAGAAAAGTTAACCCTTTGTCTCTGGGGCAGTTTAAAGGCTGGGGCTAACTGCAATTGTCAGAATACAGCAGGACTTCATGTTGTTTGAACAGCTGTTCCTAACATAGGAATGTGGTAAAGTGTAATCCAGCATTGAAAAGGTCCGTTTCTCATTGGATAGTCCAGTGTATCCAGTTCTGTTACACTAAAGCCAGAAGGGAGCCCCCAACAGGATTGAGGGCCCACTCCACAAGAGGGGCAGCTGCTACCTTAGCAGCTGCCAGGGATGTTCTACTTGTGGATATCTGTAAAGCAGCTACCTGGAAAACAGTATACACCTTTACAAATCACTACAACCTGGATATTCTGTGTAGGGGTGACGCCAGGTTTGGCACAGCAGTCCTGCAAAGTCTGTTTCCAAAATAAAGTTCTGAGCCCACCTCCAAGGGTACTGCTTTGTAGTCTGCAGAAAGTTATGAATACCTGAGTATTACTGGGGTGAGAAGAAAAAATTACTTACCATAGTAATCTTGTTTCTTCCCAGTGATATTCTGGTATTCATAACTTTACACTCTGCCTCCCCTTCTGGAAACATCAGCCTCTGCACTCCTACATGTGGTGCTCTCGGGTATATATGCCACTCCCTGGCACAATTCTTATGAATAAGGTTCATATTGTGTTCCCCCTTCTTTTAGGTTGCTCGGACATTTTTGGGGGCATCTGTTGTTTTTTCCCTCCAGTTGGAGGGTTTATTTTGAGGGGTGGGAGTCCTAATTATCATTCTAATCATTATTGTTTATTAGTGTTACTAGCACATTTAGTCCTTTGGGCCTGCTTTCCAGGTGTCTAGGAAATCTGAGGGGTCTTAGAACACTGATAGTTAGTACAGGGCAGCATTTGAAAAGTTGTCACGTGCAAAGAGTTCCATCATTTGGATGTGTTCTATTTTCTCCGGGCAGTTCTGGCTAAAGGGCATGCTGCAGAAAGTTATGAATATCTGAGTATCACTGGGATAAAACAAGATTACTATGGTAAGTAATTTTTTCTTTCAGGCCATCCACATATGCAGAAAGAAAACTCCTGGAATCAGAGTTTTAAAACCTGCTGCTGTCAAAGGCAGTGAAACCAGTGTTTGTGCACCTAAAGGGAAAGGGATTTTACTGAAGATACTTCCCTGCCAAAAAGGAAAATGGGAAGTAGCAGTCCACTCCAGACCTCAGGGTCTTAAACAGGCATTTAACAAAGCCAAAATTTAAAATGGTAATCCTGGCACTGATTCTGCCAACACTCCAAAAAGGAGAGTGGTTGGCTTCACTGGATCTAAAAGATGCCTATTTCCACATCCCCATAAGGGAGTCACAGAAAATACCTTGGGTTCAGACTCCCTTCAAGTCATTATCAGTTCTCAACCCTGCCATTCAGTCTCACTTCAGCACCAAAAGTGCTGACAAAGTGCTTGGAAGTAGTCGTGGCACACCGTCGAACACATGGGGTCACAGTCTTCCTGTACCTATGACTGGCTGGTGGTGGGAAAATCAACCCAGCAAGTGAGGGAGCACCTGCAACTCACCCAGGGGCTCCTGGAGTCTCTAGGGTTCCTGATAAATCTAAAGTCTGTCCTTCAGCCTGCTCAGGTTCTGCAGTTCATAGGAGCCAAGCTAAATACCCTGCAGGGCAGGGCCTACCTGCCTCTGGACTGGGCAAGGAACTTTCTTCGTATAGCAGGTTCATTCTGCCTGAACAAACTGAAAACTGCAAGACAGTTCCTTCAGCTACTGGGCCACATGACAGCTGCCAAGGGCACAGTACTGGGATCCAGATTCCAGATGAGGGACATTCAGTTTCACCTCAGAGTACACTAGTGTCAGATAAAGGATCCTCACTCAAAACTAATTTCAGTAACAAAAACTTTCTTACAGGCCTTCCAGTGGTGGAAAGAGGAAACCAACCTAAGGGAAGGGGTTCCCTTTCAACAGGAGTTCCCATCAGTCATTCTCACAGCAGACGCATCATTACTGGGGTGGGGTGCCCATCTGGGAGATCACACCACCCAAGGCACATTGTCAAGTGCAGAGTCACTTACTGCACATAAATCTGCTGGAATTAAGAGCGGTGTTGCTAGCATTAAAGGCCTTCACACCACTGCTGCAAGGAAAGGTGGTACAGATTAGAACAGACAGTACCACCACAATGTACTACACAAACAAGCAGGGAGGAACAAGGTCGAGCCCTCTCTGTACAGAAACCATGAAAATATGGAGTCTGGCATACTCCTTAGGAGTTTCTCTACAGGATATTCATTTGTCTGGCAAGGACAATACCTTGGCAGACACCCTGAATCGAATCAACCAGGCCCATCATGAATGGGCCCTGAACAGTCAGGTGGTGCAAGTGCTTTTCAGGAGGTGGGTACACCAGAAGTAGACTTGTTCGCATCCCACCAGAACCACCACCTGCCACAATATTGTTGCAGACCCCTCCAGTTCAGGGAGCAATCCCCCTGGATGCTCTGGTGCTGAACTGGTCAGGGAGGAATCTGTATGCGTTTCCTCCCTTCCCTCTGGTGTACAGAGTACTGCTCAAGTTCAGATCACACTCAGCATCAATAATCTTGATAGCGCCAGACTGGCCCAGGCAACCATTGTACTCTCTGCTGTTCTCCATGTCTGTGGCTGAGCCATTACACCTTCCTCGGAAGCACAACTTGCTAAAATTCAATCAGGGGAAGCTCCTTTGTCGGAACCTCTGGTCTGTCAGGCTCAAAGCCTGGCTCTTGAGGACCTAGAACATGCAGGCTTAAATCTTTCTGAAAGTGTCCTGGACATTTTGAGGGATTACAGGAAGCCCTCCACCAAGAAAGCCTATGCTGCAAAATGGAAAGGGTTTTCTATTTGGTGGTCTACCCAGGAAGTGGTGCCAACACAGGCTGGGAACCAGTCCCAGCTATGCTGGATTATCTCACTTATTTACATTCACTGTACTTGCTTCCCAGTACCCTGAAGGTCCACCTGGCTGCAGCATCTGCTTACATTTCAGCCAGACAAAGGGTTTCTGTTGCCTCAGATCCTATCTTCAAAAGGTTTTTTAAGGGCCTTTCCCATTTGCACCCCCCTCACAGGGAACCAGTGCCAGCATGGGATCCCAGTGTGTGTATAGCCAAGCTCATGGGGGCCCCTTTTGAGCCCATGTCTTCAGCCCATCTAAAGTATGTCACATGGAAAACCGTTTTCCTAGTGGCAGTGACTTCTGCCAGAAGGATCAGTGAACTCTAGGCTCTCTGCATTGAACAAGGCTACATTTCCTTCCACAACGACAAAGTGGTCCTGAGAACAAACAGGAAATTTCTCCCTAAAGTGGTTTCTGATTTCCATTTGAACCAAACTGTTACCCTAGCTGCCATTTTCACTGAGCACTGTACTTCTGGTGAAAGGAGGCTCCACAGTCTGGATGTCAAGAGAGCTCTTAGCTACTGCATGACGGCCACTAAGGACCATAGGCAGGACAGAAAACAGCTGTTCCTGACTTATGAGGATGTGGGAAAGTGTAACCCAACATCTAAAAGGTCAGTTTCTCGCTGGATAGTATAGTGTATCCAGTTTTGTTACACTAAGGCTGTGAAGGAGCCCCCAACAGGATTGAGGGCCCATTCCACAAGGGGCACAGCTGCTACCATAGCAGCTTCTAGGGATGTTCCTCTGGTGGACATCTGTAAAGCAGCTACCTGGAAAACAGTACACACCTTTACAAAGCATTATAGCCTTGTCATTCGGTTTGAGGGGATGCCAGATTTGGCACAGCAGTCCTGCAGAGTCTGTTTCCAAAGTAGGTTCTGTGCCCACCTCAAAATGTACTGTTTCTTAGTCTACAGAAGTTATGAATACTTGAGTATTACTGGAGTTAGAAGAAAAAATTACCATAGTAATGTTTCTTCCCAGTGATACTCAGGTATTCAGAACTCCCCACCCTGCCTCCCCTTGTAGAACCATTAGCCTCTGCACTCCTAAAAACACTGTGTATTCAGTGGTATAGGTGCCACAGTATGGCAGTATGGTTTATAAACTGTGTTCACGATTGTTTTTTTCCCCCCTTATCAGGTGATTCTGACACCCAGGGGTAATGTTGTATGTTATGACCTCCAGTTGGAGGTCTCCCTTTTTTGGGATGTTAAGGGTGTTGTTACCATTATTATATTATTATTATGCAACAATGCAGTATCAGTGACTCAGTAGGTAGCACACTCGCCTCTGAGGCCGGGAGATCAGAGGGCTGTGGGTTCAGTTCCCACATCTGGCACTTGGGTTAATATCCTAGTACTGACACTGTAGTGCAGCATGAGAGGGGTGCTGTACTTCTGAGGTGCCGTCCTTCGGATGAGACGTTAAACCGAGGTCCCATCTGCTTGGATTGGTGGTAGTTCAGGTGGATGTTAAAGATCCCATGGCACTTATCGAAAGTGTAGGGAATTTCCCTGGTGTCCTGGCCAAATTTCCCTCATTCACTAAAAATACCACCAACACCTTAATCTGGTTCAAGGTCAGTTGGCATTCATCTGTATCCCCTCCCCCGGGTCGTGCCTGAAAATAGGCAGGATTTCTCTAGTGCACTCACCCGGTCAAGAGAAACTAAAATAAATAAATAATTATTATTATTAATCTATTAATGTTTAGTCCTTTGAGGCCTGTCTTTCCAGGCTTTTAGGAAATCTGATAAGTTTAGAACTAAGGCAGTTAGTTGAAGGCAGCATTTGAAGAGTGGCATGTGCAAAGATTCCATCATTTGCATACTGTATGTTCCATATTATCTCCAGGCCGTTCTGTCTTAAAGGGTCACTGCAGAAGTTATGAATACTTGCGTATCAGTGGGAAGAAACAACATTACTACAGTGAGTAATTTTTTTTTCTATCCCCTCTGCAGTGTCACTAATGAAGATATTGAACAGGACTGGTCCCAGTACTGATCCTTGTGGCACTCCGCTGGTCACCCCTCTCTCCCCGGATTGAATCCCATTTACCACTACCCTCTGCTTTCTGTCCGTCAGCCAGTTTCTAACCCAGTGTATCACCTTATGCCCCATGCCCAGACTACTCATCTTGTTAACCAGCCTTCTATGTGGGATTGTTTCGAAGGCTTTGCTGAAATCCAGGTAGGTAACATCTACAGCCCCTCCCTGATTCACTTCCCTAGTCACCCAATCAAAAAAAATCTCTCAGATTCATTTGACAAGACCTTTCTGATGTGAATCCGTGCTACCTCAGATCCTGGGCACCAATGGATTCCAGGTGTACCACTATCCATCCTTTCAGCAGTGTCTCTGTGACCTTCCCCACCACTGAGGTGAGGCTGACTGGCCTGTAATTCCCCACTTCCACCCTACTGTCACTTTTGTGCAGTGGGACTACATGTGCCCTCCTCCAGTCCTCCGGAACCACGCCTGTGTTGAGCGACTCTCTGAACAGGGTGGCCAGAGGTGCTGCTAGTTCCCTCCGCAGCTCCCTTAATATCCTCGGGTGTATGTCATCTGGTCTTATGACTTTATTCACCTTCAGCTTTGTGAGTTCCTCCAGAACTCTCTCTACTGTGAATGGACTGGTGTCCACTGCTCCTCCCCAATTGCCTTTGCTCCCCAACTGTGGTCCTTGACCCTCTCCCTCCTCAGTGAATACTGAACAGAAGTATTTGTTCAGTATTTCTGCTTTCTAGATCCCCTTCTTATATTCTCCCTCCTCCCCTTTGAGCCTCACAACCCCCCCCCCAGTTTTTCTTCTATTGCTGATGTACCTATAGAATGGCTTGTCCCCTTTTTTTCACAGTCTGTGGTAAACCCTCCTCTGTCTGTGCCTTGGCTTTCCTAACTACCTTCCCTGCTGCTCTTAGACATTCAAGATGCACCTCCCTGTCCTCCTCCCTTTGGGTCCCCTTATACTTCCTGAAACTTGCTCTTTTAGCCCTTACTTTGTCTCCCACCTCTTCAGAGAACCATAGTGGTTTCTTTCATTGTTTGTTAGCCTGTATTTTATATATGTGTGTGTGGGGGTTGCTTTTCTTTCTCATTTTTTGTAGTACTTTAAGCACATTTGAATTTTCTCTTGTAGTTGCACCATCACTTTAAATGGCATCTTCCATTGTACACCCCTCAACCTTGAGAAAGCATGAAAATGTTTGGTTGCTATGGGGGTGGGGGGCGGATCTTGTACCTGCTGCATGGTTGAACGCTGACTGTTGTACCTTTGTATCCTTTGATTTTACTTGGGCTGAATAATAAAGAAAATTTTTACCTTTGGAATGGACTGTTGTCAAGTACTATATGTGGTGACCAGGAAGCCGAGCTACTTCAAATTCTGTAAGTACACTTCTTTACTTGGCTCCGTGCCATGTTGCATTAGCCACCTCCTTGTTTTTTTTTTTTTTTTTAAGCTATGTATTGTTGGCAATACTTATGCTGATTAAAGGGACCCTGGGGCGGAGCTTCTGGTGTGGGTGGGCAGAGGTTCCAACCCTTCCAGGGTACTGGTCGGGTGTTGGCCAACAGTAGGACTGTTGCCCTCTTGTGCGGGAGGATGTGTGACAGGGTGACCCCTGTCTAAGCAAAAGCCCATGAATATGGTAACAGAATACCAGAACCCCTCCCCTTCACCCTTTTGTCTTTTTTTTATTTAATTTATCTCTGTTTTTCTCTCTTTTTGTCATTGCTAGGCTGGGCCACCTGCATTACCCTCTTAAACAATCCTGTACTATCCCCTTATCTGGTTTTGTTGGCACAAGAAAGGCATATTATGAAGTAGAAGCAGAAACAGAAATAGTGGTGTAAATCTGGCTTAAGGAAATGGCAGGGTCCGTTTTTCGCAAGGGTAAATATATATATTTTTTTCTTAGATAATACAAGCTGTAATAGACTTTCGTCCTTTTGCTTGCCATGGATAAATATTATAACCCAAGTTTTGTCTCATCACTCATCGCGTTATCTAATCTTATTTTAAAGATATTTACATCATCACTATTTATCACTTCTTGTGAAAGACTTTTCCAAAGAGTAATAACCCTTTGGCTGTACCAATATTTTCTGGATAGCGTGTTCCATTTATCCAAACGCAATTGTTTTGTGTGCTTCCTGTTACTAACCCTGTCCACATTGAATCTTGATCCTAGTTCCCTTATTAGGGTATTGTCTTTAATTACCTTATAATGTATGGTAAGCGCCTATTAACCACCATAATCAGCAGTCACACAGCTTTGTTATGCACTGTTTAGATTTTAAAAGTTGTTAACCACACTTCAGAACTTCCAAACTGTGGCATGACAAAAAAGAATTCACCAGAGTTCCATGATTCTCACACAGAATGCAAACAGTGTTTTTGACCATACATATAAAGATGATGGCTGAGGTTGGGTGACAACCACGCTGAAATCACCTCTAGAGTGGTTGCTGGGCTACAGTAAACCTCTCGAGCTCGCTCTCAAGGTTTACTATGTTGCTAACAACCACTTCAGATAATTACAGCGTGGTTATCACCCGAACCCCAGCCATCATCCTCTATGTGCAACATGCACAGATCACCCCTTGTTCTTCTGTATTGTAAAGTATATAAATTAAGTATTTTCAACCTTTGTTTGTAGGGTATCAATTTGAGACCTGGAATAAGCCTTGTAAACCGATGTTGTACAGCTTCCACCTGTTTAATATCTTCCTTTCTATATGGTGACCATACTTGGACACAGTACTCCAAGTGAGGCCTCACCAGTGCTACATAGAAGGGAGCAACACCTCGCTAGATCTACTAGATATGTGTCTAGTGATACAATTTAGTAACTGGTTGGCTTTTTTTTACCTGCTTTCTGCTGTGTGAACTGAATGTTAAATCATGAGTAACGGTTATTCCCAAATCTCTCATTTGTGGTTACCATTAAAGGATTGTTATTTGAAGTATAATTGTACTGTCCATTCTTAGTACCCAAATGCATTACTTTACATTTATTAATGTTTAGTTCAAGTTTATTGTGCATAGTCCAAGATAAAATGTGGTTCAAAATGTTCTGCAACTTAATACTGTTTTCTGTAGTGTTCACCACTGCTCCCAGTCTGCAGTCATCTGCACATTTGGATATCCAGACATTTGGTGTATTTATTGTCAATGATGAAATATAAATGCTAAATAGAACTGGGTCTAACAGAGATCCCTGGGGCACCCCACTCTCCACTCCAACCCAATCAGAAAGAGCTCCATTTACCACCACCCTCTGCTGTCTCCCCAACCAATTTGAAATCCAGTGTGCTACATTTGTGCTCAGCTTTAAAGTTGTTAATGATTTAATCAGTTCCAAGTGTGGTAATGTATCAAAGGCTTTTGCAAAATCTAAGAATATTATGTCAACTGAATTTTTTATATCGATTTCCCTATTTGCCTTTTCACAGAAACCCAGTAAGTTTGTTAGACATGATCTATCCTTAATGAACCCATGCTGGTGTGGGTCAATATCTCCTATAGTTGATATATGTCGCTGGATATGATCCTTGATTATTCCTTCAAGTATTTTACCCAAAAGAGAAGTCAGACTTGTTGGTCTAAAATTATCTGGCCTAGTTCTTGAACCTTGTTTATGAAGTGGCACTACAATAGCTACTCTCCAACTTGGGGGAATTATGCCAGAGTCTAAAGAATGCTGTAACACGTTAGTCAATGGTTTGTAAATGTAGTCCGCTAATTCTTTCAATACTCTCAGGTATATATCATCTGGGCCTGGGGATTTGTTGATATCCAGCTTTATCAGCCTTTCATAAACATCAGTTGGATTAATTAAAATGTGTCCAGGTGTGGGTGCCAGATTATCCTCCGTAGTAACAACAGTGGATTTAGAAAACACTGAGGAGAAATATTTATTCTGGATGCCTGCTGTCCCCTTGTTATCGGTTGGATGTCCTAAATCATTGGTAAATGGGGCTACTGTATTTGAGGATCCCCTTATTTTATTTATATGGGAAAAAAACATTTTTTTTAAACTTTTTTGCAAGAAATATTTCATGTTGAGCCTTGGATTGTTTAATTTTATATTTGATATTTTTTGTCATTGTTCTGTAAGCTGGTATTCATTGTTGGTTACCTTTTTTAATACTTTAAAAAATCTTGCTTTTATTTATTAATTTTTTTATGTGGGGCTTCATCCAGCTAGGAGATGTTCTTTTATTGGGGTGTTTTTTTTTTTAGCACTGGTATATATTTTGATACTTCACTCTTAATTTTTGATATTAACTGATCCCATTTCCCCTCGACCGACTGATCACAAAAAACAGTTTCCCAATCCCATTTTGCAATTTCTTCTTTCATGACAGTAAAGTTTGCTCTCTTAAGATTAAGTTTTTCAGTAGCTCTCTCTTCTGGTTGCCTGTAGTAACCTATCACCTTAAACTTAACTCACAAGTGGTCACTGTTACCTAGAGGCGTCATTGTAGTAACATCAGCCACAGTGTTACCCATATTTGTTAGAATAATGTCCAAGATTTTGTCATCCCTAGTAGGACTTGTTACTAATTGGTCCATTCATAACTGTGCAAAGACATCCAAATATAATAGGTCAGTTTTGCTAATTCCGCTGTTTGATATCCAATTAATATGGGGCAGATTAAAATCTCCCATAAGTATCATATTGTCAGATGGATTCAATTTATTCATATAATCCAAGAACTTAATATCTTTCTCTATAGGTGTGGAGGGATGTCTATATATTAAACCAGTTTTAATGGGGGCACTATTATGGGGGTAAGTTTTAACCCATATTAATTCAATACCCTCCACTTCCTTTGATATCTCTTCACATTTAATAGTATTGTGGACATAAATAGACACTCCTCCATCCTTTTTATATCTCCTGTTCTTAAAAAAAATTGTATCCCAGGATATTTCTGTCCCAATTGTCATTATCAGTTCCCCAAGTTTCTGTACTCAAAGCTAGATGGATATCATGTTTATTTAACAACAACTTAAACTCATCAGATTTTTTGGTTAGACTTCTGGCATTTGTCAGTAGTCCATTCCAGTCCTGTTTGACCGGGTTAATAATGTTTTTACTAGTATGAGTGGTGTTATACTTAAAGTAAATTAGTTCATGTAAAATAATGGACGGGTAACTGTATTCGTATCCTACTATTCTCACACCCGTCCCATTTTCCAGTTTAAACGAAATGATAGGACTTCATTAATTTTTTTTACCAAATATTCTAGTACCGAAGTAGTTTAAATGTAATCCATCTGATTTAAAACAGGCTTTGTTAGAAAAAGTGATAAAGTTGTCCATGAATTCTATACCTTTTATTTGGCACAGTAGGCGTAACCACATGTTAAATTGCATAATTGATTTGTTTTTAAAGGCATTTTTTCCTATAGTGGGTAACATGCCCAAAATTATAATTTCCCCTTTTTTGTTGAGTACCCTATCTACTATGTTTGTGTACTCCCGTTGTACATAAGACAAGTTTTGAGTAGGCAAATTAATGCCTATGTGTAACAGTACTAAGGGTTCAGTAGTATTTTCTAAAAGTCCATCAAGAAGTTTTGAAATATCTTTTACTCTAGCACCTGGGAGTGTGCTTACTGTTGTGTGGGCTTTTCTCCTATGACAGACTGCTGAATCTACACCCCTAACAATCGAGTCACCTATTACCACAATATCACGCTGTTCTAATGGAATTGGTGCTATAGGGTTAACAGAAGTTCGTATGTCAGGTAGGTCTTTGGTTTGGGATATCACAGCTTGTTTTAGTGGTTCTGTTACATTTTGGTATTGCTGGTCTTCATTTATGCTAGCTAGAATATCGTAGCTGTTGGATAATGGTAAAGGAGAAGTATACTGTAGTTGTTCAATGTCATTTGAGGTAGGAATCGCTTCATTACTTATAACAGTGTCACAAATCAGGTTTTTAGGCCCAAGTTCAGCTGTGGTTACTTGAAGAGAGCTTGTACTAAGTAATGCCTCATCTATGAAGTTTTCCAAGGAACTGATTTCCTTTTGCGTTTCCAGTCTTTGTTTTAATACGTCTATTTCATTTTGGAGCGAACTAATCAAACTACATTTCTCACAAATGAAGTCTGAACAAGGTGTTTCATTGGTGTACATATTACATTGTGTGCAAACTTTCTGTTTAGCTACTTTTCCCCTTTTGACCTTATTTTGTGACATAGTAGCAACAATTACTTTTCTGTCATACACAGATAAACCAGTTTTACCTTTAATCCTTAATGAGACTTTTATGTAATTACTGTTTTACTCCTTCTAGGCCTCAGTGCCGACAGCAGACACGCGCAGATGCACTTGTCTCCTCGCTACAGTTCTGCCTGGTGTGCTCATTCTGCTCGCTGCAGGGTCGAGTTAAATACCCGAAGTTGCCCCAGAAGTGTAATAGGGGTCACGGAGATCGCAAATATTGCGATACACACAAAAGTCAGATTTAATCTAAAGTAATGTTATCCTGTGCGTCTGCCACTCATGCGTGGCCCAGGCACAGAAGGATATGGTGTTTGTTAAAATTAAACTCCCTTTTGACACAGCTGTAGTTCAGAATAGCTCCAGTGAACTACGGAGCTGTCTTCCTGCTTCCGTTTTATTTTTAGCAGGGCTCAAAATATTAAAATCGCTGTAAAAGCTCACAACGTGGACACACAAAATAAAATACAGACTCTTGTTCCCCAAACAGACACTAATACTCCTGTTAGTGCTTTCTTAACTCGCCTGCACGCTGCAGGGTTGGGTTAAATGCCCGTAATTGTCTCAGAAGTGTAATAGGGGTCACGAAGATCGCAAATGTTGCAATACACACTAAAGACAGATTTAATCTAAAATAATGTTATCTTGTGCGTCTGCCACTCATGCGTGGTCCTGGCACAGAAGGATATGGTGTTTGTTAAAATTAAACTCCCCTTTGACACAGCTGTAGTTCAGAATAGCTCTAATGAATTACGGAGCTCTCTTCCTGCTTCCGTTTTATTTTTAGCAGGGCTCAAAATATAAAATCGTTGTAAAAGCTCACAATGTAAACACACAAAATAAAATACTGACTCTTGTTCCCCAAACAGACACTAATACTCCTGTTAGTGCTTTCTTAAAATATGATTGTATGCCCCATACAAAGGAAAGATCTTGCTTCAAGAGGGTTCCTGCAGTAGGTCAAAACATGTAGGACTGCGTCCTCTGGCGTCAGGACCACATGGCAAACTTTTGCTAGCAATGTCTGGCGGGGGACTGCTCACCCGCCGTCACGTGACAGATGTCAACGTGACCCTACAAGTGGGCAGTCCCCGCACCTGCCTTCCAGTTCTTTCCCACCATTGACTTGCGCAAGGACCTCGCAGTGAACATTGCTCCAGTCGATCGCCATTTTGATAAGTATAATTCTACTGTTAATAGTTTGTTTTCCTTAATTTTTATGTCTTCTCAATCGGACCTTCCAAAGACCAAGAAAAAGTGCATCTCACAGATCTGACTTCGAGGTGGAGCTTCTTGCAGCAGGTATTACGATTAGGATTGATGCCACCAGGTGTTAGGACCCCACGGAAAAATCTTGTAGCTAGCAGTTTGAGGCGGGGGACCGCCCCTGATGTCAGCTCCGACTGACGTCAGACATGGTATAAAGGGTCCCCTGGTGCCATCTCAGTTTTTTTCCTGCCATCGACTCACTTAGTTCGGCTCCATGGACGCCTCTCATCGCAGTCAACCACGCTTTTTGCCATTTTCCAGTATTTCAAAGTTTTTTCGAGGATTCATCTTCTTGCATGTCATCGCTCTCTACCGAGGTGCAAGTCTAAATGTGCGTGCAGGAAGTAGTTACCAGCTAAGGACAGCCACACGGCCTGCCACATCTGTCTAGGCCCCGACCATCGGCCTGCTGACTGCCCACATTGCCAGAAGAACAGGACTCTGAGAGCCAACACCCTTAAGGCCTATCTCCTTGAACAGAAGAAGGTGATGGCTATGCAGCGGACTTTGGAGTGCAGCTCTTCTTCTCCTGCCAAGGACTCCCCACCCAGAGAGAAGGCTTCGGGAGGGAAGCACCGTCACCAGAGGGAGAAAGATGGGCCTGGTCTGAGTCCTGCCTAAAGTCGCCTTCCAGGGCGCCTTCTTCTTTGACCGCCGGCAGGAGGTCCGGTTCTGTCCCTCGTAAGGTAACTGGGACATCTTTGAAGTCGGCTCACTCCTCTTCTCAGGGCAAACACAGGGAGCCGTCTTCCTCTGTGCATTCGCCCACCCATCCTTCTCTGGCCCACCGACCCCATAAAGCTTCCACTGGTCAACTCAGTGAAGGCCATTCGCCTGCCTGGCAGGCCTAAAGATTCCAAACCATAAGCCCAGGGGTCTGCAAACGCAATAGACAACTCAGATAGGTATCAGGAGACCGCCTGCCATCGGATGCCCGCCCCCCTCCTCCGCCGGCCAAGGGACGATCACCTGCTACTGACAAGTGCCCACCGAGCCGGTTGCCCTCCCCGACAACCCGTGCCCTGATGCCTGATCAGAGGCCATTGCCGGATGAGGTTCAGATGCCCACCCCACCTTCAGAGGGTCGGTCGCCCGATGGGCCCCCTCCTAGTCCGGATGCCGGGTCCCCCAGGGACACGAATGTCGAGCAGCAGCCGGATAAAGAGGGATCCCCCGACCAGACACCAGACCCACAGGATCTACAGACACCTGGTCCAGCGAACCAGACGCCTGCCCCAGCTGTCGTCCCCATGTCAGACATTGGCTCACTCTTTTCCACTTGGTGGAATACAGTCAAAGGGGACCTACTATATGGACCCTCTGACCCACCTCCTAGGTAAACTCCCATGGGGCCCCCTTCAACTCCTGTCAAACCAGTTGGAGATGACCAACCACGTCCGGATTCAAAAGGCAAACGTAGGAGAAGGTACTCTTCTGCAGTTCCCTCCTCCGGCGGACGGCCGCCCTCTCCGGACGACAGTGCTGTAAGCCCCTCCTCCTCAGAATCTTCAGATGAGGAAGAATTCATTCTGCCTTCTCCAAGTCCCAGGGACTCACCCAGGTCCGCCCCCCTGGGACAACCCATCATTCCTGGACATTATGCGCCACTTTCAGTCTATTTATGAATGGGACACAGAGGAGCTGGACCCAGAGCAACGGCAACTGGCAAAGTTTCTGGGATCCAGAGCCAAAATCTCTGGTCATTCCGTCTCTGGTGGAACCGTTCCAGGATGTCATCAGGCTTACGAGGCAGAAACCATCGTCCACCTCAGCCATTCCCATGAAGGCGGACAGACTCTATAAACCCCCCAAGGTGGAACCCTTTTTGGGGGAACATCCCAAGACAGATTCACTGGTGCTTATGGCTGCGCATGGTCGTGTTAGCCAACCCAAGCACCTGAGCTCTCAGCTCCCTGATCCGGAGTCCAAGAAATTGGATCATTAGGGCAGGAAAGTCTTTTCTTCAGCTACTGGCTCCATCCGTTTGCTGAATTTTTTTTGCCCATATGGTTTCGTACCAGCAGCCTCTGTGGGAGAAAACAATGGAGTTGGTCAGGACCCTGCCAGACTCTGACAGTAAAAACGATATTCTTGCTTACGTCCAGTCCGGAATAGACGTGGACAAGCATGTCCTCTGTTGCTCATACAATTCGGTGGACATGGCTTCCCATTCGGCTGCAACAGGAATTTGTCTGACGAGGCATTCCTGGCTCAGGGTGTCAGGTTCAAACAACAAGAGGTCCTAATGTATTCTGACATATGCAATAAGACCTTGTTGTTCTGCTGCCCCGGAGAGGAAAGAGTTAAAGCCTACATTCTAAGTAGGCATGCGCTCGGTTTCAAATCACCGTCCCCTGGTACATTCTGTTCAACCATCAGATTCTTTACTCCACCTTACTATGAAGATGCCTCGGAGATTTCTCTTCAGCATCTTGTTGGTTTAGTGGTGTATCGCTGTGGTTACCTTACCGATCAATGTTTTTCACTAGCGTTTAGTTTCTTATTACTGTCCCTGTGGTATAGTATACATTTTGTTGGTTTATTTCAGTGGGGTAAGTCTCGGTACTTTAGCGGTGCCATCCAACCATTGGGGTATTGAGTTCTTTTCTCCTTTACTCGCTAACTTGTTTCTCTGTGAAAGTTGTTTAGCTTTGGTTAATAAAAAAATGAGTTTGTTGTTTTTTTTCTGGACCGCTAATACCGGTCTATTAACTAGAGCTACATTTGGATTCTTATCCGGCCTAACCGCCACTTGGATAAGCTAGAGATGGAGTCACAGAAATCCAAAAAGAAATCCGGACCAACTGGGTTTCAATAATGTGTGGAGTGTGGGGAAACTTTTGCCAAGTCCGATCCCCACACAACTTGTGTTGTATGCCTAGGGTTGGAACAGCTAGAGACAGACAGTGACATTTGTAAGAATTTCCCTCAGTTGACGCTTGACAGGCGCCTTAACCTACTGAACGAGAAATTGGCCGAGAAATCTGCTAACACGGATGGCCGAACCGGTTCAGGTTCAAAAGAACCAGAAGGGGAAGGTGATACTTCTTCTTCAAAATGAACCACGGATACAGCCCTTGAACCGGCTACTGCGAAAAAGAAAAAGAAGGAAAAGTGCACTGAACCGGCTCCTAAGCCGCTAGCGGTTGCGGTTCATACCGCGGAGGAGATTGCTAATGCGGTACGCATTATTCAATCCCTTCAGTCCGGTCCAGCTGAAACGGTGGTATGTACCGGTGCTCCTCAACCAGTTCAAATCTCCCTGGATCCCTCTGAACGTGATTACCCATGGGATCAGGAGGCTGAACAAGATGAGGAGGAGGACTTTTATGGTCCTATTGACCTGGAGGTTTCTCCAGAACATGAGGGGGGCATTTCTCCACCCAAACAGTTGGAGGATGCCCTCACTCATTTCCCTTTTATGAAAAAGGTGGCTGAAACCTTCCAGTTACTGGTTCAAGAATCCTCAGAGGAGGAGGAAGAACCGGATTATGTCGAGATGATGGATGTACCTGTTACTAAAAGGCTGGTGATACCCATCCACAAGTCTCTTAAGAGACAGACACTAAAAATCCTGGTTACCCCTACTTCTGTTCCTCCTATAGATAAGAGGACAGACAGAAAGTGTCCAGTGGCCAAAAATGGCACAGAATTTCTGTCTGGTCACCCCAGCCATGAAGGGGTAGTTCAGGCTGCTGCCTGTGAAAAGGCAAACATCCCATTATCTTCCCACCCTCCTGAGAATGACTCCAGGAGGATTGACTCTATGGCAAAGAAGTCGTACCTGGGCTTCTTCCTTATTGCCAGACAGGCCTCTTACATGGCTTATGTGGCAAGGTATCAAAAGATGTTGTGGGAAGTTGCGTCTTCTCTGGCAGCTAAAATTCCTGCTGGTTTGGCTGCAGATTTGGGAAAAATGGCTAGGAATAGAATTGAAGCTTCTTAGCAGCAATTCCATATGGCAGTGGATGCCAGTGATTTGGCATCCAGGGTATTGGCCACCTCTATATCCCTGAGAAGGTTTTCATGGCTGAGAACCATGAGCCTGTCACAGGACACCCAAACAAAGGCCTTGGATTTTCCTCTGGTCCAGAATTCCCTCTTTGGTGAACAGACTGAGGCCTACATGAGGAAAATGGATGACTATAGGACTTCCTATAGGAGTGCTGCAGCCAAAGAAAAGGCTGCCACACCTCAAAAACAGCAAGGTGGGGGAGGCAGGGGCAGGCCTTACCAGAGGCCTTTTTACTAGGTCCAGGCTTTCTCTGTCTATCAGCAACAGCGTGGATACTTTTGGGGAAGGGGCAGGAGAGGTGCCACTCGTTCCAGCCCAGCTTCCCAACCCAGGACACCAGCTAAACAGACTCCCTGAAGAGTCATGGGTTGCCTCCCCAGTTCCAGTAGGGGGCAGGCTTGCCCACTACCTCCAGAATTGGCAGTCTATAACATCAGACAAATGGGTTCCGGAGGTGGTGGGCAAAGGCCTTGCTTTAAATTTCAAACAGTTTCCCAGATTGAGAGCAAGGCTGTTCAAGCCTGCCTGTCCAGCAGAAATCTTCCTATTGGAAACAGAAGTTACAACCCTTCTCCAGGACAGGGCAGTGGAACATGTCCCTCTGTCCCAAAGGGGGAAAGGATTGTATTCAAGGTACTTCCTGACCTTGAAGAAAAATGGGGATTGGCGACCCATTCTGGATTTAAGGTTCCTGAACAAACACCTAACAAAGCCAAAATTCAAGATGGTCACCCTGGCTATGATACTGCCCACTCTCAGGCAAGAAGACTGGCTTTCATCCATAGACCTCAAGGATGCTTATTTCCACATCCCTATCAGGCAGTCACACAGAAAATAATTAAGGTTCAGACTGCCATCAGATCACTACCAATTCAGGTCCTTCCCCTTTGACCTGACTTCAGCTCCCAGAGTGTTTACAAAATGCCTGGCAGTGGTGGTGGCCCACCTAAGGCATTTAGGAATTTCAGTTTTCCCCTACCTGGATGACTGGCTGTTGGTAGGCCAGTCTCAACAGCAGGTGGTAGAGGCCCTGGCAGTCACTCAAGCCACTCTTCGCTCGCTGGGTTTCTTAATAAATACAAAAAAGTAAGTTCTGAAGCCATTTCAGCTCCTGCAGTTCATAGGAGCGGAACTGGACACAGTTTTGGGAAAAGCAAGACTTCCACCAGACAGGGTGGATAACATTGTGCAGTTAGTGGATTCTTTCAAGCTCCACTCCCCAAAGTCAGCCAGGTACTTTCTGCGGTTGCTGGGACACATGGCAGCTGCAACAGCAGTGGTACCAGGGGCAAGGTTTCAGATGAAACATTCAGTTTCATCTGAAGTCCTTTTGGTCCCAAAGCAGAGATTCATTGTCCAAACTGATTACAGTGACTTCCTTCTTTCTTCAAGCTCTGCAGTGGTGGCAGGAAAGGGACAACCTCAGGGTGGGTGTCCCATTCCTTCAGGAAAATCCCACAGTGGTATTCACCACAGATGCATCCTTCTTGGGGTGGGGTGCACATCTGGGGGAGCATACAGCTCAGAGCACATGGTCTCCTCAGGAGTCTCTTCTGCACATAAATTTGTTGGAACTCAGAGCAGTCTTGCTGGCTCTTCGGTCCTTTTCTTCATGATTCAGGGGAAGGTGTTGCAGGTCAGGACAGACAACACCACAACCATGTTTTACATCAACAAAAAGGGTGGCACACGGTCCACTCTGTTGTGTACAGAAGCTATGAAGATCTGGAATCTGGCCTGCTCCCTGGAGGTAACTCTTGTCAGCAGTTCACCTTCCGGGGAAGGACAATGGTCTGGCAGACTCAGCAGGATCAACCAGAACCACCACGAGTGGTCACTGAATCACCTAGTTCTTGGACATTTTCAAGCTGTAGGGCACTCCAGAGATAGATCTCTTTGCAGCCCCAGACAATCACCGGTTGCCTCAGTATTGCTGCAGACCCTCCAGTCCTGGGCACAGTCCCAGTGAATGCACTTCATCTGGACTGGTCAGGGAAATATCTGTATGCCTTCCCTCCATTTCCCTTGTTGCTCAGAGTACTGACCAAACTCGGGGGCCAGTCAGAACTGATGATCCTAATAGCCCCAGACTGGGCCAGGCAGCCTTGGTACTCGATACTGGTGGCTCTGGCATCGACCAACCCGATTTGCCTCCCCAGGAGGTACGACCTGCTGACCTCCTCTTCCCAGGGGAGGATCATGTACCCCAGCTTGGGGTCCCTCAGGCTGAAGGCCTGGCTGTTACGGAGTTAGAATATGCTGGTTTGCAACTTTCTAACTCGGTTCTGGATGTCCTAAAGGTTTCCAGAAAACCAAACACTAGGAGAACATATTCTTCCAAATGGAAGAGGTTTACCATATGGTGCACTCAGTCAGGTGTGGAGCCACAAGTGGTGGGCCTTCCACTTTTATTGGATTATTTGGCTCATTTACATTCTCTAGGCCTTAAGCCTTCTACTTTGAGGGTGCACTTGGCAGCAGTCTCTGCTTATTTGTCAGCAGGTAAATCTTCCTTTTTAGCCTCTGACCCTATATTTAAACAATTTTTTAAGGGGCTATTTCATTTACACCCTCCCTCACAGGGAGCCTACCCCTTCATGGGATCTAAATATATGCATAGCACAGTTAATGCAACCCCCTTTCGAACCTGTGTTCTCAGCAGAGTTAAAGTCTGTGACATGGAAAACTGTGTTTTTGGTAGCCATCACTTCAACAAGACGTATCAGTGAACTACAGGCCTTGCCTGTGGAACCTAACTATATCTCCTTTCATATTTTATTTATTTATTGAGATCTTGGATAGTACCTTTGAGTACAAGCTCATTAAATGGATTCCGCATCTAGACAAAAAAGCTATAAGCAACGTAAAAGTAAATTACAACACAATTGTGCTTGAATGACAAAGTAGAGCAAGCACAGCATGTACAAGGTCATTGGTTGATCACAGTAGCCAGAGTCTGTTAAGTTACAGTAGGTAGGCATTTTTACAAAGGCTGTGTTAGTAGTCGGAGTCAAGTACACTAAATTAGGTATTGTTACAAGGTTATAGGAAGAGGAGAGGAGAGGAGCGAAGAGAAGAGAGGCAGTACCTTAGGAGGAGAGATGACAGCTGTAAGTACAGGGGAAGGAGTGAGGGAGAAAAAGGAAACAATCAATGGGGTGGAAGCTGGGGCGAAGTATAGGTTATAGGGCAACTGAAGGGGAGGGTGAGTGTGAGCAGAGGAATGGATGTGGGTAGGTGGGAGTGGAAAAGGATGGGTAGGAGGGTGGTGGGGTGGATGGAGTGTGAAGGGAACTGAGAACAGAGGTGAGATAATAAGACGCTGGGGGGCACAAGAATAGAAGGCACTGCAGAAGTACGTTGGCGTAAGGTCAGGGGAAGTCTGGAGAACATGCGTAAGACATTATTGGAAGCAGTTACAGCTGGCATTCTCTATTAGCTGCTGTCTCAGCAGTTTTTTGAAGGGACCACTCAAGCTTAGCAAGCAGATGTCAGGCTGTAGAGAGTTTAGCCACCCAGGGGCACGGAAAGCGAAGAACCTTTGACCCAAGGAGGTGCGACAGTGGGGAATTTTAAATAGGTGGCAGTCTGAGCTTCAAGTGTTGTGAAGGTTAGTATTGGGGGAGAGAAGATTCTCAACCCCTGCGGGAACCAGACCGAGACTAGCTTTTTTTGCTAGTAAGCAAGACTGGTAGAGAAGTCTGTCAAGGAACTGAAGCTAATTAGCCTGGGCATACAAGTCACACGTGTGCGTCATGCGTGTGGCTCTTGTGGTAAGTCGACAGGCTTTGTTTAAAGCAATTTTAATGCGGCGTAGGGCGGTTTCTGTGGCCGAACCATATATTACCAGCCCATAGTCAATTAGGGTCACAAGAGAACTTTGCACTGCTAGTTTGAGGGCCTCAGGAGTGAGGCTATGCTTGTGCCTGTGCAACAGACCCTAATGCATGTATTAACAGCCTTAGTGACTATGTCGATGTGGCAGTCGAAAGTCATTGTGCTGTCCAGCATGATCCCCAGGCATTTGAAATTCTGTACAAGCTCCAGGGGAGAACCCACCTGGTTGGTGATCAGAAGAGGGTGGGCTCTGTTCTGATTTTGAGCAGTGGAGAACAACATAGTTTTAGTCTTTGTGTAGCTCCTCACCAGTTTCTGATCCTTAAACCGTCTTTCCGCCGCTGAAAAGTTAGTCTGGAGTTTGCCTTCGAGAGCGAAGGGGTTAGAGTCGCTGGTGAACAGTACGGCATCGTCTGCATAAAGGAGTAGACGACAGTTACAGGCAAAGGAGAGTTGGTTAAGAAAGAGGCTGAACAAGAGTGGGCCCAAAATAGACCCTTGAGGTACACCTGAGTAGACTTGATGGCTGTCAGATAAGGTATTAGCAATCTTGAGCTGGAGAACCAAGTTACAGTGTCAGGAGAGACCAGTGCTATCGAGCTGGTGATCAGAAGAGCATGGTTGATGGTGTCAAACACTTTCGATAAGTCGATGAAGGCTGCGCCAACTAGGAGACCTCGGTCAGGGGGGTAATTTACATAGCCTGTAAGTTCAAGCAGCGCAGCTGTGGTGCTTTCTAAAGCCATGTTGCTCAGGGCATTGCAACTGGTGCTTTTCAAGGTATTCGCCAAGTTGGTCCGCAGCTATTCTCTCGAGGGCTTTCGAGAGTGGCGGTAAGATAGAGATTGGGCGATAGTTCCCAGTAAGTGTTCAGTCACCACTCTTGAAGACTGGTGTGACTATCGCAGACTTCCACTTTACTGGGAACTAGGAGTACCTGAGAGAAGTGTTGAGTATGTGTGTGTGTCAGTGGGGTCAGAATTTCGTCCAAGGACAGTGCTATGAATTTCAGGTCCAGTGTATTACTGCTGAATCTAGTTTTAACCAGAACCTTTAGGAGGTATTTTCGAGCTTCCCTGGCTGTGATTGTTTTGAAGTAAAAAGGAGGGTAGGAGGGGGTTGAGGAACTATTTATTCGAGCGTCAGAAGAGCTGGGTGGGTTGAAGTCAGGGGGGAGTACTCCACTCAGGTCCGTGAAGGCATTATTGAATGAATTGGCAATTGTTCTAGGATCAAGAGTGGGAGTGCTATCTATGTTAAGCATAGTAGGGACAGATCTGCAGTCTTTACCAGTTAATTCCTTTAAGTTGTTCCAAAACTTTTTGCCATCACGCCAGGTTTTAGTGAGGGCTTCCTTGTAGTATTGATTTTTAGCAGCCCGTATAGCCCGAGTGTAATCATTACGTGCTTTCTTATAGTTTTGCAGGTCTGCTAGCTTGCTAGAAGCACGTGCCCTCAGCCATAGGCAGTCCCTTGAGTTCAGCAAGTCGAGTAGGCCAAGGGAGAACCAGGGGTTGCAGTGGCCCTTGACTTTCCTAGTTTTCCTAGGGGCATGCCGATCACAAATTTCATTGAAGTGGCAAATGAAGTAATCTAGGGCAGTGTCAATATTGTGTGTATTATAGACTGGAGACCAGTCATGGTGACGGAGATCCGCCTTTAATGCTTCTAGGTGTCCCGTATGAGAACCCTGTTGGTAATTATTCTCACTGGGGGCTTGGTGTAATTATTGGACCATTTGAACATAATAGGAGAGTGGTAGCTAAGAGCGTCTGGGAGGATAGTGATCCCCAGTAAGTGACTGGGGCGGTTAGACAGTACCCAGTCAAGTAAGATGCTGGTGCCAGCGGAGTAGTTGACCCTAGTCGGGAGTGGTGACCAGCTGCGAGAGGTGAGTAGCTGTGAGAGCATCATTAAAGACCTTGGCCTCTGGGGAGAGCCAGTTGATATTAAAGTCCCCGAAGAGTATAATTTCATTCCTTAGGCTCACTGAATCTAGGCACTCCATTAGTCCATCAAAGCCAGTAGCCTTATGCTTTGGAGGAATATAGACTGAAGTGACTTTGAGGGTTTTATTATGACAGCCAAGGAGCACTTTTAAGGCAAGTGCTTTTATTTGGTCACCCAAGGTTGGCAGTGGCAGGACTAGTCCCTGGAGATTGTCTCTAAGATAGATAGCACACCCTCCTACGCGCTTTAAGTTTGTTATGATAAAGTGGTTCTCAGAACAAATAGAAGGTTCCTGCTTAAAGTACTCTGAGTTTCACCTTAACCAGTCTATATACCTGCCTGTCTTCGTCACTGAACACTCTAATTCAGGGGAATGTAGGCTGCATAGCCTGGATGTAAAGAGGGCTATTAGCTATTATTTGGATCTGACCAGAGGCCATAGGGGTGACACTAGTCAGTTGTTTCTTACCTATGGGGAAGTGGGAAGGGGTAATCCTGCCACTAAAAGGACCATCGCAAGACGGATAGTGTCTTGCACTCAGTTTTGCTTTCAGAAACTAGGGAAGGATCCCCCCTGTAGGCCTCAGGGTTCACTCTTCTAGGGGCACAGCTGCCACTATAGAAGCTGCGAGAGACATTCCATTGTCAGAAATCTGTAAAGCAGCTACCTGGAAAACTGTGCACACATTTACCAAGCATTACAGCCTGGATGTGCAGGCAAGAAGTGATGCCAGGTTTGGAACAGCAGTATTGCAGAGCCTCTTTCCTAAGTAGGTTCTGTGCCCTCCTCCAAAGGAACTGCTTGGTAGTCTGCATATGTCAGAATACATTAGGACTTCTTGTTTGAAGAAAAAATTACTTACCACAGTAATGTCCTTTCTTCTAAAGGAGTCCTAATGTATTCTGACCTCCCACCCTGCCAGAACCTGGGGTCTCTGCACTCCAGCTCATATACTTTGTTGTGTTTACTTGGAAGTTTGTTTTTCTCCAGTGGGCATCTGTGACTTGAGTCTTTAGCCCATGTCGGGGTGGTAGGTTTTTAGGAAAAGTTTCCATTTAAATGCTATAAGCATTTGCTATTGTTTTTCAAATCTTTTATAAGCTTTCTGAGATTGCTCGTAAGAATCTGACGGTTGAATAGAAAGTACCAGGGGACAGTGATTTGAAACCGAGTGTGTGCCTACTTAGAATGCAGGCTTTAACTCTTTCTGGGGCAGCAGAACAACAAGGTCTTACTGCATATGTCAGAATACACTAGGACTCCTTTAGAAAAAAACAACAGTACTGTGGTAAGTAATTTTTTTCCTTTCATCCAGACCTTCAAGAGTCTATACTGGACTCCCCCTTCCGGGGTCCAGTATTGTTTGGCCAGGAGATGGAGTCTCTTGTGAAGAATCTGCAGGACTCGGGTAAGGCCATCGCCAACGTCCACAGGATGTATAAGTCGGAGCCTCAAGGTCCCTGTCATCATCGTCCCTTTCGGAAAGGTCAGGGACAAGGGGGCAAGCAACCCAAAGGAAAAGGATTATAGAGACGCGACCACCCTGTCCCTCAAGGCCCCAAGCAGCCCAAGGCTCCAAGGGCACTGGGCCCAAACCCCTCCTCTACAGCCTGACTCACTGCAAACCCCTTCTCTTTCTCGGGTTACGAAGAATGAGACGGTAGGAGGGAAATTTTCCCTTTATCTCACAGAATAGTCCAGTATCACCTCGGATCAATGGGTGCTGGAAACCATTCGCAGAGGTAATGCGATAGAGTTTCTCAGCATACCCCTGGACAGTCCACCCCCCCTTCTCATTGTCCACCCACCCATTCCTAGATTATGGTGAACAAGATTCAGTCCTTCCTCCAGAAGAAGACCATTCAGCCAGTTCTCCAGGCCCAGTGGGGCGCGGGCTTCTACTCCCATTTCTTCCTGGTTCCGAAGAAAAGGGGAGACCTTCATCCTATTCTGGATCTCAGCCAGCTCAATCTGTCTATCAAGAACCAGAGATTCCAGATGGTGACATTGGCAAGCCTGCTACCCCACCTCCACACCTCCATCAAGGAGACTGGTTGGGCTCCCTCGATATGCAGGACGCCTACATGCATATCAAAGTCCTGCTTTCCCACAGGAAGTTTCTACGCTCCCGGTTTCAGAACCAGCATTACCAGTTCAGGGTTCTGCCCTTTGGTCTCTCTTCGGCACCCAGGGTTTTCACTAAGTGCCTGCTGGTAGTGGCAGCGGCCCTGAGGAGGAAAGGCCACTTCATTTATCCTTACCTGGACGACTGGCTTATTTCTGCTCAGTCAGCAAGCCAGTTGAACGTGGCCCTAGAGGAAACGAAAGCTCTTTTTGTCTCCCTGGGCATTACTGTAAATTGGCCGAAGTGGCTCTCCCAGAGATTGCAGTACATAGGGGCCGTTCTGGACACTATCCAGGGCAAAGCCTTTTTGCCATCAGACAGAGCAGGCCCTCTGATGGATCTGGTTTGCAGGGTCCAAGCAGCAATCTCTCTCCCAGCGAGGCTGGTTCTTCAGCTTCTGGGCCACATGGCTGCGGCCATTGCTACAGTCCCTCTCTCCAAGCTAAACATGAGGGTTCTGCAGTGGCACCTCAAGGTCCAGTGGGACCAGGCAGTGGATGACTTGGATTGCCCAATTTGAGCCTCAGCGACGATCCGTCATTTTCTCGAGTGGTGGCTTTGCCTTCCACATCTAGAGAGAGGGGTCCCTCTTCAGAGACCGTGCCTGTCACAAACCTTGGTGGCGGATGCCTCAAAGCTAGGTTGGGGAGCTCATCTAGGGGACCACAGGACCAGGGGGGCTTGGTCCCCCACAGAGCAGTCTTTTCACATCTACATTCTAGAAATGAGAGCCGTTCTGTATGCCCTGAAGGCATTTCAAGACCCAGTTTCTCAGGGTCCTCTTTTGGTGCAGTCAGACAACACTCTGGTTGTCTTCTACATCAACAAGCAACGAGGCACTTAATCATACCCCCTTTGCAGGGATGCCGTGAGAGTTTGGGACTGGGCAGTGGAACACTTTCTGGATCTCACAGCTGTACACGTGCCCGGAAGCCAGAACGTTTTCACCGACAGTCTAAGCCGCTCTTGTTCTCTGAGTAATGAATGGGAATTGCTCCAAGAAATCGCAGACGACCTCTTTGGTTGTTGGGACCAACCAGAGTTGGACCTATTTGCGACCCCGTGCAACACCAAACTGCCAAATTTTTGCTCACTAGATCCAGGGCCTGGTGTTTTCTGGCGAGACGCATTATCCCTCTCCTGGACAGGGAGGTTTCTGTATGCCTTCCCTCTCATTCAGAGAGTTCTGCTCAAACTGCAGACAGAGGAGGCCAGCATGATTCTGGTGGCCCCTCTTTGGCCTCAACAAATTTGCAGCAACTGGCCACAGAACTTCCCGTGCAGTTGCCACTCTCCACTCACTTGCTCTCTCAGGAACAGGGGACACTAGTCCATCCTGCTGTGCAGTCTCTCCACTTGCATTGCTTGGCTCCTGCAGTCTTAGCAGAGGAGAGATTAGGAGTGTCAAGCAGGGTGGCAGATGTTTTGGTGGCAATGAGGAAATCCTCCACTAGGGCAACTTATGCCACGAAGTGGAAGCATTTCTGCCTTTGGGCAACAGCTCATGCCCTAGATCCCCTGGATTGTCCATTCAAGCATGTGCTGGACTACTTTCTCCACCTCTTGGACCTGGGCTTAAGCTATTCGTCTATCAAGGTGCACCTATGTGCTTTATCAGCATATCATGCACCATATGGGGAGAAGACTCTGGCACAGCTCAATGTGTGCAAGACCTTTCTGAGAGGTGTTCTTCATATTGGACCCCCCCAGGAGGGATCTTGTCCCTCCCTGGGATTTACTTTTTGTTCTCGAGAAGCTCACCCTGCTTCCCTTCGAACCAGCCGCAACTTGCGATCTTCGCTTTCTATTGTGGAAACCGTTATTTTGCGATGCTATTACTTCTGCTCAAAGGGTTTCCGAGCTTCAGGCCCTTATGTGCAAGGAGCCTTATCTTGTTTTTCATAGGGACAGGGTGGCCCTGCATATGAATCCCAAATTCTTGCCAAAGGTGGTGTCCGAATTAATGCTGAACTAGGACATCCAGCTTCCAGTTTATTTTCCAGAGTTTTCAAATTGAGGCGAAGCCTTGTTGCATACTCTGGATGTTCAGAGTTCTTCGTTATTACCTCCATAGGACCAGTTCCATAAGGAAGACAAACCAGTTGTTCATCTCCTTTGGGCATAGGAAGACAAGGGCTCCTGTCACCAAGCAGACACCAACCCATTGGGTTAGTGCACTGTATTTCTTTCTGTTATCAGCATCATGTTAAACACTTGCCGGGCTCGGTCATGGGCCACTCCACCAGGACTGTCGTTACCTCCTTTGCCTCTCTGAGGAATGTTTCCTTGACAGATCTCTGCGCTGCCGCAACTTGGAGCTTAGTCCGCACCTTCATTAGGCATTACAGCCTAGACATTGCTTCTTGGAGGAGAGCAGGATTTGGACTAGCTGTCCTTCAGGGCCTACTCTCTTGAAGCTGTTCAGCTGTTCTTTCTTCTCCTCCCATCAGACCTGGTCCTATTTTTGGGTACTGCTTGGGACTCCGTCTTAATGGTAATACCTGCTGCAAGGGCTCCACCTCGAAGTTGGTTAGTACAGTTACGTAAGAACTTACTGTAACAGTAGATCTTCGAGAGAAGCTCTTGCAGCAGGTGGCTTTCCCACCCACCATCCCCCAGGAACTACTGTTGTTACCCTTCTTTAAGGTAGGGGAGATCCTGCTCGGTTCTCCATTTACTTTAGCTGGGTCTCTGGTGGGAGAACTGAGATGGCGCAGGGGGACCGCCCCCTTTATACCACGTCTGATGTCGGGCGGAGCCGACGTCAGAGGTGGCCCCCCCCCCCCCATCTCAGACTGCTAGCTACAAGATTTTTCCGTGGGGTCCTGACGCCTGGCGGCATTAGTCCTAATGGTAATACCTGCTGCAAGAGCTCCTCTCGAAGATCTACTGTTACGGTAAATTCTTACATAACTGTACTATCCCTCATAAGGACAGCCACAGACTCTGTCTCTTCTGCTTAAGCCCAACCCATGACATTGAGATCTGCCCATATTGCAAGCCCTTCAACCAGGCCACACGCAGGCAGCAGGCCCTAGAAGCCCATCTTTTAAAATCCAGGATGGTCTCTTTAGAGCAAGAAATGCAGAAGCTGAGGGACTCCACTTCTTCCCCTTCTTTGGAGGTTAAGAAGAAAAAGAAAGCAAAAGAGAAACACCGGGAGCGTCTGGAGGACCGAGAGCGGCCCTCTACTAGCAAGGTTGTGGAACTTAAGCCTATGGACAAGACCGCACCTCTGCTGCCTCCCCTGGTGACTGTCCAGGCCTCGTCGTGCAGTTCCTCCTGTTCCTTTCTCTTTTAAGCCCATGAAGATGGGCTTCAAGACCGAATCCTCGACCGGTAAGTCACCTGCCAGGACTTCTGGTGGACTCCTGGTCAATACCGGTAAGTCGGACTCTGGTCCTTCCAGAGCGTGCCCAGTTGTCGATAAGTTGGGTTCCTGCCTGAAAGGAACCTGCCCAACATCTGCCGATAACCCGGTTGGGGGCTCCTCCCCTGTTTGCCCAGCTCTTCCTCCTTTGATCGATAAGTCAGGCGCTAGCGGCTCTGGCCCCCCGCCCGGTCGAAGCTCACTCATTGAGGGCTGATGCCGACACACCCGACGTCCGGCTGAGCACACTGACCTCCCAAGGCTAGCCCTTCCATCAGGTTTCCCCTGTCAGGGAGCCTTCCCCTCCATCTTTACTGGTGGAACCTCCTGAGCCCAACCCTTTACACGGGATGAAGGGGGGGAAGTGGTTCTTTCCTCACCTACTCCAGTGCTGGGAACCCTCCAGACCCCTGTGGATAATCCTCCAGGGGCTCTCACGTCAGAGTCAGTATTTCCACTGTTTCCTAGGGACCTTCCTACCCTGTCGGGCCCTTTCTCATCCCCGCTAGGGATCCCTACATTGGGCTCCAATCCTTTGACGTCAGGTTCATTGGCCCAGCTTCTGTCGGAGCCTCTGTCAGACCCCCAAGTCTGACGCCATCCTTTCCGACACTTGAGAACCAGACGGCAGGCTTCCCTGCAATGTCTCCGTTGCCAGCTATCCTGACGCTGGGACTCCCGATGCCGGATAACCTCCCAAGTCCCTCTATTCCACCTCCTTCGAGGCCCTCATGGACCCCCTTGGGCTATCGGGTATTCATCATGGGCTACCCTCATCTGGGCCTGCCTACGTCAGGCTACCTGGCATCAGGCCCGACGTTGACTCCTTTTTCCCCATGGTTTTTACCATGGATATCAGACGCCGAGCTATGGGGCCCCTTTCCAGGCTCCAAGTTACCCTCCCCATCATTACCCAGGGGCGGGTTACCAGTACTACCAACTTCCACCTCGGCCTCCACCTCAGTCGGACTTCCAGGCCATGTTCCAGACCAGGTGGCAGGAGGACAGAGCAGAGTTGGTGGTGGATTTAGACAAGACTGCTGGCTCCGGTGGTGACCCCCACCCCACACTTTTTGTCACCTGTGGGTTCTCACAGGTCAGACTGTTCCACTGCACACATTTCTGGGGACGAAACTCCAGAGGTTCCTCTAACTGAGACAGTGGCTTCTGAGAAGGGAGATTTTTCTGACTCTGAGGCTGATTCCTCTGACTCGTCCTCTGAAAATCTTTCGGAAATCACTTCTAAGGGTAAGGAGTCTCCTAAGTCTCCCCCCCAAAGACCCTTCCTCACAGAACTCCTTTGCATTCTCCAGCAAGCCAATGGTTGAAATGCAGAAGAACAGGACCCAAAACACAAGCACCTTGCAGAACATTTGGACCTAGCTGAGTCATCACCCATACTGATCATCCCCCCGGCCCCGTGGACAGAGCCATACGAGGATCTCACCTCCACTATCTGGCAGATGCCTCACTCCATCCTGGCCGTCCCCAAGAAAGCAGACTAGCTTACCATTCCCAGAGAGTGCTCCTTATCTATGCTCCCACCTGAAGGCAGACTTCATCGTGATCGCTGCGGCTCACGACCAGACTGCAAAACCTAAACATATGAGCACCTCCCCTCCTGACAAGGAGTTGAGGCAGTTGGATCAATTTAGCCGTAAGATCTGCTCCTTTTCTACATGTGTCTTACGTTCCTTAAATTATGTGGCACAAATGATTTCATACCAAAAAACTACCATGGCGCAACTCAAGGTCAGGCTAGAAAAGGTGGAGGACTCGGACCTTAAGTCTGAGCTCACTAAGGCCCTGAGGCTGTGTAAAATTTCTTGTAGGCATGCATTAAGGGCTACCTACGACTTTGTAGGTTCCGTGGCTCATTCTTCAGCCACAGCAGTCTGCCTCGGGCGCCATGCCTGGCTCCACATTTCTGGACTCTCTCAAGATGTTAAGGCAGCCATACAAGATGCCCCCTTCCAAGGATCCGTCCTCTTCATGGGCGATACCAAAGATATCATCACGGTCCTCCAGGATAGTGGGCAGGCCCTGAGATCAGTAAAGTCCATGTACAAGGTGGGCTTTAAGCCTAAGCAGCCCTTTTAGCGCCAGCAAAAGCACCAAAGCAAGCAGCCATTTAACAGATGTCAAAATAAGAGGAGAGCATGGGGACCTGCCGTTACATCTCCCCCAAAAAACAATGAGCTGCAGGCGGTACCTTCCCCGCCTATCCCTCCACCTCCTGACTCCTTCAGGCCCCCTCCTCCTCCACCTCCAAACAGTGTGGAGCCAGTGGGGGGAAGATTTGCCCTCCACCTAACTGAGTGGCAGGGCATCATGTCGGATTCCTTGGTCTTTCAGGTCATAGCAAGAGGGCACACCATTGAGTTGCTGGAAAAACCTCCAGACTCTCCTCCAAGACTATCTCATTATCCCTCAGACCACATAACTTTGATAAGGGAAGAGATCCAGGCTCTACTCCAAAAATCCATGATAGAGCCAGTTCTCTGGGCACAGAGGGGAAAAGGATATTACTCCCATTTCTTCCTCATCCCCAAAAAGACGGGCAACCTCAGACCCATCTTAGACCTCAGCCATCTGAACCTTTATGTAGAATACAAAAGGTTCCAAATGCTGATGCTTCAGGGACTCCTGCCCATGCTTCAGACAGACCATTGGCTCTGTGCAGTGGATATGCAGGACATGTACCTGCACATACCAGTTTTCCCGGGCCATTGCCACTTCCTGCGATTTTCCTTCCAAGGGAGCACTTACAGTTCAAAGCCCTCCCCTTTGGCCTTTTTTCTGCACCAAGACTCTTTACCAAGTGCCTAGCAGTGGTGGCAGCGGCAATTAGTTGCCAGAGAATTTATGTGTTCCCATACTTGGACTTGGCTTGGCTCATAGCAGCTCCATCCAGGAGAAACCTGGAGGATTCCCTATCCTCTACCCTGGACCTCTTTGCACAACTGTGTATTACCATTAATTACCCCAAGTCGCTTCTGGTCCCATCTCAATGCCTCCAGTTTATTAGGGTGATTCTGGACACGGTCCAGGGCAAGGCCTTCCTCCCAGAGGACAGAGTGGATACTTTGCAGGAGCATGCCAAACTGGTAGCCTCCTCCAGTCAGGGCGTTTTTACGCCTCCTCGGCTTGATGGCCATGGTCATTTCAACCGTACCTCTGGCCAGGCTGCACTTGAGTCACCCAATGGACCTTACTAGTCCAATGGGATCAGGGTACCAACGACCTGGATCATCCTAGTCTGGTGTCTAGTGCGCTCAAAAAGGACCTCTTGTGGCAGGAACCCTCCGAACTTGTCTCGAGGGATACTGTTCAGACCATCCCCGCCCTCTTGGACCCTCGCCACAGACGCATCTGGTCTGGATTGGGGAGCTCATCTGGGAGACCACCAAACCCAGGGAAAATGGTCCCAGTTGTAATCCTCGCTCCACATAATCATTCTGGAGATGAGGGCGGTACTGTACGCCCTTCAGGCCTTCCAGCACCTCCTGACAGCGGGAACACTGTTGATACAGACCGAGGGCATGTCGGTGGTCTGGTACATCAACAAGCAAGGAGACACCCGATCTTATCCCCTGTGCAAGGAAGCAATGTGGGTCTGGTACTGGGCAGTCCAGCACAACCTACATCTCATGGCCGTGCATGTTCCAGGAATGCACAACATCCTGGTGGACAGCCTCAGCCATTCCTTGGCTCTAGCTCACGAATGGGGACTACACCAGGAAGTGGCAGAAAATCTGTTTCGCCACTGGGGGCATCCAGAGTTGGATCTGTTCACCTCCCCATTCAACGCAAAGCTTCCCAAGCTCTGCTCACTCATTCAAGGGCCTGGTGTTATCTGGCTAGACGCGTTATGTCTCTGTTGGACAGGGAGATACTTGTATGTCTTCTCTCCCTTTCCCATTCTGCAGAAGGTTCTGCTGAAACTTCAAGCAGAGGGGGCACAACTGTTGCTGTTCGCCGCCCTCTGGCCCAGACAAATTTGGTTCCCACTCCTACAGCATTTGGCTGTGGAACCCACAGTACCTCTGCCTCTTTGGTGTAATCTGTTGATGCAGGATCAGGGCAGACTGGTGCATCTGGGCCTCAGGTCCCTACACCTCCATGCGTGGTTCCTTCAGACATAATCGTTAACCGTTTTGGCATCTCTGACAGGGTTGCCCAAGTTCTGGTGGTGGCTAGAAAGCCTTCCACTAGAGCTACTTACTCTATGAAATGGAAACGGTTTTCCATTTTGGTGGCCTCAAAAGAGAGGGACCCTTTTTCTTGCCCGGTGCCCCAGGTGATGGAGTACCTCTTACAACTGTCTGACTCAGGACTCAGCTACTCTTTGCTAAAAGTCCACCTTTCCGTTATCTCTGCCTACCACTCCTTGGTAGACGGGAAGACGATTTCTCAGTTGGACGTATCCAAAACATTTCTGAGAGGGATCCTCCATCTGAAACCACCGATACGTAACCCCACCCTGCCTTGGGATTTGAATTTTATGTTGGAAAAGCTTAGTTTACCTCCCTTTGAACCAGCGATAAGCTGTGAGATGCGCACTCTCTCTCTCGGAAGGCGCTCTTTTTTAGTTGTCATTACTTCTGCTCGAAGGATCTCCGAGCTCCAGGCCCTGATGTTTAAGGAGCCTTATCTGATTTTCCACAGAGACCAGGTGGCTCTGCGTAGAAATCCTAAGTTTCTTCCTAAGGTGGTTTCTGCGTTCACTTTGAACCAAACTGTCGGAACTCCCCGTTTATTATCTGGCTTACTCTAACAGGGGTGAGGCGCTCCTGCACACTCTAGATGTGCACAGGATATTGCGCTATTACATCAACAGGACCAAGGATGTCTGTAAAGATGATCAACTTTTTGTTTCCTTTGCCCCCAAGACTATGGGGTCGGCAGTCTCTAAGCAGTGCTTGTCCAAATGGTTGGCCAACTGCATCCATTTCTGTTACCAGAAGTAGGACATGCCTCTTCCGGGAGAGGTCAAAGGTCATTCCACCAGTGGCGTGGCTGCCTCTGCTACTTTTTTCAGGAATGTGTCCGCAGTGGAGATTTGTGCGGCGGTCACTTGAAGTTCAGTCCATACCTTCACTAAACATTACAGTCTGGACATTGCCTTAAGGCATAGGGTGGGTTTTGGCCTAGCCGTCCTGTAGGGTCTTCTGTCATAGACCTGCTCTGGTCTTTCTGCAGACCTTCCTTCCTCCATAGAAACATAGAAGTTGACGGCAGATAAGGACCACAAGGCCCATCCAGTCTGCCCATTTGTTTTTCTGCCTTATAAATGTGCCATCGGCCTTTGCTCTGTCAGTGGCCTATCTATTCATAGTAATTTGTATTGCTCCCTTATGCCTATCCCATGCCTGTTTGAAGCCCTGCACTGTATTCATAGCCACCACTTCTTGTGGTAAGCCATTCCATGCATCCACCACCCTTTCTGTGAAAAAGAATTTCCTCACATTCCCCCTTAATCGGCCCCCCTCTGATCTCATGCTGTGTCCTCTTGTCCTGCTATTTTTCTTATATTTAAACATGTTAGACTCTTTCACCTTGTTAGTGCCCTTAAGGTGTTTGAATGCCTCGATCATATCACCTCTCCCTCCTTTGCTCAAGGGTATACATATTTAGCTCTGTTAATCTGTCCTCATATGTCTTCTGATGCAGTCCCTGCACCATTTTGGTTGCCCTTCTCTGGACTGCCTCAATTTGGTTAATGTCCTTGTGAAGGTGTGGCCTCAATACTGCACGTAGTACTCAGATGGGGCTCTAACCAGTGTCTTGTAAAGAGGATTATTACCTCTTACGACTTGTGATACCCCTACTAATACACCCTAACACCCCCTAGCCTTACCTACTGCTTTAGAGGTCTGCTTGGATGATTTCAGGTCATCAGTGATGATGATGCCCAAGTCTCTTTCTTCCTTTGTGACTGCTAGCAACTCCCTCCCAGCCTATAGGTGGCTTCAGGGTTTCTCTTCCTATGTGCATGATTTTGCACTTCTTGCATTAAATACCAGTTGCCACTTTTCTGACCATTTTGCTAGTTTATCCAGATCTCTTCTCATTCTGCCCACCCCATCTGGATCATCTACTCTGTTGCAGATCTTGGTGTCATCTGCAAACAGACAAGCCTTACCTCTAGTCCATCTGCAAGGTCACTAATGAAGATGTTGAAGAGGACTGGCCCAGGACTGATCCCTGAGGTACCCCACTTGTGACTTGCATCTCTTCTGACTGTATACCGTTTACCACCACTCTCTGTTTTCTGCCCGTCAACCAGTTTGCCACCCAGTTGACCAACTTCTGACCCACCCCGAGCCTCCCAGCTTATTTATCAATCTTCTATGTGGAACAGTGTCAAAAGCTTTGCTGAAGTGTAGGCGACATCAACTGCTTCCCTTGGTCCACCACTCTGGTTACCCAGTCAAAGAAATCTATGAGATTAGTTTGACAGGATCTTCCTTTTGTAAACCCATGCTGTCTTGGATCCTGTGTCCCTATGGATTCCAGGTGTCGCACTATTCTTTCCTTAAGGAGTGCCTCCATAATCTTGCCCACTACTGAGGTAAGACTGACTGGTCTGTAGTTTCCGCCTCCTCCTGCTACCACTCTTGTGGAGCGGGATCACATGAAACCCTTCTCCAGTCTTCTGGGACCTCTCCTGTGCTCAGAGACTCACTAAACAGTTCTGCTAATGGCTCTGCTAGTTCCACCTTTAGCTCCTTAGTACCTTGGGATGTATGCCATCAGGTCCCATTGCCTTATCCACCCTGAGCTTAGCAAGCTCTTGTAGGACCCTTTCTTTTGTGAAAGGAGTAGTGCTCACCTCCTTCCCCTGTGTCCATGATGCTGAGCTGTGGGCCCTGCCCTACCTTCTCTCGTAAATACTGAGCAAAAGTATCTATTTAGGATAGATGCCTTTACAGGGTCTTCCTCCTCACATGCTCCCTTTCTCCATTAAGCTTAGCACACCCTCTGGACTTTCTCCTTTCACTAATGTATCTATAGAAAGTCTTGTCACCTTCTTTTACTGTTCGTGCTAGTGTTTCCTCAGTTTGGGACTTTGCCTGCCTTACTGCCTTCCCTGCTTCCCTTAGGGCAGTTTGGTATGCCTCCTATCTTCATCCGCTGTGTTCCTTATATTTCCTGAAGGCCAGCCTTTTGGCTCTGACCTTTCTGCTACTGTATTTGAGAACCAAAGTGGTTTCCTTCTTCTTTGCACTTCCTTTTCTGTCTAACACAATGGGATGTTGCTTCAAGTATTGCATCCTTAATGCTTGCCCACTTTGCCTGTACCCCCTCACCTGTGTTTCTTTTTGCCAGGGCTAGCTTAACTCTGTTGGCCATCTTATCAAAGTCAGCTCCTCTGAAGTCCCATATTTTTGCCTTGGAATGGGATGATTTAGATGTAGTAGCCAACTTGAACCATACCATGTGATGGTCACTGGCCCCCAGGTGACCTTCTACGTGAGATCTGTGATCCTTCCTTGTTAGTCAGTACTAGATCTAGGATAGCCCTGTCTCTTGTGGGTTGCTGTACCAGTTGTTTGAGGCCCTCCTGCAGGGATCCACTATGTGTCTAGTTCTGGCAGATGTTCCTGCTGGTATTGACCAATCTGTATCCGCATGTTGAAGTCTCCCATTATCAGAACCTCCCCTTTAGCTGCTGTCATGTTTTGTATATTTTCTAACAGTAATGTGTCTATGTCCTCCCCCTGGTCTGGGGGCCTGTAGACAACCCCAGTTCTTATGGCTGTCCCATTTCCTGTTTCCAGGGTGACCCACAGTTGTTCTGGCTCCTTATGTGTATTCTGAATTTCTGTAGCTTTGATATTTTCATTGACATACAGGGCCACTCCTCCCGCCCTTTTTGCACCTCGGTCTGTTCTGAACAATACACAGCCAGGTACTGAAGTCTCCCAAGTGTGGTTACTGGTAAACCACGTCTCACTAATTGCTGCTATGTCCAGTTTAGCCTCTGACATTATTGCCTGCAGGTCTGGGATCTTATTTCCCAGGCTGTGAGCATTTGTGTACATGATTTTCCATTGGCCAGATTTTGGTGCGTTAGTTGTTGGGTGTGGTTTGGCCTTACCCCTGTGTGTCGTATGGGGAGACGAACCTTTTTTCTTACCTGGTGATGCAAATGAACTGCAAACATGCTGAATCCCTGTTTGACCACTAGCTGAGGGGGGAAGGGTGTTCTTCCCATTCGACGTATGGGGTGCTGCACCCCTCTCCCCATTTGCTAGTTTAAATATTCTGCAAAGATGTCAAACTTCTGCCCCAATGCACTGACTCCTCTTTAGTCAGATGCAGTCCATCAAATTTAAAGAACTTTCGCTCCCAGAACTGTTTCCAGTTCCCTACAAATCTGTGTCCTTTTCCTGGCACCAGCCCTTGAGCCACGTGTTTAGCTCCCCTATCGCCTCTCTTCTCTGACCTTCCTCCATCTGCTCCCTCTCCCAGACTGGCAGGATCTCGAGAAGGAGATGCCGGACAAATAGATGATAGTTTGTCACCCAGCCTGGTCAGGTGTTCCTTGGTCTCCACACTGACCGGCTGGCGAGATCATTAGTCCCTATGTGTACTAGGACATCAATGTTTTCTCCTGCTTTGTAAACAATTTTAGTAATGCAGTCAGTGTCTCCATGCTGATGTACCTGGGAGACATCTGACCATTACCCTGGCTGGCTGATGGGTATCAACTCCTCGAATCATGGAGTCTCCTATGATCAGAAGTTTTTGGATTTCTTTGCTTTCTTTGTTTTGGTTCCTGATTTGGGTGAGTTTTGTTGTGCTAGCTCCTGTGTTGCAGTGTCTTCTGCCTCTTTGTTTGATTTCAGAGATAGAGGCAGATACCTGTTTGTAGTGTTTATATGGTTTTGGAGGTAATATGTTGGAGCAGAGAGGATGGAACTTGATTGTTCTCCTAATCACCTGCCAACCTCCTGGACCAACTACCCTCTCATGGTTTAGGTTTTTCTGTTGGATGCTGGGGAAATGGCGGGTGATTCTTATAATGTATTTCCTCTTGAATATGAAATTTGAGGCATGCAATCTCTGCCCATGCTGCCTGGAGCTGAGCCCTAAGATCTCCAAGGCCAGCATGTGGACAGTGTCCTAAATCCTGTAAGACTGTCCTTCTGAAAATTGTTCCACAGTACCTGCAGTTAATGATATCCATTCCAGATAAGTTGCTGGGTTTATAACCTAGTCAGAGTAATTAGAAGGAAAAAGGAAAAAAAATGCAAGTAATGGTTTGGTTGTGTTTTGTTTAACTTGTTATAACAAGTTAAATTACTAGTGCCCCTGTAAATGAGCTCACCTTGTGGATGCCCCACTGATCCGCCCCTTCCTGTTTTGACACAAAAAATGTCACAACTGTGGTACCCTATAAAAGGAGTGTAGTGTGGGGTGGTTGGGGATGGGGATGGGTGGTTGGGCCCTTCCCCTGCCGAAAAAGAACCACGGACTAAAGAACAAGGAGGTATGAGCAGAAACAATCAGTCAACAACAAATGCAGTAACCCTGAAAGCTTATCCTAATGTTAGATAAAACTGTAAAACCAGTAAAGCACCACCTGTAATAATTTCAGAGAAGATATACGCTGTAAGAAACACTTTTTTACAGAGAAAAATAAAATAATGAAATGTTAGCAACAAACAGTAGCAATCCCTGTGAGTAAAAAATTAAAACAACACCACACAATAAATCTGCTTAGCCAAAATAAGTCTTAATCATTTTCCCTTGCTCTGGTAAGTTTCTCTACTCTGCCTTTCAAGCAGTCTTAGAAGGAAAGAGCTCAAGTGAAGCTAGGTGCCTTGGCCAGCAAACCAAGTCTTCTACCTCCAAGATCTCAACTAACCTGACTTTTTAACCCTTCTTTCTGTTGGAAATTACTGACAGTTTGCCAGCTCCACCCCCCACATACACACCTAATCCTTTGGAAGAGCTGTGGGAGGAAAGCAATTAGCTCCTTCAATGTGAGAAGGAGACTGAAACACCTCTGAGACAACAAACCTTTTCAACAAACCAAAAAAAAAACAAGAATAAAATAAAACACAGTGCCAAACAGTAATTTTGCTTAGCCCAATGATAAAAAAAGTCACAAAAATGTAAGTTCCACCTGTAATACAGTAATTTCAGAGAAGATATACCCTGTAAGAAACACTTTGCTACAGAGAAAAATAAAGCAGTAACAGAAGATATACCTTGCAAAAGACAATTTGAATCAGAAGATTACAGCAGTAATCTGTTAGCACATACCTGTAGGCACACCTTGTAATAATGCAGAAGAAGGTATACCAGCAACAACAATTTGAATCAGAGAAAAATAAAGCAATGAAATGTTAGCAACAAACAGTAGCAATCCCTGTGAGTGAAAAATAAAAACAACACCACACAGTAAATCTGCTTAGCCAAAATAAGTCTTAATCCTTTTCCCTTGCTCTGGTAAGTTTCTCTACTCTGCTTCCCATGCTTTAGTTTTGTCCTGATAAGTTTACAGCTTGAGACTCAGTCCTACATGTTATGATCTACTGCAGGAACCCTCTCGAAGTAAGATAGTACAGTTACGTAAGAACTTACCATAACGGTAGATCTTCAAGAGAAGTTCATGCAGTAGGTCTTCTTTTCCCTCCCTCCCTCCTCCCAGTCTTCTGTTTGCTCTTGCAGGCCTCTTTGGATTGGGTTCCAGGGATGATATCCTTTTCTCCTGTCGCAGCCCATTGGGTCTGCGCCGGGAGAACTGGAAGCGGGCATGGGGACCGCCCACTTATAGAGTGACGCTGACATCTGTCACATGACTGGTGGATAGTCCCCCGGCAGACATTGCTAGCAAAAGTTTGCTGTGTGGTCCTGACGCCAGAGGGCGCAGTCCTGCACATTATGACCTACTGCAGGAACCTCTCTTGAAGATCTACTGTTACAGTAAGTTCTTACGTAACTGTGCTGTCTCTTTGTAGTGCGATCTTTTTTGCTGAAAACAGAATGTACCTCGTTGGCCGAGGCATCATGCGTACCACGCACTTTCATTGAATAAATTGATGAGCTGTTTTTTTTTTTTTTTTAAATGCCTTACATCCCAAAGCAGAGTGCTCCCATAGGAAGAGATGGGCAGAACAAGGTACCGCCTTCGCTGTCTGAAAGCGCGTGTCTCCTGCTTAAGAATGAGGGAAAAAATATAATAAGGTTGTCTGCCCTAAGGGAACCCTGCAAAATGCTCCCGACAGAGCCGAGACGCGCCTGTGCTGCGCACTGCATTTTGTGGTGCAGTGGTGTCCCGAATTGAGGGAGCTGCATAGTCGCCACATTTTGCGGCATGGAAAAGCTCTCCGTTCAAGAAAATATGACCAGAGCATGATGTGCTTTATAGTGGATTCCTGACTGGAGCAGAATGAAGCTCTGAAAAAGTGCACACCTCGCACTTTGTGAAGCAGGAGCCAAAGCCGAGCGGGCACAATGAGGTGTCTATTGCAAATGCTCCCGTAGTGCCTGCTTCTGTACAGCCGTCTGCTGTGTAAAATGGAAAAGGAGAGAGTGGAATGTTTGAACAACGGCTGAAGAAAAAAATAATGGTTTGAATGGGTCAAAATAAAATGTTTTCCAGCAGCTGAGAATTGCAGCCGTCGGACCGTAGTATGAGTTGCTGGGAGTTGTTACTTTATACATAAATGCCCTGTGCCCATATAGAAATTTACACACAAAGAATTAAAGGCAAATAAGGTGAATGTAAAAAAATTGATGAAACAAATGATAAAAGTGTAACTTTCTGTCAGAGGTTTACTGAGTTGGCAGGAGAAAGGAGAAGAGTGCACCCTCATTTTCTTGTTCCCTTTGCCAACCCAAAGAAACCTCAGTTCTGTTAAAGAAATAACATGGTGTAGGAAATTTAAGAAAGAATATAGATATGAAGCTATACCTGCAGAGTGTAAATAAATCCCTGACTTGCTATAGGGCTGACAGCCCACCAAATGAAAGTATTTATGGTGATTCTAGGAGGTGATGTCAGTCCATGAAGGGAGGGGCTTAACCCCATTATGAGCTGGGGTACTATAATTAGGAGGTTAGAAGGCTTTAAAGCAAGGTACTCCTGTTGTATGTGAAATGTACAGTACATGTACAGCAAGTTAGTCCACAGAACAGTGCAAGATGTGTGAGAAACCTCAGTGGAGTGTGAGATAGTTCTGTGGGGATTTAGAATAATTATAGATCACCCGACTGTGATATCACCTCTAAAAGAATTTAAAGCCCACCACTAGGGGCAAGAAGAAAGATGGGTGGTTCAGTAGCTTGCTGACCACGGAATGAGAAGGTGTGCTTGATTACATACTGGTCTAAGTACTGCTGAGAAAAAGAAGAGAAGCTCAGGAACTGGCTGAAGGAAGCTATTGCCTGTTTGGTGTGATGGACTAACACTTTTATTTTCCCTTCTGTAAATACTTTATTTGCTTTCTTATTTATCGGAGTTACAAAAATAAGATGATAAACGCACTTGTATGTTTTTTATGCACCTAACTTGTGGTCTGCCTGAGTTTTATGTTATCCTAATCCCACACCGTTACACTGGGCCGGCCTGATCACGACGCCTCGGATTGTGAGCTCTGCCAACAGTTCAACCAAACCATCCTTAGGCGATGCAGAAAAACTCTGAAAGCCTTCATGGAACAGGAGGTAGCCAGCTCCGAGCCAGTGTCCTCCAGGGTGCCGGCCACCCAGTTACCCTCCAGGTCCAAGAGCTGCAAGGCCTCCCAGGTCAAAGACAAACCCTTGCGGGGGGCGGGGGAGTCATAAGAAAGACCATGATCGCAACCGCTCCCCCTGGTGGCCATCCTGTTCCCCGTTGGCCTCTCCTTTGGGGGGCTCTTTGTCGTCGTCGGCCACTGCTCCAATGAACAGACCTGCTGTCCAGGTCCTGGTTCACTTCAGACCCATACCGACAGCTGCTTCACCCTACTTTCTGCGCTCAGCCATCGACCACCAGGTTGTTGTCACCTCCTCCGTCGGTGAGCTCGTCGACAACTACCCCTTCGAGACCTGTCCCTTCTCCTCAGAAGGATGCGGGCTCGTCAGGTCCACAGACTGGATCGTCTGCCTCTGTACCATCGACTGCTCCTCTGGCGACAATGGACCGGAACAAGGTTCTTGTCCGTTTTACCAACATTATAGCTCAGCAGTTTGCTGCCTTTAACAAGCCTTTGTTGCTGGTGCCTCCAGTGCCTTCGTTATTGACCCCTGTCCGTCGTCCCTAGGGGCCTGCAGTGGCGCATCTGACGCAACCAAGAAGAGGAGGTCGACATTGAGGAGTACCATCCTGACCTCATACTTTCAGAGGAGGAGGAGGAGGACCAGTACTACACTTCTGATAAATCCACTGCCTCTTCAGTCAGTGAGTAATCTGTCAAGCACACCCCCAGGTCTCCACTTGAGGATGCTTCCTTCTTTAGCATTATGAAATAACTGTCTTCCACCATGGGGTTTCAGACGGAGTAGGAGGATGCCACCAGGAGGGATCTGGCAGACTATCTAGAGATTCCAGAATCTCCCCCTAAGATTATTCCTCCCATGCTTCCAGCACTTAAGAATGCTACCTTGGCAGCCTGGCATAGGCCAGACATGGTGCCAGCTATGCCCTGTAGAGCCGACAAACTACAGTGCCCCTCAGGGCCTTCCTTACTTTGCTGCCCAAGCTGAAACTGACTCAGTGGTCATTAAGGCAGCACATGACAGGTCTAAAGTACCCAAGCACCTTAGTTCCCTGCCCCCGGACAAAGAGTTCCATAGGATTGATCTTTGGGGCAGAAGAGTGTATGCTACCTCTACCCTAGGCTTGAGGATTGCCAAGTACCTGTCAAGCTTGGTAAAATTCCAGAACTCCAACTCAAGAAAGGGCAAGGCTGCTGCCCAAGCCCTTCCTGATGGTGCCCAGAAGTAGGAGCTGCTTCAATGCTTCCAATCTGCTGAAGATGTTGTGAAGCATACTCCTAAACCATTTGTGATTTGTTGGATCACGGTTGCCAGAGCGGCCGCCACTGGCATATGCCTTCGGCGGCACTCATGGCTCAGGATAGCTGGGTTTGCAGCTGATGTGCAAAACAAGGTGCTTAATGCTTCTTTTAATGGCACGAAACTTTTTGGTCCGGATGTCCAGGACCTTATTAATCTGCAGGCCTCTGGCACGGCTCTCAAGGCTGTATGCTCTGAGTGTGGTAGGGAGCGTTCTACTTTTTCTAGGCAAGCCAACAGACCAGGCTCGGGCTCTCGTCCCCAGGGTAAACGCAGAGCCCAGTCCTCCCTGCCTGCCCCCTCCCATGCTGGAGCGGCAGACAAGCATCCCAGATCTGAGGGTCACGCTTCCTCAGCTGTTCCCGCCTCAGTCTGACTCCTTGCCAGACCCCACCCCCCGGCCCAGGCCCTGGAGGTGGCGGTCAGACGTCGGGTCTCCCTCCATTTGAATCAGTGGATAACCATAACATCAGATGCTTTGATCCTGCAGATCATAGAGTGAAGGCGTACCGTGGAGCTCATCCAGCAGCCTCCAGACACCACCCTGCCACCCTCAAACTGTCCCCTGGCCCACCTGTCAGTTCTCCAGGAGGAAGTACAGTCCCTCCTGCACAAGCAGGCCATAGAGCTGGTGCCAAAGCATCAAAGAAACCATGGATTTTACTCCAGGTTTTTGCTGGTTCCCAAAAAGACCTGGGATCTGAGGCCCATATTGGATCTGAAGGACCTCAGTCTCTTTGTTCAGTACAAAAAGTTCCGGATGGTATCTTTGCCAGGCCTCTTGCCCCTTCTCAAGACCGCGGATTGACTCTGTTCACTGGGCATGCAGAACGCCTACCTGCATATCTCGGTCTTTCCTCCTCATAGGCGGTTTCTGCGCTTTGCCTTCCAGGTGTATCAGTACCAGTTCAAAGTGTTGCCCTTTGGATTATCCTCTGTGCTGCATATCTTTACCAAGTGCTTGGCAGCGGTCACAGCAGCCTTCAGAAGAAAGGGACTGTATGTGCTTCCATACCTAGACGACTGGCTCCTCAAAGCCCTGTCTAGGGAGCAGCTGTTACTGACTCTAGAGCGTATTCTCCAGCTTTTTGTATCTCTGGGCATCACAGTCAATCTGCCAGAGTTGGTTCTGATACTGTCCCAAAGACTGCTATACATTGGGGCAGTTCTGGATTCAGGACAAGAGAAGGCCTTCTTACTCCAAAACAGGGCAGAAAGCCTTATAGCCTAGGCTCAGGAAGTCACTCTCAGTCATTACATCCCTGCCAGGCTGTACCTTAGGCTACTAGGTCTGATTGCTGCAGCCATTCCTACTGTTCCACTGGCTAGGCTTCACATGGGCACCCTTCGATGGACCCTCAGGGTGTAGTGGGACCAGTGAACGGACGAGTTTAACCATTTAGTTCTGGTCTCCTCCCCGGTCTGCAGAGTGTTGCAGTGGTGGATGGACCCCTCCAACTTTCTTCAAGGGATACCCTTCCAGATTTCTTTCCAGCATCAGGTTCTAACTACGGATGCTTCAGGTCTAGGCTGGGGGGCGCACCTGGGTCCCTTTCAAACCCAGGGCTCCTGGTCCCAGTGGGAGTACACCCTGCATATCAATGTCCTGGAAATGTAGCCAGCCCAGCGGCGCTGAGGGTTGAGGCGCTGGATGCCACACCTCGCCAACGACCCAAGGTCAGGAACAAGCTCAGGTTGCCGGGGTTCGGCTGGGGAGAAGAGGACAGAGCGTTCAGAGGACAGCTCTCTTCTTCTGTGGAGGGTGGGCCAGAAATTCCCCGGCAGCAGCGACTCTCATTGGAGATGGGAGGTGCAACAGTCGGGGTCGCGCACGCATGGGGTGGAGGTGTCTCTAATAGGGTAGCAGTTGTACTAGTGGCTGCCCACAAGCCTTCCACCCGTACCAGTTATGCATTAAGTGGAAGCAGTTTGCCATCTGGGCTGCCAAGCATTCCCTAGTCCCTTAAGCCTGTCATGTGAAGCATGTCCTGGACTACCTGATTTCTTTATCAGACTCGGGTCTCCAGTATTCCTCCCCTCAAGGCCCACCTTTCAGACATCTCTGCTTTCCATGAGCTGGTGGGTGACTGAGTGATTGCTCAGCTGGATGTCTCCAGCACCTTCCTTGGGGGCATCCTGCATCTGAAACCCCCAATCCATTCCTCTGTCCTGGCTTGGGACTTGAATTTTATTTTGGAAAAGCCGACCCTGTCTCCTTTTGAACCAATCGCGACTTGCGATGTGTGCGCTCTCTCTCTCTCGGAAAACACTCTTTTTAAGTGCTATTACTTCTGCTCGAAGAATTTCAGAGGTTCAGGCCCTCTGGTGTGAGGAGCCTTATTTGATTTTTCACAAAGACAGAGTATCTTTGTGCACAAATCCTAAGTGTCTCCCTCAGGTGGTTTCTGAGTTTACACTCGGTCCATCCACCTTCCTGTTTCTTTTCCTGAGTGTGCCAATCCAGAGGAAACACTGCTCCATACGTTAGATGTACACAGAACTTCGAAGTATTATCTGCTCAGGACTAAGGAGTCCAGAAAGTCTAAGCAGCTGTTTGTCTCTTTCGACCCAGATAGAGAGGGCACCTCAGTTTCTAAGCAGTATTTATCCAAATGGTTGGCAAATTTCATTGTGTTCTGCTACAAGTATGGCAAAGAATTGCCTGGAGCTGTCAAAGCTCATTCCACCAGAGGCATGGCTATCTCAGTGGTTTGCTTCAAAGGGGTCTCAGCCGCTGGTATCTGTGCAGCTGCCACCTGGAGTACAGTTCACACTTTCGCCAAGCATTACAGTCTGGACACTACCTTAAGAGCCCACACTGCTTTCGGCAGGACTATGCTGCAAGGACTCCTGTCTTAAGCTTATGGAGTCCCTTGACAGGTTCGGTTTACAAGGTCTTAAGTTTAAGAAGATCCTTGGTTGGGTAGGTTGTTCCAAGTCTCCTGTCTTTAAGTTTATGGAGATTCAGCCTCCCACATTATCTGTTCGTACTGTCACTGCTTGGTACTCTTTCCTACGGTGGTACCTGATGACTGAGATACAACTGAAGAAAACAGAACAGTTACGTAAGGTCTTATTGTAACAGTAGATCTTAATTCAAGAGGGTTCCTGCAGTAGGTCTTCACAGTTAGGACTGTGTCCCCTAGTATCAGGACAGTAAGGCAAAATTGTAGCTAGCAATTAGTGGGGACTGCCCCCGGCGTCAGGTGATGGATGTCAGCGTGACTATAAAAAGAGCAGTCCCCCGCTCACCCTCCAGTTCTTTCCCGCCGTCAACCTGAATCTTCGGACCTCATGGTAGAACAGCTTCAGTCGCCTGCCATTTTCAGTATTTTTGCACTCTTCCTATCTGTCGTTTTTTCCTTCCTCACAGTGGTATATGTCATCTCATCTGCCTAAGGAAAAGTGCGGCATGCAGATCCCGCACGGGGACGACCATTCCGATTGCATCCTCTGCCTGAGGCCTAAGCGTAACACTGCAGAGTGTTACATCTGCCAGGGCTTCAACCAGGCCATGCACACCCCATTGCAAGAGGACCCTCAATGCTCATTTACTGACTCAAAGACTGGTATCGATGGAAAAAGAGCTCCAGGAGCTGAGGAAAAGATCGTTGTCTCCGGCCCCGGAAAAGAAGAAAAACGAGAGACACCGGGAACGGAGCCACTGTCCACAGAGGAAAACCAGCCAGACAGCCGACGCCATCTTGGGTAGGGCCTCCATCCCCCTGAGTACCCCACCTCCAGGCCACTCTGGTGGACCGGACACCCTCTCCCCCCCCCTCCGCCGAAGTCAGCAGGCAGTCAGGGGTCTCCTGTTTGGAGGAACTGGTTACGGTCCCTGCTTTGAGCTCAGCCATTAAGTCGCCCTCCGACTTTGCTGCGGGGTGCCCGGCCCAGGCTGATCAGCCTGACTCTAGCCTCCCGGCTTTAGTAAGCCAGTCGTCAGCTCCTCCGACGCCTGCACCGAGCAGAGCGAGCTCACAGGTCCCACCTCATCCCACCATGGTTCTCCCTTCAGGGAGTCGTTGTCCTTTTCGGACCTGATCACCAGGACCCTCTTCCGTTGGATACTTCTTTACTGGACCTGTCGACAGGGGCTCTTCCAGACTTTCCCCTTTGCCAGTCTCTGTTCCACCGATGGATGTCTACCCGACGCCAGATCCCTCGCCAGGTACTTTTGGGGGGGGTATGGATTCAACTCCCTCTGGACCTTCAGGGGTCCCCGCCCACTCCACCGACAGACCCAATACCTAGTGGTCCCTCTGCACCGCTTCTGGCGGGGCCCTATGTTCCTCCGTCGGGCCCGACTGGGTTCTATCCCAGCTACACGACGCAGTACCCGATGCAAGGGGGTCTGTTGCCAGATGCTGGGTCGGGTCCTCTACTGTCAAGGATGCAAGTACTCTTACTGGTACCAACCTCCTAGCTACCCTTCTTACCCTGTAGGGTACCCAGGTTATTCTCCACCCCCTCCTCCTCCTCTACCACCGCAGCTGGAACAGGATTCCATTCCGGCCTGGTGGAAGGACACTAAATCACAGCTGCTTCAGGAGTTGGGTCAGCGTCAGCTGGTGGTCAGAGCCGCCCCACCTCACAGGGTGCTACCTGGTAGCCCGGCACCTTCCAGTCGAGCTTCCGACAGAGGCTTGGGTGTTCTGCCCTCAGGCATCACAGAGCATAGGCTCCCGATTCTGGTACCAGAGGCCTCACTGCCCAGTAGGCCTGGAATCATCAGAGTCAGAAGAGGACTCAGATGTGGGGGACCAGTCAGAGCCTTACTCACCCACTGAGACTCAGCTGAAAGAATCCCCTAAATCCCCTCTGGAGGACTCGTCCTTTGCTGAACTTCTCGGTCAAGTCAAAAATCCTGTGGATGGGCTTCCCAAGAACTGGATCCCAAATGCAGAAGACTGGCAGAACATTTGGATTTGGTCAATGCGGCCCCCCTCCCTATTCCTCCCTGGACAGGGCCCCAAGAAGATCTCACTTCTACAATCTGGCAGCAACCGTTGTCCATCCTGGCCATCTCAAAAAAAGCCAATAAGACCTACCATCCCCGGAAGGAATTTCCCACCTCGCTGCACAACCCAAGGCTGACTCTATTGTGATCACGGCTGCTCACGATAAGTCAGCACAACCAGAACATCTTAGTGCCTCCCCTCCAGACAAGAAGTTGAAGCAGATGGACCAGTATGGCTGCAAGATCTTTTTCTCATCTACTTGCACCATTCGCTCCTTGAACTACGTAGCCCACAAGGTGGCATTTCAGAAATCAACTTTGTCTGATCTGGAAAAAGACCTTCAGGAGATACCTGACGAACAGCTCAGGAACAAACTTCTGGAAAAGGTTAGGATGAATAAATCGTCCTGCCGCCATGCCCTCTGTGCCACCTATGACTCGGTTGACTGGGTGGCACGTGGTGTGGCTACGGGCATCTGTCTTAGACGCCTTGCTTGGCCTCGCCTGGCAGGGTTGGCACAAGATGTGCAGAGTTCCCTTCTGGTTGCTCCCTTTTGGGGTCCAGTTCTATTTGGTGGCAGCACCAAAGATGATATTATGGTGCTGCAAGAGAGCGGCAGATCTTTGAAGGATGTCCGTTTCTTGTACCATTCGGGCCAGAAACCCCAGCAGCCCTTTCATCTCCAGCAGAAATGGAATAAACAGAACCAGGGCAGACCAAGTGTTGCTCCTCGGGTTCTGGCGCTCAAACCCACCAGGCCAAGTTTCCCAAAACTGCCTCTGGGGGAAAAGTGCCCCTTCCCTCTGTGTCCTGACTCCCAGCTGCTCCTCCTGCTCCCTCCATTTCCCAAGGAGGAACCGATGGGGGGGGGAGATTTGGCCTCCAGCTGGACAGGTGGAAGGCCATAACCGCAGATGCATGGGTTCTTCAACTCATAGCAAGAGATCACTCAATAGAGTTCCTGCAGAGACCTCCCTCCAACCCTCCAGGAAGGTCACACTACCCGTCAGGCCAGCAACATCTGGTCTTCCAAGAAATTCAAGCTCTATTGCAGAAATCAGCCATAGAGCGAGTTCCACCACAACAAACAGGAAGGGGATTTTACTCCCATTTCTTCCTGGTTCCCAAAAAGATGGGAGATCTCAGACCTATCCTAAATCTCAGCATGCTCAACCTCTTTGTAGAGTACAAGAGGTTCCACATGCTGACCTTTCAGGGACTGTTACCCCTGCACCAACCCAACACTTGGCTGTGTTCCCTGGATATGCATGATGCCTACCTCCATATCCCCATTCTACCTGCCCACCGCCGCTTCCTGAGATTCTTTTTTCTGGAGGAACATTTCCAGTTCAGAGCTCTTCCATTCAGCCTCTCTTCGGCACCTTAGGTCTTTACCAAGTACCTAGCGGTGGTAGCGGTGTTCCTACACCGCAGGGCATTTATGTGTTCCCGTATTTTGACTGGCTATTCTCAGCTCTGTCTCCGGACAGTCTGAAGGAGTCCCTTTCCTTCACTCTGGACCTTTTTTCCAGTCTGGGCATCTCAGTCAGCTATCCCAAGTCCCAGCTGTTGCCCTCCCAGCACCGCCAGTTTATTGGAGTAGTACCGGATTCAGTTCAGATCAAGGCCTTTCTTCCAACTAACAGAGCAGAGACCCTACTCTCTCAAGTGGCATTAGTGGCTTCATCCCGTTGGACCACAGTGCGTTCAGTCCTGCGACTATTGAGGTTGATGGCGGCGGCCATACCCACAGTCCTTCTGGCCAGACTGCACACGAGGGTTACCCAGTGGTCTGTACGAGTCCAGTGGGACCAGCGCCTGGACGACATGGATCAGAAGATCCTAGTTTCTAACAGCCTTCAGAAGGATCTCCTTTGGTGGCAGGACCTATCCAAACTTTTGGTGGGGGTTCCTTTCCACCCTCCATCTCCCTCCATGATTCTCACATTGGATGCCTCAAACCTGGGATGGGGCACACATTTGGGAGACCATTGGACTCTGGGCACTTGGTCGCCCATAGAGGAGAACCTTCACATCAACATCCTGGAGGTGAGAGCGATGCTCTATGCCCGTCAGGCTTTTCAGTCCCTTCTGATTCCAGGAACACTTTTCATCCAGACAGACAACATGGCCACTGTCTGGTACATAAACAGGGAGGCACCCGGTCTTACCCTCTTTGCAGGGAGGTGATGCGGGTGTGGTACTGGGCTGTTCAACATGGTCTATCCTTGACAGCAGTCCACATGCCAGGCGTTCACAACATTCTGGCGGACAGTCTCAGCTGATCAGTCACCAGGGCTCACGAGTGGGAACTAAAGCAGGAAGTAGTAGACGATCTGTTTCTTCAGTGAGGTTGGCCAGATTTAGATCTCTTCGCCTCCCCATTCAGTGCAAAACTACCCAGCTTTTGCTCGCTCATTGCCAGGCGTGGTGCTTTTTGGCAAGATGCACTGTCTCTATCTTGGACAGGGAGATTTCTTCACACTTTTTCTGACTTTCCTATCGTACAGAATGTTCTGCTGAAGCTTCAGGCAGCGGGGGCGCACATGATTCTCATTGCCCCCTGTGGCCTCGGCAGATTTGGTTCCCTTGCTACAGCAATTAGCACGGGAACCCCAATACCCCTTCCTCTCTCCCACGACCTTCTGTCCCAGGAGCAAGGCACCCTGGTTCACCCGAGCCTCAAATCTCTCCACCTTCATGCGTGGCACCTGTGGACTTAGTGGTTTCTCGCTATGATGTCTCTTCTAGAGTCGCTTAGGTCTTAGTGAGGCTAGGAGACCCTCCACCAAGTCCATGTATGCTATGACGTGGAAGAGATTTTCCATATGGGCATCAGCTAAAGGCTTAGACCCTTCTCCTGCTCGGCTTCCCAGGTTTTAGAGTACTTCTTGCACCTGTCAGAGTTGAGCCTCGGTTATTCCTCCCAGAAGGTCCATCTCTCAGCGGTTTTGGCCTACCACCTTCCGGTGGAGGGCAAAACTCTAGCTCAGATGGAGGTTTCCAGAACCTTCTTGAAGGGGATCCTTCATTTCTTCAGACTGGATGGGCCATAGGGCTTTTTTCTGCCGCCACATTTCTGTGTAATCCGTGTAATCTCAAACCTCTGGTCCAGAATCCTGTTCCCCCGGGATCTTAATTTTATGTTAGAAAAGCTTACTTTGCCCCTTTTGAACCGGCAGCAAGCTGCAATATGTGTGTTTTAGCGTTGAAAATGCTCTTTTTAGTTGCTATTACTTCAGCTCGAAGAGTTTCAGAGCTTCAGGCTCTAGTTTGCAGAGAACCTTATTTAATTTTCCACAGAGACCAGGTGGCTCTGTGGACTAATCCTTGTTTTCTTCCAAAGGTGGTTTCGGAATTGACTCTTAACCAGAATGTAGAGCTGCCGGTGTTTTCCCAGAACACTCCAACAGGGGAGAGTATCTCCTGCACACCCTTGACATGCACAGGATTTTGAGATATTATGTCTCAAGGACTAAGGAGGTTCGCAAATCAAACCAACTCTTTGTAGCCTTTGCTCTCAAGTGTCAGGGCAAGGCTATTTCGGAACAGACTTTGTCAAGGTGGCTGGCAAATTGTATACACTACATTTACCAGAAATACGAGAAGCCCCTTCTGGGGACGGTTAAGGGCCACTCTACTAGAGCAGTGGCCACTTCTACTGCTTTTTTCAGGAGTTTGTCCACTGCGGACATCTGTGCAGTGGCCACTTGGTCCTCCGTCCATACCTTCATTACACTTTGGACATTGCTTCTAGGCACAGGGCTGGCTTTGGCCTTGCAGTCCTGCAAGGTCTACAGACATTTTCCTCCTCCCAAATCCTCGTCTCCGACTCCTCCTTTTTTGTTTGACTGCTTAGTATTCAGTCCTAACTGTGAAGACCTACTGCAGGAACCCTCTTGAAGTAAGATATAGCAGTTACGTAAGAACTTACCGGAACAGTAGGTCTTCGAGAGAGGTTCCTGCAGTAAGTCTAGATTTCCCTGCTTCCCCAGCTCCTGTTTTTTTTCCTCTTTATTCCCTTCCCAGGACTCTGTTTCATCCAGGGCACAAGGTCCCAGGAGTTTTTCTCTCCTTTTTTTTCTGTTTCCTCTTTAGAGGTCTCCGGCAGAAGAACTGGAGGGTGGGCGGAGGACCACCCCTTTTATAGTCACACTGACGTCTGTCACCTGACGCCAGGGGTGGTCCCCGACGATGATTGCTAGCTACAACTTTGCCGTATGGTCCTGATGCCAGGGGCGCAGTCCTAACTGTGAAGACCTACTGCAGGAACCTCACTCGAAGATCTACTGTTACAGTAAGTTCTTACATAACTGCTATATCTTTGAGGGGATCTCAGTCATCAGTATGCTTTCCCTCCCATCGTCCCCCTTCCTAGGGCTCCTGTTCAGGACCTGGTTGTCTGTTGTATCCATCTTTATGTTTCTAGCTGGGTCCCCTGTCTCTCCTCTGTTCCCCAGGGTGTGAGCCCTGCTCTCTTTGTCTCCGGAGGGATCGGGTCTACCCACGACTTTATAGGGTTGGTGACGTCAGTGGCCCTAGTTGTACTGCTGAAAATCTTCCGTGTGGATTCCCATTCACTGACGGTGAAGTTCCTACAGTGGTACCTGATGACTGAGATCCCCTCGAAGATCTACTGTTATAGTAAGTTCTTACATGACTGTTCTTTTGCAGCCATGCCATTTGGCCTAAATCCCCGGCTATCTGCCAGTGCCTGGCCGTGGTAGTGGCTTACTTGAAAAGGCAAGGACTCACAGTATTCCCATACCTAGATGACTGGCTAGTTGTAGGACAATCCCCTCAACACACTAGAGACTCTTGCTCTTGCTCGAAGCACGTTGGAATCCGTGGGGTTCCTGATAAATGTCCAAAAGTCTCAGATGGAGCTAACTCAGGTCCTGAACTTCATAGGGGAGATCTGGACACCAGACAAGGAAGAACATTTTTTCCCCAGGACACAGTAAACATTATTCTGCAGCTGGCAGGATCTTTTCAACTGAACAGACCCAGGCCAGCAAGACACTTTCTGCAACTACTGGGCCATATGGCAGCTGCCCTGGCAGTGGTTCCAGGGTCAAGGTTCCAGATGAGACACGTCCAATTCCACTTAAGGGCTCACTAGTCTCAAAGAAGGCACCACTTGGCCAAGTTGGTGCCTGTTACAGGCCCTACCATGGTGGCTAGACAGGGAGATTGTCTGAGGGAATTCCCTTTCAAAAAGAGGACCCATCTGTAGTGCTTACCACAGATGCCTCCCTTCTAGGCTGGGGGGCACACATGCTCGACCTCACTGCCAGTGGTACTTGGTCCCCTCAAGAATAATTTTTGCACATCAACCTACTGGAGCTTAGGGCAGTTTACCTAGCTCTTCAGTCATTCGCCCCTCAGCTCAAAGGCAAGGTAGTGCAAGTCAGAACAGACAACACTACCACCATGTATTACATTAACAAGCAAGGAGGAACCAGGTCTACCTTACTGTGCACAGAGGCCATGAAGGTATGGAACCTGGCCTATTCCCTATAAGTGTCTCTGTCCACCTCCACCTTCCAGGAGAAGACGACATTCTGGCAGACTCCCTCAGTAGGGTCAGTCAGAACCACCACGAATGGGCCCTCAATACACAGGTACTTCAGTCAGTATTCAGACAGTGGGGCACACCAGAGATAGATCTCTTTGCCTCCACAGACACCCACCAGCTACCACAATTCTCTTGCAGGCCTTCAATAAGGGGGCACTTTCCCAGTAGATGCCCTGACACTGGATTGGTCAGGTAGATTACTTTATGCCTTCTCTCCATTCCCCCTGTTGCTCAGAACTCTGATTAAACTCAGGTCACAGGCAGCAAAAATTATCTGCTAGCACTGGATTGGGCAAGGCAGCCATGATATTCCTTCCTGCTAGCCCTATCAATGGCACAGCCAATTCACCTTCATCAGAGGCACAATCTCCTGACATCCTCTTGGGGCAGGATTCTGTACCCCAACCTCAAGGCCCTCCGTCTGACGGCCTGGCTCTTGGAAACTTAGAATTTGCCAGCCTGCACTTTTCTGAGGCGGTTTTGATTGTACTGAGGGTTTCTTGGAAACCCTCAACCAGGAAAACGTATGCTTCTAAACAGAAGAAGTTTTCCATCAGGTGTGGGAACAGAAGCATCAACCCCTCTGGGGCTGGGCTGTCTGTCCTTTTTGGACTATCTGACCCACTTGCATTCTCTAGGCCTTAGGCCCGCTACTCTGAAAATGCACCTGGCTGCAACTTCAGCATACCTTTCAGTTGGTAAGGACAGGTCCATGGCATCGCATCCTGTTAGGAAATTCTTCAGAGGTCTGACCCACCTTCACACTCCCCTTAGGGAGCCGATTCTGGCTTGGAATCTTAACATTTGTATTGCCAGGCTCACGGAGCCTCCCTTTGAACCAATGGCAACTGCAGATTTGAAGTATGCCACCTAGAAAACTGTTTTCCTGGTAGCCATAACTTCAGTCAGGTGAATACTGTAAGTGAATGGCAGGCCCTATGCACAGACCTGAACTACATTTCCTTTCATAGGGATAAAGTTGTGCTCAGGACCAAAAGGAAATTCCTTCCTGCTGTGGTATCAGACTTTCATCTAAGTCAATACATCACATTACCTGTCTTCTTCACTGCCAACTCAAGCTCAGGTGAGCGGAAATTACATAGCCTAGATGTCAAGAGGGCACTAACAGGGCCGGTTTTAGGATTTTGAGGGCCTCCAGCAAACCCAATGACAGGGGCCTCACAGACGAGGGCCGCCCAGTTATCTTTTTTACACATTGCCCATATTTTAGGACATTGACATTTTAATGCTTACTTGGATGTTAAATTGCATTTGGATGCCTAGAAACAAGCCCTTCACATTTATTAAATAAAGGAACCAGTTTTATTCTAACTAGAAACCAAATCAAAAGTTGACTCTGAAAATCAAATCGAAAGAAACGAGTACATACAGTACATGGGACATTGCTAATTTATTGTCATGTCTTACAAATTTAGTTTAAAGGATTTGGCAAGCTCAACCCCCTGCATTTACAATGCATCTTAGTAAACTTTGTGAGGAGGCACCTGGTGTCTGACCAACCAAAAGCATATAGTTAAGGAACCAGTGCTCTCCCTCTCCCCCACTCTATTGCTTTAAAGTTGTGTCAGCAGAATGTGACTACATCAGACATATGACTGGGCAACATTTGCACTGACACGTCAACCCTTACTACCTGTCCATCATCTTCACAAAATCAGGCTCTTCTTCCTCCTTAGCAGCTTCAACCAAAGGGAGCTGGAGGGTTTCAGCCACCTTCTTGTAAAACAAGAAGTGAGAAAGGGACTCAGAAAGCCTGGGAGGGAAGACATCAGAGGGTCTATCTGGGGAGATGTCCAGTTCAATGGGCACATCCAGACCCCCCACCGTTGTAGTCTTCGTCTCCCTCCCACTCCTCATAGAAATCATCCGGATCGTAATCTGAAGGAGCCGGTTCCGACCGAACCGACCACCTAACCGGTGGCACTGGTTCGGACAGAACCGGACGAAGCGATTGGACAATACTAATCGCTTTGGCTATCTCGGTCTGTTGGAGTATGTAATTGCTGTATCCAACCGTGGACTTCTTTCGCTTTTTGATAGAACTAACCCTCAAAGTCGGCTCTCCTTTGCCCGAGGAGATATCGCTTAGGTCAGTAGGCACCTTCTCAGGTTCGGCCAGAATTCAAACGGGGCTGGCCATCCAGGTTCACGGATTTTCGGCCTTCCTTTCCTTCAACCTACTCAGTCTTTTTTCTAGAGTGGTTTTAGGAAAGTTTTGCAAATTTGGCAGTCTGACTGGAGGTGGTCAAACCCCAGACAATAAACACAGATGAGGTGGGGGTCGGCCTTGGCAAAGGCCTCCCACAGTCAGTACAGTGTTGAAACCCAGTGGGACCGGTTTTCTTATTGGGTTTCTCAGACATGGCCAACCTACCAAAATTACCCTATAGAAGCGTTCAAGCCAGGTAATACCAACCGATCGGTAACAACCGTGTCGCGGGTTTGGAAAAGAACTGAGAAAAAGCCCAGTTCTTTTGAAACCGATCGGTACCGGAACACCGCTCTAAAATAATAAATTTTAAATTAGAAGGAAACACAAGGTCGGTTCCTAACCGGACCGACCGGGAAAAAACCGAAGAAACAAACAATTTCCTCAAGTTATTTAAAATAAAATACAGTCACTACCTATCTACCACACTACCTGTACCATAGACAGTGGCTGGAAATCCGAAAAAACAATAAAGAACAAGTTTTAAACCGAACGCTTTACTTTTACCAAACCGAGCAGAGGAATTTCCGGAGCGACTTCACTGTTAGGCGGAGTAAAGAATCTGACAGTTGCGCTGGTAAGTACCACAGACAGAGGTTTGAAAACTGAGCTCGAGCTCAACGTTCCATGCTTCTGCATGGAGTTAACTCTTTCCTCTCCAGGGCAGTTCAAGTGCTTGGGCTAACTGCATTATGTCTGAATACAGCAAGACTTAATGTTGTTTGAACACGCTGGGAGGATCACAGAACCCCTCACACACACACACACACACACACACACACACACACACACACACACACACACACACACACACACTAGGCAAGTCCTTGGCCCCATACTGGGATGGTCTTGGACCCATTTCTGGTATACTACGTTGGGAAAGTCCTGGTACCTGGCACCCCATGCTAGGACTATCACAGACCCCCACCCAAGGGAGCCATCAGACTTTGCTAGATAGTTTAATTTGGATGGTGATGGAGGTGGAAGACTAGGTTTGCTGGCAAAGACACCTAGCTTCACCTGAGCTCTTTTCTTCTAGGTTGTGTGAAAGGACAGCAAAGAACCTTACCAGAGCAAGGAAAAGGATTAAGGCTTCTTTTGGCTAGGCAAATTTACTGTGTGTTGTTATTTTTATTTTGTACTCGCAGGGATTGTTACTGTTTGTTGCTAACATTTTATTGCTTTATTTTTCTCTGATTCAAATTGTTGTTGCTGGGTATACCTTCTGCTGCATTATTACAGGGTGTGCCTACAGGTGTAAAGTAACAGATTACTGCTGTAATCTTCTGATTCAGATTGTCTTTGCAAGGTATATCTTCTGTTACTGCTTTATTTTTCTCTGTAGCAAAGTGTTTCTTACAGGGTATATCTTCCGTGAAATTATTACAGGTGGTACTTTACAGGTTTTACAGTTTTATCTATCATTAGGATAAGCTTTCAGGGCTACTGCATTTGTTGCTGGCTGATTGTTTCTGCTTTTACCTCCTTGTTTCTTTCATCCGTGGTTGTTCTTTTTTGGCAGGGGAAGAATTTGATGAACTGCATCTGACTAAGGAGGGAGTCAATGCATTGGAGTAGAAGTTTGATGTCTTTGCAGAATATTTAAACTAGCAAATGGGGAGAGGGGTGCAGCACCCGTTATATTAAATGGGAAGAACACCCCTCCCCCCAGCTAGTGGTCAAACAGGAGTTCAGCATGTTTGTATTTCATTTGCATCACCAGGTAAGGAAAAAGGTCCGGCTCCCCATACGACGCACAGGGGAAATGCCAGACCTCGCCCAACAGCTAACACGCCGTAATCTGGTTAATGGAAAATCATGTACACAAATGCTCACAGTCTGGGAAACAAGATCCCAAACCTGCAGGCAATGATGACAGAGGCTAAACTGGACATAGTAGCCACAGTGGCGGAGCCAGGTTTGGGAGCCGGGGGGGCCATTCAGTCAAGCACAGGCTCCACAATGGGCACTAAACAGTGAATAAAGATGGTGGTGGGGCACCACTACTCACACTGGGGCAGCCAGGAGGGGCGACCACCCCTTCCCAGCCCCCCTCTAGCTACGCCACTGAGTAGCCATTAGCGAGACATGATTTACCAGTAACCACACTTGGGAGATTTCAGTACCTGGCTATGTAGTGTTCAGAAGAGACCGAGGTGCAAAAAGGGGGGTGGAGTGGCCCTTTATGTCAATGAAAGTATCAAAGCTACAGAAATTCAGAATACACATAAGGAGCCAGAAGAAAGTACAGTTGTGTAAGAACTTACCGTAACAGTAGATCTTCAAGAACAGCTCTTGCAGCAGGTTACACCATTAGGACCGAAGCCGGCAGGCGCCAATACCCCACGGAAATTTTCTAGCTAGCAGTATCCAGTCGGCCCCACCCCCGACGTCAGGCATCATATAAAAGGGGGCGGTCCCCCAGAATCCCCAGTTCTCCCGCCAGAGACTCGCGTCCACTAGATGACATCAGAAGTGGAGACTGAGGATCTGCCATCAAAAGGTATTCAGAGTGGTGTTAGAAACAAATAATCCTAGAAAAGAGATATTGGAACAAATCTACCTCCAGAGGGGATGGTGGGAGGGAAACTACCTGCTGCAAGAGCTGTTCTCGAAGATCTACTGTTACGGTAAGTTCTTATGTAACTGTACTATCTTACTTCGAGAAACAGCTCTTGCAGCAGGTTACACCATTAGGACTGATTCCCATGCAATACTGGAAATCCCTTGCAGGTGGGAGGAGGCTAGGTAGAGATCGCGAGTTGGACCGAAACCTAGGATAGGAGCCTCTGAAGGACTGCTAGACCAAAACCAGCTCTTTGCCGTGATGCAACATCCAGGCTATAATGCCTGATAAAGGTGTGCATGGTGCTCCAAGTAGCTGCTGCGCAGATGGCTGAAGTGGACACGTTCTTCATGGCCGCAAAGGAGGTAGCCACCCCCTTGTGGAATGACCCTTAACCGCGCCCGGTAAAGGTTTGTTACGTTTCTGGTAACAGAATGTGATGCAATGAATGAGCCACCTGGACAGCGATTGTTTAGAAACCGGAGCTCCCATCATCCTATGGGCGAAGGAGACGAAAAGCTGATAAGATTTATGGTGGTGCCTGGTTCTGGTCAGGTAGTATCTTAGACACCTATGCACATATAGAGTGTGCAGCAGGGCCTCTCCTCTATTAGAGTATTTAGGAAAATACACTGGTAAGTAGATGTCCTGATTGAGGGTGAGAGCTGAGACCACCTTAGGTAGAAACTTTGGATTTGTCCTTAGGGACACCCTGTCCTGGTAAAAAAACAAATAAGGCTCTTTGCACATCAGTGCGTGAAGTTCAGAAATCCTTCTGGCCAAAGTAACGGCAACTAAAAATAACGTCTTCCATGTTAGGTGATGTAGCTCCCAATCCACGGCTGGTTCAAAAGGTGGCATCGTGAGCTGCTCCAGGACAAAGGGTAAATCCCATGGAGGAATAGGATCCTTAATCGGAGGTCTAAGGTGGAGAACATCTCTCAGGAAGGCTCGTGCTGTGTCCATCTGAGTTATGGGACTTCGGCCTATAGGCGTATGATAGGCTGAGATGGCACAAAGGTGTACTTTAATAGAGTAGGCCAAGCCTGCCTGGAAGAGAGACAGGAGGTATTCCAGGACCGACCTTTCTGGACAATCCATCAGGGAAAGTCCTCATGCTTGAGCCCAGAGGCAAAATCTGTGCCATTTCATGGTGTATGTGGCATGAGTGGCCGGTTTTCTAGCAGCCGCTAGAACATCTGCTACCTCTTGCGAGACCCCGTACTGCATGATAGCTATGTCTCTAGGAGCCAGGCGTGCAGGTTCAGTGAGCGAAGGTCTGGATGGACCAAAGAACCTGCCTCCTGGGACAATATGTGAGAGCTGATTAGCAGAGGCACTGGAGGTTCCTGGAACAACTGGTGTAGCAGAGGGAACCAAATCTGTCTAGGCCAAAAAGGCGCCATAAATATCAGCATTGCCTGCTCTCTGTGGAGTTTCAAAAGGACCCTCTGGATCAACGGGAAGGGAGGAAATGCATGGAGGAATCTGCTCGTCCAAGAGAGGGACAACGCGTCTCGTCAGAAAACACCAGGCCTTGGATCTAGCGAGCAGAAATTGGGCAGTTTTGTGTTGGATGGGGACGCAAAAAGGTCTAACTCTGGTGTGCCCCATCTGTGAAACAGATCCTCTACTACCTCCTGGAGTAGTTCCCACTCGAGGACTCTGGCCTGAGAGCGGCTCAGGCTGTCTGCGATGACGTTGTCCACTCCTGGGACATAAACAGCAGTGAGGTTTGCGCCGTGTTGTAGAACCCAATCCCACACCCTCATGGCCTCCCTGCAAAGCGGGTAGGAATGGGTGCCTCCTTGTTTATTGAGGTAATACATCACTGCGGTATTGTCTGTTTGCAACAGGAGAGTACCCGGTTGGATCTCCGACTGGAAGGCCTGCAGGGCATAAAGAACTGCTCTCATTGCCAAGATATTTATATGGAGATGAGCTTCCTGGGGTGTCCACGAGCCCTGAGACCTGAACCTGTCGAGGTGTGCTCCCCAACTGAACCCTGAGGCGTCCGTGGAGAGCATCACAGTCGGAGACGGTGCAATGAAGGGGACCTCCGCCGACAGGTTCTTTGAATCTAGCCACCATTGCCAATCCCGGATTAGGGCATTCGTGATCCGAATTGAAAGCTGCAAATGGTCTTGCTTTTGATCCCATTGAACCCGTAACATCCACTGGGTCACCCGCATGTGGAGACGGGCTAGCGGGACTGTTGCAGTGGTCGCAGCCATGTGTCTGAGCAGGCGAAGAACCAGTCTGGCTGGGACTGTCTTCTTTGCCAGGATGTCCCTGATGAGGGATCTGATGTGTTCCGCTTGGTCCTGGGGCAGAAAAGCTCTCCCCTGGACGGTGTCCAGAACTGCGCCTATGAACAGTAGATTCTGTGACAGAACCAGGTGTGACTTCTCCTGATTAATAATGATCTCCAGCGTCCCAAACAGGGACTGAGTGCAGTGAATTGCGGACATCAGAGCCTCCCGAGAGGGTGCCATGAAGAGCCAGTCATCCAGGTAGGGGAACACGTAGTGGCCTTGTCTCCTTAGAGCCGCCACTACAACTGCCATGCAGCTTCATAAACACCCGAGGTGCCGATGACAGTCCGAAAGGGAAGGCTTGGAACTGATAATGGCAACCTAGAAATTCGAAGCGCAAGAACTTCCTGTGTGCTCGAGCAATGGGTATGTGTAGGTAGGCATCCTGCATGTCCAAGGACGCTAGGAAGGCGCCCTGCTTGAGCATGGGTATCGAACCGGGAAGGGTCACCATGCGGAAGCGTTTGTAAAGGACCGAAGCGTTGAGATCACTGAGGTCCAGTATCGGACGGAGGTCCCCTGTCTTTTTGGGAACCAGAAAGAAGTGGAAATAGTAACCTGCACCTCTCTGGGTCCTCGGTATGTACTCTATAGCTTCCTTTCCCAGAAGTACGAGCACCTTCTGCTGTATGAGCAGTGCATGCTGACCCGAATAACGGGAAAGCAGGGGAGGTCTTGACGGTGGGTGGTTGAGGAATTCTATAAAGTGACCTCTCTTGACCAGTTGAAGGACCCACCGGTCGACAGTAATCGACAGCCACCCTGAAAAGTGGCGAGCGATGCGACCCCCGACCTTTTCTGCCCGTTGATCCAGAGGAGGGGTGGGGGCCGGGAAAGAGTCATGCTGTGGCGGCATTACCCCCCGCAGACTGGGCCGGTTTGGTATACCGCTGACCTTGGCCTGGGGAAGACTTAGGTTGGGCCTTACGGTGGAAGGTGCCCCTTTGCTTCTGGCCGGAACGTGGCTGTTGTCGGCTGCGAAAACGGTTCTGGTTCCTATGAAAGGAACCAGATTTGGGTCTGTACATGGCCTGTACAGTCCTTACTGCCTTCCCGGCGTCCTGAAGCTTGGTGATGACCTTTTCAGAGGGTTCACCAAACAGGACCTCTCCATTATAAGGGACGTCCAGGATACTCTTCAGTACGTCCAGGGTAGATCCGGAGACACGGAGCCAGGAGTGTCTCCGGAGACAGACGCCTGAAGCTGCACCCCTGGCAGACGAGTCCGCAGAATCATATGCGGCTCAACACTTGGGTCCCCACATCTGACACTGTGCGGAGGAGGTTCAAGAGCTCCACCTTCTGCTCACCATCCGGTAGTTTGTCAACCAGGTCCTGACCCTGTTCCCACAGGGCATTCTGAAACTGAACCATATGAGTCAGATAGTTCAGTGACCTGATGGAGCATGTAGCAGCCACATACATGTCCCTCCCCAGGGCATCCAACTGCTTGGATTCCTGGTCCGGTGGCTGTGTACTCGGATGCTGTGGTCATTGAGACCTATCATGGGAGGCCGTAATGACCAGGGAATCAGCCAGGGGTTGTTGTGCCAAGTACGGGTCCTCTGCAGGGGCCCTGTACAGGCGGTCAGTTTTCTTCGGCACCATGGGGGTGGAGTGCGGACGCTTCCATGCAGCCTTGGTGACGTCCGCGAAGGTGTCCACCAAGGGTGGCACCACCACAGGCTTAGGGTCCTTCTGCCAAAGGTAATGAGCTAGGCGCTGTCTCTCGGGGTCGAGATTATCCAAATCCCATCCCATGTTCTCCTGGATGTGCCTCATGATTTCGGAAAAAGAGGGATCATCCAGAGGTGACCTGGGTAGGTCTCATGGGTCAGGTGATGGGATGCTGATTGGAGAAAGAGACCTGGAGGTATCTGAGGTGTCGGGTCTAGAATCATCCCCTTGCGGAGTGGACCGTCGACATCTTGGTCGCTTAGGACTGCGAGACCCTGAGGGAGATCTTGAAGGGGGCCTTCTCCGTTCTTTGAATCTTCCCCTAGGAGGTGGAGTAGGTTCCTTGGGGGTCGGTGGTCTTCCTGCTGGCCCCTGCGGTGGAGGAGGGGGAGTAGGAGGTGAAGGAGTAGGAGGAGGAGGTTTTACTGGGATCACGTCCTTCTTTATTGTGTCCCACCAAAAGGTGAAGAGATCTTTGACCTCCTGAATATTCATACCGGATGACGGACTTGGCGTCGGTGGCCTGTCGCCGGTATCAGGCGTCGGGTCCAAGGGTGTCGCCGGGTTGGGCGAAGGCTCCTGTGGAAGCCCGGTGTCCTCATTGTTGCCTGCCTGGTCATCTGGCAATGTCAGGTCCTGCTCTGTAGAGTCCCAGCGACCGATGTCCACCAGTGACTGGGAGGCAGTCTTCGGCTCCGGTGAATGTCTCACTGATGTCGGGTGCTTAGCCGACGTCTGGTCCGACAGGCGTTTAGCCGATGAAGGGTCGGTAGCCCGCTTTGGGTACATCGTCCGTTTTCGGGACGTCAGGTCCTTAGTCTTTCTGGGAGGGGGATCCTGACCCCCTAGGAGGCTGGGAGGCCGATCTGACGTCGGAGTCCCGGTGTCTCTCTGAGGAAGCTTGAGGTAATTTTGAAGAAGACTTGGACCGGTGATGGTCTGAAGACTTTGAGGAGGCCCGGGAAGGTGTTGAGGAAGCCGAAGGCCTGGAAGTCTTGATGGGATGCAGAGAAGCCAAAGTGCTGCCTGAAGACTTAACCTTTACTGGAGGTGGCTGAGAGCGAGCCCTGGAGGGAGAGCGGTCTGAGCACATGGAGCGTGAGCTGGTGCGCGAGTCTGAGGCCCAGTTAGGGGATCTGGACCTGGCCTTCTCCTGATGTTTGTCCCGGTGCTTATGGGAGTCCTTCTGGCGTCGGATCCTGGTGCGACTGTTGAACTGCTGGCAAAAGAAGCAGGCCTTGGTGTCGTGTTCAGGGCCTAAGCACCGCAGACAGAATGAATGTAGATCCTTGAAAGGGATCTGTTTGCCGCAGGCACACTTGGAGGGACATCCTTCTGAGGAAGGAGTTGGAGATGCCGACATTTAGAGGTAAAACATTGAAAGTTCTAGGCGTCGTTCGATAGAGTGGGATCGTGAGGCCGATGCTGGCGAGCTGACGGCCGGAAAAGAACTGGGGATTCTGGGGGACTGCCCCCTTTTATATGATGCCTGACGTCGGGGGTGGGGCCGACGTCGTGGGAGGTCCCCGCTGGATACTGCTAGCTAGAAAATTTCCGTGGGGTCCTGGCGCCTGCCGGCTTCAGTCCTAATGGTGTAACCTGCTACAAGAGCTGTTTCTCGAAGTAAGATCTGTGGGTCACCCTGGAAACAAGAAATGGGACAGCCATACAAACTGGGGTTGTCTACAGGCCTCCAGACCAGGGGGAGGACATAGACACATTACTGTTAGAAGATATACAAAACAGGACAGCTAAAGGGGAGGTTCTGATAATGGGAGACTTCAACATGCCAGATACAGATTGGTCAATACCAGCAGGAACATCTGCTAGAACTAGACACGTAGTGGATTCCCTGCAGGGGGAGGGCCTCAAACAACTGGTACAACAACCCACAAGACACAGGGCTATCCTAGGACTAACAGGGAAAGGATCACAGATCTCCGGGTAGAAGGTCACCTGGGGGCCAGTGACCATCACATGGTATGGTTCAATTTGGCCACTAGAACTAAATCATCCCATTCCAAGGCAAAAATATGGGACGTCAGAGGAACTGACTTTGATAAGATGGCCAACAGAGTTAAGCTAGCTCTGGCAAAAAGAAATACAGGTTGGGGGTACAAGCAAAGTGGGCAAGCATTAAGAATGCAATACATGAAGCAACATCCAACTGTGTTAGAGAGAAAAGGATGTGCAAAAGAAGAAGGAGACCACTCTGGTTCTCAAAAACAGTAGCAGAATAGGTCAGAGCCAAAAGACTGGCCTTCAGGAAATATAAGGGAACGCAGCGGGGTGAAGATAGGGAGGCATACCAAACTTCTCTAAGGGAAGCAGGGAAGGCAGTAAAGCAGGCAAAGCCCCAAACCGAGGAAACACTAGCACAAACAGTAAACGAAGGTGACAAGACTTTCTATAGATACATTGGTGAAAGGAGAAAGTCCAGAGGGGATGTTGCTAAGATCAAAGGGGATAAGGAGGCGTGTGAGGAGGAGGACCAGTAAAAGCATCTATCCTAAATAGATATGTCTGCTCAGTATTTACTGAAGAGAAGGTAGGGCAGGGCCCACAGCTCAGCACCATGGTCACAGGGGGGAGGGAGGTGTGCACTAGTCCCTTCACAAAAGAAAGGGTCCTATAAGAGCTCAATAAGCTCAGAGTGGACAAGGCTATGGGACCTGATGGCATACATCCCAGGGTACTAAAGGAGTTAAGGGTGGAACTAGCACAGTCATTATCAGAACTGTTTAGTGAGTCTCTGAGCACAGGAGAGGTCCCAGAAGACTGGAGAAGGGCTCATGTGATCCCACTCCACAAGAGTGGTAGCAGGGAGGAGGCAGGGAACTACAGACCAGTCAGTCTTACCTCAGTAGTGGGCAAGATTATGGAGGCATTCCTTAAGGAAAGGATAGTGCAACACCTGGAATCCATAGGAGCGTAGGATCCAAGACAGCATGGGTTTACAACAGGAAGGTCCTGTCAAACTAATATCATAGATTTCTTTGACTGGGTAACCAGAGTGGTGGACCAAGGGGGAGCAGTTGATATCACCTACCTTGACTTCAGCAAAGCTTTCAATACTGTTCCACATAAAAGATTGATTAATAAGCTGGGTGGGTCAGAAGTTGGTCTGCTGGGTGGCAAACTGGTTGACGGGCAGAAAACAGAGTGGTGGTAGACAGTATGCATTCAGAAGAGATGCATGTCACAAGTTGGGTACCTCAAGGATCAGTCCTGGGGCCAGTCCTCGTCAATATCTTTATCAGTGACATTGCAGATGGACTGGAGGGTAAGGTTTGTCTGTTTGCAGATGACTCCAAGAACTGCAACAGAGTATATGATCCAGATGGGGTGGGCAGAATGAGAAGAGAGCTGGATAAACTGGCAAAATGGTCAGAAGAGTGGCAACTGGGGTTTAATGCAAAGAAGTGCAAGATCATGCACCCAGGGAAGAGAAACTCTGAAGCCACCTATAGGCTGGGAGGGGAGTTGCTGGCCATCACAAGGGAAGAAAGAGACTTGGGTATCATCATCACAGATGACCTGAAATCATCCAAGCAGACCACTAAAGCAGTAGGTAAGGCTAGGGGGATGTTGGGGTGTATTAGTAGGGGTATCACAAGTCGTAAGAGGGAGGTAATAATCCCTCTTTCTAGGAGCGTGGATATATTGTTCATCCACACTCATTGGCATTGTCCCTTTCCTCTTTAAATCTGCTGGAAGTCTTCAAGCTGGCACCTCCCACCCACCTGGGAGGTATATACCTCAGCTACACCCCATGACACCAGATCTTCCTTTCCGCTGGAAGATACAGGTTGCCTCCCTCGTGCTGTTGCATTTCATAGGCCCTGGCTTTCAAATCGTAAGTTTCACCAAAATTAAAACTCGTTCGAGTTAGCGATCACGAATTTGCGTCTTCAATCATGGAGGAGAAATCTTCCCCAGGATTTCGCCGGTGTCCTTGCGGCCAAAAGATGTCACGCACCGATCCCCATCTCACATGCGTCTACTGCCTGTGTGTCGGCCGTGACACTTCGTCCTGCAGTTACTGCTTGGCCTTCCATCCCAACATCCTGGGCGACCGCATGGCACGCCTGAAACTGGGGAGACCGGAGAAAAGGAACCCTCCAGCGAAGTCCAAGGAGGCTAGGTGGGTGGTTTCCGTGGCCACGGGCTCTGCTGAGCAGCTGGAACGCATGCAGGCGTTCGAGGAAGAAGCGGCTCGCACTTCGGCTAATCAGAGCTTCTTCGTCCCACTGAACCTTGGCTCCTCCTTTACAGGTTCGTTTAAGGAGTTGTGTCAGTCTCTCCCCACCCAGGGTGAGGTGCCCATGGGCTCGCACTCCTCCCACTCTCGGAAGAGGGAAAAAGAACCTTCTTTGTCTTTGTCTCGACGAAGGCGATCTTGGGACCGAGAGACGTCTTTGTCCCAGGGGCATGCGATCTCGACCTTGGTCGAGATCGCCTTCTCGGCCGTAGGCTTTACGGACCTTCCGTCTGGCCAAATGACCGAGGAAGTGGCCGATGAGGTTGAGATCATTCTTGACCTGATTGACCCTTTGTCGCCGGCCGTGGTCGCCAACTTCTTAGAAAGGACTCCAGTCCTAGTGTTTCCTGATGAGGAGACCCAGCCAGCTGGCATCCCCATTAAGGATCCAGTTCCGGACCCTCGGGTTTCACCGATTTCCCCCGGTGTCTCCTGATCGACCGAGTCGGCCTGCCCGATCTCTGTCGAGGTCCAGAACCCCCTCGGATGAACGACCGAGGAAGAACCATAATCGCTGTAAGAAGAGGCGACACCACAGGTCGTCCTCGTCCTCCTCGGATGAGGAGAGGCTCCGACGGAAACTCCCTCGGCGCTATGAGGACCTTATGTGGCAACAGCTGATTCTGACCGGGCAGAAGCCGGCTCCGCTGGCCACCCTGGCCATTATTCGGCTCTCGCCTAAGTCAACTCCTCCGGAACCGAAACCCTCAGTTCCTCCGCACGTGGGGCTGGCCCGTCCCCCGGTTCGGCATGTTCCAGTCTCTTCACCTATTCTGGTGGAACCACCACCTAAACAGCCTGTGAGAGGGGCTCCCTTGAAAGAGGACCGACAAAATACTGGAGTTCTCTGACCTCTGTCAGTCACAGTCACCCCAGACCGCCCTCAGCAGATCGAGGGTGATTTAGGCAGCAGGCTGTCGTACCCAGACTCCTCAGACTTGGATGTCACCAGGCTCCTCTCTCGTCCTGGGGATGATGAGTCATCCGTTGGCAAAGGGATGGAGGAAGGTCCTTCCTCCTTCCAAGGGATTCTCTGTCTCATTTCCGAGTCCACCGGAATGTCCCTGGAATCTAGCCAGAAAAAGGCGGAGTACCCTCTCACAGATATCCTAAAGACGGGATACCCCGATGGAGGCCTTTCCTGTGGCCGAAGCCATCGTTGGCCCGACCCTTGAACTTTGGCAGCACGGTGCCCATGGGGTTCGTTGTGGGGTTCACAGAGCACCCTTCAGCCGAGAGCCTGGTGACCACCTCTGTGTTCAGGCATATTGGCAGTTTGGCCGACACTGACTGACCTCTGGACAGAGAGTCCAAAAATATGGACCACTCCGCATGGAAGGTCTATGCAGCTTCCTCCTTGGGCCTTCATCAGGCCAGCTCAGCTGTCATCATGGCACACTTCTCTCATGCCCTTCTCGGGTCATTAGACGAAGTCCTCCCTCATCTCCCCGCGGACATGCAGACCATGGTCAAACAGGTCCGTGACCAGGGCTGTGCTGTTGCAAAACAGCAGCTCCAGACGGCCCTGGACATCGGAGATTCTTCTGCCCACTCGATGGCCGCCGCAGTGGCCTCTCGCCGCAGGGCTTGGCTGAGGCTTTCCTCCTTCCCAGCGGATACTCAGCATAAGCTTGCTGATGTGCCTTTTCTTGGAACTGACTTGTTCGGTCCAGGAGTGGCCGGTCACCTACAGTGCATACAGCAGTCCAGTGCCACCTTGGACGCCACTTCTGCCATGGGTTCTTCAGGCAAGAACCAGCAGAAGAAGAAGCCTTTTCGGCACTCTTCCCCTGCGGTCCGGCAGCCCTCCTATCAAGGAGGACAGCAACATCAACGTCAGCAGCAGGCTCAAGCTTGGCACCCCTGGCCCAAGCCTGGACCCCAACAGGCCCAAAAAGGGAGCCGAGGCTCAGGTCCTGGAGCCTACTCCTCCTCTAAACCTGCCCAGTGACGGGATGGGGGTTGCCACCCCTATCTCTGTCACGCCAGCTCTGAGCCCTCCCGTGGGGGGTTGGCTCCGCCCCTTTCTTTCCGCCTGGTCCGCTATCACTTCAGACAGGTGGGTTCTCGAAGTGGTCGGTCGGGGACTGCCTCTAGAGTTCGAACAGTACCCTCCCAGCTGAGCCCGTGCCCCTTGGGAGGAATGGATTTCCACATGCACCCAGTCAGCTCTTCAAGACGACATAGCTCAGCTCCTCAGCAAGGAGGCGGTAGCTCCCATGGCGGATCCTCCAGCAGACCCAGGCTTTGTCTCCAGGTACTTCCTGGTGCCCAAGTGGACAGGGGGTTGGTGCCCCATTCTAGATCTCCATGACCTGAATCAGTTTCTCATGTCTCGCACCTTTTGGATGGTCACTCTGTCCCAGATCATACCATCCTTGGAGTGAAACATGTGGTTCTATTGTCTGGATTTGCAGGACATGTTCTTTCACATCCCAATCCGTCCATCCCCTCTGAGGTTCCTCCACTTCAGGGTCGAGGGGACCCTGTATGAGTTCCGAGCCATGCTGTTAGGCCTGTCATCAGCCCTACGGGTCTTCACCAAATGCATTGCAGTGGTGGTGGCCCATCTCCGGCATCAGGGGGTCAGAATCTACCCCTACCTCAACGATTGCCTCCTGGCAGGTTCCACCCAACAGGAGGTGGAGAGGTCCAGAGATCTGGCACTCCACACCTGCTCCCAACTCGGCCTCCTGATCAACGAGGCCAAGTCGGAACTCGTGCCTTCCCAGGTGATGGGCTTCATTGGGGCAGAGCTCAACTCTTGTCAAGCCAGAGCTCAGCTCCCGGCGGACAGGGCGGAGGTTCTCTCCTCCTTTGCCCAGTCATTTTTGGTTGGGCACTTGCGCCCTGCCCGGGACTTTCTGCGCGTTCTGGGTTAGGCGGCGTGCACCTCAGTGGTCCATTGGGCTCGGTTGCACATGCGCCCCCTCCAGTGGGAGCTGGCCACCCAGTGGACTCAGTGTCACGGTCATTTCGACCAGCTGATCACTGTAACCCAGAACATATGGGACGCTCTCCAGTGGACTGCCCCAGACAAGTTGCAGGAAGAGATCCTGTTTGTCCGCCCCAAGCAGACGGTCATCCTTATGACCGATGTCTCTCTCGTGGGCTGGGGAGCCCACATGGGGGACAACAGGGCCTACTGGTTCTGGACCCACGAGGAGTCCCGATGCCACATCAACCTGTTGGAACTCAAAGCAGTCAGACTGGCACTGTCACCTTTCGCTACTCAGCTCCGGGGTCAAGTGGTTTAAATCCAGATAGACAATACCACGACCATGTACTACCTCAACAAACAGGGTGGCACGCACTCCTGTCTGCTGTGCAAGGAGGCTCTCCGCATCTGGACCCTCGTAAGCCGATTGGAGGCCATCCATGTGGCAGGAGCCTTGAACCAGCTGGCGGATGCTCTCGGCCGCACAGACCAGACATCCCACGAGTGGTCTCTCCATCCAGAGGTAGCTTACAGTCTGTTCTCCCATTGGGGCAAACTGATGGTGGGCCTGTTTGCCTCCAGGGAAAACACCAAGCTGAGGCTGTATCATGCCCGCCCCCCTCAGCAGGGCTCGCTGCAGGGGGATGCCTTCTCGAGGCCGTGGACTTCAGGCCTCCTCTACGCCTTCCCTCTATTTCCCTTGATCCACAAGGTGTTATTCAAGGTGAGGAGGGATAAGGCAAAGGTGATTCTGGCAGCCCCAGACTGGCTGCGCCAGTTCTGGTATCCAGATCTCCTCAGCCTCAGCTGCAGGCCCCCGGTGCGGCTTTGCACACACACGGACCTGATATCTCTCAACCAGGGGAAGGTCTTCCATCCGGACCTTCAGTCCCTACACCTCACTTCACTGTGGTGGAGGCATCTAGAAAGAAGTCGACCAGGAAATGTTATGCCTTCCGATGGAAAAGATTTTCCATTTGGTGCCAGGGTAAGGGTCTGGACTCCTTATCCTGCTCTGTGGCTAACATTCTCGACTACCTTTGGTCTCTCTCCAAAGGGGGTCTACGGTCATCGACCCTTAGGGTGCACCTGGCAGCCATTTCTGCTTACCGGGCATGGGCCTGTCAGCCGACATTGGCGCAGGAGACAGTGGTCAGGCAGTTTTTCCAAGGTCTGAATCACATATCCCCTCCGGTGCATGAACCTCCACCTCTGTGGGATCTGCTGCTGGTTTTGGCAAAGCTCATGGGCAAGCCATTCAAGCCTAAAAGCACAAGTGTGAGCTGTCACACTTGTCGTGGAAGACGGGCTACCTGGCAGCTATCACGTCAGCCAGAAGGACAGGGGAGCTCCAGGCGCTTTCGGTGGACTCCCATTATCTGGTCTTTCACAGGGACAAAGTTGTCCTGCACCCCCACCCAAAATTACTTCCGAAGGTGGTGTCAGAGTTTCACTTTAATCTGGTGTTGACTCTGCTGGTATACTACCCTAATTACACCTCGGGCGCCAAGTACAGGCTTCATACTTTGGACCTGAGATGTGCTCTCTCCCGTTATAAGGAGAGGTTGGCGGAAATTCGCAGAGAGGTTCGCCAGCTGTTTGTCACCTACGCTGAAGCCGCTTCTGGCAGACCTGCAGCCAAATGGACCATTGCAAGATGGATTACATCATGCATGGGTCTGTGCTATAAGTTGGCGGGCAAGGAGCCTCCCAGAGGGATAAGAGCTCATTCTACCCACCATACTGCTGCATCGGTGGCTGCTTCCAGGGACATCCCTATCCAGGAAATCTGTCAGGCTGCTACCTGGAAGTCAGCAAACACCTTCATTACCCACTACCACATCAACCTTGAGTCACGCCGGGATGCTGGTTTTGGGACCTCAGTTCTCCAATCTCTGTTCCCTAAGTAGGGGGTGTGCACCTTGCCTCCCTCCTCCCAGAGAACTGCTAGGAGTTCTGCCAATGAGTGTGGATAAACAACATATCCACGCTCCTAGAAGAACAGGTTACTCACCTGTAACAGTAGATCTTCCACAGAATGTCCTCTTGCAGTAAGTCATTACTTCTGGGAGTTCCCGATAGGTGATGCTCCAGCACTGAAGTCTCTTTCAGCAGTCTCTATACCAGGGACCACCCACCTACCTCACTTCCTATAAAAGTGGGCGGTCCCTGGTAATCTCCGTTCATTTTCCCGCTGGCTTCAGCTCTGGCAGCATCTCTCCTAGTAGCAGTCTACAATGTGGATTGAACCCATAGCCTAGGTGCCTGGGCTTCATACAGACACCACATACCTACAATGGATGATTCCCTGTCTCACACACAGGGTGCTCAACCAAAGGGCTCAAAAAACCTAGTCCTCTTCAAGAGAGAATACTGGGAAGGAAACCCCTTTGCCTAAAGTTCTGCCAGACCGCCTTTCAGCGGTCGTGCCTCCAAAACATGGATCATCAAGAAAATATTCATCGTCGATGGGCAATTCACCCCCGTCAATGGCAGGCTCTACTCCATCAAAGAAGGAATGTTCTTCATCGACAGGGCATCATTCTTCATCTCCCCCGCGACCAGGACCCCTACACCATCAACAGCAGAGGTCTTACTGCCTTCCCCATCGCTGGGGCATAACCCCCCGTCGATGGGAGGAATTTACAAGACCACATTGTTTATGAGAATGCCTCCTCTGTCGACGGAGCACATGCTACATGCTTCCTCATCAATGGGGCTGCCTCCCCCATCGACAGGACATGCTCCCTGTGCTCCACCGTCGACAAGAGGCTTGTCACCGTTGACTCTCCCATCATCGACAACAGCATTTCCATCGTCGATGGAGCATGTCTTCACTCCCCCATCGTCGACAATGGCACCCCCATCATCGACGGTGCATGTATTCACTATCCCATCATAAACAGAGCATATCCCACTGTTGACGGCACATGCCCTGCCTTCATCATCATCATCAATGGAGAATATTTCCCTGTTGATGGAGCATGCTGTTACTGATCCTTCACTTGTAAGACACAGTACATCTTCGACAAGGCATGCTTCCCTGCCTCTCCCGTCAATGGGACTAATGTCTCCATCATCAAGACAACCAGTGCTGCATAGAACAGCACCCTTGCAGGCATATAGCACCGATATGGATGATCCTTATGGAAGGTCGACCATGAAAAACCAAGAATATTCTCAAAAATATGTATCGAAAGATGCATATGGAGCTACATTTCTACAAAATAAAGAACGATATGCTTCAGAACGCAGAGGCCCCCCAGCCTCGTTGTCGTTCCCATGTGGGGCTCTCAACCCCTTTGGAAATGAGCAAAGACTCCAAATAAACACCGGATCACTCTACCGGGAGGTGCAAATTGATCCTCCGTCCCCATGTACGATGGATTCAGAACCTGTTTACATGGCTATTACATCGTCACAAGTTCAAAATTTTGAAGAAATAGTAAATAGAGTACTGGATTCTATGGGTTTTGATCAGAGCCTCACTCCGGGGCATAACCCTCAAACACAAAGGATATTGTCACCTCCATCAAAACAGGCATGCACGGAGCTAGACGCTCCCCGATCCTGCCTGCTCTCGAATATTCAGACGAATATTATTCAGATTATCATACGAATCTGAACCTTCATAGGACCTATGATGGTTCCCCTGACACAAGAGGATATGAATCCCCTACGGAGGTGCCTTCTTACTGGGACAAAGGGCTAGTACAGCCCCGAAAGGCAATTTCTCCACCAGATGACCCCTCATTCCCCGAAATAATGCTACAAATACAAAAAACAATGGTGTTTACTACAGCGGAACTGGATAGATTAAGTAAAGATATGGCTGAATATGTGGGCCAACCGGAAGACTCTGGGCTATGCCTCCTTTTATACCTATGTTCAGAAATGCTATTACTGAAGCTTGAAGTCAACCCGTAGCAGTGCAGGAATTTCCTAGAAAGGCCCATGGGATGTATTTGGCTCCCCCCTGGTTATCAATATTTAATGAATACATCATTGGCGGATTCTGTGGTTACTGCAGCTGCCCACAACTGCACTGGCAAGCCTAAACATACAAGTACAATACCTCCACAGAAAGATTCTAAACAATTTGACCATATGGGGAAGAGAGTGTTTGCTCTAAACACACTAAATATCAGAATACTTAACTATATAGGGCACATGCTGCAATACCTGCGCAGGGTGAGTACTTCTGCTGAAGAAGTTATAAACAAGCTACCTGCATTCCCTGAAAGTGAGCAGCTTACATCTATAAATAATACTGTTACTTCACTGTCTCAACATCTATTAAGATCAGGATATGATCTTGCCGATGCTTCGGCTCGAGCCTCTGTGGTTAGTATTCTGATACGCCGCCAGGCATGGCTCCGACTTTCAGGGCTAGCACCTGATATTCAACACAAAGTGGCTAATGCCCCCCTTTCAAGGAGACCATCTTTTTGGACCAGGGGCTCAAATGATACTGGAGAGCCTACAAGCCTCAGACAGGCAACTGAAAACAGTGCTATACCTGTACAAAAACCACTCCCTCAGTAAAATTATTTATACAAAACTGGACCTAATTATACACCACGTGACACCTTTAAGGGCAGAGAACAAGTAACAAGGATCCCAGTGAAGCTGACCCGTGGCCGCCCCGGGGCTTCTGCCCCTCATTAAAGACTCCAGTCTCTGCCTCGATCCCCTCTTCTTGGCCTCGGGGACCTTTTGGGGCCACAAAACAAGACTGAGGCCTTTAGTTTTTTTCACATTGGCTCGATACATCTAGCCAATTTCTCAAGTATCACTGTTTATAGCCCATCACGAAAGTTCCACCGAGATGTCTTTTTGATCTGTGGTACACTGGACGTCCTGCCCCCGCCAAGCTGGTCCATCCACTATTAACTCACATGCTGAGACTCAATTAATTCCACTACAGACTATACCTTCTCTCTTACTCTGCTATTCACAGACTTCCCTTGATTTTGAACAAAGATCATATCAAATGGGGTGAGTACATATACAGAAATTGTCTTTTAACCACTGCTTCGTTTTGTTGGATCACAGATGCATTGTTTTTCATTTGCTACATGTTCTGTTTACGAGTATCCTGTTCTGTCAAATGGATACATTCATTATTGACTAGACAGTCTTAAAAAAAAAAAAAAAAAAAAAAAGTGGGGATCTTTACTTGCTACTTTGTAGCATCTCTAAATGATAACATTGTGTTACTCAAGATATTGTTACAATTATTTTTTATATATATTATTTTTTTTATTTCAAATTCGGATTAATACCTTTGAGCCGGGGGCTCGTTTACAAAGGCTCCAAGTCAACAAGGAATACAAGACATTTACAGGTGATGAAACATTGCAGAACAGAAAGACATCGACTAACAAGTGGTATTATATGTCAGTAAACCTTTAAAGTCGGTTTACTGACACATAAAGCCCTACATGGTTTGGGCCCTGACTACCTGAAAGATCTTCTGGTTCCTTACCTTCCGGAGCAACTGCTCCGCTCAGACAACGAGGGGTTGTTATAAATTCGAGGTAGCTTTAAATCCTCCAGCCCGAGCTTGTATTCCGCGGCGCCGACCCTCTGAATTCTCTACCCCGTTGGATTAGAGAGTGCATGATGGAGAGGATGGTTTTAAACAAGGATTAAAATCCTTTCTATGGAAAAAGGCTTTCGGAGATGGTATCGACATGGACTGATGCTGTTTATTTTATTGTTGATTTTAATGTTTTTTATGATGTTTTAATGTGATGTTATTTTATTGTAATGCGCTTTGATTTTAGAAAGGCGCAATATAAATAAAGATTATTATTATTAGTGTGCAGTTACAACATTAAGCAGGGTGCAAGAAGTAAGGAGAAATAGGACCACACTTCCAGAGAAACATATTTATGCAGCACTAATTAAGTGCAGTACAGTGTTCATGTTACAGTTCAGACGGAGTGCTCCCAGTCTGCAGAAATGCATATTTTAGCAGCCAAGGTGAGGCTTTGTCAAGGGGAGGTAGTAGATGGTGGAAGGTGGGAAGGGGAAGTGGGCAGTTGTGGAACAGGAGGGTGGGAGTGAGAGGGGGTAGCATTTGACGGGTGTGAGACCAAGACAAAGTTGCCTTTAACTCAGAATGTACTTTCTCTGCTGATCACTGAAGCCATATAATTGCTCAGTGTTACTGACATATTCATTTTAGTTTTAAGATGCATAACACAGTGAATCATGATTCCTTTTGTTCAACTAATATGTTATTTTAGCATTCATTGGCCTCATGACCACATTTTACCTCCGGCAGAATGTCATTCGTGACCACCCACTGCCACATAACTGCTTGGAAATCTCCCAGAAGTAATGACTTACTGAAAGAGACCATTCCGTGGAAGATAGTGCAGTTACACAAAGACTTTTGCTATAACAGTAGATCTTCTAGGAATGTCTCTTGCAGTAAGTAGTTTCCCTCCCTCCATCCCCCTGCCTTTATGTAACAGGAAACATGATGTAAGGTTGGGAAGCTTCAGTACCTCAGTTCCCCTCGGTCCCTCGCTTCAGAGCTGAAACCAGCGTGGAACGGAGATTACCAGGGACCACCCACTTTTATAAGAAGTGAGGTAGGTGGGTGGTCCTTGGTATAGAGACTACTGGAAGAGACTTCTGTGATGGAGCGCCACCTATCGGGAACTCTCAGAAGTAATGACTTACTGCAAGAGACATTCCTAGAAGCACCTACTGTTACAGCAAAAGTCTTTGTGTAACTGCACTTTCTAGGAGTGGTATATGTTGTTCATCCACACAGACCCACCTGACCGCCCCGGCTGCGGACGCACACAACCAGGCTTCCAGTGGGCTAAGATCTGGCGTCATGGGGCAGAGCCGAGGTATACACCACCCGGGTGGGTGGGAGGAGCCAGCTTGAAGATTTCCGGCAGATTTAAAGAGGAAAGGGGCAATGCCAGTGAGTGTGGATGAACAACATATACCACTCCTAGAACTACTGTTACAGGTGAGTACCCTGTTCTTTTGGTTGCTATTACTTCTACTTGAAGGATTTCTGAGCTTCAGGCATTCTGGTGTGAGGAGCCAAAATGGTGCAGGGACTGCATCAGAAAACATATGAGGACAGATTAACGCAGCTCAATATGTATACTCTAGAGCAAAGGAGGGAGAGAGGTGATATGATCGAAACATTCAAACACCTTAAGGACACTAACAAGGTGAAAGAGTCTAGCGTGTTTCAATATAAGAAAAATATCAGGACAAGAGGACACAGCATGAGATTAGAGGGAGGCCGATTAAGAGGTAATGTGAGGAAGTTCTTTTTCACAGAAAGGGTGGTGGATGCATGGAACGGCCTACCTCAGGAAGTGATGGATATGAATACAGTGCAGGGCTTCAAACAGGCATGGGATAGGCATAAGGGAGCAATACAGATGTGTGTGAATAGATAGGCCATTGACAGAGCAAAGGCCTATGGCACATTCATAAGGTAGAAAAAGAAATGGGCAGACTGGGTGGGCCTTGCGGTCCTTATCTTCTGTCAACTTCTATGTTTCTATGAGATTTGTTGATTTTGCTGGATACTGATGGGTAGGCATATTTATAAGATTGTTTTACCATGACTGTGTGTGTTTGATATGTATATTCTTGTAAATAAAACCAATTCTGAAAAAAAAATGTGCTTGGCTGTTGTGTTACATTCTTTAACTACCCACACCCTAACTCAAAATAACCACAGAATACAAATAAAAAATCTGTGTAAGAAGCAGCAAGTCAGGCTTTAGAACTTGTGTTCACAGTGCCATCTCCTGTGAAGGACTGCAGTGGAGATAAAAAAAAAAAAAAAATGTAGCACTAACTTCAGGATGGGTCCTTACCTGCCATTTCTTTAAAGGGACACTGTCAACCTCGTTAGGCTTCAAACTGATCCTTGTTTAAATAATATTTTATTGTTGTGCACATTCTATAGAGAGTGTTACAGCTAGTAGTTTGCTTCCGACCCAAAGACTGAGTGCCCACCATACTGTGTTACCACACAAAAACGTGTTTTTCTTGACCAACTCCCACCACATCTTTCCTGGACTCTGCAACACCCCCAACACAATCTAGTCACTCATTATGCAGTGCAAGTAGGGGAGACTATTATATTATCAGTGGCTGCACTGACTGAGGGTGTTTCTGGCATTCAAGAGGTATGCACTTAGAGTAGTTCAATCATTTGAAAGAATCAGATAAAACAACCAGCAACATCAAGGATACATAAGGTACCAGTCATAAGATGTTTTTTTTTTTACTTTACTTACAAATATGATGCATGAAAGGTTGACAGTGTCCCTTTAACAGAAGCAGTGCAGCAAGTATCACTTCTAGATAGCTGGGTAACTTAACACCTTTAATGTTCACCTAGTGTGTGGTTCTACCAGGTCCACCTAAGCAGCTGCTAATGAGTTTAAATCAAAACTGAAGCTGTCTGCATTTTGTACTTTGTCCTACAGATTCTACCAGGTGCTCACAATAAAGAGCTGCTAACGAGCGCACAGCCACATGCATTTTTTTACATCTGCTTGCTATGTGTCTATTTATATTTATTCAGCTAGATACTTGGGGACAGTGTCTAAAAAATGTAAGGCCAGCTTGCAGTGTAAACATCTAGGATGATGATCAGAGGTTTAGGCTACGTTTGTTGTTTTTTTTTGGGGGTCACGCTTTTGTCATGCTGCTTGCTTCATTTTTTCCACAAATATGAAAATAAAAGTAGATTACCAATACTATGACACACTCTGGAACCAATATTCCTAAAAAAAATGGGGGTGGGGGAGACATCTATGTTTTTACACATACAACAATTTCAACCCCATGTTATGTTCATAGAACTTTGATAGATGTAGAATAGGGTTTGCATATAGAAACAAAGAAATAGGGGTTGCTATGCTTATTGGAATTAAATGCAACCATTATATTGTTTATTATTATACAATGGTGCTTAAAAATCAAGAGATGTGATTGGTTGACTGGCACCTTTACAGCGTTGTAAAATTCAGCATTACCAACGCAAAAGGTGCCAGCCAGCCGCTTTTCTAAAATCAATCCGACACCAAATATTAGAGATGAGAAACAGCCATCTTCAGTGCCCGCTAAGCACCACATAATCTCTGTTTTTTTGTAACTCACGGCTGCTCCACACTTCGCCCTCTTGCCGCTCGCACCCAGCCCAATACACTTCAGTCAGTTCAAACATGCGGCCGTTGCTGCTCACAACCCCCGAGAACACCGCATGCTTTTTTTAACCCGACCCAACAAACTCAATTGAAACATGTGGCCGTTGTTGTTTGGAACCCTCACAAACATCACATACTTTTCTTATTGCATCCAATCACCGGAGGAAAGCTAGGGAACAATTTTTCAGCACACCAGGAATGTAATTTGTATTGTACCTGCATCTCCTCTGTATCTGTATCACCACTACCTTCTCGATCTCTCACTCCACTCCCACTCGCGCCATTCTCCCAGTCTGTCGCTCCACTCCTGGTCTGTTGTCTACCTGAACTCCTGCTGCTGCTTTCCGAATACTTTAACCTGTTGTCTACCTGAACTCCTGCTGCCGCCTTCCGAATACTTTAACTTAAAATAAAAATAAAAACGTAAGTGCAAAAAAAAAAGAAGCCGAAAACAATTTCTCCTGAGATACACAATTACTGTGTCCTTCCTGAACAGTTGATAACCTGGAAGCACACAGTCTCCAGTGGCACCCGTTACCGCTTGCAGCAGTGACAGTCACTTATCTGTCCCATGCTGTCTGTGTAAAAATAAATAAATAAAATAAAGTAGCCCGCAACTGCAGTCCTCTCTTTAATGACAAAAACTAAAAACACCCAAACAAAACAGCACTTCTCTATATCGTTGCATTATGATAAACAGGGAACTATTTTGTGTGGTGGAATGACAAATCTTATAAAAATGATTAAAACTGGAAAAAACTCTTATTGTTCTTCTCATCTTTGTTATAAAAAAATGAAGGGGAACATCGTATAATAGCAATAAACCATGACAGGGTGTGGGTGATGCTGGGATTTACCCACACCTGGATGGTTTGAACACGCCAGGAGTGGGTAAACCCAGCATCACCCACACCCTGTCGTGGTTTATTGCTTAAGTAATTCGGAAACACCTTTGAGTCAGAGACTCATTTACAAAGGATCCACATCACAGAAAATAAGGTACAGACAGACATAACTAACAATAGATCAGTGTATAAGGTTCAGATTACTTACAATGAATAGTAGGCAAGTATTCAATGAGAATTAACACATACAAATACTAGGGATGACTTAGTTAAGGTTCTACATAATAGAATAAAACAGATAGAAAACAAATACTAACATTACCAGCTTGGGCTGAGAAGCAGGCGGGGGGTGAGGTAGTTTCAGGCAAAGGGCCATCGTCAGAGGTAATTATCAGCTCAAGAGCAGTCGCAGGGTCTTGAGGTCAGGAGATGTTCCCTAAGGCGGGTTTTGAATGGCCCAAGTCTAGGTTCATTTGCTAATGAGGCGGGAAGGCTGTTCATCCACCAAGGGGCCCTATAATTGAAGGACCTTTGGAAGAGGGAGGTTCGGCAGCCGGGCACTGAGAGGAGGGGGTTGTCAGAGCTACGGGTGTACTGCACCTTGAGTTCTGGGCAGTAGCGGAGCCAGGTTTGGGAACATTTGGGAGCCGGGGGGGGGGCTTTCAGTCAATCATTGGCTCCACAATGGGCACTAAGCATTAAATAAAGATGGTGGTGGGGCACCACTACTCACACTGAGGCAGCCAGGAGGGGCAACCAGCCCCGGCTCCGCCATTGGTTCTGGGTGGACTAGAGGGCTAGCCCGGGGAGACAAAGGGCAATTTTTAGCTATGAGGCAGGTGTGGAACCTGATTCTGTTGTCATGGTTGAACCAGCCGGTATCATTATAAAGTGAGCAGGTGTGTGTGAGACGGTCACATCCCAAGACAAGGCGGCAAGTTTTATTTAGGGAGAGACGGAGACTATCTAGGGCTGTGGTATTTCAAACAACATGAAGTCTTGTTATATTATGACAATTGCAGTTTGTCCCAGCCTTAGAACTGCTCCGGAGGTGAAAAAGTTAACTTCCATGCCAGGCATGGAACTTGGAGCGCGAGCTTGGTTAGAGAACCTCTGTCTGTATAATTTCAAACTGAAACTGTCAGATTCTTTACTCCGCCTCACTGAACAGTCGCTTCCGAGAGTTCTCCTACTGCTCGGTTCATTTCTCGGTTAAAAGTGTTTTTCTCAGTTAATTCAACGCGATTATATTTATTTTAAATCGCAACCGGTCGGTTCAAGCTCTGTCTGTGGTATTGTAAGTAATAGACAGGTTTTACTTTTCTGTGTGGAACTTGTAATGTGTTATCGGTTCGGTTTGAACCGATCAGGTTGTTTTAAAACATTATTCAAAAATCATTTTTAAGTCATTTAGAGTGCGGTTCCGGTTTTTATCGGTTCTAAAAAACGGATTTCATTACGTTTTTCACGATAAATGACACGATTTGGGAACCGATAAGGGTGTCTTGCCTGGCATTTGCCGGAAAAGGGCAAGTTTTTGGTTAGGTTGGCATTATGTCTGAGAAACCCAAAAGAAAAACCGGGCCCACTGGGTTTCAACACTGTAGTGTCTGTGGGGAAGCCTTTGCCAAGGCTGACCCACATACACCACATGTGTTTATTGTCTGGGGTTTGACCACCTCAATGCAGACTGCCAGATTTGCAAGAATTTCCTGCAGCTACCCTGATAAGAGAGTTGGTAGGCTCAGGAACGAGAGGCTAAAAGTCCGCTGACCGGATGACCAGCCCGTTCGTGCCAAACCGAACTGAGGGAGTGCCCTCTGACCAGGGTGAGACTTCCTGGCAAACGAAAAGCTGACTCGAGGAGCCAGTTCCAGCAAAGAGAACTAGAAAATCAGCAGGTGTGGAGTCAAAATTATTTCTCCAACTGCTGCAGAGATAGCCAAAGCGATCCAAATTGTCCAGTCGCTTCTGTTCTGTCCAACCGCCACTATCTGGTAAAAGGTTGGTTCGGCCGGTTCCACGGTTCAAGAATATGATATAGAGAGGTTTATGAACCGGAGGAGGGGAGGATGATTATGAACAGTGTGAATGTGATTTTGAAAGTCTGGATGTGCCCATTGAACCGGACATCTCCCAGACAGACCTTTAGGAGAGTCTCCCCAGGCTTTCTGAGTCCCCTTCTCATTTTCTGTTTTATAAAAAGTTGCTGAAACCCTCCAGCTCCCTTTGGAGGAAGCTGTGGATGAGCAAGAGGAGCCTGACTATGTGGAGATGATGGATATCCCAGAGTCCAGGAGATTGTCTATTCCTTTACATAAATCCTTTAGGAAACAAACAATAAAAATTTTAAAAGCTCCTAATTCTGTGCCTCCTGTGGATAAAAAGATGGACAGGAGGTACACTTTTTCAGGTCCTGATACAGAGTTTCTTTCACAGCAATGCAGCCATGTAGGGGTAGTGCAGGCTGCAGCCTGTGATAAGGCTAATATTCCCCTGGCTTCACACCCTCCTGACAAGGACTCCAGGAGGATTGATGCCATGGCTAAAAAACAATACATGGCAGCATCCTTGGGACTCAGACAGGCAAATTATATGGCCTATGTTGCAAGATACCAGAAATCCAGATGGGATACTGTCATGGCTTTAGCCAAACAGGCCCCTGGCCAGCTTACCAAGGAGCTGGAACAGGTGGCTGCTGATGGTATTGAGGTATCTAAGGTGCAATTCCATGCTGCAGTGGATTCTAATGACGTATTTTCAAGAGTCATGGCTACATCTGTGGCTTTTCGTAGATTGGCTTGGCTCAGGTGTACTAGTCTGTCACAGGATACCCAGGCTAAGGCCATGGATTTTCCTGTGGTGGGAAATTCTCTGGGGAGCAGACAGAGAATTATATGAAGAAAATGGATGAATATAGAACCACTTATAGGAGTGCACAGGCCAAGGAAAGGCAAGCCACTCCTCAGAGGCAGCCCCCCAGGGGCAGGGGCAGGGGCAGGCCTTTTCACAGGCCTTTTTACCAAGTCCAGGCCTCCTCTTCAGCTTATGTTCAGAGAGGGTTCTTCAGAGGGAGAGGCAGACTGGGTACGAGCAGGCCTGCTCCCACCCCTCAGCCTAAAGCCCCTGCCAAACAGGCACCCTGATGGGATGCCCAGGGCCAATTCTCCATTACCTGTAGGGGGCAGGCTGGCTTACTTCGCCCAGGACTGGGAGTCTTTAACATCAGACAAGTGTGTCCTGGAAGTAGTAAGCCAGGGACTGGTTCTCAGCTTCAAAAAATTTCCAAAGATGAGAATCAGATCTTTTCCACCTGCAAATCCGCTAGAGACTCTTGCTTTGGAAACAGAAGTCTCAACCCTCCTTGCTCTCAGAGCTGTAGAAAGGGTTTCTCCCCTACACCAGGGCAAGGGACTGTACTCCAGGTACTTTCTTACACCAAAAAAGACAGGAGAATGGCGGCCCATCCTGGACCTAAGATATCTGAACAAGCACCTTTTAAAACAAAATTCAAATGGTGACTCTGGGAATGATTTTACCCTCCCTAAGGCCAGGGACTGGCTAGCTTCCCTGGACCTCAAAGATGCCTACTTCCATGTTCTTATCAGAAGCTCCCACGAAAGTACCTCAGATTCGAACTGCCCTCAGGCCATTATCAGTTCAGAGCAAAGCCCTTCGGCCTTACCTCTGCCCCAAGGGTATTCACAAAATGCCTGGCAGTAGCAGTTGCTCACTTAAGAAGGCAAAAGATTGCCATCTTTCCCTACCTAGACGACTGGCTCATTGTGGGTCAGTCTCCAGACCAGGTCAGATCACACCTGCAGGTTACCCAGCAGCTGCTTACCTCTCTAGGTTTTCTTCTCAATCTTCCAAAGTCAGTTCTAGAACCTGTCCAGCTACTCACCTTCATAGGCGCAGAACTGGACACAAAGCAGGCCAGAGCCTTCCTTCCCCTAGAAAGGGTAAGGACCCTGGTGGCCCTGGCCTCCTCCTTCACCCTGCAGGTCTCTCGACCAGCAAGGCATTTTCTACAGCTCCTAGGACACATGGCTGCTTCCACAGCTGTAGTGCAAGGAGCAAGATTTCAGATGAGGGACATTCAGTTCCATTTGAGAGCCTTTTTGGTCTCAAAGAAGAGATCCCCTATCCAAGTTGATCCCAGTAACTCGAACCCTGATCCAGGCCCTACAGTGGTGGCAGGATCAGAGCAACCTGAGACAAGGGGTTCCTTTCATCCCTCAATCTCACTCCTTGATCCTTACTACAGATGTGTCCCTTTTGGGATGGGGAGCTCACATGAGCGACCTCTCCACCCAGGGATTGTGGTCCCCTCTCAGGAATCTCTGCTCCACATCAATCTGTTGGAACTCAGAGCTGTTTTTCTAGCACTTCAGGTGTTTTCTGCATCTGTTCAGAACAAAGTTGTACAGGTCAGAACAGACAACACCACTACAGTGTTGTACATCAACAAACAAGGGGGCACTCAGTCTTCGGCCTTGTGCACCAAGGCAATGAAGTTGTGGTCTCTGGCTTATTCCCTGAACATCTCCCTCATAGCAGTTCACCTCCCAGGCAAGGACAATGTCCTGGCAGATGCTCTCAGCAGGATTTCCCAGGGTCATCACGAATGGTCACTGGATCCCCTAGTACTGAGGTTAGTTTTTGCCAGGTGGGGCACCCCTCAGATAGATCTTTTTGCAGCCCCAATCATCAACTTCCGTTTTTTTGTTGCAGGCCCCCAGTGTTGGGCTCAGTCCCCCGGATGCCTTCCTTCTCGATTGGGAAGGGAAGTTCCTCTATGCCTTCCCTCTCCTGTTCAAGGTGCTAGTCAAAATCAGATCTCAACCCTGCAAGATGATTCTGATTGCTCCAGATTGGGCCAGACAGCCCTGGTACCCACTCCTTCTGTCCTTAGCAGTCCATCTTCCCCTGTGTCTCCCCAGGAACCACAATTTGTTAACCTGTGCCTAGGGGAGAGTTTGGTATCCGAATCTCAAATCCCTCAACCTCAAGGCCTGGCTCTTGAGGAGTTAGAGTTTGCTGACCTACACCTTTCTCAAGGTGTTCTCGAAATTTTGAAAGCTTCTAGGAAGCCTTCCACCAGGGCTACGTATAACTCTAAATGGAAAAGGTTTTCCATATGGTGCTCTGGGAAGCATATTTCCCCAGAATCTGCTGATTTGCCCACTGTCTTGGACTATGTGGTCCATCTAAATTCTTTGGGGCTGAGACTAGCTACCCTGAAAGTGCATTTGGCAGCTGTCTCTGCTTTTATTTCAGCAGGGAAGCCCTCTTCTCTTTCTGCTCACCCTGTATTTTCCAAGTTTTTCAAGGGATTGCTTCATACCAATCCGCCATTCAGGGACCCTGCCCCTGCCTGGGATCTTAATGTTTGCATTGCTCAGCTGATGCAACCCCCCTTTGAACCTCTGTCTTCGGCAGAGCTTAAGTACTTGACTTGGAAAACTGTGTTTCTAGTAGCTATCACTTCTGCCAGGCGCATAAGTGAGTTACAAGCTTTGTCAGTGGAGACTGACTTTATCTCCTTTCACAGGGATAAGGTAGTCCTCAGGACTAACAGGAAGTTTTGCCTAAGGTGGTTTCAGATTTCCACCTTAATCAATCTTTCTCTTCCAGTGTTCTTTACTGACCACCTCCTCTGCAAGAGGAGGCTCACAGTTTAGATGTTAAGAGGGCCCTTAGTTACTACATAGAGCGGACTAAGGGTCACAGGTTTGACTCCCTCCAATTCTTTCTCACTTATGGTGAGGTTGGGAAAGGGAAACCTGCCACTAAGAGATCCATTGCCAGGTGGATTGTCTTTTGTATCCAATTTTGCTATCAGAAACTGGGTAAGGTTCCCCCTTCAGGCCTGAGGGCTCACTCTACCAGAGGTACAGCTGCATCCCTAGCTGCGGCCAGGGACATCTCTATCTTAGAGATATGTCAAGCAGCTACTTGGAAAACAGTACATACTTTCACTAGCATTACTCCTGGGCATCCAGGCCAGGAGGATGCTCGATTTAGAACAGCTGACTAGGCCTATTTCCTGAGTAGGTTCTGTCCCTCCTCCATGGAGTACTGCTGTGTAGTCTGCAATTGTCATAATATAGCAAGACTTCATATGTTGTTTGAAGAAAAATTACTCACCTTAGTAATGTTGTTTCTTCCTAATGGAGTCTTGCTATATTATGACCTCCCCAACCTGCCCTCTCAGAACCTCTACTCTGGGATGGGTTGGCAGTCCAGTGTTGGCACTTATTGATGCCCATCTTGTGTTTTCCACCCCTTCTTTTGGGGTGTTTGGGTGTTGTGTTTTATTCATTTTATCTTATTTTCTGGTCCCCTGACTTGAGTCTTGGTGTTGGGACCAGGAAAATGTTAATATTTAAGTAGCTAGTTGGCTAGTGTGGTTTACAGCTTCCACACAGAACCTTAGTGAGTTTTGCTCGTAAAGATCTGACAGTTTCAGTTTGAAATTATACAGACAGAGCTTCTCTAACCGAGCTCGCGCTCCAAGTTCCATGCCTGGCATGGAAGTTAACTCTTTCACCTCTGGAGCAGTTCTAAGGCTGGGACAAACTGCAATTGTCATAATATAGCAAGACTCCATTAGAAGAAACAACATTACTGAGGTGAGTAATTTTTTCTTGCTGCTCCATAGATCAATAAGCTGTACTCCAGCAGTGAGGGAACCGAGGAGGAGGAGACAGCAAGCCTGTGGGCGTCCGGGGTGAGACAGTGTTTGAAGCTGTATAACAGTCCCAACCTGACATTTAGGGACTTGGATAGGTGGTGAATATGAAGGTGGAAGTTAAGTGCAGGGTCCAGGGTGATGCCCAGGTATTTGAAGGAGCCCACTTGCTCCAGAGGTGTCTGGTTTTAAGTTAGAACTGGTGGGCAATGCTCCTTTCTTGCATTCTGCGGGTGGGAGAACAGCATAAATTTGGTCTTTGAATAGTTGAGAATAAGGCACTGAGTGATGAACCAGGTCTCGGCACAGCTAAAGGCGGCCTGGAGGGAGCGGTGGAGTTGAAAGGGGTCGGAGTTTTCATAGATTCATAGATGTGTGACCGCAGAAAAGGACCGACAAGGCCCACTGAGTCTGCTCATTTGTCCAGCTATCTGCCTGGACCTGCGCCCCCCACCCTGAACATGCCCCTGTGTTTGTCCCATGCCCTTTTGAATCCCTCCACTGTTTCTTCTCCAACAACTGTCTCCGGGAGTCTGTTCCACTTATCCACCACCCTCTCTGTAAAATAGTACTTCCTAATGTTACCCCTGAACTGCCCACCGTCCACCTGCAGGCCATGCCCCTTCGTCCTCTGATTTTCCTTCATCTGGAAGATGCTTTCCACTGGCACCTTGTTTATACCGTTAAGGTACTTGAAGGTCTTGATCATGTCCCCCCCCTCTCCCTCCTCTGTTCCAGGGAGTACATGTTCAGATCCCTCAACCTTTCTTCATAGGAGAGGTGGCTCAAACCTTTTACCATCTTTGTCACTGTCCTCTGAACTCACTCCAGCCTCTCCACTTCCTTTTTGAGGTATGCCCTACAGAACTGGACTCCGTATTCCAAATGCGGTCTAACCAGATGAATGTACAAGGGTACTATGACCGCCCTATTTCTACTGGTGATCCCCCTTCAGATGCATCCCAGCATTCCACCACCCCTAGCCACTGCTCTCCCTCACTGCCTTTCCACCTTCATGTCCCCAGATACAGTGATGCCCAGGTCCCTTTCTTGTTCCGTGACTTCCAGTTCTCTGCCCCCCCATGCAATACCCTGCCCTTCGGTTCCTGTAGCCAAGATGCATGGCCTTGCACTTTTCTGTGTTGAATCAAAGTTGCCACCTCTTTGCCCATGCCTCAAGCCTTCCCAAATCTGTCTGCATTTTTTCTACCCCTTCCCGAGTGTCTACCCTATTGCAGATTTTAATATCATCTGCAGACAGACTCACACCCCCTTCAAGGCCCTCCACAATGTCCCCTACAAATATGCTGAATAGTAGGGGCCCCAACACTGATCCCTGAGGTACCCCGCTTCTGACCTTGCCCTCTCCGGATGCCACCCCATTTATTACGACCCACTGCCTCCTGTCCCCCAGCCAGCTTCCTACCCATTTAACCACCCTTTGACCCAGCCCCAGGCCTGACATTTTATGCAAAAGCCTTCCTGAAATCCACATAAACCACATCCACTGCCCTCCCTTGATCCAACTTCTTTGTGACCCTGTCAAAAAAACTGTATCAAATTTGTTTGACAGGATCTGCCCCTTGTAAAACCATGTTGCCTTGGATCCATCAGGCTGCTTTCCTCCAGGTAGCAGGTGATCCTGCCTTTTATTAGTTTCTCCATGAGCATGCCTACCACAGATGTCAAGCTCACGGGCCTGTAATTTCCCACTTCTTCCCTCCCCCCTTATGCAGTGGGACTACATTTGCCTGCCTCCAGCCTTCCGGCCCCACCCCAGTCTGCAAGGATTGATTGAAGAGTGCAGCAGTGGCACTGCCAATATCTCCTTTAGTTCCCTTAACACCCTTGGGTGTACCCCATCAGGCCCAATTGCCTTGCCCACCTTGATGCACCCTAGTTCTCCCAAAATCTCCTCCATGAGGAATGGCCTCATATCCCCTATCCCCTTCCCTGCCATTCCTTTTCCTGCCATTCCTTTTCCTGCTCCGCTGCCTTCACTGTCTTCCTCCCTAGTGAACACTGAGCAAAAATAGCTATTTAGCAGGTATGCTTTTTCTCTGTCCCCTTGTTTGTTTTTAACTGGAGTATTCCCTGCGTAGTCTTCCTCTTTTCACTTACGTACCGAAAGAAAGTCTTATCCCCTTTTTTGACCCCTCTAGTTATGCATTCCTCTGTCTGTGCCTTTGTCCTCCTTACCTCTACCCTGGCTTCTCTCTAGCTCACCTGGTAATTTCCCCAGTCCACTTCCGCGTGTTTCCTTGAACTTTTTGAAGGCCTTCCTTTTTGCTTTTACCTTTTTTGCTACCTTCCTATTGTACCGCAGAGGCTTCCTTGTCTTATTTTTACTTGCTTTCTTGGCACAGATGAAAAAATTACTCACCTTAGTAATGTTGTTTCTTCTAATGGATTCTTGCTATATTATGACATATGCAGTGAGTCCCAATCTTTGAACTGCTCCGGAGGTGAAAGAGTTAACTTTCCATGCCAGGCATGGAACTTTGAGCATGAGCTTGGTTGAAAGCTCTGTCTGTTGTTCTTCAAACTCAAACTGTCAGATCTTTACGAGCAAAACTCACTAGGGTTCTGTGTGGAAGCTGTAAATCTACACTAGCCAACTGGCTACTAAATATAAGAACACATTTTTTGGTCCCAAAACAAAGACTCAAGTCAGGGGATCCAAAAAATAAAAACACAACACCCAAACACCTTAAAAAGGAGGGGTGAAAAAACAAGGTGGGCATCTACTAAGTGCTAACATGCACTGCCCACCCACATCCCAAAAGCAGAGGTTCTGAGAGGGCAGGAAGGAGTCATAATATAGCAAGACTCCATTAGAAGAAACAACATTACTAAGGTGAGTAATTTTTCTTCAAACAACATGAAGTCTGCATATATTATGACATATGCAGACTACATAAGCAGTACCTCCATGGAGGAGGGACAGAACCTACTTAGGAAATAGGCTCTGAAGCACAGCTGTTAAGAACCCGAGCATCACCCTCGGCCTGGATGTCCAGGGAGTAATGCTTAGTAAAAGTGTGAACTGTTTTCCAGGTAGCTGCTTGACTTATCTCTAGGATAGAGATGTTCCTGGCAGCAGCCAGAGACGCAGCTGTACCTCTGTAGAGTGAGCCCTCAGGCCTGAGGGAGGAACCTTACCCAGTTTTTCATGCAGCAAATTGGATACAAGAGACAATCCACCTGGCAGTGGATCTTTAGTGGCAGGTTTCTTTACCAATCTCACCATAAGTGAGGAACAGTTGGAGGAGTCAAACCTGTGACCCTTGGTAATGCCTCTATGTAGTAACTAAGGCTCTTTGACATCTAAATTGTGCAGTCTCCTCTCGCCAGAGGAGGAATGGTCAGTGAAGTACACGGAGAGACATAGATTGATTAAGGTGGAAGTCTGAAACCACCTTAGGCAAGAACTTTCTGTTAGTCCTGAGGACCACCTTATCTCTATGAAAGGAGATAAAATCAGGCTCCACTGACAATGCTTGTAATTCACTTATGCTTTGGCAGAAGTGATAGCTACCAAAACACAGTTTTCCAAGTCAAGTACTTGCTCTGCTGAAGACAAGGGTTCAAAAGGGGTTGCATAAGCTGGGCAATGCAAATATTAAGATCCCAGGCAGGACAAGGTCCCTGAATGGAGGGTTGGTGTGAAGCAACCCCTTGAAAAACTTGGAGAATACAGGATGAGCTGAAAGAGAAGAGGGTTTACCTGCTGATAAGAAAGCAGACATGGCTGCCAGGTGCACCTTTAGGTAGCTGGTCTCAGCCCCAAAGTATTCAAATGCACCATATAATCCAGGACTGTGGTTAAGTCAGCAGATTCTGGGAAATGTGCCAGAGCACCATATGGAAAACCTCTTCCATTTGGAATTATAAGTAGTTTGTGGAAGGCTTCCCAGAAGCCTTCAAGATATCCAATACACCTTGGGAAAGGTGTAGGTCAGCAAACTCTAACTCTTCAAGAGCCAGGCCTTGAGGTTGAGAGATTTGAGATCTGGTACAAACTCTCCCTGAGCACAGGTTAACAGGTTGTGATTCCTGGGAAGACACAGGGAAGGTGGACTGCTAAGGACATAAGGATGGGTTCCAGGGCTGTCTGGCCCAATCTGGAGCAATCAGGATCATCTGCAGGGTTGAGATCTGATTTTGACTAGCACCTTGAACAGAAGAGGGAAGGGGAAAGGCATAGAGAAACTTCCTTCCCAACTGAGAAGGAAGGCATCCAGAGGACTGAGCCCAACACTGGGGGCCTGCAACAAAAAGGGAAGTTGGTGATTGTCTGGGGCTGCAAAAGATCTATCTGCAGGGTGCCCCATCTGGCAAATACTACCTCCAGTACTAGGATCCAGTGACCATTCGTGATGGCCCTGGGAAATCCTGCTGAGAGCATCTGCCAGGACATTGTCCTTGCCTGGGAGATGAACTGCCGTAAGGGAAGTGTTCAGGGAATAAGCCAGAGACCACAACTTCATTGCTTTGGTGCACAAGGCCATAGACCGAGTGCCTCTTCGCTTGTTGATGTACCACATTGTAGTGGTGTTGTCTGTTCTGACCTGTACAACTTTGTTCTGAACAGATGTGAAAAAAACTTGAAGTGCTAGAAAAACTGCTCTGAGTTCCAATAGGTTGATGTGGAGCAGAGATTCCTGAGGGGACCACAATCCCTGGGTAGTGAGGTCGCCCATGTGAGCTCCCACCCCAAGAGGGATGCATCTGTAGTAGGATTAAGGAGTGAGACTGAGGGTGAAGGGGACCCTTGTCTCAGATTGCTCTGGTCCTGCCACCACTGAAGGGCTTGGATCAGGGTTCGAGTCACTGGATCAATTTGGTTAGAGGTCTCTCCTTTGAGACCAAAAGGCTCTCAAATGGAACTGGATGTCCCTCATCTGAAATCTTGCTCCTGCACCACTGCTGTAGAAGCAGCCATGTGCCCCAGGAGCTGTAGAAAATGTCTTGCTGGTCGAGAGACCTGCAGGGTGAAGGAGGAGGCCAGAGAGACCAGGGTCCTTGCTTTCCAGGGAAGGAAGGCTCTGGCCTTTTTGTTCAGTTCTGCACCTATGAAGGTGAGAAGCTGGACAGGCTCTAGAACTGACTTTGGAAGATTGAGAAGGAAACCTAGAGATGTGAGCAGTTGCTGAGTTACCCGAAGGTGTAGTCTGACTTGGTCTGGAGACTGGCCTACTATGAGCCAGTCGTCCAGGTAAGGAAAGATGGCAATCTTCTGCCTTCTTAAGCGGGCAACTGCTACTGCCAGGCATTTTGTGAATACCCTCGGGCCGAGGTGAGGTCAAGGGCATTGCCCTGAACTGGTAATGGCCTGAGGGCAGTTCGAATCTGAGGTACTTTCGATGGGAGCTTCTGATAAGAACATGGAAGTAGGCATCCTTGAGGTCCAGGGACGCTAGCCAGTCCCCTGGCCTTGGAGATGGTAAAACAATTCCCAGAGTCACCATTTTGAATATTGGTTTTAAAAGGTGCTTGTTTAGGTATCTGAGATCCAGGATGGGCCACCATTCTCCTGTCTTTTTTGGGGTAAGGAAGTACCTGGAGTACAACCCTTTACCCTGGTGTAGGGGTGGAACCCTTTCCACAGCTCTGAGAGCCAGGAGGGTAGAAACTTCTGTTTCTAGGGCACGTGTCTTCTGATGGATTTGCAGGTGGAAAGGACCTGGTTCTCATCTTTGGAAATTTTTGAAGCTGAGAACCAGACCGCATGCACTACTTCCAGGACCCACTTGTCTGATGTTAAAGACTTCCAGTCCTGGATGAAGTAAGCCAGCCTGCCCCCTACAGGTAGTGGAGAATCGGCCCTGGCCACCCCATCAGGGTGCCTGCTTGGCAGGGGCTTTAGGCTGAGGGGTGGAAGCAGGTCTGCTTGTACCCCGTCTGCTTCTCCCTCTAAAGAACCCCCTCTGGGCATAAGCTGAAGAAGAGGCCTGGGCTTGGTTAAAAGGCCTATGAAAAGGTCTGCCCCTGCCCCTGGACGGCTGCCTTTGAGGAGTGGCCTGCCTTTCCTTGGCCTCTGCACTCCTATAGGTGGTCCTGTACTCATCCATTTTCTTCACGTAATTCTCTGTCTGCTCCCCAAACAGAGAATTACCCACAACAGGAAAATCCATGGCCTTAGTCTGGGTATCCTGTGACAGGCTAGTACATCTGAGCCAAGCCATTCTGCGAAGTGCCACAGATGTAGGCATGACTCTAGGTGACACATCATTAGAGTCCACTGCAGCATGGAATTGCACCCTGGATGCCTCACTACCATCAGCAGCCACCTGCTCCAGCTCCTTGGCAAGCTGGCCAGGGACCTGTTTTGCTAGAGCCATAACAATATCCCATCTGGATTTCTGATATCTAGCAACATAAGCCATATAATTTGCCTGTCTGAGTCCCAAGGATGCTGCCATGTACTGTTTCTTTGCCATAGCATCAATCCGCCTGGAGTCCTTGTCAGGGGGGTGTGAAGCCAAGGGAATATTTGCCTTATCACAGGCTGCAGCCTGCACTACCCCAATATGGCTGCATTGTTGTGTAAGGAACTCCATATCAGAGCCTGACAATGTGTACCTCTTGTCCATTCTTTTATCCACAGGAAGTATAGTGTGAGGAGTTTTTAAAATTTTTACTGTCTGGTTCCCAAAAGATTTATGCAAAGGAATAGACAGTCTCCTAGACTCTGGGATATCCATCATTTTTACATAGTCAGGCTCCTCTTGATAATCCACAGCTTCCTCCACAGGGAGCTGGAGAGTTTCAGCCACTTTTTTTATAAAACATAAAATGAGAGGGGGACTCAGAAAGCCTAGGGGGAGACACTCCTGAAGGTCTGTCTGGGGAGATGTCCGGTTCAATGGGCACATCCAGACTTTCAAATCCACATTCACTCTCTTCATACTTCTCTTCCCCCTCCTCCGGTTCATAAAATTCCTCTAGATCATATTCTTGAACTGGTGGAACCGAGCGAACCGTACGCTTACCTGATGTGCTGGTTCGGTCGGAACCGGGGAAAGCAACTGGACAATTTTGATCGCTTTGGCTATTTCTTCAGCGGTTGGAGATGGAAATTTTGACTCCACACCTGCTGATTTTCTAGTCCTTTTTGCTGGAACCGACTCCTCCGAGTCGGCTCTCCTTTTTGCCCGAGGAAGTCTTGCCCTGGTCAGAGGGCACTCCCTCTGGTTCAGTTACAACCGAATCGGGCTGGCCATCCGGGTCGGCGGACTTTTTGGCCTCTCTTTCCCTGAGCCTACCAACTCTCTTATGTAGGGTAGCTGCAGGAAGATTTTTGCAAATCTGGCAGTCTGCATTGAGGTGGTCATACCCCAGACAATAAACACAGGTGGTGTGGGGGTCAGCCTTGGCAAGGCTTCCCACAAACACTGCAGTGTTGAAACCTGTGGGCGGTTTTCTTTTGGGTTTCATCACAAGGTAGCTTAACCAAAACTTGCCCGTTTATGGCAATCCGCCAAGCAAGACCCTCTTATCAGTTCCCAACCGTGTCACGGGTCGTGGAAAAAACCGTAATGAAATCCGTTTTTTTTAGAACCGATAGGAACCGGGAACCGCACTCTAAAAGACAGATTTAATGAATTTTACAACAATCTGATCGGTTCAAACCGAACCGATAATACCGTCTACAAGTTCCACACAGAAAATAATGTAAAACCTATCTAGTACTTACGGTACCACAGACAGAGCTTGAACCGACCGATTGCGGTTTAAATTCGGTTAAAAAAACGAAAACTTAATACTTTAACCGACAAAATGAACTAACAAAAGGAGAAATCTCGGAGCGACTCTTCAGTGAGGCGGAGTAAAGAATCTGACAGTTTGAGTTTGAAGAACAACAGACAGAGCTTTCAACCGAGCTCGTGCTCAAAGTTCCATGCCTGGCATGGAAAGTTAACTCTTTCACCTCCGGAGCAGTTTGAAGGTTGGGACTCACTGCATATGTCATAATATAGCAAGACTTCATGTTGTTTAAATAGGGTGTACCAGGGCTGTCTGGCCCAGTCTGGAGCAGTCAGAATCACTTTGCATGGTTGTGACCTGATCTTGACTAACACTTTGAACAGGAGAGGGAAGGGGGGAAAAAGCATACAGAAATTTCCCTTCCCAATTCCGAATCAGAGCATCCAGGGGGACTGAGCCCAAGACTGGAGGTCTGCAACAAAAGAGAGGAAGTTGGTGATTGTCTGGGGGGCTGCAAAAAGATCTATCTGTGGAGTGCCCCATGTCGAGAAAATCACTTTCAAAATTAGGGGATCTAGGGTCCATTCGTGATGGCCCTGGTATATCCTGCTGAGAGCATCTGCTAGGACATTGTCCTTCCCTGGGAGGTGAACTGCTATCAGAGAGGTTTGCAGGGAATAGGCCAGGGACCACAACTTCATTGCTTCTGTGCACAAGGCCGTAGACCGAGTGCCTCCTTGCTTGTTGATGTACCACATTGTGCTGGTATTGTCTGTTCTGATCTGGACCACCTTGTTCTGTACAGATTTGGAAAAGGCTTGCAGTGCCAGAAACACTGCTCTGAGTTCCAAGAGATTGATGTGAAGCAAAGATTCTTGAGGTGACCACAGCCCTTGGGTGGTAAGATCCCCCAGGTGGGCTCCCCAGCCCAGCAGGGAGGCATCTGTGGTGAGTATCACTGAATGAGACTGAGTGACAAAAGGAACTTCTTCTTTCAAATTGTCCTGATCCTGCCCTCATTGCAAAGCCTGGATCAGGGTTCGAGTCACTGGGACTAGTTTGGTAAGGGAATCCTTTCTTTGGGACCAGAAGGCTCTTAAGTGGAACTGAATGTCACTCATCTGAAATCTTGCTCCCTGGACCACTGCTGTAGAGGCTGCCATGTGGTCCAGAAGCTGCAGGAAATGCCTTGCTGGTCGAGATACCTGAAGGGTGAATGAAGAGGCCAATTCCATAAGGGTCCTTACCCTGTCCAGGGGAAGGAAGGCTCTTGCCCTTATTGTATCCAGCTCCGCCCCTATGAAGGTAAGGAGCTGTACTGGCTCGAGAACTGACTTTGGAAAGTTGAGGAGGAATCCTAAGGAAGTGAACACTTGCTGAGTTATTTGCAGATGTGACTTGACTTGGTCTGGAGACTGACCCACTATGAGCCAGTCGTCCAAGTATGGAAAGATGGAGATCTTTTTTCTCCTTAGGAAAGCAACCACTACTGCCAGGCACTTTGTGAACACCCTTGGGGCTGATGTTAGGCCAAAGGGCATTGCTCTGAACTGATAGTGGCCTGAGGGCAATTCGACCCTGAGGTACTTTCTGTGGGAGCACCTGATGGGAATGTGAAAATAGGCATTTTTGAGGTCCAGGGAGGCTAGCCAGTCCCCTGGCCTTAGAAAAGGCAGGACTATTCCCAGAGTCACCATTTTGAACTTTGGTTTTAAAAGGTGCTTGTTCAGATATCTTAGATCCAGGATGGGCCGCCATTCTCCTGTTTTTTGGGGGGTTAGGAAGTACCTGGAGTACAATCCTTTGCCCTTGTGTAGTGTAGGAACCCTCTCTATGGCTCTGAGAGCCAGGAAGGAAGAAACCTCTGCCTCTAGGGCAAGGGTCTCTGATGGATTTGCAGGTGGAAAGGATCTGGTTCTCATCTTGGGAAATTTTTTGAAGCTGAGAACCAGTCCCTGGCTTACTACTTCCAGGACCCACTTGTCTGATGTCAGAGACTTCCAGTCCTGGACAAAGTAAGCCAACCTGCCCCCTACAGGTATTGGAGAATCAGCCCGGGCAGATCCATCTGGGTGTCTGCTTGGCAGGGGCTTTAGGCTGAGGGGTGGAAGGAGTCCTGCTCATTCCCCGTCTGCCTCTCCCTCTGAAGAACCCCCTCTGAGCATAAGAAGAAGAGGAGGCCTGGGCTTGGTAAAAAGGCCTTTGTAAAGGCCTGCCCCTGCCCCTGGACTGCTGCCTTTGAGGAGTTGCCTGCCTTTCTTCGGCCTGAGCACTCCTGTAGGTGGTCCTGTACTTGTCCATCTTTTTCATGTAGTTCTCTGTCTGCTCCCCAAACAGAGAATTACCAATGACAGGGAAATCCATGGCCTTAGCCTAGGTATCCTGTGATAGGCTAGTACATCTGAGCCAAGCCATCCTCCGAAGGGCCACAGAGGTAGCCATGACCCTTGATGAAATATCATTGGAGTCCACAGCAGCATGAAATTGCACCTTGGATGCCTCAATCCCATCTGCAGCCACCTGCTCCAGCTCCTTGGCAAGCTGGTCAGGGGCTGTTTAGCCAGAGCCAGCACAGTGTCCCATCAGGACTTCTGGTATCTAGCTGTGTAGGCCATAGAGTTAGACTGCGGGAGTCCCAAAGATGCTGCCATGTACTGCCTCTTTGCCATGGCATCAATTCTCCTGGAGTCCTTATCTGAGGGGGTGTGATGCCAAGGGAATATTTGCCTTATCACAGGCAGCAGCCTGCACTACCCCAACATGGCTGCATTGCTGAGAAAGAACTCTGTGTCCAGGCCTGAAAGGGTGTACCTCTTGTCCATTCGTCTGTCCACAGGAGGTATGGAGTTAGGAGTCTTAAGAATTTTATTTGTCTGTTTCCCAAAAGATTTATGGAGGAGAATAGACAGTCTCCTGGACTCTGGGATGTCCATCATTTCAACAAAATCAGGCTCCTCCTGATCCTCTACTGCTGCTTCTTTGGAAGCTGCAGGGTTTCAGCCACTTTTTTGTAAAACATAAAGTGGGAAGGGGACTCAGAAAGCCTAGGAGGAGAAACACCTGAAGGTCTGTCTGGGGAGATGTCCGGGTCAGTAGGCACATCCAGACTTTCATAATCACCATCATCATCCTCATACTCTCCCTTCTCCTCCGGTTCATAAAATTCTTCTGAAGTGTAATCCAGAACCGGGGGAACCGACCAAACCGAGCCCATGCCTGATGGTGCCGGTTCTGCCGGAACCGAAGTTAGCGATTGCACTATTCTTATCGCTTTGGCTATCTCATCAGTGGTTGGAGTATGAATTTCTGGATCTGAACCGGATGATTTATCTTTTCTCTTCCTTTTAACCGAAACCGACTCCTCAGAATCGGCTCTCCGTTTGCCCGAAGAAGTTTCGCCCTGGTCAGAGGGCACTCCTTCTGGTTCGGTCAGAACCAAACCGGGCTGGCCATCCGGGTCAGCGGACTTCTCGGCCTCCCTTTCCCTCAGTCTACCTACTCTGTTATCCAGGGTAGCTTTGGGAAAATTCTTAAAATTTGGCAGTCTGAATCAAGGTGGTCAATCCCCAGACAATAAACACAGGTGGTGTGGGGATCAGCCTTAGCAAAGGCTTCCCCACACACACTGCAGTGTTGAAACCCAGTGGGCCTGTTTTTTTTTCCCTTGGGTTTCTCAGACATGGCCAATCCTATCCAAAACTTACCCTTTTTTCAGCAATCCGCCAGGCAAGACTCCCCTATCAGTTCCTGACCGTGTTATGGGTCTTGGAAAAAAACGTAATTAAATCTGTTTTTTTAGAACTGATACGGACCAGTTACCATACTCTAAGTAAATTCACAAACTTTTTTAAAACTAAACTGATCGGTTCAGCCAATCTGATCCGAATTTTACAAGTTCCACATAGAAACTAAATGTAAAACCTATCTAGTACTCACGGTACCACAGACAGAGACTTAAACCGACAGATTCGGTAGCAGAAATTCGGTAGAAACCGAGAAAAACGACACTTTAACCGACTTTTTTGAACCGAGCAAAGGAGAAATCTCCGGAGCGACTGTTCAGTGAGGCGGAGTAAAGAATCTGACGGTTGGAGTTTAAACAACAGCAGACAGGGGCTTCAACCGAGCTCGCGCTGAATGTTCCATGCTGGCTATGGAAAGTTAACTCTTTGTTTTCCGGGGCAGTTGAAAGGCAGGACCTAACTGCAATAGTCAGAATACAGCAAGACTTCATGTTGTTTGAAAGTAATCATTCGGTTTAGTGTAGTCTAGAAAATAACTTCCCTGATTCAAGGAAGCTGCGGCTGATTTCTCACTCTCCCTGTCTCAGGCTCAGCAGATGTTGGTCATCCACACTATCTGGCAGAGTCATTTCCCCTTTAAGAAGCTGGCCCGGTGGCACTGGCGGTTGAGGCACTGGTCACTACACCTCGCGCCATGCTGGCGACCCGGGTTCGGGAACAAGCTTGGGCTGCCGGGGTTCGGCAGGGGCAGAGAGGATTGAGCATCCAAAGGACTGCTCTCCTCTCTCGGGGAGAGGGAGATTTGTTGTCCTGCTTGCTGACTGTCCTCTGGCAGTGGCTGGAGGGCAGTATGGGTTGGGAGGCATGTGCCAACGTGCTGATGTCGGTGGGGGGGTGGGAGGAAAGCGGAGGGAAATGAGCCTGGCAGCACTCAATGATGGCCACCACTCCCGACTGACACCGGCTTCTGGATTGGGTCTCTGGGGAGAGGTGTAGTGTGCCGCCTCCCTCCTGGCCCTGCCGTGGTGGGTAATCCACAGGAGAACTGCAGGTGTCAGCGAGTGTGGGAGCTGGTGGGTCCAGAGAGAGAGAGTCCACCCGTGCAGAGGACTGAAGCTGCCTGCCAGGGCTCTGGGAGCATAAAATGTAAATGGGAAGAAAAAAGGGCTGGAAAGTCTTCAAGCTGGCGTCTCCCACCCACCGGGGTGGTATATCCCTCAGCTCCACCCCATGATGCCAGATCTTGCCCCCTGGAAGCAGAGGTTGTTCACCTAAGCCAGGGGAGGTTGGGTGGTTCCGTGTGGATGAACAACATATACCCCTCCTAGAAAGTACAGTTACGTAAGAACTTACCGTAACAGTAGATCTTCGAGAGAGGCTCTTGCAGTAGGTAATTACATATAAGACTGACGTCGGCAGGCGGCAGGACCCCACGGAAAAATTTCTAGCTAGCAGTCCCTGGCGAGGTACCGCCCCCACGTTAGGTGACCGGCGTCAGGAGACGTCGGTATAAAGGGGCGGTTCCTGATGCCCGCTTCCAGTTCTTTCCTGCCACAGGCCAGAAAAGGCCAGACGAGAGAGGACGGATATTTCCATCACTGGAAAAGGAGCTGAAAAAGCCTAGGGGATGGAGGCGGGAGATAGTTATCTGCAAGAGCCTCTCAAAGATCTACTGTTACGGTAAGTTCTTACGTAACTGTACTATCTTACTTTGAGAGGGCTCTTGCAGTAGGTAATTACATATAGGACTGAATCCCAAGCAGTTTGGAACAAAGAGAGGCACCGAGAGGAGGAAAACTACACCAAAAAGTAGTTCTAGCTGTGCAAGCTTCAGGATAAGAGGCCCTACAGAACAGCCAGCCCGAAGCCTGCTCTACAGCGAGAGGCAATATCCAGACTGTAGTGTTTAGTAAAGGTATGAATGGAAGTCCAGGTGGCGGCAGCACAGATATCTGCCACTGACACATTTTTGAAACAAGCCGCTGAGGCAGCTACTCCTCTGGTGGAGTGACCTCTTACTTGACCCGGGAGGTTCTTGTTGTATTTGTCATAACAGAAAGTGATGCAATGAGCCAACCACTTAGATAGGCATTGCTTAGAAACAGCATTGCCTTCCCGTTTATGAGCAAAAGAGACGAACAATTGATCAGTCTTTCTGGGATCCTTTGTCCTGTTGGTGTAGTATCTCCGAATCTGGTGAACATCCATAGTATGGAGTAAATACTCCCCTTGATTAGAGTACTGCATGAAAAAGGTGGGTAACTCTATGGACTGATTTAGAGTAGACTCCGCTACTACCTTAGGGAGAAACTTGGGGTTCGTGCGAAGAGCAACACGTTCCTTGTGAAAAATCAAGTATGGAATTTTACAGATCAGGGCCTGTAGCTCAGAAATTCTCCGAGCGGAAGTAATGGTCACCAGAAAGAGAGTCTTCCACGAAAGGAACTTCAATTCTGCGGAAGCTGCCTGATCAAAGGGAGGCAGAGTAAGTTTCTTGAGAACAAAGTTCAAGTCCAAAGGGGAGCAGGAGTACATATAGGGGGTCTCAGATGGAGAACCCCTCTGAGAAAGGTCTTAAGAGACCTCCAATTGAACGAATGTCTTGTCTGCAAAGGGGACATGATAGGCTGAGATGGCCGCCATGTGTACCTTCAGAGAAGAATGACTGAGACCCAGGTCAAACAGATGATGTAGATACTCCAGCAGAAGCCCCGCGTGAACAGGAGAAGGGTTCCATGTTCTTGGAATTAGCCCAGATAGTGAATCTTTTCCATCTCATTGCGTAGGTGGATCTAGTGGAGGGTTTTCTAGCCTCCACCGAAATCTCCGCCACTTGGGGAGACACCCCAAAATGGGATTGAGCTAAGTCTGCAGGAGCCATGCATGCAGCTGAAGAGATTTCAGGCCTGGATGGACCAGGGTCCCCTTATCCTGGGTCAGTAAATCTCAAGATAGAGGAAGAAGATGATCCTCTGAGTATTGTTGTAGAAGAGAGAACCAGACTTGCCTGGGCCAGAAAGGAGCAATCAGAATCATTCGTGCTCCTTCTGAAGCTAGTTTCTGCAAGACTCGTGGGATAAGTGGAATTGGGGGAAAGGCATAGACTGAATCTGTCCTTCCAGTCTAGAGACAGAGTTACTCCAGAAAACGCCTCACCTGAAACGAAACAGCAGAAGACGGAAGCTTTGCGCTTAGAGAGGATGTGAACAGGTCGACCTGTGGTGTTCCCCAAAGTCGGAAGATATTGTCTAGGACCCCTTGGTCCAGTTCCCACTCGTGAGTCAGAGCAGAAGAGCGACTTAGCTTGTCTGCCAGGGTGTTGTCGACTCCCGGAACATGAATTGCCGTGAGGTGACTGTCATGTTGTGTTGCCCAATCCCAAACCCTCATTGCTTCCCTGCAAAGAGGGTAGGACCGAGTCCCCCCCTTGTTTGTTGATGTACCAAACCATGCACATGTTGTCTGTCTGGACAGCTAGGTGGCCGGGAAGGATGTATTGGTGAAGGGCTTGGAGAGCGTACAACACTGCCTGAAGCTTGAGCACACTGATGTGGAGAATTTGTTCGAGCTTGGACCAGGAGCCCTGGGTCCGATGGGGGCCTAGATGGGCTCCCCAACCTTCGCCCGAGGCATCTGTGGTTAGAGTCTGGGAGGGGAGAGGATGAAAGAAAGGAATTCCCCGAAACAGGTTCTCTTGAACCATCCACTATTGCAAGTCTCGAAGCATCAGCGAGGAGACTAGAACTGGGTGATCTAAGTTGTCCACTAACTGATCCCATTGGGAGCGGAGAGTCCACTGAGAAACTCTAATGTGGAGTCGAGCGCGAGGAACTGTCGGGATAGCAGCCATGAGCCAGAGAAGGCAAGGACTGACTCTGCACAGACTACCATGGGCTGGACAGCAGACTTATCTGAGTCTGGAGGGTGGACGCCCTGTCCGGTGGCAGGAAAGCCCTGCCCATGGTCGTGTCTAGAATCGCCTGATAAACTGTAGTCTCTGGGATGGGATCAGGTGAGACTTGGAATGGTTAATGGTAATACCCAGGCAGGCAAAACCTGCTGGGTAAGGGTGAGGGCAGAGGAGTTCCTCCCTGGACGAGGCCACCAGGAGCCAATCGTCCAGGTACGGGAAAACCTGCACCCCCCCCGGTACGCAGGTAGGCCACCACCACTGCCAGGCATTTGGTAAACACTCGGGGTGCTGAGGATAGGCCAAACAGAAGTGCCTTGAATTGGTAGTGGTCCCCCGGAACGCAAAATGAAGGTATTTGTGGTGAGACGGGCGAATGGAAATGTGCAGGTAAGCATCCTGTATATCCAGGGCACACAACCATTGACCCGGCCGGAGAGAGGCAGAAGGCTCTGCAACAAGAGCATCCTGAACCTTTTGTATTCCACAAAGAGATTCAGGGAACTGAGATCCAGAATTGGTCTGAGATCTCCTGTCTTCTTTGGGACCAGGAAGAAATGGGAATAGTAACCCGTCCTTGCAGATGAAGGGGGACGGGTTCTATTGCTTGTCTCAGAAGCAGAGCTGAAATTTCCTCCTGGACCAAGAGAAGGTGTTCCCTTGAATATGACAACTTTAGAGGGGGGTGGCGAGGTGGTTTCTGAAGAAACTCTATTGAGTGTCCTTCTACGATGAGCTGGAGCACCCAAGAATCTGATGTTATCCTCTCCCAGCCCAGAAGGTGGAGGGAAAACCTCCCTCCTGCTGGTTCCTCTGGGGAGTCCGGAGGCTGTGGGAGAGGGAAGGAGTCAGGTGGTGTGGGGCAGGGCCGCAGCTGAAGCACCCGCTGCTTTTTTGGGCGGGGGGGCTTAGATATGGGGGCCCATGCTTCAGGTCCGGGCCTTCCTGGGGTTTGCCTGGGCCGATTCCATCTGCGAAGGACGGTGCTGCTGCTGGTGGGGTAGTACATGGAGTCAGCAGACTTCAGTGCCATCCCCTTCTCCTGCAAATCAGTGATAATGTCCTTGACATCACCGCCAAAAAGCACCAACCCCCAGAAGGGCACTTCCTGGATAGCGGATTGCACTTCTGGGACCAACCCTGACACGCGGAGCCAAGCATGACGATGTAAGCCTACGGCGAAAGCTGAGCTCCATCCAGCAGTGTCCACTGCATCGTAGGCCGCACGAAGCATGTGTCATCTGGCTGAACGTGCAGAGCGGACAAGATCAGCCTACTACTGCTTGACTTGGGAGTCTGGCAAGGAGTCCAGTTTGGCTTCCACCTGAGTCAGAATGGCCTTCTGGTAGTCCCCCATATGGCCGACATAATTCAGGGCCCTAATCCCCAGCGTGGAAGAAGCAAAGATCTTCTTTCCATACTGGTCCAGAAGGCAGGATTGTTTGTCAGGTGGCGACGAGCTGAGGTGATTTGGGTTGGCCGACCGGCCATGAGCGGCGCTAATCACGACCGAGTCGGCACGAGGGTGAGAGTCTAGAAAATCAACACCCTTGGGAGCCTGGTATAGCCTATTTGACTTCCATGGAAGTGGGGATAGAGCCGACGGGTATTGTGGCGTCGGGTACTGCGGCGTCGGAAAGACCGGCGTCGGGTACTGCGGCGCCGGATACTGTGGTCCCGGGTACGTCGGCGTCGGATAGGACAGAGGGTACCCGGGAGCCAGAGGAGCTGCCGGAGCAGACGGCCTGGCTGGCGGCCTCACGGGGGTGGATCCAAGTTGGAGAGGGCAGAGGGCCCGGCGGTGGGGCAACATCCGGAAGCGGGATGTCGGCCAGAGTCGGTAGAACCGGCGTCGGGGGCCCCAGCATCGGAGCCGGCGTCTGGGGAGCTGACATCAGATCCGGCACACCCACAGGAGGACAGTCTGACAGAGGAAGGTCCCCAGCGTCGTCCGGGGATGGAAGGCAAAAACCCCCGGGGTTGGGCTGGGGGGACTCTGGGTCCCCAGACGGCAGCGAAGGCAGAGGAGAACCAGGAACGACGGATGTAGGGAGGTCCGTCGTCGGTTCAGTCGCCGACCGGGCGTCGGGCAAACCGACGTGCGGATTTATGGCGAGCTCCCAGTGGGCGCCGGAGGAGCCGGCATCCAGCTTATGAGAGCCTTCACTGGAGGCAGACCGAGGAGAAGGACTGCCTGGTTCAATGGGAGGGCTGTGCGCCCGGCTGGTCGTAAGGCCTACCAGCCTTCTCCGGGCGGAGACGCCGGAGAGCTGGACACCTGGCTTACCGGAGTCGCCTACACCAGTAGGCCGCAAGCCCGACTCAACCGGGGCAGAGGCTCCAGTTGCCCGGAGGCACCCAAAGGCCAGAGCGTGAGCCAGACGGAGGGCCGACACCCCTCGGAAACCTCCGAGGTGGCCGCTGAGGAGCGGTCTCGGAGGGACGTTATTCAGACCCGCGGCCCAAGGGAGACGCGTAGAGGAGCTCTTTGTCCTGGTGCCTCTCCTTATCCTTCTTCTTCCGATGGCCTTCAGGGGAAGTGGACACCTGCCTCAGTTTTTTGAGCTCCTTCTCCATCGAACTCATTTTTTTCTTCAAAATATGGGCTTCCAGGGATTGCTGCCGCCTTTTCTGGGTAGCCGCGTTGAAGCTGAGGCAGTGCTGGCACTTCTTGACCGGGTGATCGGGGCCTAGGCAGAACAGGCACAGGGAATGGCCATCCTTGAGCGGAGTTGCCGCATTTGTGTCGCACTTATTTTGTGCCTGAGGGTGTAGGATGACATACACCGACAATGACTGGACGTTAATCGAAAAAATCAAAATACTTCAGTAAAACCGGTCGGCTGGGTAGGCTGACTTAAGCAACGAATCACAGTATACTGCAACGAAGCTAATGGCGGAAAGAACTGGAAGGCTGGCCAGGGACCACCCTTTATACCGACATCTCCTGACGCCAGTCACCTGACGTGGGCGTCCCGCCAGGGACTGCTAGCTAGAAATTTTTCCGTGGGGTCCTGTTGCCTGCCGACGTCAGTCCTATATGTAATTACCTACTGCAAGAGCCCTCTCGAAGTAAGATCTACTGTTACAGGTGAGTAACCTGTGTTTCTAGGGACGTGGATATGTTGTTTTATCCACATTATCTGGCAGACTCCTAGCAGTTCTCTGGGAGGAGGGAGGCAAGGCACTTACCCCCTATTTAGGAAACAGAGATTGGAGAACTGTGGTCTCAAAACAAGCATCCCGGCATGACTCGAGGTCAGTATGGTAATGGCAAATGAAGATGTGTGCTGGCTTCCAGGTAACAGCCCTGCAGATTTCCTGGATAGAGATGTCCCTGGAAGCAGCCACCGACGCAGTGGTATGATGGGTGGAATGAGCCCTTAGCCCACCGGGAGGCTCCCTACCCTCCAGCCTATAGCAGAGATCAATGCAGGAAGTGATCCACCTGCCAGTCATCTGCTTGGCTGCAAGTCTGCCAGGTGTGGCTTCAGCGTAGGTGACAAACTGGCCAACCTCTCCTCGAACTCCAGCCATGCGCTCTTTGTAATACGCGAGCGCTCGCCTCAGGTCCAGAGTATGAAGCCTGTGCTCGGCCTCCGAGGTGTGATTCAGGAAGAATACCAGAAGAGTAATCACCAGATTAAGGTGAAATTCCGACACAACTTTTGGGAGGAACTTCGGATTGAGGAGCAGGACAACCTTGTCCCTGTGGAAGACCATATAAGGAGACTCCACTGAAAGAGCCTGTAGCTCCCCAATCCTTCTGGCTGATGTGATAGCCACCAAGAAATGGAAATTATGTACGTACCGTCATTCTCGATCTTCTTGGACGGAGTCTCCACCACTTATTCACACTAATGGGAGTACGCCGGAAGTGCTAAGACCCCACAGGAGCCAAAAATCTTCAGGAGGGCCAGCACTGGGATAGGATCGCGCATGTGCGGCACCATGAGGCTAGCTCGCGCCATATAGGCTATCTTGGCGTTGACCCTTCAACTGCCTCAGTACCTTTTCGACCAAGGAGGTGCAGCGTAACTAATGAAAGAAAACCTAACTCTAACCTCCGGGCCTGTGAAGGCCACAATGACCCATGTAAGAAGGGTCAATTGAACAATGTCTTCACAGCCCAAACAGCAAGGTAGCGAAGACCAAAAACAGAACGAGTGAGCTCAAGGGATGGTGGGTGGGCATGTGAATGAGTGGTGGAGACTCCGTTCAAGAAGATCAAGAATTATAGCAAGTATGTAATTTCCACATCTTCCTGGACTCAAGTCTCCACCACTCGTTTACAGTAATGGGAGAGTACCGAGCTAAAAATCACCCCCCCCCGAATAGGGCGGTCGGAGACAGAGCTCACTCAGGATGGAAGTCCATAAAGACTGTCCTGTCGAAGAAAGAGGTATGGACATCCAGAACATAGTGCTTTACAGAGGTACACACTGAACTCCAACTCACCACCTTGCAGATGACTGTAATGGGTACATTACGAATCTCCGCTTGGAAGCTGCAACCGCTCTGACAGAGTGGTGTGAATCCAGCTTTTCAGCTTACCTGTGACGTGGATTAATAGTGTCAAGGACATGCTACTAACCAAGCCGAAAGCATCTCATGGTAAGAGGCTGACCCAGCCAAGGCATGCTGAAGATACAATAGTTGCTCAGATGTGTATCTCTTCGTTCTGTCAATGAAGAATTGCAGAACTGTCCTAACATCCAGGGAGTGAAGGGAGTGCTCCCCTTCCTTCTGGAGTTAGCAAAGCAAAACTTGACTAACGGTAATGGAGCCAGTGACAAGATTTCTACTGGCTCAAGATAGACCAAAAATGTGCAGAGGTGCACCTTCACTGCCGAGTATGGCCAGCCTGTGATCGACAGGTCCAAGAGGCACTCCTAACACATTACTTGGTGGGCAACCAATGGGTCCAGAAGGACTTGCACACCAGATGGGGAAGGGTTTCCACTTAGCCACATCAGCCTTCCTGGTGGAAGGCCTATACATGACTGAGAAGACATCTGTGATGGTCTGAGAAAAACTAGATCTTACCCACTTCCATCTCCTCCAGGCCCGGCATGGAGATGACAGGAGCATAGGCTAGGATGGACTAAAGTCCCTGTGTCAGAGGGTCCGCTCGTAGAGGTAGTTGCCTTGGGGGAACTTCTGACTGAGTGTAGATCAGTGCAAATCAGTCTGCCGAGGCCAGTCTAGAACAATGAGAATCATCCTGCCCCCCATGCATACAACTTGATCAGCACCCTCTGAATTAAGGGAAGAGGAGAAAAACGTACAGTGAGCGTCTTGAATATTGCAGTGAGCACTTCCTGACAGAAAACACCAGGGTCAGGATTTCTTAAGCAGGATAGAGGCAGTTTTGCGTTGAGAGGGGATGCAAAAGGACCAGGTCTGAACTGACCCATTCATCAAAAGTGACTGCACGAAAGCTGAATGACGCATTGTACTTGAGGTACCAATCTCACAACCTCATGGCCCTACTGCAGAGAGGGTAGGAGGAACCCCACCCTGATTGCTGATGTAATACATCAGAGCTTTGTCGTCCTTCCAAATTAGGAACACTTCATGGCAGGGGGCATCTTCCAGGACTTTGCTTATAAGATAACTCTCATCTCTAAGAAATTTATGAGAAGATGAGGATCCTCCTGGCTCTACACCTGACTGTGGAGGCCTTGGCAGTGAATCCCCCACAGATATCGTCTGAGGCTCTGTTATCTTGTACGGAGGATTGCAGATGCATGGTCGGAGACCACTGCTTGCTGCGGAGGATGACCTAAGTCCCAGTGTCCGCTCAACCAAAAAGGAGGCCGAATAGAGTCATCTTCCATATTGTAACAAGTCGTCTAAAGATGTCGTTTCTCCCATCCTCTGGAACAAAATTGATGCCTTGGAGGTATCCAGGAGGGCTGCTAAGAACAGGAGCTTTTGGGAAGATGAACTGGCACCTTCATTGAACCTGGAGAGAAGAAAGAAGCTGCAGCGACTGCTTCCTGTTTCTCTAAACTGGACGGGCTGGCTAGGAGCCAAATGTCCAGGAAGTGAAGACTTGGACGTCGAGATTTAGAGAATTCTTCCCTGAACAGGAACTTGTTTAACCTTCCAAGGTCGACAAATGGGCGTATGCCATGTGTTAACTTGGAACCAGAAGCAATGGAAATAGGAACCTGTGCTTCATTCCGCTGTGGAATGATTTTTACTGCTCAGTACCTCCAGAGGCACCATATCTCATAAGTAGAGAGTGTGTGACTGAAAGGCGCACAGACTGGCTGCGATCTGGGTGGAAGGTCTGGGGAAAGCTGTGAAATTGGGAGAGTATCCCTCTCAGACAATTCTGATGACCTATAGGTCCTCTGTAATGGACTTCCACTGGTTGAAAAACCAGATTAGATGCCCCTCCTACCGCCGAGAGGTGCTCCCCCCCAGACAGCAGGGGTGGGGTCTGGGCTGGATCCACAGAGGTTAGTATAGGGCGCTTTTGGATACTGTGCCTTCTACTGCATTCTCTTCGTGGCTGAGGGGTTGGTTCTTGAAAAGGACACCTAGGCCTCTACCTTAACAGGACTGCTTGTCATGAGGATGTTGTGTAGTTTAAATGGCAGCCCTATTGTTCTGAGTGGCCTTTAGCTGAACAGACAAGCACAGTCAAGGAGACGTTAACCACCTGCTGCCAGTGGCAGCTGCCCTAGAGGCAGAGACGTAGGTGTCCATAAAAGCTTTTAGCCGAATGTTGGGCTATATGCCCCTAGCAGTGGAGCATTAGATTTAGGGAGGCTCTTGACCATTGCATTAAGTGTGTTCGACAGGGTGTACTCGTGCTGAGGAATGTAGAACTCAAGACGTAGGAGTCTGCTTTGGTCCACAGATGAATACTGAAATGTTATGGTGGACCCCATATCCCTGAGGAAAAGGAACTGGAAAGAAGATCTTCCATCACACTGATACAGAGAGTTTGCATTCCAGCCCATAAAATGAGTCATCCACTGCATCTTCGACAAAGCAGAAGAGGGAGAGACTCATCCAGATCCATTTCTACCCCCAAAATAACCTCCAAAGGGCAAGTCAGGACCAGGGAGACGCCACCACCTGGGTCGGGGAGGAGCTCAGCACCATCCACAGTATCAGCACCACACAGGGTGCCACACCCTGTTGTCGCCCTGCACCACTGACACCATCACCCGATGCTGCCGATGGTGCCGCTGATGCACGGTGCAGCAGATGCCAAAGTATGGCACGGCCAATGGCAGTGCATGTGCCGCCAACTGCGCAGGTGCCGCAGAGTGACACTGCACCACACGGTGCCGCCTAAAGCAGAAGCACTCACAGCACAAGACACAGCACCATACAGAGCCGGCACATTGAACAGCGCCAGAATCGCTACTGGATCTAGAGCTGAAGTAAGGAGAAGAAGGAAGGCGGTACCCATGCCGGCCCCTGCAGGAAAAAGGAGGGGGGGTAGGCAAGAGGAGTCAGCGTTGATAGCATTAGCACCAGAGAAGGGCACCACACACATTCTGCCCTGGCTGACCCGACCATGGCCCGAAGGCCCTGGACCCAGGACAGCTGGGCAGATGCTGTACCCCCTGCTCTAAAAGAGCGGCCCAGAGGTGAAACTGCTCACTGGAACCCCATCGAGGACAGAGATGGGAACCGGTGTCAAAGATCATGGCCCTTAAGAGCGGAGCCACAGGGGAACCCACCAGAGTCGGTTCAGGTATACCGCTCTCAACCAGCGACGATCAACGCGCAGACATACCAGAGGGCGACCTCGAGAGGTAGCAATTCTTCTTCCACCGACAGGAGGAAAAAGAGCTCGAGGTCAAACGGAGCCAGGTCCCGGAACAGCTACATTTGTGCTACAGGTGGGTTGTCCTCCCCGAGCACCGGACTGGCCATGGTCAGACCCCCCCCCACAAAGGGCGGCGGACCAGACACAGCCCCACTGCCATCACAGCTTTCAAATGAAGTCTCCCCACCGTTACCACTACCATCAAAGGTTGACGCTGTTGATGGCAGGCTGAGCATAATTTCTTCTTCTTTTCTTTCTTTTTTTTAAAAGGAAAGAACACTAAAAATGGTAAGTTAAGCGAATACTGAACAGCTGTATAGCAGCTGTAGTGTAGACAAAGACTAGACTCCTAGCAGGCAAGTGACGTTGTCATCGAAGCACACTTGGTGGAGGGAGAAAATGAACTGAAGCGGTTGGAGGGTCGATGCCGAGATAGCCTATACGGCATAAGCTAGCCTCGTGGTGCTGCGCATGCGCAGTCCTATCCCAGCGCCGGCCCTCCTGAAGATTTTTGGCTCCAACGAGGCCCTAGTGCCTCCAGCATACTCCCATTAGTGTGAATGAATGGTGGAGACTTGAGTCCAGGAAGATGGTGGTCTTCCACGACAGGTGAGACATGTCACATCTGTGCATCGGTTTGAATGGCTTGTCCATAAGCTTTGCCAAAACCAGCAACAAGTCCCATGATGGTGGTGGTGGTGGTGGTGGTTCACGTACCGGAGGAGAAATGTGATCTAGTCCCATGGTGGTGGTGGTTCACGCACCGGAGGAGAAATGTGATCAAAGCATTTGAAAAAGTGCCAGACCACCTTCTCCTGCACCACTGACTGCTAACCAGCCTGCGCCTGATAAGCAGAGATGGCTGCCAGGTGCACCTTAAGGGTCGTCAACTGAAGGCCCCCTTTGGAGAGGGACCACAGGTAGTCCAAAATGCTGGTCACCGGCCAGGTCGAGGGGTCCAGCCCCTTGCCCTGACACCAAATGAAGAATCTCTTCCATTTGCAGGCATAGCACCTCCTGGTCGACTCTTTCCTAGATGCCTCAACTACATTGAGGACGTCATCGGAGAGACCGAAAACCTGGAACTCTAGCCGCTCAGGAACCAGGCTGTCGGGTGCAGGGATTGAAGGTCCGGATTGAATACCTTCCCTTGCTTGATCGAGAGCAGGTCTGGGCATGCTGGAAGATGCTTCGGGAGCCTGGTGCTGAGACTGAGGAGATCTGGATACCAGAACTTGCATGGCCAGTCTGGAGCTACCAGGATCACCTGTGCCTTGTCCCGCGTGACCTTGAACAGCACCTTGTGGATCAAAAGAAGTGCAGGGAAGGTATAGAAGAGGTCTGGAGTCCAAGACCTTAAGGAGGCATCCCCCTGCAGCGAGCCCTGCAGAGGGTGGTGGGCACAGAACAGCCTTAGCTTTGCATTCTCCCTGGAGGTGAACAGGTCCACCTGAGGGGTACCCTACTAAGAGAACAGGCTGTGTACTACCTCCAGATGGAGAGACCACTCATGAGACACCTCACCCACCCGGCTGAGGGTGTCTGCCAGCTGGTTGGAGGCTCCTACCACATGGATGGCTAGGAGATCCACCTCCAGGCTGCGCGCAAGGGTCCATATGCGGAGAGCTTCCTTGCACAAAGGCAGGGAGTCCATCCCATCTTGCTTGTTGAGGTAGTACATGGTCATGGTGTTGTCTGTCTGGACTTGGACCACTTGACCCTGAACATGCAGAGCAAATGCAGTCAGTGTCAGCTGAACTGCCCGGAGCTCAAACAGGTTGATGTGCCATCAGGACTCCTTGGTGGTCCTGAGCCCGTGGACTTTCTGGTCCCCCATATGGGCACCCCAGCCTGTGAGAGAGGCATTGGTCGTCAGGATGGCTGTTGGCTCGGGGAAGACAGATGGGATCCATTCCTGCAGATGCTGTGGGACTAGCCACCACTGGAGGGTGTCCCACATCTTCTGGGTCACAGTGACCAGCTGATCGAAGTAACCTTTGCGCTGAGACCACTGGCTAGTCAGCTCCCATTGCAGGGAGCGTATATTCCAATGGGTCCATTAGACCACGCTGATGCAGACTGCCATGTAACCCAGAAGGTGCAGGAAGTCTCGGGCAGGGTGCAGTTGCCCAACGCTAAATGATGGGAGCTGGGCTCTAGCTTGGCAAGAGTCAAGCTCTGCCCCGATAAAGCTGATCACCTGCGAGGGCACGAGTTCCAACTTGGCCTCATTGAGCAGGAGGCCAAGGGAGGTGTAGGTTTGGAGGGCCAGATCCCTGGACTGCTCCACCTCCTGCCTGGAGGGACCTGCAATCAGCCAGTCGTCCAGGTAGGTGTACACCTGGACCCTTCAGTGTCTCAGGTAAGCTGCCACCACTGCCATGCATTTGGTAAAGACCCTGGGGGCTGAGGAGAGGTCGAATGGCATGGCCTGGAACTCTTAGAGGTTGCCGGCAGAGGAATCTTTGGGGGGACTGATGGATCGGGACATGAAAGAACGCATCCTGAAGATCCAGAGAGCAAAACTTGAGGGCAACAGTATAGCCTAGAGGTTAGAGTAATGAGCTGTGAATGAACTTGGTACATCCAACAGACCTAGGTTTGATTCTCACAACCTCCACTTCCATACTATGTGACTGTGAGCAACCACCCAGTGCTCCTGGGCCACCCCTGAAAACAGGCACTTGTGCCTAGTGGGCCATACCTGGTTACCAAAGAATAAAATAAATAAAATAGAAACCACATGTCTTGCTCAAGAGATGGTATGATCTGGGACAGCGTAAACATCCAAAAGGTGCGCGACCTGAGGAACTTGTTCAGGTTGTGCAGATTTAGAATAGGGCACCAGACCCCCATCTGTTTTTGGCACCAGGAAGTACCTGGGGGACAAATCCTGGGTGTTCTGGAGGATCCACTACTCTGACCATGACCTCCTTGTGAAGGAGCTGGGCTGTGTCGTCTCGAAGAGCCAACCGAGTGTCTGTGGATACCAAGTCCTCCCGTGGGACACGGGCTCGGCAAGGAGGGTGCTGCACAAATTCCAGAGGCAGACCCTGACCAACCACTTCTAGAACCCACCTAGTCATGATCACAGCGGACCAGGCGGAAAGGAATTGGTGGAGCCGGCTGCTCCACAGGAGGACCCAAGGTGTGTGTGATGGGCATGAGGGTGGCACCCCCATCCCGTCACTGGACAGGCTTGGAGGAGGAGGGCCAGGCTGAGGTGCCCCCGGGCCCCTTCCCTCCAGGCTTATGTGCCACCAAGGTCACTGACTTGGGCCAGGTTCACCAGGACTGAGCCTGCTGGCCAGCCTGTTGCTGGACTGGTTTTGCCACCGGAGTGGAGGACTGAAAGGGCTTTCGCTTCTGTTGCCTGGAGCCCTTGGGATCTTTCTGTGCGAATGTTACAGAGTCCAAGGTGGCATTGGACTTCTCGATGTGCTAGAGGTGACCCTCCATACCGGGCCCAAACAGGTCAGTGCCCAAGAAAGGAACATCCGCCAGCTTATGCTGAGTGTCTGCCATGAAGGTCGAGATCTGCAGCCAAGCCCTACGGTGCATGGCTACTGCAGCCGCTACTGAGCAGGCACAGGAATCTCCCAGATCTGGAGCCATTTGAAGCTGCTGCTTGGCCACAACCCGGCCCTGATCTTGGACCTGTTTGACCATGGCCTGGAGGTCCGCAGGCAGGTGAGGAACACCTCATTCAAAGAGCCCAAGAGGGCGTGGGAGAAGTGTGCCATCAAGATAGCTGAGGTCACCTGTCGGAGGCCAAGCGAGGAGGCAGCATAGACTTTTTTAGCCACATGGTCCAATTTCTTGGACTCCACGTCGGGCGGCTTGTCAACATCCCCAGTATTGCCCAAGTGCTGAAACATGGAGTCAGCCACCAACCCCTCGGCCAAGGGGTGCTCCATGAAACCAGAGAGTACCGATGGGCACCGCCTACTTGCAGGCCATCCAGGCAGAGGGCGCAGGACAGGATGCGGGGTGCTGCCAAAACTCCAGGACTGGGCTGACAATGGCCTCGGCCAGTGGGAAAGCCTTTGTCAGAGAATCCCCCTTTGTCCACAATATCTGTAAGGGGATAGCGAGCCTGCTTCTAAACAGGCTCCATTTTCATCCCCATGGACTTGGAGATGAGGCAGAGGATGCCCATGAAGAAAGAGGGTCCCTCCTCCATCGATAGGTCTCCCATGAACTCCTTGTTGACCGGACGGGAGTGCAGTGAGGAATCTTCAGACTCTAAGGAGTCCGCATAAAGCATCCAACTGCCCGAATCATCGTTAACCCTCCACGGGTGGTCAGGTGTGACAGTGACCGACAGCCGATGGGGAAGTCCCTTGGCTGGCCAAGACTCCTTGGTCGGAGCGCCAGTCGACAGCTGCTTGGGCAGTGGCTCCACCACAACTGGAGAGGCCGGCTTCGGCCGAACCAGAATGGTTTTGACCGGCTCCACTGAAGGAGGGACAGTATCGACCGACCCCACAGGGGGAGTCGGTGTCGGCCTTTTGGGCAACAGCCAAGTGATGGTCGGTGTGGAAACCGGGGTCTGTTTAGTGCCAGCCAGCACCAACTGTTGCCACATAAGATCTTCATAGCAATGATGCAACTTGCACCAAAGCCTCTCCTCACCTGAGGAGGACGAAGATGAGGAATAGTGGAGGTGCTACTTTCCCTGGTGCCGAGAGCGTCGATGATGGTGGGAACCACTCAACCCACTGGACAAGGACCAAGACCTCGATCATGGAAGGAGCCGGGGAGTGCCAGGGCTCCTCCTGGTCTGAGTCGGTGACCGAAGGGTTCTGATCAGTGGACTGAGCAGCCCCTTCTATAGTTACAGGCAGGACCGGAATCCTGAAGAGTTATCGGCCTCTTTGGATGACAGCCGGTCAGTTGGGTCGAGAAAGATGTCGGCCACATCATTGGCCAGCATCTCAACCAACTGGCACGACAGGGTCTCCTTGAAGCCAGCAGCCAAGGCTGTGGTTTCAATTGTAGTAAAAACCAGAGAGTTGTGAGAATGCGAAGCTCTCGACCAAGAGCGTTCCCGGTCTCACGAACGATGATGATAAGTCTTCTCTTTTTTTTACTCTTTCTTCTCCTTTCGAGGTCTAGAGCTATGTTTTTCAGAAGGACCCTGACCCTTCGTTGGGAAGGACTGGCACAGCTCCTTGAGGTAGCCTGTAAAAGTGGAACCCAATTGAAGCGGCATGAAGACATAAGCCGAAGAGGAGTGGGACGTGACCCATGCTGCTGACTCCTCGAAAGGCCACAAGCTGTTCTAGCTGTTTGGCGGGCCATGCAGGCCACCCATTGGATGTCCCTAGATTTGACCAGCGGCTGCCATTTCTCTAGGTGGCCCAACTTGAGTCCCGTCGTGTGAAAGGACCAACAGAAATCGCAGGCCTGGGTATCATGTTCATGGCCCAGGCAGTATACGCACGTGGTGTGGGGATCAGTACACAACCTCTTCTGCCCGCATGGGCACCGGTGAAATCCGGGCATGGACTTGTCATCTATCATGGTCGGGTAGCTCGAAGACAAAAACTGAAAAGGTTGTGAAAGTTTTGAAGCAATCCAAAAGCATTAGAAAGTGCTAGGGCCTGCAACACGGGAGCGCGAAAGAGGAAACCCGCTTCTTGCAGCAGAAAGGAAGATCTGGCATCATGGGGTGGAGCCGAGGGATATACCACCCGGGTGGGTGGGAGGAGCCAGTTTGAAGACTTTCCGTCACTTCTTAAGGAGGAAAGGACTCTGCCAGATAGTGCGGATAGAACAACATATCCACGTCTCTAGAACTATACTGTCTCTGGGCCAAAGCCCCGCCTCCCTGCAGACCAGGCACTGGATTTTACCTCCTTTGTCTGATCATTTCAGGTTGGGCTTTCATGCCCTGCCTGGGATTTCCTGTGGCTGCTGGGATACATAATATCCTGCACCAACGTGATCCACTGGGCCCGATGGCACATTGGCCACCTGCAGTGGGAGTTGGGCTCTCAGTGGTCCCAGCACCTAGGTCACTTAGACCAACCAGTCACAGTGACCCAGCTGATGTGGGACACCATCAAGGGGTGGCTAGTCCTGGAACATCTGGAGAAGGAATCCCATTTGTCTTCCCAGAACCAACCATCACACTCATGATGGACATGTCTCTGGTGGGGTTGGGAGCATACCTGGGAGACCACAGAGCCTACAGGTTCTGGTCACCTCAGGAATTCTGTCACTATGTAAACCTGCTGGAGCTCCATGCAGTTCAGTTCAGCTTGCTGTGATGGAATTGACTCTTCTTGTCAAGAGTCAGGTCATTCATGCAGGTCCAGGCGGACAACACCACAACCATGTTCTACTTCATCATCCAGGGCATAACCCACTCCCTTCCCCTTTGTCGGGAGGCCCTCCGCAGCTGGACCCTCATGGCAGCCTGGGTGAAGATTCCCTGGTGTTCCATGCCATGGGAGTTCATAATTAGCTGGCAGAAACTCTCAGCCGAGTAGGAGAGATGTCGCACAAGTGGTCCCTGAATCAGGAGGTGGTAAGCCAGCTGTTCTTCCTGTGGGGCACTCCTCTGGTGGTTTTTTTTTGCGTCCTGGGAGAACTCCAAACTCAGGCTGTTTTGTGCCCACTCCCCGCAGTCTGTGACACTGTTATGGGATGACTTTGCAAGGCCCTGGACCCAAGTCCTTGTATACACCTTCCCTCCTTTTCCCATGATCCACAAGGTGGTGGCCAAGACCTGAAAGGACAAGGCACGGATGATCCTGATAGCTTCAGACTAGCCCAGACAGTTCTGCTACCCACATCTCCTCAGCATTGCAGCTGACCTCCATGGTGGCTGCCTCTTTGCCCAGATCTGCAGCCCAGACAACAGGGGATGGTCCTGCACCTGGATCTGACATCCCTGCACCTCTCGGTCTGATTCCTGAGCGGCTAGAGTTCCAGGCCTTGGGTGTGTCGGAAGAAGTGCTACTTGTTGTGGAGGTCTTCCAAAAAGAGTTGATTATGACTTGTCATTGCTGTGCATTTAAGTGGAAGAAGTTCTTCATCTGGTACCAGGGAAAGGAGCTTTATCTCCTGCGTGCCCTGTGGCAAGCATCCTTGAGTGGCTGTGGTCCCTCTTTCAGTTGGGACTGTGAGCAATGACCGTTACAGTGCACCTGGCAGCTATCTCTGCTAATTGGTCACTTTTTCAAGGGATTGCACCACCTGTCTTCTCCGGTGTGTGAACCACTACCACCATGGGACCTACTGTTGTTGCTGGCTGTGCTCATGGACAAGCCATTTGAGCCTCTGCACAGGTGTGAGATGTCACTCCTGTCATGGAACATGGCTTTCCTGGTGGATATCACGTCAGCCAGAAGGATCAGTAAGCTTCAGGTGCTCTCGGTGGAGTTTCCATACCTGGTTTTCCAGAAGGATAAGGTCATCCTTTGCCTCCACCCAAAGTTCCTCCCAAAGGTAGATATTGGAGACTAGAAGGGAGAGGGGGGATGTGATAGAAACATTTAAGTACGTGAAGGGGATCAATAAGATGAGGGAGGGGAGCTTATTGAAAAGAAAGGAGGAGGCTAAAACTAGAGGACATAGCCTAAGATTAAAAGGAGGAAGATTTAGAGGCAATGTGAGGGGGTGTTTCTTCACAGAGAGAGTGGTGAAGGCCTAGAATAAACTACCAGAGGAAGTGGTGGGGGCTGAAATGGTGGAGGGATTCAAGAGGGCATGGGACACACATAAGGGGTTGGCAAGTGGAGGGAAGGGGAGGGCCCATGGCACAAACTTAATTTTTTAGTGTGCTGAGTGTAATGTTACTGTTTTTTAGAGTTTTTTCTTTTCTGCGCAACTGCGTATTTTATATACACTTTTACCACATCTGCGTATTTTATATACATTTTTACCGCAACTGCATATTTTTGATGGTTTCTTTACTATTTTACCACTTTTCTTGAAGGAACCATCGAATTTTAAGCCTTTTCTGTACTTTTTACCTCAGAAATCGCGGTTCCCTACTGTGAGGTAACCGCTTGGATTTTCAAATGTTGACAGTTATTGCTGGGTTCTCTGTGGATTGGCATGTTTGAGATTCTCAGAACTAAAAAGAAATCTGGACCTACAGGATTTTAAAAAGTGTGTCACCTGTCACAGGATTTGGCTTAGCAGCTTTTCAACCACCTGTGCCTCAGGTGTTTAGATCCAGATCTACTGGTTCTCGTTGCACAAATTTGGTAAGAAACAGAGCAAAGAGACCTAACAAAAAAAAAAATTATGGCTGAGGAAAAATCAAAGGCTACCGATGAGGGGCTATCTAAAATTAATAACAATAAAACTTCAAGCAGGGGTGCTGATGAAGCCTCCAAGTTCCAGCCAAAAAATAAAGCTTCCAAAGGAGCTGATGAAGTTCCTCACAAATTTAAAAATAATAAAGACACTGATGAAGTGTCTGTACAAAAAAGGAAGCATGATCAAGCTGCTGATGAAGTGGCTAAAAAGATAGTCTGTAAAGACAAAAACGCTCCTGTTCCTCCTGGGAAAGCCAATAGTGAGACAACAGGCAGCTTAAAACATAAAGAAAAAACCAAGCATGTACAACCACAGTCTGCTCAGGAACTGCCATCTGTGCAAGACGTGGCAAAAGCATGGCATGTCTTTCAGACCCTACAAAAGATGTGGTCTATCTTTACTGGGGCTGCTAAGCACTCTTCCACAATTCTCTCTTCTGGAGATTGTGAGGGTGATGCAGATGATGATGATGATGAACATTTTTATGATGCTCCTGACATGAATTTGGAGGGCCTAGAACCTGATGTGTCCCCTGACCCTCCTTTTGGAGCTTCCTCTGCTGATCAGGAGGATCCCTCCTCTATGCTTACGTTTATCCAAAATATGCTAGACACCGTGGATCTCCCTACTCAGGAATCCATCCAGGATGAGGATAAAGATTATAGGGAGATGAATGGTCTCCCACACTCTTAAGAGTCTAGTCATGCCTATCTGTAATGCTTTCAGAAAAAATACCATGAACCTACTTCAAACCCCCACTTCTGTGGCAGGGGTTGACAAGCGGGCTGAGGAAAAATACCAATTGTCTAAAAATGATACTGAGTTCCTGTCTGTACATCCCAGTCATGAGAGTATAGTACTGCAGGCAGCTTGTGAGAAAGCTGGGGTTTCCTTGTCCTCCTTACCCTCTGACAAGAACTCCAGGAAAATAGATTTCATAGCAAAGAAAACGTATACCATAGCTTTCCTGCTGGTCCGACTTTCTTCCTACAAGGCTTTCACTGCCAAATATCAGAAAGCACTGTGGAATTCTGTCCTTGCCATTACCCGCAGTGCGTCAGATACAATGGTACAGGAGCTGGTGGATATGGCAAAAACTGCCCTGGAAGCTACAAAATACCAACTCCACATGGCAGATGACAACAATGATTCCACCTCCAGAGCCATGGCCCATGCCATCTCTCTGAGGCGCTTTACCTGGCTTAGAACTACCAGTCTGACCCCAGACACCCAGTCTAAGGCCATGGACCTTCTCTGTGATCAAAACATATTGTTTGATTCCAGAACAACTGACTACGTGAAAAAGGTTGACAAGTACAAGGCCTATTGGCAGAGTCACTCCTCTAAATCTAAGCCTCCTGCCCCGCAGAAATCCCACCCGAAGAGGTTATTTTCCCAGGCCTTACATTCCTCATCCCGTCTTGATTTCTCTCAGTACAGGGGTGCTTTCAGAGGGAGGGGCAGAAGGGGCCAAAGAAGGGCCACCTCTCCCCAGCCAGTTGCCTTGCAGTCTAAGCCCTGATGTGAGTGTCCAGGTCGCCTCCCCTCTGCCAGTAGGAGGCAGACTCTCCCACTATCTTTGGAACTGATCTCTCTTTACCTCGGACAAGTTGGTTCTGGAGATAGTGGAAAAGGGTCTGCCACTACAGTTCAAGCAGATGCCAGACCTCAAGCATACCCAGGTGTCAAAACTGCTAACCTCAACACAGGTGCTGTTGTTGGAATTGGAGGTAAAAAACCTTCTAGCTCTGCGAGCAGTGGAGAGGGTTCCAGCCCATGAAAAGGGCAAGGGCCTCTACTCCAGATACATTCTGACACAAAAGAAAACTGGGGAATGGCGACCTAGCTTGCATCTCAGATATTTAAACAAACCTTGGGCTGGCAGTATAGCCTAGAGGTTAGAGGAACAAGGTGTGAAGGAGCTTGGTACATACAGCAGACCAGACCTGAGTTTGATTCTCACAACCTCCACTTGCATAGTGTGTAACTCTGAGCAAGTCACTTAACCGCCCAGTGCTCCCAGGTCACCCCTGAAAACAGGCACTTGTGCCTAGTGGGCCTTACCCGGTTACCAAAGATTAAAATTAAAAAAAATATATAAATTCAATATGGTCACTCTGTCACTAGTCATACAGTCCTTACAGCAGGGAGACTGGCTGGCCTACCTGGACCTAAATGGCGCTTACTTCCATATACCCATAAGGAGGTCTCACAGGAGGTTTCTCAGGTTCAAACTCCCTTCGGGCCACTATCAGTTCGCCGCAGTGCCCTTTGGCCTGTCTTCATCCCCAAGAGTTTTTACCAAGTTTCTAGCAGTGGTAGCAGCACTCCTGAGGAAGCTGGGTGTCTCTATCTACCCCTATCTAGACAATTGGCTCATAGTGGCAAAGTCTCCTTGTCAGGTCAAGGAGTCCCTTTCCCTTACAGAGCACACTCTGGAGTCTCTGGGTTTCCTGGCAAATCTAAAGAAGTCTCACCTGGAACCCACCCAGCTACTCACCTTCATAGGAGCGCAGCTGGACACCCAAAAAGGATATGCCTTCCTCCCACAGAAGAGAATTCAAAGTTTCCTTTCAGTGGCAGATTCTTTCATCCAGGGACAGCCAAGACAAGCCAGACATTTCCTCAGGCTCTTGGGACACATGGCTTCAATGACTGCAGTGGTCCCAGGAGTCAGATACAGGATGCGACACCTGCAAGCCTATTTCAGAGCTCTCTGGTCTCAAAGAAGCAACAGTTTTTCAAAGCTGTTACCTGTAACAGAGCAGTTCCTTCAGGCTCTGCTTTGGTGGAAGAATCCTGCAAATCTGAAAGTAGGGATACCCTTCCAAGTTCTGCTTTCCACAAAGGTGATCACCACAGACACTTCCCTCCTGGGGTGGGGAACTCATCTGGACAGTGCCTCAGTAAGTGGCACCTGGACTGTCCAAGAGTCATAGTTCCACATAAACCTTCTGGAACTCAGAGCAATCTTTCTTTCTAGCTCTCAAAGCATTTGTTCCTGTCATAAAAGGACAGACTGTACAAATTCGAACAGACAACACCACTGCTATGTTTTCCATAAACAAGCAGGGTGGTACAGATCAGGAATACTCTGTTCAGAGGCTCCGAAAATCTGGTCTCTCACCTTCGCCCTGGGAGTCAGCCTTTCAGCTAATTCACCTCCCAGACAAGCACAATACCCTGGCAGATGCTCTGTCACATCAGTCAAGACCAGAGCGAATGGACTCTGAACAAGCAAGTACTAGCCAGTGTTCATGTGGTGGGGCACACCAGAAGTGGATCTGTTTGCCTCTCCCCTCAACTTCCAGCATCCTCAGTATTGTTGCAGACCCCCAGTCCCGGGAATGCTTCCCCTGGATGCCATGATCCTGGGCTGATCAGGGAGGTTCCTATCCATTCCCTTCCTTTCCCCTGATACTCAGGGTATTGCTGAAGCTTAAACAACAGCCTGCATCAATGATTCTGGTGGCTCCAGATTGGCCCAGGCAAGCCTGGTACCCTCTCCTTCTCTCACTATCCTGCAGCAGGCCCATTTGCCTGCCACCAACTCACTCTCTGCTGACCCTTCCCTGGACAGGAGTGCATTATCCAGACATACACTCTCTTCACCTCAAGGCGTGGTTCTTGAGGAGTTACGAGTTTCCATCCTGTCAGTACTCGGAGCAGGTCCTTAAGATCCTGAGAATGGCTAAAAACCTAACACAAAAAAGGCTTATGTAGTCAGATGGAAATGGTTCTCCCTCTGGTGCAAGAGCAAAAAGGTCAGTCCCAGTGCTCTTACAGCTTCAGACCCTCAGCTGCTGGATAACCTGGTACATCTGCAGGCATCAGGCTTGAAACCCTCTTCCCTCAAGCTACACCTGGCTGTATTTCAGCCTATTTTTCAGTGGGGAAGAAAGTAAATTTTTTCTCACACTATATTCAGTTTTTCAAAGACCTCTTGCACCTCCAGCCCTCTAGTCAGAAAGTCGGTTCTTCCTGTGGCCCAGTGGCGCTGAGGGTTGAGGTGCTGGACGCCACACCTCGCTCCACGCCGGCGACCCGGGTTTGGGAACGAGCCCGGGCCATCGGGGGTTGGCAGGGGAGGTAAAGGATTGAGCATCCGAGGGACAGCTCTCCTTTCCCGGGAGGGAAGGGGACACACACTTGGTGCCTGTCTGGCCTCTGGTGGAAGCCGGAGGCATAGCAAGCGCACGAGCGTATAGAGGGGATTGGGAGTGGGTGACTTCGGCAGCGACACCTTGACGTTGGGGCACGCACCACGCCCACAGAAAATGGGAAAATACCCCTCAGCACTCCCGGTAGATGGAGCACCAGGCCCCGATCTCCAGTGCCCTACCTTACTCGGTACCAGCATCCCGACGACAACAAGAAGGACTTTGGGGGTGGCCTGGCCCCGTGCCTGCCTGGGGGATATAGCCACGGCTACATGGGGATGGACTGTACCAGGGATCCAGGTAAGAGGGCGGAGACTAGAAAGGCCATAGGTGTCTCCCGAAGAGTGGGGAGTGCTGCAGATAGGGGGAGAAGAAAAAATTACTCACCTTAGTAATGTTGTTTCTTTTAATGGAGTCTTGCTGTATTCTGACATATGCAGTTAGGTCCTGCCTTTCAACTGCCCCGGAGAACAAAGAGTTAAACTTTCCATGGCCAGGATGGAATGTTCACCACAAGCTCGGTTGAAGCCCCTGTTTGCTGTTGTTTAAACTCCAACTGTCAGATCGTTACGAGCAATACTCACTAGAAGTTCTGTGTGGAAACTGTAAAGCTCAAAACTAGCCAACTGGCAACTATATCTACATAAAAGGGTTTTTTGGTTTCAAAAAGAAGACCCAAGTCAGGAAACCCAAAAAACAAAACACATCCAAAACATAATCACTCACCCAAAATAAAAGAGGGTGAAAAAAGGACACCAACATTGCTCCTGCCCACCCACATCCCAAAAACTACTGTAGGTTCTGAGAGGGGAGGCTGGGGTCAGAATACAGCAAGACTCCATTAGAAGAAACATTATTACTAAGGTGAGTAATTTTACTTCAAACAACATGAAGTCTTGCTGTATTCTGACATATGCAGACTACCAAGCAGTACCTCCACGGAGGAGGGACAGAACCTACCTTGGAAACAGGCTCTGAAGTACTGCTGTGCCAAACCGAGCATCACTCCTAGACTGAATATCCAGAGAGTAATGCTTGGTGAATGTATGGACTGTTTTCCAGGTGGCTGCTTGACAAATTTCTAAGAGAGGAATATCCCTGGCAGCAGCCAGGGAAGCAGCTGTACCTCTAGTGGAATGAGCCCTCAGGCCTGTGGATGGAGTTCTACTCAGTTTCTCATAGCAGAATTGTATACAAGAAACAATCCACCTGGCAATAGATCTCTTAGTGGCAGGTTTGCCCTTACCAACCTCTCCATACGTGAGGAACAACTGGAGGGATTCAAACCTGTGACCCTTGGTGCGCTCTGTGTAGTAGCTCAGGGCCCTTTAACATCTAAGCTGTGTAGCCTCCTCTCCAGAGCAGGAATGGTCGGTGAAGAAAACAGGAGAGACATAGACTGGTTGAGGTGGAAATCTGAAACCAATTTAGGCAAAAACTTTCTGTTCGTTCTTAGGACCACTTTATCTCTACGGAAAGAGATGAAATCAGGTTCCACTGACAGGGCTTGCAATTCACTGATACGCCTGGCAGAGGTAATGGCCACCAAAAACACAGTTTTCCAAGTCAAGTACTTAAGCTCTGCAGAGGACAAAGGCTGAAAGAGGGGTTGCATAAGCTGAGCAATGCAAACATTAAGGTCCCAAGCAGGAGCAGGATCCCTAAAAGGGGGATTGATGTGAAGCAATCCCTTGAAAAACTTACAAAACACAGGATGGGATGACAGAGGGGAAGGCTTGCCTACTGACAGGAAAGCAGAAACAGCTGCCAAATGTACTTTAAGGGTAGCTGGCCTAAGGCCTAGGCCATAAAGATGGACCATATAGTCCAGAACCAGGCAACTCAGCAGAATCTGGAGAAATATTTTTCTTAGAACAACAAATGGTGAATCTTTTCCATTTGGAGTTGTAAGTCTTTCTGGTGGAAGGCTTTCGAGAAGCCTTAAGGATATCCAGAACCCCTTGGGAAAGATGCAGATTAGCAAGCTAACTCTTCAAGAGCCATGCCTTGAGATTGAAAGACCGAAGATTCAGGTACCAAATCCTCCCCTGAGAGGATGTCAACAGGTTGTAATTCCTGGGAAGAGACAGGGGAAGGTGGACTGCTAGGGACAGCAATCAGAATCATTTTGCATGGTTGTGACCTTATCTTGACTAACACTTTGAACAGGAGAGGGAAGGGGGGGAAAGCATACAGAAATTTCCCTTCCCAATTCAGGATCAGAGCATCCAGGGGGACTGAGCCCAAGACTGGGGGTCTGCAACAAAAGAGAGGAAGTTGGTGATTGTCTGGGGCTGCAAAAAGATCTATCTCTGGAGTGCCCCATCTCGAGAAAATCACTTTCAAAACTAGAGTATCTAGGGTCCATATGTGATGGCCCTGGGATATTCTGCTCAGAGCATCTGCTAGGACATTGTCCTTCCCTGGGAAGTGAACTGCTATCAGAGAGGTTTGCAGGGAATAGGCCAGGGACCACAACTTCATTGCTTCTGTGTACAAGGCCGTAGACCGACTGCCTTCCTGCTTGTTGATGTACCACATGGTGGTGGTGTTGTCTGTTCTGACCTGGATCACCTTGTTCTGCACAGATTTGGAAAAAACTTGCAGTGCCAAAAACACTGCTCTGAGTTCCAAGAGATTGATTTGAAGTAGAGATTCCTGAGGTGACCACAGTCCTTGGGTGGTAAGATCCCCCAGATGGGCTCCCCAGCCCAGCAGGGAAGCAACTGTGGTGAGTATCACTGAGTGAGACTGAGTGACAAAAGGAACCCCTTGTCTCAAATTGTCCTGATCCTGCCACCATTGCAAGGCCTGGATCAGGGTTCGAGTCACTGGGACTAGTTTGGTAAGGGAATCCTTTCTTTGGGACCAGAAGGCTCTTAAGTGGAACTGAATGTCCCTCATCTGGAATCTTGCTCCTTGGACCACTGCTGTGAAGCTGCCATGTGGCCCAAGAATCTGAAGGAAATGCCTTGTTGGTGAGACACCTGAAGGGTGAATGAAGAGGCCAGTTCCATGAGGGTCCTTGCCTTTCCAGGGAAGGAAGGCTCTTGCCTTTACTGTATCCAGCTCTGCCCCTATGAAGGTGAGGAGCTGTACTGGTTCGAGAACTGACTTTGGAAGGTTGAGAAGGAATCCTAAGGAAGTGAGCACTTGCTGAGTCACTTGCAAATCTGACTTGACTTGGTCTGGAGACTGACCTACTATGAGCCAGTCGTCCAAGTATGGGAAGATGGAGATTTTTTTCTCCTTAGGAAAGCAACCACTATTGCCAGGCACTTTGTGAAACCCTTGGGGCTGATGTTAGCCAAAGGCATTGCTTTGAATTGATAGTGGCCTGAGGGCAACTCGAACTTGAAGTACTTTCTGTGGGAGCACCTGATGGGAATGTGAAAATATGCATCTTTGAGGTCCAGGGAGGCTAGCCAGTCCCCTGGCCTTAGAGAGGGAAGGATTATTCCCAGAGTCACCATTTTAAACTTTGGCTTTAAAAGGTGTTTGTTCAGATATCTTAGGTCCAGGATGGGCTGCCATTCTCCTGTCTTTTTGGGGGTTAGGAAGTACCTGGAGTACAATCCTTTGCCCTTGTGTAGGGTGGGAACCTCTTTATAGCTCTGAGAGCTAGGAGGAAGAAACCTCTGCCTCTAAGGCAAGGGTCTCTGATGGATTTGCAGGTGGAAAGGATCTGGTTCTCATCTTAGGAAATTTTGAAGCTGAGAACCAGCCCTGGCTTACTACTTCAGGACCCACTTGTCTGTTGTTAGAGACTCCAGTCCTGGATAAAGTAAGCCAGCCTGCCCCCTACTGGTATGGGAGAATCGCCCGGCAGACCCATCAGGATGTCTGCTTGGCAGGGGCTTTAGGCTGAGGGTGGATGCAGGTCTGCTCATCCCCGCCTGCCTCTCCTCTAAAGAACCCCTCTGAGAGTAAGAAGAGGAGGCCTGAGCTTGGTAAAAGGCCTTGGAAAGGCCTGCCCCTGCCTCTGGACTGCTGCCTTTGAGGAGTTGCTTGCCTTTCTTTGGCCTGAGCACTCCTGTAAGTGGTCCTGTACTCGTTCATCTTTTTCATGTAGTTCTCTGTCTGCTCCCCAAACAGAGAATTACCAATAACAGGTAGATCCATGGCCTTAGCCTGGGTATCCTGTGATAGGCTAGTACATCTGAGCCATGCCATCCTCCAAAGAGCCACAGATGTAGCCATGACTCTTGATGAAACATCATTGGAGTCCACAGCAGCATGAAATTCTACTTTAGATGTCTCAATCCCATCTGCAGCCACCTGCTCCAGCTCCTTGGCAAGCTGGTCAAGGGCCTGTTTAGCCAGAACCAGCACAGTGTCCCACCTGGACTTCTGGTATTTAGCTGTGTAGGCCATATAGTTAGCCTGCCTGAGTCCCGAAGATGCTGCCATGTACTGTTTCTTTGCCATAGCATCAATCTTCCTGGAGTCCTTGTCTGGGGGGTGTGATGCCAAGGAGATATTTGCCTTATCACAGGCAGCAGCCTGTACTACCCCAACATGGCTGCATTGCTGGAAAAGGAACTCCATGTCTGAGCCTGAAAGAGTATACCTTTTGTCCATTCGTCTGTCCACAGGAGGTATGGAATTAGGAGACTTAAGAATTTTATGTGTCTGTTTCCCAAAGGATTTGTGGAGGGGAATAGACAGTCTCCTGGACTTTGGGATGTCCATCATCTCAACAAAATCAGGCTCCTCCTGATCCTCTACTGCTTCCTCCACAGGAAGCTGGAGGGTCTCAGCCACTTTTTTGTAAAACATATAGCGAGAAGGGGACTCAGGAAGCCTAGGAGGAGAAACATCTGAAGGTCTGTATGGGGAGATGTCCGGGTCAATAGGCACATCCAGACTTTCATAATCACCATCATCATCCTCATACTCTCCTTCCTCCGGTTCATAAAATTCTTCCAAAGTGTAATCCGGAACCGGGGGAACCGACTTGAACTGAACTCCTGCCAGATGGTGCCAGTTCGGTCGGAACTGAAGTAAGCGATTGCACTATCCTTATCACCTTGGCTATCTCATCGGCGGTCGGAGTATGAATTTCTGGGTACGAACCGGACGATTTATCTTTTCTTTTCATTTTTACTGGAACTGACTCCTCAGAATCGGCTCTTCTTTTGCCTGAAGAAGTATTGCCCTGGTCAGAGGGCACTCCTTCTGGTTCGGTCGGAAGCGAACCGGGCTGGCCATCCGGGTCAGCAGACTTCTCGGCCTCCCTTTCCCTCAGTCTGCCTAATCTCTTTTCCAGGGTAGATTTGGGAAAATTCTTACAAATTTGGCAGTCTGAATCGAGGTGGTCAAACCCCAGACAATAAACACGGGTGGTGTGGGGATCAGCCTTGGCAAAGACTTCCCCACACACACTGCAGTGTTGAAACCCAGTGGGCCCGGTTTTTTTCTTGGGTTTCTCAGACATGGCCAATTCTAACCAAAAACTTACCTTTTTTCGGCAATCCGCCAGGCAAGACTCCCCTATCGGTTCCTGACCGTGTCACGGGTCTTGGAAAAAAAACGTAATAAAATCCGGGTTTTTTTTTAGAACCGATATGGACCGGTTACCACACTCTAAATAAATCACAGACTTTTTTTTACCTGAAACTGATCGGTTCAGCCGAACCGATCCACAATTTACAATTCCACACAGAAACTACACAGAAAACCTATCTAGTACTCACGGTACCACAGACAGGGACTCGAACCAACTGAACGGTAACAGCAATTCGGTAGAAACCGAGCGAAAAAAACGACACTTCAACCGACTTTTTTGAACCGAGCAAAGGAGAAATCTCCGGAGCGACTGTTCAGCGAGGTGGAGTAAAGAATCTGACGGTTGGAGTTTAAACAACAGCAGACAGGGGCTTCAACCGAGCTCGTGGTGAACATTCCATGCTGGCCATGGAAAGTTTAACTGTTTGTTCTCCGTGGCAGTTGAAAGGCAGGACCTAACTGCATATGTCAAAATACAGCAAGACTTCATGTTGTTTGAATTAAGAACAAGTAAAAAAAAAAAAGAAAGTCGGTTCTTCGTTGGAGTATGAAGCTCTGTATAGCCAGGCTCAGGCAACCACCCTTTGAGCCTATGGCCACTACACATGTCAGGTTTGTGACCTGGAAGTCTGTCTTTCTTGTGGCCATTACCTCTGCCAGGAGGATTTCAGAGTTACAGGCCCTGTGCACTGAGCCTAATTATATCATTCCTCACAAAGATAAAATTGAGCTCAGGACAAATAGGAAGTTTCTGACTAAGGTGGTTTCAGAGTTTTACCTTTAACCAGTCTATTACTCTACCTATCTTCTTTACTAAGAAATCCACTCCTGGCGAGCAGAAGCTCCACAGTTTGGATGTCAAAAGAGCTCTCTTTTACTATCTAGAGCATACTAGGCAGTCCAGAGGCTCTTCCACTCAGTTATTCCTCACCTACGGGGATGTAGGCAGAGGAAGATCAGCTACCAAGAGAACTATTTCCTGTTGGCTGGTCTCTTGTATTAGATTCTGCTATGAAAAAGCTGGTCATCAACATCCTGTGGGGCTCAAGACTCATTCCACCAGGGGCACTGCAGCCTCTGTGGCAGCAGCAAGGGACATACCCCTTCTGGATGTCTGCAAAGCAGCTACCTGGAAATCTGTACACATTTTCATTAAGCACTACAGTTTAGATATGCAGTCCAGATCTGATGCCAAATTTGGCTGAGCGGTTCTGCAGAGCCTCTTTCCTAAGTAGGTTCTGTGCCCACCTCCCACTTGGTACTGCTTGGTAGTCTGCCATAGCTACTGATGCTGGAGGACTCCTGGGGTAAGAAGAAAAAATTACTCACCGTAGTAATCGTCTTTCTTCCAAGGGGTCCTTTAGCGTCAGTAAGCTCCCACCATTCCTCCCCGGTTCACCTTTTAGGAGAAGGGCTCTGTTCTCAGTTTTATTACCAGATTTGGTCTCTATTAAAGAGTTTTCATGCTTAGGTTGTTGATATCTGTTATTTGGTTTTGGACATTTGCATGTTTTTTGAATCCTATTGGTTCATTTTTGGGGGCATGTGCCCATTATCTTCTAAACATAGAAACATAGAATGTGATGGCAGATAAGGACCGCTTGGCCCACCTTGTCTGCCCATTTTCCTACCTAACAGATAAGCTGCAGATCCTAGTTAACCAACAGCTTACTTCCTCCTACCCCCCACTAGGACTGCCTTATGTCTGTCCCATGCATTCTTGAATTCCCCCACTGTTCTTGTCTCCACAACCTCCTCAGGGAGGCTGTTCCATGCATCCACAACCCTCTCTGTGAAAAAATACTTCCTCACATTACCTCTGAGCCGTCCCCAATCTTCAAATTGTGCCCCTTGTTCTTGCACATCTCTTTTCTGAAAGATGCTACCCCTTGGATTTTGTCAATTCCCTTGAGGTACTTGAAAGTTTCTATCATGTCCTCTCTCTCCTTCTTTCCTCAAGGGTATACATATTAAGCCCTTTAGTTTTTCTTCAATGTCTTCTGGTGCAGACCCTGCACCATTTTGGTTGCCCTCCTCTGAGCCACCTCCACTCTGTCTATGTTTTTATGGAGATGGGTCTCCAGAACTGCACAGTACTCCAGATGGGGTCTCTCCAACTGTCTGTACAGAGGGATAACAACTTCCTGTTTTCTACTATTGATGCCTCTCCCTATGCATCCCAGTATCCCCCCAGCCTTTCTTATTGCCTTCTCACATTGCTTTCCCACCTTTAGGTCATCTGATATAATTACCCCCAGGTCCTTTCCATTTTTACTGTTGTCAGTATCTCACCCCCCATTGTGTACTCTTCCCCTGGATTTTTGTTTCCCAGGTGCATTACCTTGCACTTCTTTGCATTGAATCTGAGCTGCCATACATCTGACCATTCCTCCAACCTTGCCAAGTCCCTTCTCATCCTGTCCACTCCATCTTGTGTATCAACCCTGTTGCAGATCTTTGTGTCATCTGCAAAAAGACATACTTTTCCTTCCAGTTCCTCTGCAATGTCACTTATAAAGACATTAAAAAGGACCGGTCCTAGTACTGAACCCTGCGGTACCACGCTAGTAACCCTCCTTTCTTCACTGTGGACTCCATTTACTGCTACCCTTTGTGTCCTGTTGTCTAGCCAATTTTTTATACAGGCTACCACCTTGGGACTCACTCCAAGGCTGGCTAACTTGTGTATTACTCTTTTGTGTGGGACTGTATCAAATGCCTTGCTAAAATCTAGGTAGGCCATGTCCACAGCCCCTCCCTGGTCTACTACTTTGGTCATCCAGTCAATGAAATCTATTAGATTCGTCTGACATGACCTTCCCATTGTGAATCCATGCTGCTTGGGTCCTGTGCCCTGCTGGCCTCAAGGTACTCAACAATTCTTTCTTTCAGAAGTGATTCCATCATTTTCCCTACCACTGAGGTCAAACTAACTGGTCTGTAGTTTCCTGCCTCTGTCCTGCTCCCACTTTTGTGAAGAGGAATCACATCCGCCCTCCTCCAGTCCTCAGGTACCACCCCATTCTCCCATGATTTGTGAAAGAGAGTAGTCAGCGGTGTCACTAGTTCTACCCTTAGTTCCTTTAGAATTCTTGGGTGAATCCCATCAGGCCCCATTGCTTTGTCCACCTTCAGTTTTATTAGTTCTTTCAGAACCCTTTCTTCTGTAAATGGACTGGTATAGACCCCCGTCTTCAGAGTTCTTCAGTTCTGAAGCCCTTCAGGATACTCCCTCTCAGCACACTCTCCTCCTTTTTTCTGATTGGCTGATGCCCAAGCTCATTATGCTAATGATCTTAAAGGCATACCTCTGGGGCAATTGCACCTAGCCAGCTAATTGCTGTAGTTACTGATACTAAAGGACCCCTTGGAAGAAAGAAGATTACTACGGTGAGTAGTTTTTTCTTCCTTACTGATAATTCCAGTTGTGTGTAGGCTCTGTCCATAGGTAGGTGCTCCTAACCTTCAGTGCTGTATATTGTTTGGATCTTCTGCCTTATGTTGTATTTCTTTGCCTCAATTTATGAATTAGTAGGTATGGTAAACTTACGTTACTTGTGCTTGTGTTTCCTGTTTCAATATACTTGGACAAAAGGTGTGCTTGTGGAAGTCTGGGTTGATGCAGTTACTACAACTTCTCTTCAATGTCTGTCTCAGCTCATACATATATGCCTGCCTATGGACAGAGGCTACACACAACTAGAATCATCATTAAGGACATTATAATTCCCCTATTACCATCCACTCTGATCTGACCAGGACAGTACCAGTTTGGGATGCTGTGCCCTGACAAAGCCCAGGAAAAAAAAGATGTCCTGAGCTGGGGCTAGAAACAAAGAAAAGTTCTTGTAACAGTTGTAAGCTGGTGGGAGGAAGTTTCAGGGAGGAGGCGAGGAGCCCCTTCTTCACAGAAAGAGTGGTTGCAGGATGGAACAGACTACCAGAAGAGGCAGTAAGCCAGAAAATTGTTGAATTTAAGAGGGGGTTGGATAAGAGCAAGGGGTGGATAAGGGTGTTGGAGCATCATGTAACACACAGTACATAGGCTCTGTGTCAAACAGATTCAATGGCCTATAAGGCCTTCTGCTCACACTTTCATATGTCCTTACTTCCATAAAAACTGGTTGAGTACTTAAATAACTGAAATGAATACGACCAAGTGAATTATTTAAAGGACCTTGATTTTGACTGTCTTAAGATAGCAGCAGTTGAAATGGACAGTACTCAAAACAGTACTTGTAGAAATGCAGTTTGCAATAGACTGTTCTGATTTGGGCTTCTTGAAAGATGGTAACTGTAGACATCAGAGTTAGATTCATGAGTTAGCTAAACAATAATGCATTACAGAGTATGGGTTTGTTGGGATAACTTCACACCTGGGGTGATTGGGCACAAGGCTAAATGTCAAGTGCATCCAACACCCCAGAAGTGAAATTATTCTAGCACAACCCACATTTTGAAGTGCATTATTGCTATTGTACAATGGTTCTTATTTATTAATATTGTGGGGACACAAGTAGATGGCTATTAGGCAGAGAACAAGTGTTTGAACATCCCTTTTATGTGTAGGGACATCTATTTTATAGTATCAGTTGTACAGTTTTATTTTTTAATTTAATTCAGTTTTTATTTTTGAGGAAACACTCCCCATGTGAAGGCACTGCATCATGGGTATGCAAATAATTGTCTTTTATCACTGTAGTGTATTATGCAGTACCAGGCAATTGTGTATTTGCATACCAGTGATGCAGTGCATTTATACGTGGTGTGTTTCCACATAAAAAATAAAACTGATCCTATAAAACAGATGTTCCCACACTATAAAGGATGTGTTCTGACACTTGTTCTCTGCCTAACTATGAAATGTTTTAGCCATAACAATTTTTTTTGCCCCCACAATATAAGTAAATAAGGTTTTTATATGAAAGTAAGCTTTTGCTTCTATACTACAATTGTAAGGTTTGAAACTGTTTTGGTAAGAGAAGCTGTGGCTTGTTATTCAGTCTGCTATGTTGTCATCTGTATGTTTGGACTTAATACTGTGAGGTTGTGCTTGGATAATCTCACTGTAATAAGCACATATTGATCAGTCAGAGTCCAGTAAGTTTTCTTGCCATTGTATAATAATCAGTAATCATTCAAGTTAGGTTACAAACACTGGGATTATTAGTTCACTGAGTCAGAGACAGAAGTGTGGCCACAGATACTGGATTGTGGGTAGCGGTGCTGAGATAGGCCTGGTATGCAAAGAGCAATAGTGAAGACACTCTGAATCTAGGAGATGGTGGGTGGTGAGGCCAGGAAAGGCACGGATGCAGTAGCAGGATACTGGATCTGTGAAGAAGTACGTGGTGTCTGTGTTTAGGAAGAGACATTAAAACTGAAGTCCCTTCTGCCCACTTCTGGTGGCTGTACAGGTGGAAGTTAAGAATCCCATGGTACTTATTGTAGGTTTCAAGGACTTTTCCAGGTGTTCTAACCAATATTCACCATCAGTAAGACAAGTTAATAACCCACCTACCAAAATGCACATGGAAACCAGCCATCACGGCTCTATGCGCCTTTGCTGATCAAAAATTACAAATAAAATACATGTTTGTGGTTCAGCTAGCAGATACGTCTGGCCAGGGTGAATGGTCCAGGGGCAGGCCAGGACTGGTTTTAGAGCTTATGGCATCCCAAGTAGAAATACTTGTGTCACCCCCTTCAGCACTTCAACTACCCCTCTCTTCCCTTCTGCTCCAGCCCACATCCAAAACATGATAAACATTCTGTAACTATGAGTGAGTACAATCTGGGGTTTTATACTGACAATTTTTGCATTCCAAGCTGATATTTGCTAATGCATCCTACTTTAGTGCACTCCTTCTGGGCTGGCACCCTAGTCAGGCACTTAGTTTGCTTGTGCCTAACAACACCTCTGGGGCAGGCAAACATACAGTGAAGAGTAAAGGTCCTTTGGGAAGCAAGCCAGACAAAATAGATGGGGCAGTGGGACCCAGGAGAATCTAGAAGGAATAGCAGATGACTCACTGAGACATGAAAGAGGATGTTAATTACAGCCCCAGGGCATGCATTTCTAGGCCTGTTCTGTCCACTAAGTGTTGCACATCTTCTTGGTTCAAGGACAGACAAGTTTGTGTATTCCACCTTAAATGTGAATCTGCTTGGAGCACTGGTTTGGTTTCTGTTTCCAGACATACACTTTATTTATTGCATTTTGGCAACCAGGTGAGCCCACTAAGACCAGAGGTCCCTTTTTCATGGGCAACCTTATTTACATACATTGTTTATAAGTTCACATACAATAAATATAGCTCAGAAGTTCACAGTTTACATTTGGATCAGAGATAACAGAAATAGCAGCAATAAACCAGCCCGGTGGCGCTGAGTGTTGAGCGCGGACGCCACACCAGCGACCAGGTTGGAGCGAGCCGGGTCATTGGGGGTCGGCAGGAGGAAAGATTGACGTCCGGAGGACAGCTCTCCTCTTCTGGGGGGTCTGCACTCGATGTGACTGGCCTCTGGCAGAAAGTCGGGCCACGGCAAGCACAAACTAACGTCTAAGGGATGGGAGTGGCGATGTCAGCTGTGATGCCATGGCATCTGGGTACGTGCCACTCCCACAAGAACAAGGGAAAATCACTCTGCAGGCTCCGGGGAAACAGAGCACCGAAGCAGACCCCTAATTGCTCCCATCTGCCTGGTGCTGTGGTCCCCGACAAAACCAGAATTGTTCAGGGTGTAAGCCCACCCCACCTCATCCCTGCATGGGGGGAAGAACCCCGGCTGCATGGGGGTAGACTGGAGGACTCAGGTAAGATGGCTGAAGCAGGGGAAGACTTCATGGGTGCTCCCGATGATGCGGAGCCTGCAGAGATGGGGGTGGATAAATAGAGATTAAAAAAAAAAAAAAGAAATAGCAGCAGTAGACACAGGATTCACATACAGAGTACTGAAACAGCAATTAGTCACGAAGGAAAGAGACAGTCGGACAGTGACGTCCAGGGTGAACAGCAGGATAAATAATGTCCAACAGGTTCTTGTGCTATGAGGAATGCATTTTAAGTGTCAAGACCAGCTGTAGGGTGCAGGGCCTACTAGCCCTTCAAGAGTGTACAGGAGAACAGCATTTTGGACCAGGAGGTGGGGTTAATGGTAACAGCCACAAAGACACTGCCCCAGCATGTACACTTTTAGGCCGGACTTAAACCCTTCAAGGGTGGAGCTTCCAGTCAGACTCTCTGGGAGTGAGTTTCAGAGGTAGGGTGCAGAGTACCCAAAGGATCTCTTGCCTAGATTGGTGCGTACATGAGGGATATCGATGGGGCAGCCAACTGATGACCATAGAGCCCGCTGATGAGCCCTTAGGAGTCAGGAGGCCTGTATCATTAGGGGGAGGCCCAACACTGGTGCATTTGTAGGTCAAACATAGTAAGGGATCGGACAGTTTATGCCCTATTGAGGGCCATTTGAGGTCTGCAAGGACCTCACAATGATGCCTCCTGGGCGGGGAACAGGTAGCAAAATGCACAATCCTATTATAGAGTACAGACAGCTTGCAGTGTTCACTCTCCTTAAGAAAATGTAGGAGGGGAGCACCATAGAAGAGGGTGGGAAACAGCGTGCTTTTGGCTATAGTGCATCATGCGTCATGGTTAGGGAGTTTCCAAGCCTGTAAAGAAGGCCAAGCTTCTGGTGAGTGGTCTTAGCTATATAGTCTATGTGCGGTTTGTATGACATTTCTTGATCTAGGTAGACTCCCAGGTATTTAATCTTATCCACGACTTCAATTCGTGTCCCTAAGGCTGTGCGGAGCTGAAGCAGGTGTTGCCTGTCCACTCCTAGGTGCTTGGTCCTGAATAGGACAGCCTTGTTTTTTTTTGTCATTCAGCACCAGTGAGTTAGAGGTAAACCAGGCCTCAATTACCGTGAGACTGGCCTGAAGCTTTGTAGTGATGATGCTTGGTTGAGGATCACTACAGCATACAACTGAGTCATCTGCGTACAGGATCAGGTTTTCCAGACCACAGTCCCACCCAATGTCATTATTTATTTAGTTTTTGTTTACCGAGTATGTGCACTAGCCATAGCAATGACTATTTTCAGGCACGACCCGAGAGGGTACAGAGCAACACCAGGGAACAATTTACAGTACATTGTAGACAATAGCAGAGCATATGAACAATGTCAGCAGGTGAAAAACAACATAACTAGGTAAACTACGTAACAGTGTGAAAGGACAGCAAACATACTAGTAGCTATACACTAAATCAAAACTAGGAGTATATTGCAGAAAATAGTGGAGGATAATACAATGATGACTATAATCTATATAACAGTAAACAAAGGATAGGTGTAGTAGAAAATATAGGGCGTGGTGGGGAGTAGAGAAGCTAGAGAAGAGGGTGGGATAGAGCTGAAATAGGGACAGGATAAGAGGGAAGAATCAGTTGGAGAAGGGGTAGTAAGAGCTGGTAGGAAGCAAGTGCAGAGCGTTAAGCGGGGCAATCAGAAATGGCCAGGGAAGCGAAGGTTAGGAAGAGATATGCAAGCTAAGGTGGTTTGAAATGAGAACATAAACTGGAAGTGGTGAGATGATTACGTAGCGTCGTCTTGAAAGAGGCATGGGAAGAGGCTCGGCGTAAATTTAGTGGGAGGGAGTTCCAGTACTGGGGGGCGTGACAGGCAAATGTACACGCACCTTTGGAGGTATTGTGTCTGGGGATGTGGACAAGGGCATTGTCCATCAATTGCAAGCCACTCTGGTTTTGGAAGAGAGTTGCCAGGGGCTTAGGTATTTGTGATCTGATAATGTTATCAATTATGGAGCCGTATACATAGTACCATGATGCTTGTGGTGGGAGCCACCCCAGATCAGAGTAAATGAGGCAGTGATGTTTCAGTCAGTGACAGGAGGACGCATATCGACAGATGTTGTTGTAGGTAACATCCCATTTCCTAAGGCTTGATTTACCCGCAGAGGCATATGTTGCAACAGCATAAGTGAGGGTTGGTAGGAGTAAGCCTCATGCTGTGGCAAGTCTTGCTGAGGGGGTGAGCACATAGCAGGTTCGGTAGGCAATACCGAGTTTCATGCTGATCAGCTTGCAGGTCAATTGTATATGGAGATCAAAGTTAAGTAACGGATCAAGTGTTATACCTAGATATTTAAATGAGTCTACCACCGTGATAGATGTACCATTTGAGGAGGAGACTATGAATTTTGGTTGGGAGTTTTTCAGTTTCATAATGGATCCAAATAGCATGGCTTTGGTCTTAGATTGATTTAGGACAAGTTTGTGTCTCAACAGCCACTGTTGCATTAGTTGGAAATCTTGGGAGAGACTTTGGTTAATCTCTTCAACAGTTTTTGCACCCCTGTACAGGACAATGTCATTCACGTATAACAGGGAGATGGGCTGCAGGAGGTTAGAGGTGATACTGTTGATAAATATGGTGAAAAGCAGAGGTCCTAAAATAGACCCTTACGGCACACCAACGTTTATGGTTGCTTTATCTGAGAGGGTGAAGAGTAGAGGGCCTAAGATCGAGCCCTTTCCATTTTACCGTTTGGGTCCTGTTGAGCAGATAGCTTTCGAACCAGGTGAGCGAGAGCATGTCAAGTCCAAGCAGCTGAAGTTTGCAAAGAAGCAATTCATGGTTAACCAGGTCAAATGCCTTCAACATATCAATGAATATAGCCCCAGTGGGGGAACCCCCTGCCCATGGCACCCAGGGTGTCAGCCGTGAGTCTGATTAGGGCTGTGTCAGTTCCATGGCCTTTTCTGAATCCATGCTGATTGTCGGCCAAGAGCAGATGACGCTCTAGGTAGCTCTGCAGTTGGTTGTAGACCAGTCTCTCCTGCATCTTCGCTAAAGGGCAGAGAATGGAGATAGGCCTGTAGTGCCTCGCATTTACACATGGCCCTGTCTTATGAACAGGGACAACAGCCACCTTCCACTTGATAGGGACGCTCCCTTCAAGTAGCGACCTGTTTATTAGCATGGTAAGAGGCAGAGTAATAGCCGGGGGCAGCGGTCCGCTACAGTCAGGACTCCAGTCGGTCATATCCAGGGGAAGAGTCAGGGTTTATTCGCTTCAGGAGGGGTAACACTTCTGATGGCTTGACCAATTTGAGATGAAATTCAGGCCGGTGGAGATCCCGTTCAGTGGCTATTCTTCCAGGAGGGGCAGTAGGGGTAGGGGGTTTATAATTGTCAAGATCAGTAAAGAGGGCATTGAATGCCTCAGCTACTGTGGTGGGGTCATTGGTCAGTATACCATCAACCAGGACCGCTCCATCCTGCGTGCTGGTGCCACCTTTCAGCAGCGCATTAATTTGACCCTAGAATTTCTTGGAATCCCCTAGGTGCAGAGACTGGAGACCACGCAGGTACTGGCTTTTCGCATTTTTTGTGGCTTTCTTACACTTGTTTCTTAGTGTCCTGTATTTCTCCCAGTCTGATTGGAGATTCGAGGTTTTGTATTGCCCCAGGCCCTATCCTGGAGTAGCATTGTCTGTTTCAGATCAGGGTTAAGCCACTTGTGGCATTTACCCTGCACCCTTAGCTTCTTGCAAGGGGCATGCTGATTAGCTACAGACGTTAATGTATTGGAGAAGTAGTCTAGGGCTTCATCCAGGGTAGGGAGGTACTTAAACCCCAAACCCAATCCAAAGCATTATGGGTAGCAGAATCGGGCTATCTGTTGAGTTCAAACACTTTATTGTTCTAAGTTTTTGATTTTTTGTTCTGTTTTTATGTATTTATGTTGCTCCCAAATTTTGCAACACTCTAGCAGTGTAATCCCTTCTTTGTTTATGTTACATGCACCCCACTGAGCTGCTACTGCTGTAATTTCAGCTGAGGTTGGCACAATATGATACCCCTCTCTTGGTATCAGCAGGGGCCTGGCATAGTCAGGGGAAGAACGTCTGGTTTAGGAGTAGGGTGGCATGCTCACCGAAGGGTTCCCTGCACCTCTGTTGCACTCTCTGTACATATCTTCCCTATCTGTGGGGTGAGCTCACTTCAGAACTCAGTTCTAACACACAGTGATATATATATTCAGTTACACACTAGATTCTAGTTCCTGAAGGTTCTCCTTAGCAGTGTACAAACAGGTTTGGTCCGGACTCCAGAACTGAGTCACAACCTTAGGGTCTCTTTATAAATGATGTACCCTCCATACACATCTGGATTCTGGAGCCACATGATCCTTTTTATTCCTCTGTTAATGCACCAGTGGTTGAGGTTATACTTTGGGTCAAGCAGGGCAGAGAAACTTCTGAGACTGGCAAACTACAGACTGGCATGGCTAGCACATGTTGCATGAAAGGGGATAGGCGTTATATTTGTTCCACTAGACCACAGGGGCACGTTAAGCAGGCTACGTACTATGGGCTTTGATCTGTTATACTATTACAGTTTTTCTTTTCTTCTTTCTAGTAGAAATAGAGAAAATATGAGAAGAAAAAGTCCACTGGTTCATCCAGTCTGCCCTGTTATACCCTATTCTATCACAGGACCTATTGTCTAGGTGGGTTTTTGCCCTTACCTCACCTTGGCCCCTGCCCTAATGCTGTCCTTCTGAGTAACTGTTAAGTATTTTACTCAGTAATGGCCATGTCTGAAGCCAGCGCTCGTGTAGAATATCAGACCACCACTATTAGTGTGGTGCAAAGCTACAGAGAATACAACATAATTTAATTGCGTGCTTTCTGTTCTGTACTGTAGCTGCACCAGGCTACTTTCATCGTGTGCTTGCTGTTGATTTAGGTTTTGTCAGTTTATTTGAGTTGGGGGCTCTGCCCTCCACAACCCCCTGTTTTTAACAGGGAGAGTGTGGGGTGGGGCAGACCCCCCCCCAACTCAAATAAACTACTAAAAAACAACAAACATGCCATGGCGTAGACTGTGCCGTTAGTGGTCAAGTAGCATAACTTGAGTGCCATGCTAATAGTGGAGGTCCGAAGGTGGTCTGATATTCTGCACAATCACCTCTGAAACCTTTAATGGATGCAAACGTAGTCCTGCCATGTCCACCCATGGGATTCACAGGAAGGGCAGTGGAAACAGTAAGGGGAACAGAACTTACAGGATCCAGTGCAGAGTCCATAGGGAAAATCTTCACAGGAGGAGGAAGGCCCTTTAGAAGCCGGGTTATGCCTACAAACGTCCAGTTGAGGAGGCCCCAAAACCACAACTACCATATGCAAAGAAGGGCAACAGATCCCACTGTGTTAGCAGGCAACATCGCTGGGACACCCATCACTGGAATAGCCACCTCCTGGAACCCAGTAATTTGTATAATTCGGAGTCTTTCTTGACAGAGCCCTGGCCATCCACTGCAAAGTCAGGTGTAGAAACAGGAATGGCCGCAGGATCCAAGCACCGCACCCCAATGGCTGTCCCTCCCACAATACTGGAGAAACAAGGTCAGACATATGATCCAAGCATTGGCCCATAGCAGGTGTCCTTCCCGCAGTAGAGGTAGATGTAGAAATGAGGTTGTCCACTGAATTTAATCACCACACCCTGGCAGCCGCCTCTCAATGGCCAGTCTGGCACTCTCCTTCTCGAGGCCCAGAACAGACAGCTCTGCAGGTGACTAACTGGCCCAGAGTAAAACCCACCCAGAGGTACTCGGTTAAAAACAATTCTCTGCTGGATCAGAGGAAATTGGATTTAAACCAAGCTCAGAGTGTCCTGAACTTAAAGAACTTGGGCCAATGCAGCTGCTCCATGTGGAGCACTAATGATGAGCACTCACTCTCTTCTAGGTGGCCGGATGCTGCAACTAGAGAAAGCCGCTACCATGCATTCTGGTGTTCCTTGGGCAGTGTCTTCCTCAGCTGGGAGAGATGGACCTCATCTTCCTCAGAGAGGGACAGATGGTGCTCCCTTTTGTCTTCCATTTGCTGTCATAAATGGATGGTCTGGGGCAGGTATGGATACAGTATAGAGTAGTAGTTCCTTTGGCAAGCAAGCCAGAGAAAATAGTTGAGGCAATGGGACCCAGGAGAATCTAGGAGGAACAGCAGATGACTCCTGAGACATGAAAGAGGATGTAAATTACAGCTGCAGGGTATGCATCTCTAGATCTAGTGTCCATTAAGTGTTGAACATCAAGGGCAGACAAGTTTGTGTATTCTGCCTTAAAGAGGACAGGAAATGATTTCTAATTGGTAGCTGTTTATATTGTACCAGTTTACAGAAATGAACCCATGAGCCTAAACGATCCATATGTAACTGTACCTGAATAAAAAGTGATGTGAAAAACTGTATTTTGCATTGTTTTGTTTTTATGGGCAGCATTCTGCTACAGTTCTCTTCACAGAACCTGTGTTCTGGAGTTTTAACTATGTCATGGTTTGAGCAAAGAACTCTAAGCATGGTTCTGGTAGGACAATAGCTTATGTTTGGCATTCTGTACTCAAACCGTGACATAGTAAACACTCCAAATTACAGGTTCCAGGAAAAGAACTGTTCAGAATGTTGATCACAAAAAGAAAATAATTGAGAACACAGTTTTTAATATCAATGTTTGTTAAGGTACAGTTAAATATGGTTCATTTGGAGGCATGTTTATCAAATCTCTTACTAGGAACATTGCTAACTGCTGCCAGTTAGCACAGATTTCCTGTCCCCTTTAAATGTGAATCTGGCTGGAGCACTGGTTTGATTTCTGTTTCTAAACATCACCAATCCAAAGCATTATGGGTAGCAGAATTTGTCTATCTGTTGAGGAGTTGAAACACTTTATTGATCTAAGATTTTGATTTTTTGTTTTGTTTTTATATCTTTGATTATGTTGCTCCCAAACTTTGTAACACTCTAGCAGTGCAACCCCTTCTTTGCTTACAGTACATGCACCCCACTAAGTTGCTACTGCTATAATTTCAGCCGAGGTTGGCACCATATGATAACCCTCTCTCGGTGTGGGCTGCTGAGCATAGCCAAGGGCAGACTGTCTGTGTCTAGGGTAGTATGCTCACCAGAGAGTTCCCTGCACGTCTGTTACACTCTGTACACAGCTTCCCTGTCAGTGGGGTGAGCTTAATTCAGAACTCAGTTCTGACACACAATGTATAGAACCTATATTCGGAAGGCCATTCACAACGCAGGCTACAGCGGTGACTCCCTTGACCTGAAGTTGTTAGCACTTGTCCTTGAAGAAGTCCTTGAACCCCTGACAAAGGTCCTCAACCTATCACTAAGGATGTCCCAGTTCCCATCACACCGGTACACAAAAGTGGAGACAAATCACTGCACTCCAACTACAGACCTATCTCCATCCTCCCTTCATTGTCTAAGGCCCTGGAGCGCATTGCCTCAGACCAACTAGTCAAGTGCCTGGAAAAATATGACATCCAGTTTCCTGAGCAACCTGGGTTTCCAAAAAGGGCACAGTACCACCACTGCACTATTAGAATTCACGGGCTTCATCCATACCACACTCGATCAAGGAAACTGTGTAGGGGCAGTATTCATTGACCTTACAAAAGCCTTTGATACTGTGAACCACCCACTCCTACTCAAGTAATTATCAAACATTGGGCTCTCCAATGAAGCGCTGCTCTGGTTTTCAAGCTACCTTGGGGAGAGGGTCCAGCGGGTTAGGATTGACGGTGTCACCTCGGAAGAAAAGCCAGTCCTTTCAGGGGTCCCACAGGGTCCATCCTGAGGCCACTATTCTTCAGCCTCTTCCTCAATGACCTTCCCAGTGTCTGCCACCAGAAATTACTGCTCCACCGATGATGCAGTCATGTTCACCAGCCACTAAAACACAGAGCTCGAGAAACAATTATAGCTTGATTTCATGGCAAGACCAAGAATGGTTCAAGTCACACAAACTGGTCATGAACTACAGTAAAACAAAGGTTATGACCTTCTACAACACCAGGAGCAAGTACAAATCCCATGACCTCACCATCCTAAACCAAACAGGGACCTTACTTGAACACGTTCCTGATTTTAAATACCTAGGTGTCACATTGGACAGCTCACTCTCCTACCATCGGCACATAGATTCTGTCGCCAAAGCCACCAACATCCGTATAGGCCTGCTTTACAGGCACAAACACTGCATGACTCCTGACACTTTCCGACTGGCTATCAACAGTTCTGTCACCTCCATCGATTACGGGCTAGCAATTTATGGCTCTGCCTCCGCCTCTGCCCTCCGAAGAATTACAGTTGCACTCAACAAAGCATGCAGGCTGCTAACTGGGACTGACTGACTTACACACACTTGTGACCTGTACACTTGGGCAGAATGGCTTCCTCTCATCAGCCGGATACAGTATCAAACCTGCCTCTTAGCCAAAAAAGTCCTCCTCGGGGTCATGCCCCCGGGCATTGAAAGCTCCTCATTGACCACCACAGCACCCAGCGAACTAGAAGTTCACAACAACTAACCTTCCTTGTCCCCAGATGCCAGACTACCATGGGCCAGAGGGCCTTTACCCACAGAGCACCACAGTGGTACAATACTCTCAACAAAGAAACTCTTACTGCTGCTGCTCTTGGCCCTTTTAAGAGACAACTCCGACTTCATCTCATTTCAACTAGTCGTCGTGACTGCCTCGCCTAATCAGGGTCCCACCGCTCACTGCCCTCCACTTCAGTCTTGACAGCTACCTCTCCCCGCCTTGCCCCCTTCTACCTGCCTCCTTCCCCCGGCATTTCTTGACTTTTACCCTCCCTCCCTCCCTTTAGAGCTCTTACCCTCACCCTCTACCCTCCGACAATGGCCTTCCTGCCTGCATACCCCCTTCCCTCTCACCTGCAGTGCTTATTTCTAAGATTGCCCTTGGCAGGTAAGTCATGCTACCTAACATTTGGCACATTTTAAATTACTGGAATTTCCTAAGCCTCAGTCTCTTACTTCTTTTTATTGTGTAACTATCTATTATTATGTTGACCTTTGTATGTATGTATACCCCCCCATTCCTTCGACGTGGAACCTTTATAAACGAGCAGTTTCTGCTCAAAGGTATTTGTAATCCTAGATTTCAATAAAATAAAATAAAAACAATATAACACTGCAAGGGTAGTTTAAGCAATAGTCACTTTTCACTGATCTATATGTAACCCCTAGGTGGCGCTATCCCAAGGGCTACCACCCCTGCCTGCTTGGCTAGTTGCAGATTAAGGGGCCTAGGTTCTGATAGGGGTGCCTCCACCCAGAGGTCAGGGTTGGTAATGGTCAAGCTGACCTGGGCACAGCCCTCCAGGACACTGCAACCCCCCTTTTCTCCTTCTAGTGGCCTGAACAGTACACAATAATCACTTCAACAATTACTCTTATTCACCAGGCAATTACCCACACTGTTTGCACTTACTACCTGGGCTGATTCATGTAGCTTGACCTCAGGGACCCCCTGTAAAACAAGGTTAAGCACAGCAAATAACAACAGTACAATACTCTTGGCACAAACTGGAACCACAGTAAGGTTAAATGCAAACAAAGTTAAATCTGATTTATTCAGGGGACTTGAACAAGGGAAGGGCGTAATCAGGTTGATTTGCTTAAAAGCTATATTAATCAGACAGTTATGCATGCAGTGCAGAGTCCCTACACAGTCACACACTCTGACTACCCAGGTAGGAAAATGGTGGGGTAGCCAGGAACGTTGCAGCTGGTTGGGGCCCTGTGGTGGAAGAAAGCAACATGCACAACACACACTATTTGTAATCTGGAGCCGGAGGGCTCAGCTCATGAAAGAAAAGGCAAAAAGACAGTCAGATGACAACACTTTAGATTTAGCTGTTGTTGCAGGGAGCTACCCTGGTGTTTACTCATGATACCCAGTACTGGACACAGGCAGGATGAAATCGAGACTGCAGGCTGTTGAGCTGGAGTGCCTGGAGAAGCAGGGCCTACACAAATCACCGGGGCGTCGTTCCTGTTCAAGGCATTGAGAAGGGAGCTTATCCCCAGGCCGGTCTCTCGTCGATGAATTTCTCTGCGTAGCAGGTATATTGGCTGGGCCAGTGTAGCAGGGCCCAGGCAAATGGAAATGGATACAGATTCAGTCCCTGGAACTGGATACAGCCTCCAGCAAGCAAAACACAGTTCAGACACACAGTGGGGAACCAAATCACAACCCACTATAAGCACATAGCACATTCACATGTAAGGAAATTCCATTGTACCAGGCAAATGGCTCTCAGGTCGCAATTAGAGAGTCTCTGCACAATTCGGGAGTTCAGAGGCAGCTGGAAGTCCTAACAGGCCGATCGCATTCAGCAAATCTTTGGTCTTCTTCAGGTTAAAGCCTGGTCACAATTCAGTGGCTTAATTCGCTCTCCAAGTTCGGATTCAGTCCGAAAAAAGGCACAAGTTCCCTCTCAGGGACAGCAGGCAGGAATGCAGGCCAAATTCAGGCCTTTCCACAGTTCTCCCACGTGAATCCACTATGGATTGCTGTTTGAACTATCTCGAGTTGTTACTTCTTCACTTCCCAACTCAGATCTGATACTGCAAGCAGTGTGGGACTTTCCTCAAGATCCAAAAGGTTCGGTTGGCTGATCTGTCTGTCAGTCACAACAAGGGCTCCCCCTCCAGGTTATTTTGGGCACCAAAAGGCCAAAACTACAATTCCTACAAGTTTTGCCACCACCAAGCCCCTGTAGGCAGGCTCCATTTTAGAGTCCCAAATGTACTGATTGGCCCATTCTGCAGTCCAGGACCAAGATGATGGAAACAAACAGAACTGTCCATGCTGCAAAGAAGGCAGGTTAGAACAAACTGCAGTATTATTACTACTCTAACAAATGATCAGCAAACAAGTACATCTTCTAACAGAGCTCCCGCTCAGATTAATTATGACTGCAATCCAGGCAGCTCTTAAGGAGACAGTACACAAAGGCTATACAGGCACTCTCTGCCAATACATTTAAACTGCTAAAACGCAGAATACCAGCCTGGCAGTGAGCATTTAGGCAAGCTCAAGGAAGACTTATTGGGAACTCCCATTTGTGTGTGTGTGGGGGGGGGGTTACATGAAAAAATTACTCACCTTAGTAATTGTGTTTCTTCTAATAGAGTCTTGCTGTATTCTGACATTATGTAGTTAGCCCCAGCACTTGAACTGCTCCGTAGTTCAAGTGCTGGGGCTAACTGCATAATGTCAGAATACAGCAAGACTTCATGTTGTTTGAAATATTCATTTGCACATGGGAGTCCAGCCCTTGAAGGTTCTCCTGGTTAGCATTGTGCAGACAGATTCGATCAGGACTCCAAAATTAAGTCACAACTTTAGGGTCCCTTGTAAAGGTTGTACCCACCTCCACACACAGCTGGAGTCACACAGCCTCTCTTATTCCTGTTAACGCACCTGTGTGTAAGGCTATACCTTAGGTTGAGCCTGTTCTACCCTGCATACCTTTATCAGTTTCTCCCACTAGCTGTACACTTTGGGTTTACACATTTTCACACACAAGTGACACCATGGTGTCTGGTCAACAGGTACTACAGGGACTTTACTCTTGGACTTCTGTTTATTGATGGAACCCAAGGTCCTGAGGCCCATCCCTCAGTTCCAGGCTAGTCTTCTGGTTGGATCAGAAGACTGCTGTGGGGGAGCTCACACCACCACCCACAAAGGCGTTACAGCTAGGCATACACACTATAGAACAGGAATGAAGCTGGATCCCTGATGCCACCCCTGCACCGGGCACATCACATCAGCTTCTTTACCCTCATTGGCAGTTCTGCTGGCTACAGTATGGCAGTACGTATTCCGTTCCTCCTTCTGACAGTAGTTGGCGAGCGCCCCAAGCCCTCTGCCAGAGGCAGTAGCTCCAGTACCCATATCGGTATGAGATCTCTGGTACTCATTGTAGCCATATCTCCTACCTTAGTCTGCAGCTCAGTCTGTCACAACGTCATTCTTCATCAGCAACTTGACAGACAATATTTCTCAGACTCAGGACCACAAATGCCTCCAAAAGGTGAACTCCCCAACTTCTGTGAGACCTTTCCTGCACCACAAAGCTGCCAGGGACTTTGTTTGAGGGGAAGCCCCTCAGGGTTCCTGCATCCTCCTGGTGTATCCCTTAAACAATCCTAAGATTTAAAAATTATCTACACTAAATGCCCCAGCTCCTGCCCTGGAATCTCCACTACTCTCATGGCCTGTTCCTGCAGGCTGCCAGGCGACCGTACATCGAGATGACCAGGTCAAGAACACACTGGATCCATCAACAGTTGTGCTGCATAAGGCACTTGCAACCTCAGGCTATCTGGCAAACGACCAGAGGGAAGTTCTTGAAAGCACCCTGGCACTCTTCTCACAGGCATTTTAAGTTCCGCCCACTGGAATTTCAAGTCTGAGGCACTACCAATCACTAAGCTCTAGGCTGGGCATTCTAGTAATCATGCCCCCCCCTCCACACTAATGGCAGGAGGGGGATGTTACACAGGTTTGTTGGAAGGATGCCAAATCTTTATGGCCCTTTAAACATGTACCTAAAGAGTATCATCTTGACCATTGTAAATATAAGTGCTTTATATGAATTGTAGTGCAATTCATGCCCTCAACTGTTGCTATGTGTAGTTTATGTATTGTTCTAAACCCAGGAGTCCCCCTGTAAAGCATCTCATCCCCATGTAGAGAAATGCCCCAGGGATAGAACCTATATAAATGATAGAACGTTGGAACTAGGTTCAAACTGTGCCTGCTGTCACAGTCCACTCTAGGCAGGTGGCTTTAGATTTGTTTCTCTGCCTGAAGAGAGCAGTCATCCTGAAGTTCAGCTCCAGCATTCTGGTCTCCAGAAAGTGTGCTACTGTTCTCAAAAATAGTGTTGTGTCATGTTTAGTTAGTTTTTATGTTGTCTCGCGCTTGCGCAGCTAACATATTGCATTAGTAGCAGATTTGGAGGCGTGGTCACTGTTGGGCGAATGCAGGGCATGCATCAGTAGGTGCATCCCTCATTCCCCAATAAGCCAGCATGCAGGTGCCACACCAGGAATACATAATGTGGCAAGCACATCCAAGAAGAGGTCCGCTGCAATGACGGCCAAGCTCGTCATGCAGCGGCACCAAAACATGCCCTCCCTACGTGCCTTTCCTGGTGAAGCCCTTCCATTAACATGGCGGCACTGACTACTGCCATGGAGAGCCGACTTCAGGGGTGCCCAAAGCCTCTGTCGGCATACCCCAACCCACATCATTTGCCGATGGAAGCGCCCCACCCCCGTCGGCATAATGCAACCCCTCTCCCATTTAAAGTGTGTGCTGAGGGGGTGCCCAATCCTCCTTGGCATCATGTCCCACTTCCGGTTTCATTTGCTGATGGGGAGCCCACTCCCTGTTGGCATAATGTCCCCCATTTGTTGTAGGCCGACAGGTGCCCAACTCTGCTGGCTACAGACCCCCCCAAAAACATTTCAGGTGGCACACTGGGAGCCCACCCCAGCATGCCAACAACCCTGTAATAGAAAACCGACCCACAATATTTTTATTTTTTAAAACCCACAAAGCAGAAAACGTCCTCGTCGACTCCGTAGCTCCTTCCCAACCGCGACCCACCCTCTGTGCACCCTGCCTCCCACACACACCCCTCACCCCATACTTACATCCGGAGCACGGCGCAACGGTTCTCGTGGACCGGCAACACGCCTGCACCTTTCAAAGCTGACTGCGAACTGAAGAAATGCCGTAAGCTGTATAATGGCATAAATAGGGTTTTTCAACTTTGGTGCATATCTCAGATTTTGGCACCAAATTTCAACATGGGTTATTGGGACCCCTCCTCATGAATTCAGTCACTGTCATGGATTATTGGTCCCAAAGGTGATTTCACAGTCACCTGCATGGAATCACCTTTCGGGACCGAGTAATGAAATGACAGTGCCACTGTTCATGAGGGGGGCTCTCAAAAAGCCTATGTTGCAAATTTGGTGAAATAAATCCAAAAAATGGCTGTTTTATGAGTGTGTGTTGCACAGTTTCCACACACGCTTGTAACTTCGTGAATTTGTAATATTTTCACTTCAGATTTTCAAAATTTGCATTTTTCCACACCTCCTTATGAACAGTACAGCTGTCATTTTACATATCCTGGCCAAAATGTGTTTTCGCATGTCCGGCGCAGAATAGCGCGGTCACTTTGCAAAATCAGTTTATGGGACAGTTTGAGAAAATTATGGTGACACTGTTCATGAACAGAGGTCCTAAAATGCCTATGTTGAAAATTTGGTGACGAACGTCCATAAAATGACTGTGTTACAAGCGTGCGTTGCACAGTTTCCACGCACCCTTGTAACTTCACAAATTTGTATTATTTTATGCCAGATTTTCAACACTGGCAATTTTCACACCTCTATGAACAGTACAGCTGTCATTTTCACAGCCTGCCCAAAATGTGTTTCCGATCTGTGGCGCACAATGGTGTGGTCACTGTGGGAAATCAACTTTGGGACAGATTAACAAAATCACAGTGCCACTGTTCATGAGGGAGGTCCTAAAATGCCTATGTTGAAAATGTGGCTAACAAACTCCCAAAAATAATTGGGTTACGGACGTGTGTTTCGCAGTTTCTATGCATGCTCATGACTTCACCAATTTTTTCATATTTTCACTCCAGATTTTCAACGTTGCCATGTTTTTACACCTCCTCATGAACAATACAGTTGTCATTTTTCACATCCTGCCCAAAATGTGTTTTCATCCCTGTGTCGACAAATGGCATAGCCGCTGTGCAACACAACCTTTCGGCTAACAAACTGATTGTGCGCTCTTCATGAACTGGGGTCACAAAAAGTACATGTTGAAAATTTGGAGTGACAATACCAACAAATGTCTATGACGTTAGGATTTCCAACTGTAACACCCCACCCTGTAGAGCCTGCCAGGTGTCAGGGGTGTGACTTGGGATCATTGGCTGTAGTGCTCATGCCATTCCACCCCCACCCCACCCTGCAGCCAGTGACAGGCATGACAAAATTACTCACCATAGTAATCTTGTTTCTTCAAAGGGATCACTCATTATGATTAAACTTAATGCAGTCAGCCTCCTGTGTTGAACTGCCCGGAAAAATGGAATTTTATGCAAATTATGGAATTCTCAAGTGGCTCATGCCACTTTCAAACTGCTGCCCTAGTAACTGCTGCACTCTGAGTGCTTCTGATTCTTATACAGCCTAACTGGGTAAAAGACCCACTAGCTAAAATTAACAACATTAAAATAACATTTTTTTTCCCTTTCAGGTCAAAACATCTTTAACAAACAAACCTAAGAAACTTTAAGACCACTTGGACACCAACTGGTTAAACAAAGTGAGTCTCTACCTTAACCAATATATGAGAAAAGAAAATACCCCAATGCAGGGATGCAGAGTGACTTCTATAGGTTCTAGTAGGGGAGGTAGGGAAGGTCTTTAATCATAATGAGTGATCCCTTTGAAGAAACAAGATTACTATGGTGAGTAATTGTTTCTTCTTACCCCAGGAATCACTCATTATGATTAAACTTAACGCAGACTACCAAGCAGTACCTTTGGAGGTTGGGCAGAGAACCTATTTTGGAAACAGGCTCTGCAGTACTGCTGTACCAAACCTAGCATCACCTCTGGATTGCAAGTCCAGGCTGTAATGCTTTGTGAAGGTGTGTACTGTTTTCCATGTTGCTGCTTTACAGATTTCCAGTAGTGGAATTTCTCTTGAAGCTGCCACTAAAGCAGCTGTGCCCTTGGTGGAGTGTGCTCTCAGGCCCAGAGGTACCTGTTTACCCACCTTACTATAATAAAACTGTATACATGCCACTATCCAGCGAGCAACTGTACGTTTTGTTGCAGCTCTGCCCTTACCAACTTCACCATATGTGAGAAAGAGCTGTGATTGACTTGTCCTGTAGGACTTGGTTCTGTCAATGTAGTGGCTAAGTGCCCTTTTGACGTCAAGGGAATGGAGTCTCCTTTCTGGAGAACTGGAGTTGTCTGTAAAGAAGACAGGTAGAGTGATAGACTGATTCAAGTGAAAATCTGATACCACCTTGGGAAGGAATTTACTATTAGTCCAAAGGACCACCTTGTCCCTGTGGAATGAGATGTAGTCCACATCTGTTCACAGGGCTAGTAATTCATTGATCCTTCTGGCTGAAGTAATGGCAACCAGGAAAACAGTTTTCCAAGTGACATACTTCAAATCTGCGGTTGCCATAGGTTCGAATGGTGCATCCATGAGTTTAGCAATGCAAACATTTAGATTCCAGGCCGGAACCGGTTCCCCTAGAGGAGGGTGTAGAAGATTAAGGCCTTTAAAATATTTTCTAAATACTGGATGAGAGGCCACAGACCTCTCCTTACCAACTGACAGGTAAGGCTGAAGCTAAGTGGACCTTGAGGGTGGAAGGCTTCAGACCTAAGGAATGTAAATGTGTAAGGTAATCTAGAAGAATAGCCAAATCAGCCTGAAAGGGCTCACACCCTTACCTGTACACCATATAGTAAATCTTTTCCACTTAGAGGAATATGTTTTCTTAGTAGAAGGCTTCCTGGAACCCCTAAGCACTGTCAGCTCCTGCTCTGATAGGTTTAGGTTAGCAAATTCTAAGTCCTCAAGAGCCACGCCTTGAGCCTCAGTGATTTGAGATTGGGGTACAGGATCCTGCCCTGAGAGGAGGTTAACAGGTTGTGCCTCCTGGGCAGGTGGATTGGAGAAACCACTGACAGAGACAGTAGGAGAGAGTACCAATGCTGTCTCGCCCAATCTGGAGCACCAATATCATTTTTGTTGGTTGGGACCTCAATTTCAGTAGGGTCCTGAAGATCAAAGGAAAAGGAGGGAATGCGTACAGGAACTTCCCGGTCCAATCCAGGGCCATGGCGTCCAGGGGAATTGTGCCCCTTAGAGGAAGCCTGCAACAGTACATTGGAAGTTGGTGGTTTTCTGCGGAGGCAAAGAGATCCACCTCTGGAATGCCCCATTTCCTGAAAATTTTACTGAGTACCTGGGTATTCAGGCACCACTCGTGGTGGTCTATACTTATCCTGCTTAGAGAGTCTGCCAGCACATTGTCTTTCCCTGGAAGGTCTATGACTGACAGGGATACTCCCATGGAATATACCAGGGACTACAGTCTCATTGCTTCTGTGCACAGCAGATCTGACCTGGTACCTCCTTGCTTGTTGATGTAATACATGGTTGTGGTGTTGTCTGTTCTGACTTGCACCACCTTGTTTTGTAGGTAAAGAGCAAATGTTTTTAGAGCCAGGTAAACAGCCCTGAGCTCCAAGAGATTTATGTGCAACAGAGACTCTTATGGGAACCATGTGCCACTTGTTGTGTGTTCTAACATGTGTGCCCCCCAACCTAGCAGAGAGGCATCTGTTGTGAGGATTACTGAGGGTTGTTCCCATATAAAAGGTACACCCACCCTGAGGTTGTGCTCGTCCAGCCACCATTGTAAAGCCTGGACTTAGCTTTTTGTGACTGGAACCAGTTTGGACATAGGATCTGTCCTTTGAGACCAATACTGTCTGAGATGGAACTGAATATCTCTCATTTGAAACCTGGAGCCTATTACCATTGCAGTGGCAGATGCCATGTGGCCCAGTAGCCTGAGAAATTCTCTGGCTGATTTGGGTCTCCCGGACACAAAGGATTTTGCAATCTGCAGAATGCTTGCCATCCTGTCTTGTGGCAGGAGGGCTCTGCCCTGTCTGATGTTTAGTTCTGCTCCAATAAACTCCAGCGCCTGAACTGGTACCTGCTGAGATTTCTCTTCATTTATCAGAAATCCCAGGGACTCCAGAGTAGATTTTGCTAGTGCCAGTGACTGCACTGCATGCTGCATAGACTGTCCTACGATTAACCAGTCGTCCAGGTAGGGAAAGACTGTTATACCTTGTTTTCTCAGAAACTCTACCACCACTGATAGGCACTTTATAAAAACCCTTGCTGCTGAAGTTAGTCCAAAAGGGAGAGCTGCAAACTGGTTGTGGCCTTAAGCCAGTCTGAATCTCAAGAATTTTCTGTGAGATGGTCTGATGGGACTGTGAAAATAAGCATCCCTTAGATCTAGGGAGGCTAGCCAGTCTCCCTTTTGCAATGAGGGAATGATTATTGCGAGAGTGACCATTTTGAACCTTGGTTTCAAGATGTCCTTGTTCAGAAGTCTTAGATCAAAAATAGGTCGCCAATCTCCATTTTTCTTCCTTATGAGGAAGTACCTGGAATAAAAACCTTTGCCCCTACTTGTTAGAGGCACTACCTCTACTGCTTTGATTGCTAGCAGATGCTTTACCTCTGCCTGCAGCAGAATTCTGTCTGCAGCTGTTGTTGGAGCAAAGGTTCTTGTTCTCAGCTTTGGAAATGATTTGAAACTGAGTGCCCGGCCCTGGCTCACTACCTCCAACACCCACTTGTCTGTGGTGATGGAATGCCAAGCGTGAAGGTAATGAGCCAGTCTGCCACCTACTGTTGGTCCTGCAGTAGGGGATGCAACCTGCACTAGCCCGTCAGGGGTTCTGTGTGGGCCGTGCCTGAACCTGTGGTGCAGGAGCCACTCTTCTTATGGCTCTCCTGCCCCTTCCTCTAAAATAACCTCTGGCCTGCTACTAAGGCTGAGAGGCCTGAGCCTGAAAGAAGGGTTTGGGGTAAAAACCCCTACCTCTACCTCCACCTCCCCTACTCTGGGGTCTATAAGAGGTGGAGGGCCTATCCTTGGAATTTCTCCGATAGGTGGATTTATATTCCTCCACCTTCTTCATGTATGCCTCTGTTTTATCCCCAAACAATGAATTGTTCTCCAGGGGGAAATCCATTTGTAACCCCTCACCAGGGGTGTCGTCAGGCATACGCACTGTACTTAGCAGAGTACAGTAAAAAAAAATCAGGTAGGGGCAACAAATCAGGCAGGGGCAACAAAAAGAGAAAAGCAAGGGCACTGTGAGTCACACTGTGTCTGTGTTACACTGAGACCTTTTGCCTTTGTTGCTCACTATGGGGCACTAATACCACCAGCCAAATACACAAACAAGAACAACTTACCAGGCAGGCAGAAAAACAAAGGAAGGAGGATTACAGGAAGAAACTGATTACTTGAACTCAGACATGGCAAACAAAGAGGGGCGGTGGGCCTATTGTTGGTGTAGGTTGGCAGCGCAATGAGTGCATATTTTGGTTTATGTTTACATAAAAGGGGGGCAACAGTGCATCAGTTTTGAGTACAAGTTTAAAATTCCTGGCTACACCCCTGCCCCTCACCCCTGCCTTTTTGCCAAAATGACAGGTGACATGCTGTTGAAGCTGACAGCAGTACCTGGTGGGGACAGGGTTCAGGGAGGATGAGGTTACTCGGCACAGGGGAGCCTAGGTTTGGCTACTCTGCACAGGAGCACCCAAGTAAATCCGAACACAGGAAGCAATAACTGTAATGTCCAGAACCAGGAATGGGATTCTTCAGTGTGGCTTTTATTCACATACTAGCTGAACAAACAAAGCATAGACAGACCCCCATGAGGCTACATTTCCTGGTAATGCAGATTAGAGACTACAGAACACTTTATTACCATTTCCAGCCCTCAGGCTCTGAACCCACCAGGCACACAGCCCAGACTTCCACGCAGCTTTGGGTACACAGCCCGACTTGTACACACTTGGGTTTTCCCCACGGACCCGGCTCCCCCGCCGGCCACTTGATCCGCGGTCCATTGGAAGAATGAACCAATTATCCCATTCGCGGTCCATTGGAAGAATGAACCAATTATCCCATTTGCGGTCCATTGGAAGAATGAACCAATTATCCTGTCGTGGCTCCCCACACCACACTAGAGTCTGCGACTCCTAGAGAGAATTTTCCTTACAATCCCACGTCTGGGTACTTCCCCCATCACTGGCCAAGTGCCTGAGGCAAAGTAGAAACCACAGAAGAAATCCGTAGAGGTGGACCTGGTCACCTAAAGATGGGGCCACCCACCTCAGCCCCACAGCCCATACCCGCCATTTCTCTGGAAAAACTGAATAATTCCTTTACTGAACTTTGAAATGTAGATTAAGGGTACACGTCTGTCACATCTCCTCTACATATTATTAGCATCTCACAAAACTCTGGGATTTGACACTACTTTTACTTGCTTGGCCCATTTCCCTAGGCTTCCCAATATGTAGTTCAATCCCTAGATTTTCACACAAGTCCCAGGGTGAGGAAAACATATGCCCTTTTAGCCAGAGCAGACACTCACCCTTAAGTTGCAGGTGCCCCACAGGCGACTCACAAATCTTCCATCTTCCAAAATAAATCCTGGACTAAACAGGCAGCTTTTCTTCCACTTAGCAGAATTAAGAGGATTGCCCCAGGAATCTGCTGGGAATCTTTACTCCCCCCCCCCCCCGAGGGAGGGGGCACTGAGGCCCGAACAGCGGTCTCCACCACTTGAGTACAACTTCACTCCTTCAAGCCAAACTGCAGACTCTCACTTTGAAAACTCCCAACGTTCTATGTAACTCCCTTTGCTGCAGATTCCAATGTGGCTTATGCAGCTGCGAAAGTTCTATTGGTGATGTCATCCCTCAGTCTCAGCTGAGACTGAGAACAGAGTGAGACAGTGTGAAACCCATTTAACTGGAGTTTCACAAGCTGCCTTCCCTGCCTATCACTAGGTCTTACTGGGATTCTAGTAACCCCGGGTAACAAGGGAGTTACACATTGCTTTGGCCTGGGTGTCTAAAGTCAGGTTGGTGGCTGTAAGCCACGCAAACTTCCTAAGTGAAACAGACAAAGCCATTAACCTGGATGCAGTATCACTGGCATCCACTGCCATATGAAATTGGTACTTGGTAGCATCAAGTGCAGCCCTTGCAATATCCTGTAAGTCTACAGCCACTTCACATGGGACCTTATCAGCCAAAGCTAGAACAGCGTTCTATAGAGCTTTTTGGTACTGCACTGAATATGCCATGTAATTGGCTTGCCTAACTAATAAAGAGGCAGCCATGTACCCTTTCTTTCCCATAGCATCCATTTTTATTGAATCTTTGTCTGGTGGATGGGTAGCCAAGGGGATCCTGGCCTTGTCACAGACAGCAGCTTGTACTACTCCCTCAGGATCAGGATGAGTAAACAGAAAAATCAGCTGTAGTTCTGTCCAGCTGATATTTCTTGTTAGCTTTCTTATCAACACCAGGGATAGAGGTTGGATTTTTAAAAATCTGCGCTGCAGCCTTTTTTAAAGATTTATGCATGGGCAGAAGCAGATGTTTTGTTGGGGTTAACCCCATCATCTCCAGAAAATCTGTCTCCTCCATATCCTCTTCTGTTTCCTGAAGAGGAAGGTTCAGGGTTTCCACCATGCTCTTAACAAAAGCATAGTGGGAGGAGTATTCCTCAGGACCTCTAGGAGGGGACCCAAATTCATGCTCAGGGGAGACCTCTGGATCTACAGGTTCCCCTTGCAAGTCATCCTCTTCCTCCTCCCCAAACACTTGCAGTAGTTCTTGCCATGCTGGGACTATAGGAGGAACCGGTGTAGTCAGTGTAGGAACTGGGATTGCACCCTGTAGGGCTTGTAGCACTTGAAGTGCCTTAACAATGTCCTCAGCCAAGGGCATAATATGCTTGTCTGCTGATAACTCCTTAGGCTTCTCGGCCGGAGGCGTAACGACTTGTTTTTCTTTACACTTTTTCTTTAATGGAACTGGTTCAGATTCTGTTTCCAAAGCCCTTTTTGTTTTACCTTGCTCAGATTTATCTGAATACTTGTCAGGATCCTTGGCTTTACCTCCATCCTTTTTATGGACAGAGGAAGAAGCAGAATTATCCATACCAGAAGCAGAAGCCATATCCTCTAAAATTTTTGACCTTTTCTTTAATGTTTTGGGGCAAAAGGTCTTACAAATATCACAATTGGCAAATATATGACTTGTACCCACACAATAAATACACAGAGAGTGTCTTATCTGCTTTTGCTATAAGCTGTCCACAAGACTCACAACATTTAAAACCGGGGGTCCTGTACGTTTTTTAAGTTTATCTAAATGGACCTCTGACATTGATAGATAAAAATATTACTTACAATAAACCATTATTTAAAGCACCTTGGAACCGGAGGATCTTTAAAATAACAACCGCTAGGCGGTTCCTGGAACCGATCACTATTCGGTTCCTGAATGAAAAGGGAACCGATAAATACAGTAATTTAACAAAAAATAAAGTGGTTCAAGGCACTGACAGCTAAATATATAAAATAAAGAAAACTGAGGTCAGGGGTAAGGGGCGACAGACTTCCTGGAAAACATAAACTGAACTTACAAACTTAAATGGGCAGACTGGGTGGGCCATAGGCCCTTATCTGCCGACACTGTCTATGTATCTATGAGGTAAAAATCTCCCAAACAGACGCAGAACCCTCGGTTCCAAGGAACCGTGAGGGAACCGCGAATAGAGACAAAAAACTATTATAATAATACTAAACTATACTAAACAATGTTTCTAAGGCAGCATTTTTAAATTTAAACTAAAATGAATACTTATCCACAGATAAACTTTATTCTGAAGACAGTTCAAGGAGAGCTCTCCGGGACGTCCTTACTAGGCAGGCGGAGTAAAGAATCTGAAGCACTCAGAGTGCAGCAGTTGCTAGGGCAGCAGTTTGAAAGTGGCATGAGCCACTTGAGAATTCCATAATTAGCATAAAATTCCATTTCTCCGGGCAGTTCAACACAGGAGGCTGACTGCATTAAGTTTAATCACAATGAGTGATTCCTGGGGTTAGAATGAGGTGTGCCTTGGAGTGTTCGGCCCTAAAGTTCACCCCATTCTCCTATACTGCACCTGTCTCAGTGTATTTCCTTATGGAATGGAGTAAGTATAAGGCCCAAAGACCCCAAAGCACACCATGACATTTGTCAGTGTCTACAGGGTAGGGTGAGGTAAAATGGCATGAGCGTTATAACTGACTCCCCAAAGGCACACCCCAACGCCTGTCAGTCTCTGCAGGGTGGGGTTGGCGTCAGTTCAATACTTCACTGCCATTCCTATTATGCATCTCTAACTCCTGCACTACCAATGCCAATGCCAGCGAGACAACATTCGGCATTGACAAATGCTTGTTTAGTAACTGTGTCAGTTTAGGGTTTTTCTGTGTTAACTAATTTTGGTACTTTCTGTGATTCCAGTTTCAGTTCCCAGGAACTCGAGAAAGCCTGAGTAAACGCTGTTCCTGCCTTTGGGGAACTGCTATAATTTTGGTTATATTTAAAAACATTTTCACTAAATTACAACTTCTTTTAGTGGTTCCTTGTTGTTGCACTCTTTGAAGGTCCAAGTCACACCTGCGAATAGGGTCTTGTCCCAGTGGCTTCTACCCCCATACCAAGGTCTAAATAAAAAAAAATCCCTTGCGAGGGAGCAGAGACTGATGGATGTGTTTCAGGATACCTTCCTGGTCCAACAGGTGGGGGAACCTACTAGGGAGGGGAGGATACTGGACGTTGTCCTTGCAGACAGCGACCAGATAAGGGGTCTGGAGGTATGTAGCCCGCTGGCAGGTGGTGACCATGCCATGGTCTGCTTTCTGATGTGCATAGGGGGGTAGGATAACCGCGCTAATACAGAAGTAGTGGACTTCAGGGGGTGGACTTCATGGGCATGGGCAGGATTCTAAGGGGGAGCTTGGACAAGATTAGGCCAGACTTGGATGTTGGTAGCTTGTGGGAGACCATTAAGAAAGGGGTGCAGGAGGCTACTAGCTCATGTACAAGGGTAAGGCATAAGAATGGTAGAGTCAACAAGCCATGCTGGTGGACCAGGGAGGTGCAAGAGGTGGTGAGGGATAAAAAGGCTGCCTATGCATGATTTAAGTGCTCCAGGGGGATAAGGGAGAGAGGCGACTATGAGTTGACAGCAAGGAGGGTCACCAGAGTGGTGAGGGGATCCAAGGCGAGGATGGACAAAACCTGGTTAGGGATATCCAGAAGGGTGGAAAAGGTTTCTATAGGTACATAGGGGAGAAGAGAAAAGGGAGAGCACAGATCTCCAGGATTAAGACTGGGGGGATGGGCTCAGGAGGCAGGGAAGCAGGCAGAGGTGCTAAATGAGTACTTTGCCTCGATATTTATGGAAGGAGACGGGATCCATTCAGCTGGAAGGGAGGGTGGAGGAGACAGCTGAACGGAGAGGTCAGATGGAGTCGAGAGGACCAGAAGAGGCTGGGGCACTAGGTGGGACAGGCCTAGAAGGGGATGGGTGTTTAGTTGAGGGGGTGGATTGGGAGGGAAAAATCACAGGGGACAGAGTGAGGGAGGCCCTTCGGGCGCTAAAAACTGGTAAGGCACCGGGACCGGATGGGCTGCATCCGAGGGTTCTGAAGGAACTGGCGGATGAACTAGCAGCTCCACTAGCTGCACTTTGCAATGCTTCTCTGCAGACAGGATGGGTGCCTCAAGACAGGAGGGTGGCTCATGTGATGCCTATCCACAAAGGGGGGGGTCTAGGGAGGAGATGGGAAATTACAGGCCTGTCAGCCTAACATCTGTGGTAGGCAAACTAATGGAGGGCTTCATCAAGGAGCAGCTCGGGAGGCAACTGGAAAGGTTGGGGCACCTGGATGACAAACAGTATGGTTTTGTCCCAGGGAGATCGTGTCAGACCAACCTCATAGATTTTTATGACTGGGTGACGGGGACTCTGGACCGACAAAGACCGGTGGATGTCCTATATCTGGATTTCAGTAAGGTGTTTGACTCGGTACCCCACGGGTTGTTAACATAGCTGGGGGGAATGGGGGTGGGAGGATAGTTGCTTAGATGGGTAGAAAATTGGCTAACAGGGCGAACACAGAGGGCAGTGGTTGGTGGCATAGTCTCCTCCCCTAGGAAGGTCTTCAGTGGGGTTCCCCAAGGTTCGGTACTGCGGCCACTCCTGTTCAATGCCTATGTCTCCAATATAGGGAGGGGATTAGGAGTAGGATGAGCCTCTTTGCGGGTGACTCAAAACTGGGAGCACTGGCAGACGGGGATAAAGCGAGGGAGACAGTCCAGAGGGATCTGGATACCCTGGAGGGGTGGTCAAAGAACTGGGGACTGAGGTTTAATCCAGGGGTGTAGGGTGCTGCACCTTGGGGTCAGAAACCCAGGTCATGTATACACTCTTGGGGGGGTCTCTCACTGCAAGCCACAACAAGTGAAAGAGACCTGGGGGTGGTGGTAGACACCAAAATGAATAACACTGAAAACTGCAGAAGAGCAGCGGCAAAAGCAAACAGGATTCTGGGCTGCATAGCCTGGGGAATTATGTCCAGGAGGAGAGGGGTGATCCTTCTTCTGTATAATGCCTTGGTCAGGCCGCATCTTGAGTACTGCCTACAGTTCTTGAGACCTCACCTTAAGAAGGACATAGCACTGCTGGAGAGGGTTCAGAGGAGGGCAACCAGGATGATTCAGGGCATGAGAGAAAGGACCTATGAGGAAAGGCTGGAAGTCCTTGGGCTGTACTCACTGGAGGAGAGGAGAGACAGGGGGGACATGATAGGGGTCTTTAAATATGTGAAAGGGATTAACAGGGTGGAGCCAAATAAATGTTCAGGCTAAAGAAAGGGGGCACAACCAGGGGGCATGAGTGGAAACTGGAGGGGGGAAATTACAAGGGAGAACGTAGAAGGCATTACTTCACTGAGAGGGTGGTGGGGCCATGGAATGCACTGCCCAGGAGTCTAGCGGAGGAGGGCACAGTGGAGGGCTTCAAGAGGGGGTGGAACAGGTGCATGGGTATACTGAAGCCGAAGATGACCCTCTCGGGGGCTGGGGGGTGGAAGAGCGAGCGCCCAATAGGGGGTGGCTACCGAGCAGACACGAAAGACCACCAGGCCTAATCTGCTGGCTTTTAGTATGTTAGATTAAGGATTTTTTTTTTTTGAGGCAATACCATTTCTTAGATTAATTGAAGATTTTTACACAGGCTTTCAAGGCCTCTAGGGTCTCTTCATCACGTGTAGGGGAAACTAATTACATTTCAGAAAATCTATTTTCTGAAAGTTAATATTTATTGAAAAATTGGTTACCAGGAGAGGCACACTGAGCCGAGGTGCATTTCCAGGTGTGACCTAGGGAGGGGGAACGGAAGAGCACAGTTGCAAAGATTACAGCAAGTCAGGTTATGTGGTTACAGTGACAATAAAGTGCAATAGCTGAGCTCAGAACAAATAAGAAAGCAAGATCACTGCATATAACAGAGGACAAATAAATCAGCATACAAATCAGCTGTGCAACTGGACACGATCAAAAAGTGCAGAGACTGACCTAGTCTTCACGGGAGTAGTGAAACAGGCTGATTAAACTACACACAAAATAGCCAAAACCATGTGGTTAGCGGGGAGGGAAAGGTAAGGTGAGAGCAGAATTGCAGGGGAAGGGTTATGAATGGTTCAGGTTGAGGGTTGTCAGGAGAGAGAGGGGAGAAGTTTTAGCTGGCACTAGATGGAGGGAACGGCGGTAGAGAAACGGATGGAGGAAGGTAGCTGGTTCCAGAGGGAGGAGAAGCACTAGGAAAATGCAGATTTCCCAGCTGGGACGTGAGGGTGGGGGAGGGAGAAGGTGCGAGGGTCCCTAGCACGTAGGGAGTAGAAGAAGGAGGAGGGGATGGGGCGAGGAGTGAGGACAGTGTTGTGTAAGTTACTTTTAAAAAGTAATCAGTTAAATTATTAGTTCTCAGTAAATATAATCAGTTACAGTTATTTATTACTCTGTCATAAAAAGTTATCAGAACTGTAACTCATGTTACCTTTCATATTACTTGATATTACTTTTCAGAAGTCGAATATGTTTGCTCATTAAACATATTTACGAGCCCAGGAAACTCCAAAGCTTCATACAAATAACTATAATAGATGCCACAGGCAATGAATGACTTTGTATAGTACTTTATTTCATGTTTTCTAAATAAACATTTTCCAGCAAAACCCATCACGAGTGTTATAAATTTTCTTTTTAATTTGTTTTTGCCATTGTCGTGGTGTGCAAAGCTGAAGCAAATGCAATAAAAAGAAATGTCCCAGTCATTATGTGCTTTCTTTGTGGGTTAATAATCTATCACTTAAATTGTCAGTTATCACAAATAAAAGTGCAAGATGACACTGAGTACAAATATTTTAAAAGTACACCACCATACATAGAATTCGATGCAAAGTGAAGCGGCAATACACTTCTGGTGTAGGGTAAGTGATGTACTCTTTTGGTGTACAGCTCATCTCCTGGCAAAGTGGTCAGGCAGTTCAACAGGTGGGGAGACTATCAGATATCATCACTCCAGTGTAGGGTTACCAGTTGTCCTCATTTTCATTAGGACAGTCCTGGTTTGGAAAGTTATATCCTGCCCAAAAACATGAAAAATGCTAAAGCCCTGATCTTACGGTAGAAAAAATATCTTCTTACGTTGCACTAGAAGTTGCAGAAAGCTACGATACCTTAACTAAAATAGCTTAAAATGATAGGAAACAATATGAACTAAAAATCTACAGCACTTTGTCCTAGTTTTGGTTATTTAGAGAAAAGAAGTCTGTTGCATTGGTCAAGGTTACATATTGTCCTGTGAAAAATCATATTTCAATATGAAATGTCCCACATTGGGTCTCTTAAAAGGTGGTAACCCTGCTGCGTTGAAGGTTCCATACTATCACACTACTACACATTGTGCTTGTGGCATTTAAGGTGAAAGGTCGGCACTTAGAGCAGCAGAGTCCTGCATCCAAATGTGGGTTTGTTCTCTATTAGCACTTTGTGTGCATTGCAAAAAACGTATTTTTTACATACTGTCTACTGCAGCAGCATAGTGGCTTGTATTATACTGATTCTGCTGGCTTGCATGGTGACATTGTCTGTTACTACAAATCTTCCGATCCCTTGCAGCTGATATGAGAGGATGGCCACAGCAGTGGGAGACTTGATGCCCTGCGAGTTTTTATAAGCTCTGATGCTTTGCTGCTCCCACTGTCCTCACTGGGCTAAGTACAGTCAGTCACAGAGGACTGTAACTAGCCCAGGCCCCCGGGGAGAAGCATGGTACTGGCAAAAATCTATGACTGTAGGGTATAGAAGCTCTAAAACATTTGCTGTAGGCTATTCTTATCTTCCACTGTTGCAGCCCTCTTCTGATGTTAGCTGTAGGGGGATTTGAAGATTGTTGTGGTTATGGAAAATGTTAGCTTGCAAAGCAGCAGAATCAGCGTGACACAATTGCTGCACAGTTGCAGTGAACAGTAACGTTTTTTGCAATGTACACAAAGCACAAAAAATTGAGAACAACCTCACACTTGGTGTACGGCTCTTTTAGTGCTGCTAACTGTTCCTCTTTAAAGAATGTGCAGTGTACAGCATGGGTGACCTTAGGTAGCATTTGCAGAACAGTTTCCCCCCTAAATTCTGTTAATGTAAAATATTAAATACATAACTATGTAAATAAAAGCAGAAGCATCCCACTCCCACCCTTATATCTCATTCATCAAAACCATTCTCCTCAAAGGCGGTGCAGTGGCTACTAGCTGTCACTGACTCATTCACATAAAAGTGGCAGTGACAAGCTCCAGGGTACAGGCTCAGCTGTTGTGGCTGGTGATGATCCCACAGTAACTGACCTGGTGCTACTGCCAGTGTGATGCAGTGATGTCAGGTCAGAGCGACTCGCCAGTCATAGTTGTGAATATTGTGAATCAATCAGTAATGATGTGGCTGTCGCTGGCTGTGCATGTTTTTTTTGTAGCTTTTGTACAGAAATGTCACCCCCAAAAACCCTGTCCATTCATAGTAGTTGCAAAGTCATCAACTTCTTATACCCATAGTGAAGCTGACAAGTTTTCCTTAACTATGGAGGGGGCAGCGTGGACACCCAGGCCAGTGCCAGTGTGCAGTGGGTCACACTGTCACCATGGGCCTCCATTTCATCGCTAGCTTTCTCTCAGTCATTTCCTTTCTTGCAGGGAATGAATAATTAAAAATCATTGATGACGATGATGAATGTCAATCAGGATGATGAGATGCCACCCCCAAAAACCCTATCCGTGAACAGTAGCTGTGAAGTTATCAACTTCCCATGCCTGTAGTGAAGTTGACGAGTTTGCCTTAACTATGACGGAGGGGTTGGTGGCCACCCAAGCCAGTGTCAGTGTGCAGTGGTTCTAGCTTGCTCTCAGTCATTTCCTTGCATGCAGTGAATGAATCACTGATGATGATGATAACCACATTATCTTCCCTCTGTCATTCTTCACCATTCATCACTGGTGGGCGATTGGCTGGAGACGAGCACACCACGGGAGCTTTTTTTCCCCTAGGGGGAGGAGCCTGCACCACCCATGAGGCAGATACACTGTGTGGCGCTTGTGGGTTGGCCGGAAACAGCCATTGGCTCCTGCTCCACCTCAGTTCTGCTTCTCCCGCCGTCGAGACAGCATCTCGCCTGTAGCTGAAGTGATTTTTGTGATACACCACTGTGGCCTAGACAGTCGGAGCCATTTCTGATGCCTTGGAGTCACTCCTTGCAGCTGTTTCTCGGAACTGATATCGACGCCGCTTTGGGTTCTGCCTTGGTTCTGCTGTCCACTCGCTGCCATTACTGAAAATAACCGGTAAGATCTTTCCTTTCATTTTAACGGTGTCAAGTCTTATTCTATTTTAAAGTGTTAGTTACTGTTGCATCATGCCAGGTTTGGGGGACAAGAAGCGTTCATCGAAAATGGGCTGGCCTGCTATACGTCTCTGTCCCTACGGCCGGCAAATTTCCATTACGGACCGGCATGATGTCTGCCTTTCCTGTCTTGGACCCCAGCATGACATGGATCACTGAGATGCCTGCTTCTCGATGGACCATCGTGTTCTCGAGCACTGCGCGTTGAAGGTCGGCAGGGCTCCACCAACTTTCGGGGGCATTGCCGCTCTTGTCGGTCCAAGTGTAGAACTCTTTGCCTTTCCTTTGGTTCCCCTCCTGGGCCTACACAGTTTGGTGAGGAAGGGGCCTCCTCCTCTCTAGCCTTACCATGATGGCGACTCTCCTGTGCACGAGGTCTGGCTCTACCCATCTTTGGAGGTGCAGGCTCCCTTGCTGTCAGGGCTCACAGTTGCTGGGTCCGGCGAGGGGCATTCCTTGGTGCCACCCCAGATCCTGGAGCCATTTGCGGCTCCGGTGATCAGGGCGGCATTGTGAGAGGTGCTGGGCCGACCCACGGTGCCATTCGCGGTGCCGTCAGCAAGATAGCCCCTGGGGTCTCCAGTCCGGAGCTCTTTTGGATCACCTCCTCACTGGAGCCAGATGATCAGGAGGCTGACCTGGACTGGCAACCTGACTCCTCAGAGTTGGTGTGTTCTCCAGGGCCCAGGACCCTTGCGCCTCCCCCGGTGGCCTCCCCTGTGGCTCTGGTGACTGCGTCCGGCACCGACCCCCAGGCCGATTGTGGCGCCGGGGGGTGGTGCGGGTCAGCAGCCCCAATGCAACGGGTGTGATAGTCCGGGCTTTGAGGGAGGGATTGGTTGCCACCCTGGTGCCATCCCCCCCCCCTTATGGCTAGGACCAGATCCCCCTCCACTGCGACTCTCCTCGGGGAGTCCTTTGGCACAGGGTCCGAGAAAGAGGTCTTCCTCAGAATCGGCGGTGTTGAGGGGATGGAGCGAGGGGCTGTGGCACTCCTCTTTAGCCCTCTGTGGTTTGGGGAGGAGCTGCAGTGCTGAACCCAAGTTCTCTCCCTCATCTCTTTCGAGGGAGTCCTCATTGGGTGGGGCTGGGGACCAACCTTCTGGATTTATACGGCCCTGGTCCTCTCATAGGGAAACTTCTCCAACAGGGCTCAGTCCTGACTGTTTTTCTTTACTCCACAGGCTGGTGATGGAGCAGACCTATGGATTCCCTGTTCTTCCAGGATCGCCTGATAGGTCTTTTAGCCCTGGCAGAGGCATGCCACATACGGTGGCCAGTTCTTCCGTGCCTCTGCGTCTAGTTCCCCTTCTCCCAGATCATGTTGGCCCTTCGGGACCTTTGACCTGGGAATAGTTCAGATCCCAGGTTGCATACTTCCCCAGTACGTTAGGGCTGTGGACGAACAGGCCTTTCGACCAGTTCCCCCTCCGCAGCCGGTGTCTGACTCTTAAGGTTTCTCAGTTTCCTCGTCTTCCTCCCCCCTTGAGGAAGAGGAGCCCCCTGTCCTCTGATGCTGATCAAGCCCAGTATCAGTGCTTTCTGGTGAGACTGGTCAGGGAGCTGCATATTTCCTTTATAGCCCATCGTAATACCAAGTTTACTACGCAAGCTTTTTTAGGCGAGTACGGGGCACATCACTTGGTGGTCCCCTTCTGGTTGATCCTGTTCCAGGAGGCATCATACAGTGCCTGGCAGCTTTCATCTGTCACAGTTCCAGCACCTGTGGACTGCCAGCATTGGTACTGCACACCCCAGAGGTCTCCAGGCACTCTGCCTCATCCCACTATGGGATTGACATGATTGGACACCCCTACGCGGACACCCGGTCTGCTACCGACCCCCAGATCCTGACTGTGCAGAGTTCGATCATCTGGGGGTGGAGAGTGTTATTCTCTGTGCAGATTTCACTATGTATTGCTTCATATTAGGTGCACCACGCTGTCTACAAAAAGCATCTGTGGGCGATGCTGAGCCAGGCACTGGCATCGTTGCCTGATTCGGAGGCAACCCGGCAGGCCATAGCCCTCTCTGCAATAGGTCTTGAGCTGGCAAGGCACCAGTCAAGGGCATCTTATGATGCCAGTGAAGTTGTTTCACAGCTTGCAGGGACAGCAATCTGCATTAGGCAGATGGCATGGCTTTGCCATTCATGGTTGTCACCCTTGACCCAGCATAAGATGATGGCCTCATCGTTCCGGGGGACCTCTCTTTTCTCTCACAGGGCAAGACAGGAACTGCAGGGGTGCCTTCCTTCCCCCAGGGAATGGGGGGACCCTGCCTCGCCCTGATCAGTCCCAGGCCTAACTGGCCGCAGTGCTGAACCAAAGTTCTCTCCCTCGTCTCTTTCAAGGGAGTTCTCATTGGGTGGGACTGGGGACCGACCTTCTGGATTCATGTGGCCCCAGTCCCCTCATAGGGAAACTTCCCCAACAGGGCTCAGTCCTGCCCATTTTCCTTTACTCCACAGGCCAGTGACGGAGCAGACCTATGGATTCCCTGTTCTTCCAGGATCACCTGATAGGTCTTTAAGCCCTGGCAGAGGCATGCCACATATGGTGGCCAGTTCTCCCGTGTGTCACAAACCCACTCAGCAGGTCAGGCCCTCTACTCCCAAAGTGCCAACCTCTGAGTGCAGTCTTGTGAACAGTGTAACAGACAAGGTAACCCTCTTGTCTGTTTTTGTGAGTTTGGATCAACCTTTGGTCTCTAGTTCTGGAGGGATTCAAACTGTGAACCTCTTGTTAGCTTACCCAATGCACAGGTTCAGATATTTCTGTCTTTGGGGGGCCAGATATCTTTGCCTGTGGCCACCTAACCAGGTATACAGAGAGGACCCCTTAAAAACTTTAATAAAGACCTCAGATGTAAAACGCTTCTCTTTCCAGTTTGGTACCACCATTCAAGCTTATGTTTAGTATCTGCGATAACCATATACTTTTCTTACAACTAAAAAGAAGTCAAAGACAGACCAAGTAAGTTCTAAAAAGAATGTTACTATAATAGATAAGAATATGTAAAACACAACAATACAGAAGTGTTATATCACGAGACATACAAATCTATTAAAAGAACAAGGTTTTAAACAATGCAATTCCTACTATTTATTGAAATTGTTTCACTAGAATGGCACACTGAGCAAAAAGATGCTTGTCTCCCGGTGCGGCCTGGGGGTGAGGGTACAGTGGGAGATAACTCGCAGGTTATCAAGAGTTCCATATGCAAGGAAAAGCAGTAGAACGTAGCTGAGCACAATTACAGCAATACAGTAGGCAGATTCCGTTGAACAGGTTAAAGAGAAGATTCAGTTATGCAGTTGCAGGATACAATTGTGTGTTAGAATAGGGACAAGACAACAGTAAGTTCAACAACAACAGTAGGCAGGCATGGATTATATTACAGAATGGGACAGTATTGGATAGATGAGGTGTGACACTGAGTGGAGAAATTTGAGGATCAGGCAGTATCAAGGAGTGTTTAGAACTGGGCAAAGCCCATGTACAAGAAGTGCTGAAGTTGGTATAGATAAGCCAGTTTCCATAGCGTAAGCTAGGTGCCGCTGGTCAGGCAGTCAGGAGGGAGGGGGGTGGGATATAAGGGGACACCTTTGGGGCTTAAGTGCAGGAGCAATTTACCGGGAGGTAGTACTTAGTCTCTAAATACGTGCTTAAAAATGCTCCCAAGATGTTTCGTGGTCAGAGTCTAGGTAAAAAATGTGTCTCTGTGAAGTAAAACAGACTAAATTAAAAGCAGGCTTTTACCCCACCTCTTTTCAGGAGGTCGCCTAGCTCCTCCCTGTCAGGATATATGAAAATATACAGTATATCTTATACAAAAGTATTACATTCTGCAACTTCAGCATAATTCATGTCCTTCAAATGACACTTCTTTTGATCTCATAATAAGCTTCCTCCTTCCAGGACATGACAGCATCTTTATGATTTCGCACTTCTATGTAATAATCTGGGTTTTCCTTCCAACGTCATAAACTGGATATGTTATAGCAACTATGGTTGTAATTAACTCAGACAGACAGGATCCTTAATTAAGGCCTTACATGTAACACATGGTCTCTAAAAACTGAGTGTGTGTGAACTCACATGCTGTCAGCGTTTTTCTTATGGCTTTCATCTTTAGCTAAAATCTGGGGGAGGGGGAGTGAGGTCATTTAAGAGCACCAGATTTTTCAGCAGAGACAGTCAGTAATACATTTTATATTAAAAAAAATGTTACAGCACTCAGAGCTGACTGTCTACGTCACACTCCTCCCCATCTAGACTGAATTTGGGGGCTCTATCCCCTACATGGGATGAGCTTCCCAAATCAGTTCACTCCTCATAGACCCTAGCATGGGTCGAAATAACCACCTGTCTGCCTGTCCCAGACACCCAGTTATCCCTAGGGACAGCTGGTTTTATTTCCCTGCTTGTCCCTGGGACAGGCACCAAGTGAAAAGCATTAGCAGGCACTAGGACCCAGGAGATGCTGCCACCTGTTCGGTTAGGCTATGTATGACCCAATTGTCTTTAAGAGATGTTTATTCAACCCAGTCTCCTGCGATGGGCTCTTCGGTGCAGTCGGAGGTTTTGTGAAGCTGCCGTAATGGAAACAGTGCCATGGTAAGACTAGACTGTGCAAGTGTTGTCACTGCATGTGCAGTTGCCAGTCTTCCTTTTACTTTCTGCACTGTACACCTCATTTCTTTGTGTGCTGTGGTTGCAGTAGCAGCCCAAGACTAGCTCCTGTTCACAGGCAGCAGAGTTTTGGGATGCAAATTAAAAACACTATTCAGGGCTATCTACCAACTACAAGGGACCTGGGTAAGTCTAATAATGAGACATTTTAAGTTCTAGAAAATGTATTTGAATGCCCTTTTTAGGGTAGGCAATCCAGGCAGAAAGAGGGGGAGACTCTGTACTTAGAGAGTAGGAGAGGAACTAGAGGGCTGAGACAACCACTTAAAACCCCATCAGGGCAGGAAGGGCTCGAAAGACAGGATATGGGGAGGCTGGTTAAAAGCCCTTGTCAGGGTTATAAAGTAGAGGTAGACTTTTATTGTCTGAGCTATACATAGGAGCAAAGGAAGCTGACTGACTTGTCATGGCAGAGAAGAAGGGAATTAAGGGCCCTGGGTCAGGGCTACTGCTGAGCAGTGTGGTGAAGTAAATTAAAAGCCCTTAGGGCAGTGAGTTTGGTCTTTTCTGGAACATGTACCAGCCAGTGGGTAATATTCAGTAACTTTTTTTAGGGTACGTTATAAGGGGCATGGTCAGTTATTAAGCTCTTAACCAGAGGCACACTTAATTATCAGCCCATATTGGGAAACGAATATAAAGTTAGTCAACAAAAATCAACAGGACAGGTACAGATTCTGTGGGACAGTCAAAATGAATACTGCACCTGTCGCATGGACAGCCATCTACAAAAAATTATTTCTAGCCCTGGACCCTAGACAGCCCATCTGAGTTCTGATTCTTCGCTCCAGCCCTGTGTATGATTTTTAGATCATACCCTTGTAAAGCAAGACTCCATCTTAGTAGTCTGCCATTGTTTTTCCCCATCTGCGTCAGCCAAACCAGGGGGTTGTGGTCAGTCTGCACTACATAATGCTGCCCATACAAGTATGGCTCTAGCTTCTTTAGGGCCCACACTATGGCAAGACACTCATTTTCCACCGTGGAGTACGCTTGCTCCCTGGGAAGCAGCTTTCTGCTCAGGTACACTACTGGGTGATCTGTCCCTTGGTTGGATGTCTGGCTCAGTACTGCCCCAATACCCACATCTGAGGCGTCCATCTGAACTATAAAGGTTTTGCTATAGTCAGGACTTGTCAAAACAGGAGTACTGCACAGTGCCTCCTTCAGTCTGGTAAAGGCTTCCTCACAGGCTGGGCCCCAGGTAATTTTCTTTGGCATCTTTTTCTTTGTCAGATCAAATAGGGGAGCAGCCAGGGCATTGTAATTGGGTACAAATTTCCTGTAGTACCCTGCTGTCCCTAGAAAGCTCCTGACCTGCTTCTGGGTTTCTGGTCTGGGCCACGCCTGGATCACCTCTATCTTTATTTGGTTAGGACGGAGCTGTCCCTGGTTTACCACATGCCCGAGGTAAGGGTCACATCATCCCATCCCCTAGCCTGAGCAACTCCTCTCAGGTCCTCACAATCAAAATCCTCCTTGGTGCACATAACAAGGAACTCACTGTCATCTTAGTTTACCTACCCCCAAGAGACCAGGCTGCTGGCTTCCATAGCATCATGGAATATCTAAGGGTCCAGCAACGTAATTCTGAAACCATAATCATGGGTGATTTTAACATTAACTGGCTCTCCGCTGAGGCCGCTACCTATAAGGATGCAGCTCCAGCGCATCACCTCACTCAACTGGTCAGTGCCCCCACTAGGTGTAACTATAGGACAGGCTCCCTTACGCTTCTAGACTGGATTCTATCTAACCGCCCTGAACGCATCTCCAATGTTTCTGTACTCCCGGATACAGTAAGTGACCACTCGCCTGTCTTCTGCTCCTGGTCAAACAAATACCACAAGCCCCCTCCCAAGCTTATCTATGCCAGGGTTATCAAACAAGGGCACCTCCAGCTGTTAAAATCCCATCTAACCAGGCTGAACTGGGCAGTGCTTGACTCCCTCAATGACACCAACAAAGCTCTGGGCCTATTTATCAAACGTTTCAACGAAGCCTGTGACATCTGTGCACCAGTGAAAAAGATGAAGGTCAAAGGACAGACCAACCCCTGGGTTACTACTGACCTTTTAACTCTGCTCAAGCACAGAGACCACCTCTGGCATTGTGCTCATGCAACTCTGACGCAAGTAAGCATACAATTATACAAAGCAGCCAGAAATGATTGCACTCGAAGAATACGGAATGCTAAACGCAGCTATTACAAAGAGGCTCTGACCAACTCTTGGGGCCAGGGAAACAAATTCTGGAACAACATGAAAGAGCTCACAGGCAAGGATCCTAAAGCACCACCCACTATGCTCAACCTTCATGGCACTCCTACACTCGACCTAGGTATCATCACCAGCACTTTTAATAATGCATTTACAAACCTGGACAGTGTCCTTCCACCAAATTTTTTCGATGACCTCCCCTCCAGCTCCTTCCAAGTTACCCCCCAACTAGAACGTACAACCCCAAAGTTTTTTTTTAAGGAGGTCCCACCACAAGTAGCTAGAAAATACATTCAAAAGGCCATTGGCAAACAAGGGTACAGTGGTGACTCCCTTGACCTGAAACTGCTGGCACAAGTCCTCAATGAAATCTTAAAACCACTTACAAAGATCTTTAATCTCTCGCTTAGATTGGGCCATTTCCCCTCTCTCTGGAAGAAAGCCACTGTCACACTGGTTCACAAAAGCGGAGATAGGACACTGCACACCAATTACACACCATCTCTCCCTCCCCATCCAAAGCGCTGGAGCGAATAATGTCGGACCAACTAGTTGAATTCCTGGATAAGTACAATGTACAGTGCCCAGAGCAGCATGGCTACAGAAAAGGGCACAGCACCACCACTGCACTACTGGAATTTACAACCTTCATCCATGCCACGCTTGACAAAGGGAATTGTGGAGGGGCAGTATTTATAGACCTTACCAAGGCATTCGACACAGTTGACCATCCCCTACTGCTCAAGCAACTGTCCTCTATTGGGATCTCCAGCGATGCTCTTCCATGGTTCATCAGTTACCTTGATAATCGGATCCAACGTGTAAGGATTGCAGGGATCTCTTCAGATGAGAAACTGGTCCACTCCGGGGTCCCCCAAGGGTCTATTCTGGGCCCTCTACTCTTCTTCCTCTTCATCAACAATCTCCCCAGTGCCTGCCACCAAAAAATATTACTATATGCAGACGATGCAGTCCTGTTTTTCAGCCACCATGACATTACAGTCCTTGAATCCCAGCTGCAGCTCGACTTCAATCGCATCGAAGACTAGTTCAATTCTCATAAACTTGTCCTGAACCACAGCAAGACTAAAGCCATGTCCTTCTGTACCCGACAGAGCAGGCACAACTCTCTGTCCCTCACCATCAAGAACCACGCTGGGAACCCACTCGAACATGTCAAGGAGTTCAAGTACCTTGGTATTACCCTAGATAGTACCCTCTCCTACACTGCATATTGACACTGTTGCCAAGACCCCAATATAAGGATTGGACTACTACACAAACACAAGCACTGTATGCCTCACGGATGCCCTTGAACTAGCCATCTACAGCTCTGTCACCTCTATCATTGACTACGGCCTTGCCATCTATGGCTCTGCCTCAACAAGTGCCCTCCGGGATCTCAGTTGCTCTCAACAAAGCCTGTAGACTACTGACGGTGCAGCCCAACAAACTCACACCTGTGACCTCTATGCACAGGCCAGCTGGCTACCCCACGCAGCAGAATACAATACCAGACCTGCTTACTTACCAAAAGATTCTCCTTGGTCTCATGCCACCTGGTGTTAGCTCACTCCTTACTACCTACAGTGGCACTCAACAAACACGTGGTGCCCAATCTCTAACCTTTCAGGTTCCCAGATGTCGTGCCTCCATGGGTCAGTGGTCCTTTATCTATAGAACCGCTCAATGGTTCAATTCCTCAATAAAGAAGCACTTTCCTCTACTACACTTGGACCCTTCAAAAGGAATTTCAAACTTACCTCACCTCTACCACTCAATGTGACTGCTTCTCTGAACAGAGACTCTCTAAACACCTCCCAGCTCACTCATGTCTCACAGCCTGCCCTTTCCCAATCTCATTCCTCTGGCACTGGGCCTTCCTTGTGACTCCTTTCCTGCTTCACATCTCCACTGGTACAAGACATTTTTCACCACCATCGGACAGTGGCCCATTAGCCTGCCAACTTCCTCTCCCGGTCGCATGCCTGCAATACTAACTGCCTATGGTGCCCTCTATCTCTTATTGTTACCGCAGCCAGCTGCCTACTCAAGCTGCTCGTTTTATGAATATTATCTCAAAGTATGTTATAACTGAGTATCTTTATTTTTTCTTTTAGTTGTTTCGGTTGTTTATTGTGCATTCTTTTACTACCTCCGTATGTATGTTGACCCTCATCCTTTGACGTGGAACCTTTGTAAATGAGCAGTTTCTGCTCAAAGGTATTTGTAATCTGAGAATTTAATAAATAAAAAATAAATAAAAATGCCACTTCCCCCATGGCCACCTGGCACTTTTCGGTTTTGACAGTCAGTCTGGCCCTCTGTATCCTGTCCAGCACTTCCCTAAGGTGGGATAGGTGTTCCTCCCAGCTGGTACTAAAGATGGCAATGTCATCCAAGTATGCCACGGCGTACTCCTCAGCACCATTTAACACCTGATTCACCAACCTTTAGAAAGTGGCCGAGGCGTTCTTCATTCCGAAAGGCATTACTTTAAACTCAAATAAGCCTATCGGAGTGATGAAGGCCGACCTCTCCCTAGGTCTGTCTGTCAGTTCTACCTGCCAATACCCCTTGTTCAGGTCAATAGTCATAAGGTAGGATGCCCCTCCCAACTTGTCCAGGAATTCATCTGTCCGGGGCATCGGGTCGGCGTCGGACTTCATGACTGCATTCAGTCCACGATAGTCCACACAGAAATGAGTTGAGCCATCTGGCTTGGGCACAAGGACTACGGGTGAGGCCCAGGGGCTCTGGGATCTCTAGATTACCCCTAAATCCAGATCTCCTCCACTTTCCTCCTAATATCCTTTTGGACAGCCTCTGATACCCGATATGCTGTTCACCGTATGGGCGTTTGTGTCCCTGTCTCCACATCGTGTGTCGCTAAGGGGGTTAGTCCAGGCTTGGCACTAAACAAGAGGGCAAAGTCTGCTAAAACTTCCCTTACTTTCTGGACCTGGTCTGGGACCAGCTGGGGAGACAGTTTTACTGCCTCCACAGAGGACTCCCGCTTACTCTCTTCCAGCAAGTCCAGAAGGGGGTCTCCTTCATCTGTCCCCTCCCCTCCCCATGACTACACACTGCAAACACCATGTCAGCCCTATTTGCATATGGGGGCATCATGTTGACGTGGTACATCCTTTCAGTCTGTTTTCTGTCAGGTAACTCCACAATGTAGTTCACGTCATTTACCTTCCTAACCAATTTGTACGGTCCTGCCCACTCAGCTTGCAGCTTGTCTTTCTGGACCGGAATAGGGACCATGACTTCCTGACCCACCATCTATGAGCGAGCTCTGGTTCTGCACTCATAGCACACCTTTTGTTTCTGTTGGGCAGCTGCCAGGTTGCTCTGGGCTGTCCCCATAAGCTCCTTTCGCCTTTCTCTAAACCTAAGGACCTAATCCACAATGGGAGTTCCCTGGGTGGCGTGCTTGCCTTCCCAGTCCTCCCGGATCAAGTTTAGGGGCCCATGTACCCGGCATCCATATAAGAGTTCGAAGGGGGAAAATCCTGTCAACTCTTGGGGCATCTCCCTGTATGCAAACAACAGGTGGGGAAAGTATTTCTCCCAGTCCCTCCCATGCTATTCAGCAAATGTCCGGAGCATTGATTTTAGGGTACCATTGAATCATTCCACAAGTCCATTGGCTTGTGGGTGACACGGTGTCGTGTATCTCTGCACCACCCCACACTTCTCCCATAAACATTTCATCAGGTCTGACATGAAGGAACCCCCTCGATCGGTGATTACCTCCTGTGGAAACCCAACACGGGAGAAAATCCCAAGTAAGGCATCTGCCACTTTGTCCATCCTCAGTGAGGATAGGGCGACTGCCTCTGGGTACCGGGTGGCATAATACTCCACAGTCGGGATGAATCTCTTCCGTGAGGAGCTAGGGGTATTTAAAGGCCCCACAATATCCATTACCACCCTCTGGAATGGCTCCTCCACTATGGGCAATGGAATCAGAGCTGCTTGGGTTTTCTTGCCCGCTTTCCCTATTTCTTGGCACCGGTGACAAGACCTGCAATACTCCTTCACCTGCTGGGTGAAGTTAGGCCAGTAGAAATTCAGGGCCAACCGCTGTGTCGTGCGCGCAATTCCCAGATGACCAGACAAGGGAATATCATGTACAATCTTAGGCAACTGCTCACGATACCCCTGGGGAACAACAAGCTGCCTGCCTAGCATCCCTCCCTCCCTCTGTCTGTACTGCCTGAGTATACATAAGTCAATTTTCCCAATAAACCTTATCTCTGCCGCCACCTCCCTGTGTGCCGTCCGAGTCTGCCCAAGCCCTCAGCTTATCTAAACTAGGGTCACCCCTCTGAGAAGCTGCAAACCCCTCACACATTCCCAAGGCATGAGACAAATCCCCTTCAGTCGCTAAAGTAGGGTCCCTAGCACTAGCGTCGGGGCCCATAGGATCACTGTCAATCCCAACCCTCTGACAATGGGTCACCCCTTCCTCTTCAGAGTAACCTTCCGTAGCTGTGTGGTCACTTGCTACCAGGGAAATTTCTACCCCTTTTTTATCAATCTCCATATCAGGAGACACAGGCTGGGGAACCAGCCTTTCACTGGTTTCCACAATAGCTTCTGTGGGGTTCAGGCAGCTACAATTTTCCCTTGCTGCTTGGCTATGGGTAACTGCACATACCATCCCCTGTTGGAGATTGTTACCCAGGATCACATCCACTGCTAATGTTTTGGCTACAGCCACCCGTTGCACAGTTCCCCCTGTTTCACCCCAGTCTAAGAGAACACTAGCGTGGGGCAATGTTTTCTCTTCACCAGTGAACCCTTGGACAGTAACGTATTTATTGGGTATAAGCTGACCAGGTTGTACCAGATCCCCTTTCACCAATGTCAGGGATGCCCCTGTGTCCCTTAACCCCTGCGTCTGTACACCATTCACCATGACTGGGTGCATGTGTTCCCTCATGTTCACTGGCATGCTTCCAGGGACACACAAATGACCCACTTCTTTTCTAACACCCTGTTGTGTATTATGGCTCGCTTTTTTGGGACACTGTCTGGCAATATGCCCAGTTTCCTTACACAACCCACATTCAGTTCTTCTCTCAGAGAAATCTTTTCTCTGAAACCTGGGGCTAACTGGTTTCGGTGGAGGCAGTGAGGGTTTTAACTGTCCTGAAGGCGCGCTTTTCCCTTTCTGCACTGCCACGCCCACTCCATTCGCTGTCAGAGCAGGTCTACTCTTGGCATAGCAGTCCAAGAGTTCAGCAGCCTCTGCCACTGTTTTTGGATCTCGGTCCTCTAGCCAGGTTTTTGCTCAGCTGGGCAAGCCCAATAAAACTGTTCTAATAAAATCACATTTTCAATTTTGTCAACAGAGTTTGCCTCAGTTCCTTCCCACCAACGTTTTAAAAGCTGACGTTGTTTCATGGCTAGCTCCTCGTAGCTCATATCAGGGCTTCTCCTGAGCTTACGGAATTTAGCTCTGTATGATTCAGCAGTTAATTCAAACTTTTTTAACAGTGCAGCTTTTAGCTTGCCGTAATCATTGCTGTCTTCATTGTCCATTTAACCCAATGCATCCCGAGCTTTCCCAGTGAGTAGCAGTGACAGCTGGAAGCTCCAGGACTCTAGGAATTTTAGCCTGCATACAAACTTTTTCCAAAAAGTTTAAAAAGGCATCCATGTCCGCCCCTTCCTTAAACTCAGCTATTAATTTGGAGTTCAATTTGTAACCCAGTCCTGCAGTCCCAGTTAAACCCAAGCCACTTACCTGCTCTGGTGCCACTGGTTGGAGTCGTAGCTTCTCCAGTTCGTGTTGCCACTGGCGCTCCTCTCTCTTCTCCTCTACCTCTCACTTCTCTCGCTCCCTCTTCTCCTCTGCAGCTCACTAGCACTCATGCTCCTCATGGTCTGCCTCCCTCAGTTCTCGCTCTGCCTCCAGTTCCATCCTGCGCAACTCAATTTGCAGTTGGAGTACCTCTGGATTCAGGATACTGGTGACCATCCCCTGCTGCTGTGGCCCTTCACTGACAGTGGCCCTGCTGTCCTTTTCAGTCACGGTCGGTGACTTGCTGATCTGGATATCTGCTACCATCAGGGCCTCTATGAGGTTCTGCTTCTTTGGCTGTCACATTGAATGGGACTCCCCTGTCCCTGCACAACTGCTTCAAGTAATCTACAGTGTGCCTGCTGTAGTCGGAAGCCATCTTCTTCTTCTTCCCTCACTACGGCTACTCTGACTTGCACTTTAGAGGAAAAAAAATAAAATGGGTAGGAACTGGACTGTACGCCAAGTGATATATAGTTCTGTTTCCTTTTTAAAATAAACTCTGACTTTTTTTTCCTTTGCAAGAGAGCTTACGGTCTCAGCTGACATGGAACAATGAAGCTTGTGATGCCAAAATTATGCCACTGCTGCCAACCAATCTGTCACAAACCCACTCAGCAGGTCAGGCCCTCTACTCCCAAAGTGCCAACCTCTGAGCGCAGTCTTCTGAACAGTGTAACAGACACGAAAACCCTCTTGTCTATTTTTGTGAGTTTGGATCAACTTTTGGTCTCAAGTTCTGGAGGGATTCAAATTGTGAACCTCTTGCTAGCATACTCAATGCACAGGCTCAGATATTTCTGTCTTTGGGGGACCAGATATCTTTGCCTATGGGCACCTAACCAGGTATACAGAGATGACCCCTTAAAAACTTTAATAAAGACCACAGATTTAAAACGCTTCTCTTTCCAGTTTGGTACCACCATTCAAGCTTATGTTTAGTAACTGCAATAACCTTAGACTTTTCTTACAACTAAAAAGAAGTCAAAGACAGACCAAGTACGTTCTAAAAAGAATTTTACTATAATAGATAAGAATATGTGAAACACAACAATACAGAACTGTTATATCACGAGACATACAAATCTATTAAAAGAACAAGGTTTTAAACAGTGCAATTCCTACTACAGTACATGGTCTCTAACTACTTGCTTAAAAGTGCTCCCAAGATGTTTTATGGTCAAAGTCTGGGTAAAAAATGTGTCTCTGTGAAGTAAAACAGACTAAATTAAAAGCTGGTAATTACCCCACCTCTTTTCAGGAGGTCACCTAGCTCCTCCCTGTCAGGATATATGAAATATATATCTTATACAAAAGTATTACATTCTGCAACTTCAGCATAATTCACGTCCTTCAAATTACACTTCTTTTGATCTCATAATAAGCTTCCTCCTTCCAGGACATGACAGCATCTTTATGATTTCGCACTTCTATGTAATAACCTGGGTTTTCCTTCCAACGTCATAAAATTGATATGTTATAGCAACTATGGTTGTAATTAACTCAGACAGACATGATCCTTAATTAAGGCCTTACATGTAACACATGGTCTCTGAAAACTGAGTGTGTGTGAACTCGTATACTGTCAGCATTTTTCTTATGGCTTTCATCTTTTAGCTAAAATCTGGGGGGGATGAGTGAGATCATTCTGAGAGCACCAGATTTTTCAGCAGAGGCAGTCTGTAGTACATTTTCTATTAAAAAAATGATACATCACTCAGAGCTGGCTGTCTATGTCACACTCCCGTGCCTCTGCATCCAGTCTCCCTTCTCCCAGGCCATTTTGGTCCTTCAGGACCTTTGACCTGGAAACAGTTCAGATCCCAGGCTATGGACTTCCCCATGTACGTTAGGGCTATGGACAAACAGATCTTTCGACCAGTTCCCTCTCCGCAGCCAGAGTCTGACGCTTCAGGTTCCTCGGTTTCCTCATCTTCCTCTCTTGAGGAGGAGGAGCCCTCTGTCTACCTGTCCTCCGATGCTGATGAAGCCCAGTATCAGCGCTTTCTGGTGAGGCTGGTCAGGGACCTGCATATTTCGTTTATAGCCCATCGTAATACTGAGCTCACGATGCAAGCTTTTTTAGGCGAGTACGGGGCGCACGACTTGGTGGTCCACTCCTGGTCGATCCCCTTCCAGGAGGTGTCATACAGTGCCTGGAAGCTTCCATCTGTCACAGTTCCAACACCTGTGGACTGCCAGCATCGGTACTGCACATCCCAGAGGTCTCCAGGCACTCTACCTCATCCCACTATGGGATTGACATGACTGGACGTCCCTACGCGGATTCCCAGTCCACTACTGACCCCCAGATCCTGACTGCGGAGTTCGATCATCTGGGGCAGAGAATGTTTTCCTCTGCGTAGATTTCGCTATGTATTGCTTCATATCAGGTGCACCATGCTGTCTACAAAAGGTGTCTGTGGGCGATGCTGAGCCAGGCATTGGCATCGCTGCCCAATTCAGAGGCAATCCGGCAGGCCATAGCCCTCTCTACAGTAGGTCTTGAGCTGGCAAGGCACCAGTCAAAGGCATTTTACGATGCCAGTGAAGTTGTTTCATGGCTTGCAGGGACACGATCTGCACTAGGTGGATGGCATGGCTTCGCCTTTCATGGTAATCGCCCTTGGCCCAGCATAGGGTGATGGCCTCCTCGTTCTGGGGGACCTGTATTTTCTCTCGCAGGGCAAGACAGGAACTGCAGGGGTGCCTTCCTTTCCCCAGGGAATGGGGGACCCTGCCTCGCCCTGATCAGTCCCAGACCTAACTGGCCGGTGGAGGGTCTCCTCCCCCCATGTTTACCCCACAGGGGGGCTGAGGGATGCTGTTCTTGCAGGGAAATACTGGGCCCCCTTTGTGGGGGCTCGGTACTCACCCAGCAGTGATGAATGGTGAATATGAAAAAATTACTCACCTTAGTAATTATGTTTCTTCTATTGGAGTCTTGCTGTATTCTGACAAGTGCAGTTAGCGTCAGCCTTTAAACTGCCCCAGAGAACAAAAGGTTAACCTTTCTATGCAGAGCATAGAATGCTGAGCTCGAGCTCAGTTGATGTCTCTGTCTGTTTCCCTTTGAAAGCTAACCGTCAGATTCTTTACTCCGCCTCACTGAACAGTCGCTCCGGAGATTTCTCCTGCAGCTCAGTTCAAAAGTCAGTTTAAGTGTCTTTTTTTCATCGGTTTCTAACCGAAAAAGTTTCCCGCATAGTCGGTTCAGCCTCTGTCTGTGGTACCGTGAGTACTAGATAGGTTTTGTACTGTGTTTCTGTGTGGAACTTGTAAAAAGTGTGGCTCGGTTCAGCCGAACCGATCATTTGTTTAATTCTTGTGTAACTTTAGTGTGTGGTTACCGGTTCTTATCAGTTCTAAAAAAAAAAACGTGTTTTGAAACGTTTTTTTCCAAGACCCGTGACACGGTTAGGAACCGATAAGGGAGTTTTGCCTGGCGGTTGCCAAAAAAAGGGTAAGTTTGGTTAGGTTGGCCATGTCTGACAAACCCAAGAAAAAAACCGGGCCCACTGGGTTTAAACACTGCAGTGAGTGTGGGGAGGTCTTTGCTAAGGCCGATCCCCACACCACCTGTGTTTATTGTCTGGGGTTTGAACACCTTGATTCAGACTGCCAAATTTGCAAAAATTTTCCCAAATCTACCCTGGAAAAGAGATTAGGTAGACTGAGGGAAAAGGAGGCCGAGAAGTCCGCTGACCCAGATGGCCAGCCCGGTTCGGTTTCGACCGAACCAGAAGGAGTGCCCTCTGACCAGGGCGATACTTCTTCGGGCAAAAGGAGAGCCGATCCCGAGGGGTCGGTTCAGACTAAAAGAAAGTACAAAGAAAAATCGTCCGGTTTGGATCCAGAAGTCCATGTTCCGACTGCTGAAGAAATAGCCAGAGCGATTTGGATTGTGGAATCTTTGCCCGGTTCCGACCGATCCGGCACCTTTTGGCAGGAGCTCGGTTTGGTCGGTTTCCCCGGTTCACGATTATACTTTGGAAGAATTTGATGAACCGGAGTTGGAGGAGGAAAGGGAGTTTGAAGATGATGATGGTGATGGTGAAAGTCTAGATGTGCCTGTGGAACCGGACATCTCCCCAGACAGACCTTCAGGTGTATCCCCTCCTAGGCTTTCTGAGTCCCCTTCCCGCTTTATGTTCTATACAAAGGTGGCTGAGACCCTCCAGCTTCCTATGGAAGAGGTAATGGAGGATCAAGAGGAGCCTGATTATGTGGAAATGATGGACATCCCAGAGTCCAGGAGACTGTCTATTCCCCTCCACAAATATTTTGGGAAACAGACACAAAAAATTCTGAAGTCTCCCAATTCTATACCTCCTGCGGACAGAAGAATGGACAAGAGGTATACACTCTCAGGCTTAGAAACTGAGTTTTTATACCACCAATGCAACCACGTTGAGGTTGTGCAGGCTGCTGCCTGTGATAAGGCAAGCATTCCCTTGGCTTCACCCCCTTCCCCAGACAAAGACTCTAGGAAGGTTGATGCCATGGCAAAAAAGCTGTACATGGCATCTTCCTTGGGACTCGACAGGCGAATTATATGGCCTATACAGCTAGGTACCAGATGTCCAGGTGGGACACTGTACTGGCACTGGCTAAACAGACCTCCCCCCAGCTAGCCAAGGAGCTGGAGGCGGTGGCTGCAGATGGGATTGAGGCATCTAAAGTTCAGTTTCATGCTGCTGTGGACTCTAATGATGTGTCATCAAGAGTCATGGCTACATCTGTGGCTCTTCGGAGAATGGCTTGTCTCAGATGTACTAGCCTCTCGCAGGATACCCAGGCTAAGGCCATGAATTTTCCTGTAGTGGGTAATTCTCTGTTTGGGGAGCAGACAGAGAATTACATGAAGAAAATGGATGAGTACAGGACCACCTACAGGAGTGCTCAGGCTAAGGAGAGGCAGGTAAGTCCTCAAAGGCAGCAGTCTAGGGGCAGGGGTAGGCCTTTTCAAAGGCCCTTTTACCAAGCACAAGCCTCTTCTTCCTTTTCACAGAGGGGGTTCTTCAGAGGGAGAGGCAGAAGGGGGATGAGCAGGGCTGCATCCACTCCTCAGCCTAAGGCCCCTGCCAAGCAGACACCTCGACGGGCCTGCCCGGACGGTACTCTCCTATTCCAGTAGGGGCAGGCTGGCTTATTTTGTCCAGGACTGGATGTCTGTTACATCAGACAAGTGGGTCCTGGAAGTAGTAAGCCAGGGACTGGTTCTCAGCTTCAGAAAATTTCCAAAGAAGAGAGCCAGATCTTTTCCACCTGCAAATCTCTCGGAAACCCTTGCCCTAGAGGCAGAGGTTTCATCTCTTCTGGCCTTAAGAGCCATAGAGAGAGTACCTACCCTATACTGGGGCAAAGGGCTGTACACCAGGTACTTCCTGACCCAAAAAAAGACAGGGGAGTGGCGACCCATCGTAGACCTAAGATATCTAAACAAACATCCTTTAAAACCAAAGTTAAAGATGGTAACTCTGGGAATAATCCTTCCCTCTGTAAGGCCAGGGGACTGGCTAGCCTCCCTGGACCTCAAAGATGCCTACTTTCACATTCCCATCAGGTGCTCCCACAGAAAGTACCTCAGGTTCAAGTTGCGCTCAGGCCACTATCTGTTCAGAGCAATGCCCTTTGGCCTAACCTCAGCCCCAAGGGTTTTCACAAAGTGCCTGGCAGTAGTAGTTGCCTTTCTAAGAAGGCAAAAGATTTCCATTTTTCCATATCTGGACGATTGGCTAATAGTGGGCCAGTCTCCAGACCAAGTCAAGTCTCACCTGCAAGTAACCCAGCAAGTGCTCACTTCTCTAGGATTTCTTCTCAACCGTCCCAAGTCAGTTCTCGAACCATCAGTTGATGTCTCTGTCTGTTTGCCTTTGAAAGCTAACCATCAGATTCTTACGAGCAACACTCTAATATTATTCTATGTGGAAATTGTAAAAAACATTTTAATAGCCAACTGGCAACAAAAAGTTTTGGACTACCAAAAGAAGACTGAAGTCAGGAAACCCAAAACTCAAAACCCAAACCAAAGAGGAATGTAATAAAATAAACACCCACACAAAGAAGACAGTGTAAAAAGAGCACCCCTGAGGTACAACACTGCACCTGCCCACCCACTTCCCAAAACCAGGTTCTGAGAGGGGAGGCAGGGAGGGAGGTTACAATACAGCAAGACTCCAATAGAAGAAACATAATTACTAAGATGAGTACTTTTTTCTTCAAACAACTTGGAGTCTTGCTGTATTCTGACAAGTGCAGACTACCAAGCAGTACCTCCATGGAGGAGGGACAGAACCTACTTCAGGAATAAGCTCTGAAGTACTGCTGTGCCAAACCAAGCATCACTCCTAGTCTGGATATCCAGAGAGTAATGCTGGGTAAAGGTATGGACTGTTTTTCAGGTGTCTGCTTGACAAATTTCTAAGAGAGGGAAGCAGCTGTACCTCTTGTGGAATGAGCCCTCAGGCCTGAGGGTGGAATCTTTCCCAGCTTTTCATAGCAGAATTGTATACAAGACACAATCCACCTGGCAATAGATCTCTTGGTGGCAGGTTTGCCCTTCCCACTTCTCCCTAAGTGAGGAACAACTGGAGGGAGCCAAACCTGTGACCCTTGATACACTCTATATAGTAACTAAGGGCTCTTTTAACATCTAAAGTGTGTAGCCTCCTCTCTCTCCTGAGGAAGAATGATCAGTGAAAAAACAGGAAGAGACATAGACTGATTTAAATGGAAGTCTGAAACCACTTTGGGCAAGAACCTTCTCTTGGTTCTAAGGACCACTTTATCCCTGTGAAAGAAGATAAAGTCAGGTTCCACTGATAGGGCTTGCAGTTCACTGATATGCCTGACAGAGGTAATGGCTACCAAGAACACAGTTTTCCAAGTCAAGTACTTAAGCTCTGCTGAGGACATAGGCTCAAAAGGAGGTTGCATAAGTTGAGCAATGCAAACATTTAAATCCCAGGCAGGGGCAGGGTCTCTAAAAGGAGGATTGGTGTGAAGCAATCCTTTAAAAAATTTACAGAACACAGGATGAGAAGATAGTGAGGAAGACTTCCCCACAGACAGAAACGCAGAAACAGCTGAACAGCTGACAAGTGTACCTTGAGAGTAGCTGGTCTGAGGCCTAGGCCATTAAGATGGACCATATAATCCAGAATGGTAGGCAATTCAGCAGTATCTGGAGAAATATGCTTCTTAGAACACCAAATGCTGAATCTCTTCCGTTTGGAGTTATAAGTCTTTCTGGTGGAGGGCTTTCGAGAAGCTTTGAGAATATCCAGAACCCCCTGAGACAGATGCAAATCTGCAAACTCTAACTCTTCAAGAGCCATGCCTTAAGATTGAGAGACTGAAGATTGGGGTACCAAATGCTCCCGTGAGAGGATGTTAACAGGTTGTAATTCCTGGGAAGAGACGGGAAGATGGACTGCTAGGGACAACAACAGGGGGTATCAGGGCTGTCTGGCCCAATCTGGAGCAATCAGAATCACTTTGCAAGGTTGAGACCTCATCTTGACTAAAACTTTGAACAGGAGTGGGAAGGGAGGGAAGGCATACAGAAATGTCCCTTCCAAATTCAGAATCAGGGCATCCAAGGGGACTGAGCCTCTGACTGGGAGTCTGCAACAAAAAAGAGGAAGTTGGTGATTGGGGCTGCAAAGAGATCTATCTCTGGGGTGCCCCACCTTGAAAAAATCACTTCCAGCACCTGAGGGTCCAGGGACCATTTGTGATGGCCCTGAGAAATCCTGCTCAGTGCATCTGCTAGCACATTGCCCTTCCCTGGAAGGTGGACTGCTACCAGAGAGGTTTGCAGGGAATAAGGCAGGGACCACAATTTCATGGCTTCCGTGCACAAGGCCGTGGACTGAGTGCCTCCCTGCTTGTTGATGTACCACATGGTGGTGGTGTTGTCTGTTCTGACCTGAAACACCTTGTTCTGTACTGATTGAGAGAAAGCTTTCAGGGCTAAAAAAACTGCCCTGAGTTCTAGGAGGTTGATATGGAGAATGGATTCTTGGCGGGACCACAGTCCCTGGGCAGTGAGGGCCCCCAGATGGGCTCCCCAGCCCAGAAGAGAAGCGTCCGTGGTAAGGACCACTGTACAAGTCTGAGTGGCAAAAGGAACACCTTGTCTTAAATTGTCCTGATCCTGCCACTATTGGAAGGCTTGGATCAAGGTCAGAGTCACTGGGATCAGTTTCGTAAGGGAATCCTTCCTCTGAGACCAAAAAGCTCTCAGATGGAACTGAATATCCCTCATCTGGACTCTTGCCCCTTGGACCACTGCTGTTGAAGCCGCCATGTGGCCCAAGAGCTGGAGGAAATACCTTGCTGGTCGAGATACTCGAAGGCTGAAGGAAGAGACTAGTTCTATAAGAACCCTTGCCCTTTCCAGGGGAAGAAAGGCTCTTGCTCTGACTTTGTCCACTTCTGCCCCATAAAGGTAAGAAGCTGGACTGGTTCGAGAACTGACTTGGGAAGGTTGAGAAGAAATCCTAGAGAAGTGAGCACTTGCTGGGTCACTTGCAGGTGAGACTTGACTTGGTCTGGAGACTGGCCCACTATTAGCCAATCGTCCAGATATGGAAACATGGAAATCTTTTGCCTTCTTAAAAAGGCAACTACTACTGCCAGGCACTTTGTGAAAACCCTTGGGGCTGAGGTTAGGCCAAAGGGCATTGCTCTGAACTGATAGTGGCCGAGGGCAACTCAAACCTGAGGTACTTTCTGGGGGGCACCTGATGGGAATGTGAAAGTAGGCATCTTTGAGGTCCAGGAGGCTAGCCAGTCCCTGGCCTTACAGAGGAAGGATTATTCCCAGAGTTACCATCTTTAACTTTGGTTTTAAAGATGTTTGTTAGATATCTTAGGTCTAGGATGGGTCGCCACTCCCTGTCTTTTTTTGGGTCAGGAAGTACCTGGAGTACAGCCCTTTGCCCCAGTGAGGGTAGGTACTCTCTCTATGGCTCTTAAGGCCAGAAGAGATGAAACCTCTGCCTCTAGGGCAAGGGTTTCCGAGAGATTTGCAGGTGGAAAAGATCTGGCTCTCTTCTTTGGAAATTTTCTGAAGCTGAGAACCAGTCCCTGGCTTACTACTTCCAGGACCCACTTGTCTGATGTAATAGACATCCAGTCCTGGACAAAGTAAGCCAGCCTGCCCCCTACTGGAATAGGAGAGTTGATCCGGGCAGGCCCATCAGGGTGTCTGCTTGGTAGGGGCCTTAGGCTGAGGAGTGGATGCAGCCCTGCTCATCCCTCTTCTGCCTCTCCCTCTGAAGAACCCGTTCTGTGAAAAGGAAGAAGAAGCTTGTGCTTGGTAAAAGGGCCTTTGAAAAGGCCTACCCCTGCCCCTAGACTGCTGCCTTTGAGGAGTTACCTGCCTCTCCTTGGCCTGAGCACTCCTGTAGATGGCCCTGTACTCATCCATTTTCTTCATGTTATTCTCCGTCTGCTCCCCAAACAGAGAATTACCCACTACAGGAAAATTCATGGCCTTAGCCTGGGTATCCTGCGAGAGGCTAGTACATCTGAGACAAGCCATTCTCTGAAGAGCCACAGATGTAGCCATGACTCTTGATGACACATCATTAGAGTCCACAGCAGCATGAAACTGAACTTTAGATGCCTCAATCCCCTCTGCAGCCACCGCCTCCAGCTCCTTGGCTAGCTGGGGGGAGGCCTGTTTAGCCAGTGCCAGTACAGTGTCCCACCTGGACATCTGGTACCTAGCTGTATAGACCATATAATTCGCCTGTCTGAGTCCCAAGGAAGATGCCATGTACAGCTTTTTGCCATGGCATCAACCTTCCTAGAGTCTTTGTCTGGTGGGGGTGAAGCCAAGGAATGCTTGCCTTATCACAGGCAGCAGCCTGCACAACCCCAACATGGCTGCATTGGTGGTATAAAAACTCTGTTTCTGAGCCTGAGAGTGTATACCTCTTGTCCATTCTTCTGTCCGCAGGAGGTATAGAATTGGGAGACTTCAGAATTTTTTGTGTCTGTTTCCCAAAATATTTGTGGAGGAGAATAGACAGTCTCCTGGACTCTGGGATGTCTATCATTTCCACATAATCAGGCTCCTTCTGATCCTCCATTACCTCTTCCATAGGAAGCTGGAGGGTCTCAGCCACCTTTGTGTAGAACATAAAGTGGGAAGGGGACTCAGAAAGCCTAGGAGGGGATACACCTGAAGGTCTGTCTGGGGAGATGTCCGGTTCCACAGGCACATCTAGACTTTCACCATCACCATCATCATCTTCAAACTCCCTTTCCTCCTCCAACTCTGGTTCATAAAATTCTTTCAAAGTATAATCGTGAACCGGGGGAACCAACCAAACCGTGCCCCTGCCAAAAGGTGCCGGATCGGTCGGAACCGGGCAAAGATTCCACAATCCGAATCGCTCTGGCTATTTCTTCAGCAGTCGGAACATGGACTTCTAGATCCGAACCGGACAATTTTTCTTTGTACTTTCTTTTAGTCTGAACCGACCCCTCGGGATCGGCTCTCCTTTTGCCCAAAGAAGTATTGCCCTGGTCAGAGGGCACTCCTTCTGGTTCGGTCGAAACCGAACCAGGCTGGCCATCTGGGTCAGCGGACTTCTCGGCCTCCTTTTCCCTCAGTCTACCTAATCTCTTTTCCAGGGTAGATTTGGGAAAATTTTGCAAATTTGTCAGTCTGAATTGAGGTGTTTAAACCCCAGACAATAAACACAGGTGGTGTGGGGATCAGCCTTATCAAAGACCTCCCCACACTCACTGCAGTGTTGAAACCCAGTGGGCCCGGTTTTTTTCTTGGGTTTGTCAGACATGGTCAACCTAACCAAACTTACCCTTTTTTCGGCAACCGCCAGGCAAGACTCCCTCATCGGTTCCTAACCATGTCATGGGTCTTGGAAAAAAACGTTTCAAAACCGATAAGAACCGGTAACCACACACTAAAGTTACACAAGAATTAAACAAATGATCGGTTCGGCCGAACCGATCCACACTTTTTACAAGTTCCACACAGAAACACAGTACAAAACCTATCTAGTACTCACGGTACCACAGACAGAGGCTGAACCGACTATGCGGGAAACTTTTTCGGTTAGAAACCGACTAAAAAAAGACACTTAAACCGACTTTTGAACCGAGCTGCAGGAGAAATCTCCGGAGCGACTGTTCACTGAGGCTGAGTAAAGAATCTGACGGTTTGCTTTCAAAGGGAAACAGACAGAGACATCAACCGAGCTCGAGCTCAGCATTTTATGCTCTGCATAGAAAGGTTAACCCTTTGTTCTCCGGGGCAGTTTAAAGGCTGGGGCTAACTGCATTTGTCAGAATACAGCAAGACTTCAAGTTGTTTGTAGTGGGGGTTCTGGACTTTCGCACTCCCCACAGAGAAAGCATCTCTTTGATCAGACGACTCTCAAAGTTCTTCCCTTTATAAGAATGGATTCTTTGTGGTGCCCCATAGAGAAAAAAAAAGTTTTCTGCAAGTACTTTTGCCACAGTGGATGTCTTCTGGTCCTTGGTGGAGAAAGCTTGGGCATATCTCGTAAAATGGTCAGTGACCGCCAGCACATTACTAATATTTCTTTGATCTGACTCCAAACTCAGAAAATCAATACAGACCAGCTCCATGGGTGCACTGGTGGTGATGTTAACAAGGGGGGGCAGCCCTCTGGGGCAAAGCTTTCCTATGTAAGCAGTGACTACAAGTTCAAATGTGTTGCTCAACATCAGCCCCCACCTTAGGCCAATAGAATCTGGATCTCACCAAGTCAAGTGTTCTGTCTATATCAAGGTGCCCCACGTGGTTGTGTAAGGACCTCAGTACTGAGTCTCGAAAGGCAGTGGGCAGCACTAGTTGTTGTTTGTCTATTTGTCCCCCTCTGTCTACTGTTTCTCTGTATAACAGTCTATTGATCAGTTTCAACTTAGGACCTTCCTTGTATAACAATGCAGTTCTCAAATTAGTGGAGCGTAATTTGGACACATCTTTCCCTGCGTAGAGGGCTTCTAAAGCTGATTTGACCATGGGATCTCGGGATTGAGCCCACTGAATACTGTCATTGTCCAGCTGAAGCAGTACACCAATGTCTATTGCAGAAAAGTGACAATAAGCAGTAGGTATGCAACTCTCAGAGGGTTCCAAACAATTCACCATACAGTCCACTGCGTCTGTGGACATTTGTTCCTCCCTGTCAAACTTCTGACAGAGTGCTTGAATATCAGGTTCTGACAGTCTGGCCCAGTCATTCCGGGGAACAGGCCTCTGGGAGAGAGCATCAACATCTATGTGGTTCAGGCCTGCTGTGTATTCAACAGCATAGTCATATATAGATAATGCAGAAAGCCACCTATGGCCAGTGGCATCCAACTTAGCTGAAGTCGGCACATAGGTCAAAGGATTATTGTCAGTTTTTACTAGTATTTTAGCCCCATACAAGTACTCGTGGAATTGGTCAACAATAGCCCACTTCAAAGCTAGGAACTCTTAACTTATGCACAGGATAGTTCTTTTTGGATGGGGTCAGGCTTCTACTGGCAAAGGCCACTGGTCTCAGGCCATTCTCGTGCTCTTGGTACAATACAGCCCCCAAGCCTTGCAGGCTAGCATCAGTGTGCAAGACATAGGGCTTTGCTGGATCTGCATAGGCAAGGACAGGAGCGTGGGTAAGTTGATATATAATCTCATGAAAAGCAGCTTCACACTCAGGTGTCCATCTGGCTCCAAATACTTCATTGGGATGGAAATACACTCTCTCTCAGGCACAGAAGATACCAACCGCTTGTATTTTTTGTGGGTAGGACGGTAACCTTGAGTAAGATTAAGTAAAGGACAGATCACTCTGGAATAGTCCTTGATGAAACGGCGATAGTAGCCACAGAATCTCAGGAATCTTTGCAGTTCTTTTAGATTGTGGGGCTGTGGCCATGTGGTTAAGGCCTCAACTTTACTTGGGTCGGTCTCTATTCCTTCGGTGGAGACTATGTGTCCCACATATTTTACAGATGTTTGGAAGAATTGACATTTATCGATGGACAGTTTCAGGCCAAAGTCTTCCAGTCGGTCCAACACCTTGAATAATCTGCTCTCATGTTCCTCCAGTGAACTGCCAAACACAATAACATCATCTAGGTATACCAGGCACTCTAATTAAAGTTCATGTCCCCCACTGCATGCTCCATCAGTCGTTGAAAAGTGGCTGGGGCACCTGAAATCCCTTGACGCATCCTCATAAATTCATAGAAACCAAGCGGACAGATAAAGGCTGTCTTCTCAAGGTCTTCTGGGGCCATCAGGATCTGGTAGTACCCACTGCAAAGATCCAGCACGGAGAACCACTTGCTACCATTCAGGCAGTATAAAGCATCCTGGATGCGGGGCATTGTATACTGATCAGGGATAGTCCGCCAGTTCAAGGTGCGATAATCCACGCACATCCTTACTGCCCCATTCTTTTTTCTCACTACCACAATAGGTGAAGCATATGGGCTTCTGGATTCTTGCATTACACCAGCAGCAAGCATCTCTTGCAGATGCCATCTCACATCATCTATGAAAGCAGGGGCCAGGCGTCGAGACCTCTCATGAAATGGCCTTTCATCATGCAGCCGGATGTGGTGCTCAGCTCCTTGCACGCATCCCGTGTCCCATTCTTTTAAAGAAAACACCTGGTCTCTCTGGGCAAGTTTTCCACGAATTCTCATCTTCCATTCGGCTGGCAACAGGGAGTCCCCAAAATCAAACAAGTCGGGCATCACTCTGTCATTCTCCCCCGAACACTTGTTACTGGGTAGCACTGAAGTATCTGCACAATGTACATTAGCCAGGGTGCAACCTCTATTTACTTGAATCTCTCTATGAGACACATTATGAACTTGAACCATTACCCTTCTGGCATAAGCATGGGCTCTGGCAGGCAAAATACTTCTGGCAATTTCCCATCACCTGGTGCATCCAGAATGAGGATTTTATTCTTGACATCCTTTCTGATACAGACTTCCCCCTGTAAGATACGCTGGGCATTTGGTGCCAGAATCAGAGACTCAGGATCCTTCTTCCAGACAATTCCAACCGGTTCCTCTGGGTCCACTTTTTCAGCATCTCTCTGTGCCTCATAGGCCTTCTTGATCAAGGCCGGGATTCTCAAAGCTCTACCAGTCCTTGACCCGTGTTTCTCATAACACAACTGTGTCAACCGTCCAAACATATGCGCATTTCTTCCCAATCAGGAGAGGAATCCCATCATACAGTCCAGTAGGGGGACACACTAAGGCCAGGGTCTCTACTTGCTCTGCCACTCCAGCCACGGAGGTAGGGAAAGATAGCCAAACTTGGATATACCCGGAGTAGGGGTAGTCCTTCTCACTTAACCCCCATACATGCAGTCTTTCCAATGGTTGTAAGGGTACGTCTGACAGATGCTTCTGATACCAATCCTGGAACACAATTGTCACTTGAGAGCCACTGTCCAACACAGCTCTGGTGGGCACACTATTCACTTTTACTGTAGCTTCCATTGAAGGGCCCACTATTCTGGACCAGTCTGGAGAGGTGGCAGCAAGGGCCTGGGTAGATGATCTAACCACAGAAGGGCGTGAGTTAGCATTTTTGGGACCTTCACTGTGGTCATTTCATGCACCTCTTAACCACTGTTTTGTGCTCCAAATTTCGCCTTGTAGCCGGCTCACCACTCTCTCTAAGTCTTTCTGAGACCAGCATTCCCTCTTCATGTGCCCATCCTTCCCACAGTTATGGCAAAATATGTCAGCTGAAGTTTGGGGTGACCGAGGCATCACATTGGGGGCTGTGGCATTGGTACTGTCAATAGAAAACCTTGGTGCCACCTCAGCCAGCGGTGGGTTGGACATCTGGAGACATCTCTTCAGCTCCCTCACCTCCATAGCCAAGACATCAAATTTTGAGCTGTTGTCAGCAGAAGATGCATGGGTGGGTACCCCCACCCCCATAGCAGATGCAGTCGGATGAAGGTCGGGGCCTGAACACGTAGGAGCGGCCTTCATGATGAGACCGTCTGTTGCTTTCCTAATCTCCCTCAGCAGTTCACCCCATGGTGGCACACCCTTTTCCTTCTCAGAGCACTCATTAACTGCCAACCTCTGCCCCTGAACTTCACTTGACGGGTCACCCTCAGTCACTTGGGTCGTAGCAGCAGCTATTGGTGCAAGTCCCTACCGGGGTCGCCTTTTCTCAACCCCTCGAATTTCTCTCATTAGCTTATCATAGGAGGGTGGGGATTCCAGTCAATTGGCCAGGCATAACTGAAGCAACAGCAGTTCTGAGAAGGGGGCAGACTTAAGGATCCTGTCCAGCCTGGTTTGGTCCAGTTCAATTGCTGGTAGACTACCCTTTCTGTGGCATTCTTGCAACAATTTTTCCAGCCGAGATACATATACAGACAACTCCTCCCCCTGGTACTGTTGTGCATTTCTTACTCTCCACCACAGGTCCTCAACGGAATCTGGGCGCCCATACACATTCTCCAAGGCCTCGAGACAGTCCTGTGCAGTCGCTTCAGGGTTAACTGGCCCATTTGGCATGGATGGTAGCCAGGGCAGGACCCCGGAGGCTCTCACTTACCCTCTTTCGCTTGTCTGCTTCCAAGCATTGCCATTCTAGCACTTGAGGGGCAACATAGTCTATCCAGGACTCCCAGTCATCCTCCCCTTGTGGGGTGGGGTGGGGAGGGTGCCGGAGAAAATGTTGAACCTGCAGTAAGAGTCATGACTATTGGCAGGTACAGACATAGGGGCTAGCACTGGCACAGAAGGAGGGGCAATAACGAGTGCTGGAAGGGGAGAGGGTGTTGGGGGAAGAACGTTCTCAGGTGGCAATAATAGTTTCTTTAAATCTTCCACAGTTTTCCCTTCCTCCAGCAACAACTTAGCAAATTTCTCTTCAAAAGTTTCAGATAGTGGGGGAGGCTCGTTCTCCCTGGGGTCTTTACTGTCTTTGGTTATCACTCTCCAGACAGTGAGGGTCTCCCCTGGGGTAATAGTCTATGGCACTTTAGAACTGTCTACAGGGTTCTTACACTCTATTAGGGCCATGAAAGTTTGGGCGAGCAGATCAGCCTGTCGCCCCACCACCACAGGGTCTCGTAAACATTCGACCTGGGAAAGTACTCCCTCTACAGTGTCCGTACTGGTACCCAGCGGGATATCCAAGACAAGTATAGCATCTGGGGGGTCGATCTCCTGCCCAGTACACCACCTCACCAACTGGTGTACAGCCACTTCTGTTGGGGTATCTATTTATTTTAGCAATAATTCATAAATGTGGCTACTAGAGGATGCTAATTCCAGCAGTGCCTCCAGGATGAAACCCCCAGGTGGCGCTATCCCACGGGCTACTACCCCTGCCTGCTTGACTACTGACAGGTTGATGGGCCTAGGTTCTATAGCGGGTGCCTCCACCCAGAGGTCAGGGTTTGTAGTGGTTAGACTAGCTTGGTCACAGCTCTCTGGGACACTGAGACCCCCTATTATTCCCTCTAGTGGCTCACACAATGCACAGGAGTTACAATCCCAATACCCCACATGTACACACTGTTCAGTCATAGAGTACCACTTACCCTCGAGACTGATTCGCAGCACGTCTCTGAGGACCCCTGTAAAGTAAGGTTAAACAACATACACAGCAAAACACAATACTGTTTCCATAAGTACCAACACCACAGACAGTATATAGTATAACAACAACAAATCTGATTTATTTAGGGGACAGTAAAACGGGAGGGGGAAATCAGGTTCATTAGTGGCATTAAATCACAGTACTGTGCACACATACAGGGTCTGAAAAGTCACACTCTGGATACCCAGGTTGGGGGGGGCGTTGCCAGGTCCGTTGCCCAGGGTTGGCCGGCAGGTGCAGATGGATAGGGCCCTGTAGAAAAAAGATATGCACAATACCCAATTGTAATCCAGAGCCAGAGGGTTCAGTCCATGAAGCAATGAAACAACAAGAATTAGATGACACACTTGTGATTGAAAAACAAGCTGCAGGGGAATACCCTGATTTGTACTCACAATGCCCAAGCTGAGGATCGGACGGAGAATGTCCTTCTGGATTGCCAGGAGAACAGGGCATGGGGACAAGGTCCTTGTGCCTGGACCCCACTGCAGTTGATAGCAAATGGATGTAGTCCAAATTAAGCTGGGGTTTACTTCCAGCTTCAGCACACAATTCACTGTACAGGGGATATGAAATAGCGATTCCCCACAAGCACTACGTACATTTATATGTAAAAGGAAAGTACTATACCAGGCAGGCTGCTCCTCGATCCCGACCGCAAGTACTGCAAGATACCCGGGAGAACACACAGCAGCTTCAGTTCCTGACAGACCGAGTGCGATTCAGCAATTTCTCCAGTCTTCTACAGGGTGAGCCTGGTTTCTACTCTTCAGATCTCCTTCTTTCTCCTCATAAGTCGGATTCAGTCTGATCTGGTGTTTGCAACAGCTGCAGGCCGAACCTCAGGGCCTCACATGTGCGTCCCACGTGAAACTATACACCGCAGAAGCACAGGGCTCCTTCTCTCTTCACTGTCACAACTGATTTGATCTTTCCAGTCACAGAGCAGGGCATTTCCTTTAGCTTCACACTATTCTGTTGGCTGGTTCGGCTGTCACTCACAATAAGACTCCCTCTGTTGGTGGAAAAAGGCACTAAGGTCAAAACTACATTTCCCAGAGTCACTGCCCATACAATCCCCTTGTGTTTGGCTCAAATTAAGAATCCAAGTTCTGATTCATCCAAAGGCTCCATTTTAGGGCTTCCTTAACCCAATTGGCCCAGCACAGTAGTTTAGGTTCATAATGGAGGGGTACCACACACAGAGTCCCAGCTGCAATAAAGGCAGGTTAGAAAAACTACAATTTTGCTAATACTTTAAATGATTACAGGCAAACAGTTACAGCTTTCAGATGGGCTCCCTTTGCACCTTCAGCGACTGCAAAATGGAGCGATTACTCCGCAGCTCGGGCGGGATTCGAGCATTAAATACTCAGTCCCCCCCATACAAACTAATTAAGCCTGCAAGCAGACAGCTCTTAAAGAGACAGTACGTGGAGGCTCAAATAGCACTCACTTGCAACCACATTTAAGAAGCTTAGACGACGAACATCACCCAGGCTTGGAGCACTCAGGCAAGCTCCTGTTCGACTTTTGAGAACCCCCATTTGCAGGAGGGTTACACCAGTCAAGTACTTGAGCTCTGCTGAGGACATAGGCTCAAAAGGGGGTTGCATAAGCTGAGCAATGCAAACATTCAAATCCCAGGCAGGAGCAGGATCCCTAAAAGGAGGATTGGTATGAAGCAATCCATTGAAAAATTTACAGAATACAGGATGAGATGACAGAGAGGAAGGCTTTCCCACTGACAGAAAAGCAGAAACAGCTGACAAATGTACCTTGAGAGTAGCTGGTCTGAGGCCTAGACCGTTAAGATGAACCATATAATCCAGAACTGTAGACAATTCGGCAGAGTCTGGGGATATATGCTTCTTGGAACACCAAATGCTGAATCGTTTCCATTTGGAGTTGTAAGTTTTTCTGGTGGCAGGCTTTCGAGAGGCTTTGAGAATGTCTAGAACCCCTTGGGAGAGATGCAGATCTGCATATTCTAACTCTTCAAGAGCCATGCCTTGAGATTGAGGGACTGAAGATTGGGGTACCAAATCCTCCCCTGAGATGAGGTTAACAGATTGCACTTCCTGGGAAGAGACAGGGGAAGATGGACTGCTAGGGACAGCAGCAGGGGATACCATGGCTGCCTGACCCAGTCTGGAGCAATCAGAATTAGTTTGCAGGATTGTGATCTCATTTTGACCAGAACTTTGAACAACAGAGGAAAAGGAGGGAAGGTATAGAGGAATTTCCCTTCCCAGTTCAGAACCAGAGCATCCAGAGGGACTGAGCCCAGTACTGGAAGTCTGCAACAAAACAGAGGAAGTTGGTGATTGTCCGGGGCTGCAGGGAGATTTATCTCTGGAGTGCCCCACCTGGAAAAAATCACTTCTAGCACCAGGGGATCCAGAGACCATTCGTGATGGCCTTGGGAGATTCTGCTCAGTGCATCCGCTATCACATTGTCCTTTCCCGGAAGGTGGACTGCGACTAAGGATGTCTGCAGAGAGTAAGCCAGAGACCATAGTTTCATGGCTTTCGTGCAGAAGGCCGTGGACCGAGTGCCTCCCTGCTTGTTGATGTACCACATGGTGGTGGTGTCTGTCCTGACCTGTATCACCTTTTTCTGCACTGACTGAGAGAAGGTTTGCAGAGCCAGGAACACCGCCCTGAGCTCCAAAAGATTGATATGCAGGAGGGACTCTTGATGGGACCACTGTTCCTGGGCTGTGAGAGCCCCAAGATGGGCTCCCCACCCCAACAGAGAAGCATCTGTGGTAAGGACCACAGAGTGGGGTTGATTGATGAAAGGAAGCCCTTGCATGAGATTGTCCTGATCCTGCCACCATTGAAGTGCCTGGATCAGTGTCTGAGTCACTGGAACTAGTTTGGTAAGAGGATCCTTCTTTTGGGACCAGAAGGACCTTAGATGGAACTGAATGTCCCTCATTTGAAACCTGGCTCCTTGGACCACTGCTGTAGAAGCTGCCATGTGGCCCAGAAGGCATACAAAGGCAAAAGTACTGGACTTTAGGAGGGCTGACTTTGCCAAAATGGGTGAGTGCCTAAGGAATGCACTAGCAAATGGGCAGGAAGGAGGGGTGGAAGAACAATGGGGAATAATAAAAACTGCCATCACAGAGGTAACGAGCCTTTGTGTGAAGCAAATAAAACAAAATGACGTAAGAAACCACTATGGTTCTCAAAGGAAGTGGCAGTGAAGGTTCAAGAGAAAAAGAAAGCATTCAGGAAGTACAAGGAATCGCAGAAGGAGCAGGACAGAGAACTCTATCAGTTAAAGCAAAGGAGGCTGGGAAGGCAGTCAGAACAGCAAAGGCCCAAACCGAGGAAAAAGATAGCCAACTCAGTTAAGAAGGGGGATAAAACCTTATAGGTACATCAGGGAGCCAAGGAAGACCAAGGGAGGGATAGTGAGGCTTAATAAAGGGAGGGAGGGTGGGCAGAGGAGACTGTGAAAAGGCAGAGATACTAAACAAATGTTTTTGCTCAGTGTTTACAAATGAAGAGGAGGTACATAAAACAAACAGTAGAAACACTCTGGATACAGAAGTTGATACCAGCCCATTTACAGAAGAAAGGGTTCTGAAAGAACTCTTAAAACTGAAGGTGGACAAAGCAATGGGGCCTGATGGGATTCATCCCAGAATTCTAAAAGAACTAAGGGTAGAACTAGTGACACCACTGACTACCCTTTTAACAAATCATGGGAGGATGGGGTGGTACCCGGACTGGAGCAGGGCAGATGTGATTCCCTTCACAAAAGTGGGAGCAAGGCAGAAGCAGGAAACTACAGACCTGTTAGTTTAAACTCAGCGTCTGATAGGAAAATGATGGAATCATTTCTGAAGGAAAGAATTGTCGAGTATCTAGAGGCCAGAGGGACAGGACCCTAGGCAGCATGGATTCACAGCGGGAAGGTCATGCCAGACGAATCTGATAGATTTCTTTGACTGGTGACCAAAGTAGTAGATCAGGGAGGGGCTGTGGACATAGCCTACCTAGACTTTAGCAAGGCATTTAACACAGTCCACACAAAGATTAATATACAAGTTAGCCAGCCTGGGAGTGGGTCCCAAGATGACAGCCTGGGTAAAGAATTGGCTGGAGAATAGGACCCAGAGGTAATAGTAAATGGAGTCCACTCAGAAGAAAGGAGGGTTACTAGTGGGTGTCACAGGGTTCAGTATAGGACGGGTCCTCTTCAATGTCTTTATAAGCGACATTGCAGAGGGACTGGAAGGAAAAGTATGTCTCTTTGCAGATGACACAAAGATCTGCAACAGAGTTGATGCACAGGGTGGGGTGGAAAGGATGAGAAGGGACTTGGCAAGGTTAGAGGAATGGTCAAATGTATGGCAGCTTAGATTCAATGCTAAGAAGTGCAGGTAATGCACCTGGGAAACAATAAACCCAGGGAAAGAGTACACAATGGGGGGTGAGATACTAACAACAACAAAAATGGAAAGGGACCTGGGGCTAGTCATATCAGATGACCTAAAGGTGGGCAAGCAATGTGAGAGGGCAGCAAGGAGGGCTGGGGGGATACTGGGATGCATAGGGAGAGGCATCACCAGTAGAAAACAGGAAGTTATTATTCCTTTGTACAGACAGCTGGTGAGACCCCATCTGGAGTACTGTATGCAGTTCTGGAGACCCAATCTCCGCAAAGACATAGATAGGATGGAAGCTGTCTAGAGGAGGGCAACTAAAATGGTGCAGGGTCTGCACCGGAAGACATATGAAGAGAGACGAAAGGAGCTTAATATGTATAGCCTCGAGGAAAGGAGGGAGAGGGAGGACATGATAGAAACGTTCAAGTACCTCAAGGGGAATCAACAAAGTCCAAGAGGGTAGCATCTTTCAAAAAGAGGCACAATTTGAAGATGGGGGGTGGCTCAGAGGTAATTTAAGGAAGTATTTTTTCACAGAGAGGGTTGTGGATGCATGGAACGGCCTTCCGGAGGAGGTTGTGGAGTCAAAATCAGTGGTGGAATTCAAGCATGCATGGGACAGTCATAAGGCCATTCTAGGGGGTGGGGGTAGGAAGAAGTAGGCTGCTGGTTAACTAGGATCTGCAGCTTTTCCAGTAGGTAGGGAAATGGGCAGACTGGGTGGGCCAAGCGGTCCTTATCTGCCATCAAATTCTATGTTTCTATGTAGAAGCTGAAGGAAATGCCTTGCTGGTCAAGAAACCAGAAGGCGGAAAGAGGAGTCCAGCTCTGAAATGGCTGTAACCCTCTGCATGGGGAGAAAAGCTCTTGCTTTATCTGTATCCAGCTCTGCTCCTATAAAAGTGAGAAGCTGCACAGGTTCGAGAACTGACTTGGAAAGGTTGAGAAGAAACCCCAAGGAAGTGAGCACTTGCTGGGTCACTTGGAGGTCTGATTGACTTGGACTGGGGACTGTCCCACAATGAGCCAGTCATCCAGATATGGAAACACTGCAATCTTCTTCCTTCTTAAAAAGGCCACCACTACTGCCAGGCACTTTGTGAACACCCTTGGAGCTGATGTTAGGCCAAAGGGCATTGCTCTGAACTGATAATGTCCTGAAGGCAATTCGAACCTGAGGTACTTTCTGTGGGAGCACCTGATGGGAATGTGAAAGTAGGTATCCTTGAGATCCAGGGAGGCTAACCAGTCCCCTGGCCTTAGAGAGGGAAGAATTATTCCCAGAGTCACCATTTTGAACTTTGGTTTTAACAGATGCTTGTTCAGATATCTTAAATCCAGGATGGATCGCCACTCCCCTGTCTTTTTGGGGCAGAAAAGTACCTGGCGTACAGACCTTTGCCCCTGTGTAGGTAAGGCACCCTCTCTATGGCCCTTAGAGCCAACAGAGATGAAACCTCTGCTTGCAAGGCAAGGGATTCGGAGGTGCTTGCAGGTGGAAAATATCTGGGCCTCAGCTTTGGAAATCTTTTGAAGCTGAGGACCAGTACCTGGCTTACCACTTCCAGGACCCATTTGTCTGAAGTAACAGACTTCCAGTCCTGGATGAAGTAAGCCAGCCTGCCTCCTACTGGTATGGGGGAGTCAACCCAGGCTGACACCTCAGGGCATCTGCTTGGCAGGAGCCTTAGGCTGAGGGGCGGATGCAGCCCTGCTCATCCCCCTTCTGCCTCTCCCTGTAAAGAACCCCCTCTGGGAAAAGGGAGAAGAGGCCTGCACTTGGTAGAAAGGCCTGCCCCTGCCCCTGGCTTGCTGCCTTTGAGGAGTTGCCTGCCTTTCCTTGACCTGTGCACTCCTATAAGTGGTACTGTATTCGTCCATTTTCTTCATGGAATTCACTGTCTGCTCCCCAAACAAAGAATTACCCACCACAGGGAAATCCATGACCTTAGCCTGGGTGTCCTGTGAAAGGCTAGTACATCTGAGCCAAGCCATTCTCCGAAGAGCCACAGATGTAGCCATGACTCTTGATGACACATCATTGGAGTCCAGAGTAGCATGAAACTAAACCTTGGATGCCTCGATCCCATCAGCAGCCACCCCCTCCAGCTCCTTGGCCAGCTGGGGGGAAGCCTGCTTAGCCAGTGCCAGTACAGTGTCCCAGCTGGACTTCTGATACCTGGCTGTATTGGCCATATAATTAGCCTGCCTGAGTCCCAAAGAGGATGCCACGTACTGTTTCTTTGCCATGGCATCCAACTTCCTGGAGTCTTTATCTGGGGGGTGTGAAGCCAAGGGAATGCCTGCCCTGTCACAGGCTGCAGCCTGCACTACCCCAACATGGCTGCATTGCTGGTAAATAAACTCCATATCCGAGCCTGACAGAGTATACCTCTTGACCATCCTTCTGTCCACAGGAGGTACAGAGTTAAGAGACTTTAGAATGTTTTGAGTGTGCTTCCCAAAAGTCTTATGAAGGGGAATAGACAGATTTCTTAGACTCTGGGATATCCATCATTTCAATGAAGTCATGTCTTCTTGGTCCTGCACAGCCTCCTCTATAGGAAGCTGGAGGGTTTCTGCCACTTTCCTGTAAAACAGAAAGTGAGGAGGGGACTCAGAGAGCCTAGGAGGGGAAACACCAGAAGGTCTGTCTGGGGAGTTCTATAGGCACATCCAGACTTTCTAAGCACTCATCATCATAATCCTCACATTGTTCACAGTCCCCCTCCTCAAAATCTGGTTCATAAAAATCTTCAGGGGCATAATCCTGAACCGGAGGAACCGACCAAACCAAACCGAACCCCTACCAACCGGGACCGGATCAGTCAGAACCGGACGAAGCGATTCCACAATCCGAATCGCTCAGGCAATTTCTTCCATGGTCGGAACATGGAGTTCTGGATCCGAACCAGCAGATTTTTCCTTTTTGTAGGAACTGACCACTCAGGATCAGCTCTCCTCTTGGCCGAAGAAATATCACCCTGGTCAGAGGGCACTCCTTTGGGTTCGGTGGTAACCGAACCAGGCTGGCCTTCCAGGTTAGCGGATTTCTCAACCTCCTTCTCCCTAAGTCTACCTAATCTCTTATCCAGGGTAGACTTGGGAAAATTCTTACATATTTGGCAGTCTGAATCGAGGTGGTCAAACCCCAGACAGTAAACACAGGTGGTGTGGGGATCGGCCTTCGCAAAGACTTCCCCACACTCACTGCAATGTTGAAACTCAGTGGGCCTGTTTTTTTTCTTGGGTTTCTCAGACATGGCCAACCTAACCAAACTTACCCTTTTTTCAGCAACCGCCAGGCAAGACTCTCTTATCGGTTTCTAACCGTGTTACGGGTGTTTGAAAAAAACGCTAAAAACATGTTTTTTTTAAAACCGATAAGAACCGGTAACCACACACTAAAATGACTAAATCAAAAGACCTAAAGGATCGGTTCAGCCAAACCGATCAGGACTTTTACAATTTCCACAATCCAAAAACACTATCTAGGTACTTACTGTACCACAAATAGAGTGACCTGAATTGCGGTAAAATAATTTGGAAAACCGAGACTTGAACCGAGCAACAGGAGAAATCTCCGGAGGGAGTGTTCAGTGAAGCGGAGTGAAGAATCTGACAGTTTGGATTCAAAGTACTGCAGACAGAGTCTTCAGCTGAGCTCGAGCTCAACGTTCTATGCCCTGCATAGAAATTTAACCCTATACTCTCCAGGGCAGTTCAAAGGCTGGAGCTAACTGCAATTGTCAGAATACAGCAATACTTCATGTTGTTTGAATATACAACATGTTTAACTATAGTCCTGGCGAACGCCTGGTCACTAGTGAGGACAAGAGCAGTCATTGGTGGCTTTGTCTTAACAAATGGAAAGGATATTTGCACAGTAAGTAAAAGACAGAGGAAGCACAATGAGGGGTGGGTAAGGGGAGGGCAGTGTTGGGCAGCATAAAAAGGGGAGGAGTGGGGGGACAGGTGCCTAAGTAGGGGATTGAGGGAAGAAATAAGAGGGAATAAGGACAATAGGGAGAGGTTGGAGGTGAGCGGCAGAGAGGTATAATGGGAGGGGAGCAGGTCAGAACAGGAAAACATAGCCTTTCTCAGGTGCAGTCACAGCGACTATTCTCTAGCAGATGTTGTTGTATTAGGTTTTTGAAAGGGCCCAGTGTTGGTATGGTAGTAAGTTCTGCACCAAGGGCATTCAACCAGAGGGGGCCTGGTAAGAGTAGGACCGCTGTCCCTGTGTGGTTCTGCATCTTGGAACAGTGAAAAGTTGATGGGTGGAGTTTCTGGTGCTCTGCGAGCCTGAGAATAAATTTAGAAGGTTTGCAACTTCAGGAGGTACGAGTTCAAGAAGTGTTTATTTGGCTAACAGGCAGGTTTGATAGCGAATTCTATTGTTAAGTTGAAGCTATCTAGATTGTTCCTGAAGGTCGCAGGTATGAGTGAGGAGTGGGAAACTGTTGAACAGCCTGCAGGCTTTGTTGAGGGCCACTGCTATCCTGCGGAGGGAGGTAGGGGGTGTGGAGCTGTAGATGACCAGGCCATAGTCAGTGATGGAAATGACTGCACTATTGATAGCAGTTTGCAGGGCATCAGGTGTCATGCATCGCTTGTGTCTGTGAAGGAACCCTATTCTGATGTTAACTGTTCTGGCCACATTCTCGATGTGCTTGCAGTAGGAAAGGGAGCAGTTCACAGGTACCCTCAGGTATTTTAAATGATCGACTTGTTCAAGAGGGACACCTGAACAGTTCCTGATAATAAGAGGGTAGGATTTGTGTTTACTTCTGGCACCGCTAAAGAGCATCACCTTTGTTTTTTTGTAGTTCATTTCCAGTTTATGAGTTCCGAACCAGTTCTCGACTCGCTCAAAAGCAATTCTAGTGGGGGGTAGTAGGAAGTAGGCTGTTGGTTAGCTAGGATCTGCAGCTTATCTGTTAGGTAGGGAAATGGGCAGACTAGGTGGGCCAAGCAGTCCTTATCTGCCGTCAAATTCTGTTTCTATTTTCAAGGTGGGGGGGATTCATGATGGGTGGTGTAGATGACAGCATCATCTGCATAAAGAAGAATTTGTTGATTGCTGGAGCGAGGCAAGTCATTTAGAAAAATGCTAAAGAGAAGTGGTCCAAGTATTGATCCCTGTGGTACCCCGCAGCGAACAGGCATACTTTCAGACGTGGTGTTAGCAATCCTCACCTGCTGAGAGCGGTCCGACAAGTAGCCTTTGAACCAGTTAGTAGATTCATTAGAAAGGCCAATGGATGAAAGCTGCTGAAGTAGAAGTGAGTGATTGACAGTGTCAAAAGCCTTAGTTAAATCAATAAAGGCTGCACCAACGAGGCCCCCCCCCCCCGGTCATGTGAGTTCTGAATGATACTGGTGAATTCCTGCAAAGCAGTGGTGGTGCTGTGTCCTTTTCAAAATCTGTGCTGTTCCAGGTATTGGATTGTGTATTTTTCAAGGTATTCCACTAACTGATCTGTAACAATCCACTCCAGCACTTTGGACAGTGGGGGCAGGATAGAAATTGGCCTATAGTTGGGATGCAGTGCCCTGTCACCACTCTTATGCACAGGTGTTAAGGTTATAAGCGAGGATGGGATAGAGTCATGGGCAGGGTGAGGACAAACAAGAATGTAATGGGGAATAGGCCCGAGAGAGGGGATGAAGGGGGGATTGGGTGGGGGCAGCTACAGGAGTATTAAACTGTAAGCTGCACACTCGGGCAGACTTGATAGATCCATGGGCCTTTTTGTGCTGGCGATTTCATATGTTCATATTTGGAGGGGAGAAGGAGCAGCTATGGCAAGGCTGCAATAAAACCCACCACCTGCAGAGCAGACCCTGTATGCCTCTTAGCTTTTTTTCACTGAAATGTTGGATGCAGTCCCTCAAAATGTAGGGACATGAGGGTCACTGGAGGCAGTATAGCGCAGTGGTTTAAGGATCTGAGCTGCCAATCTGGAGACCTGGGTTTGAATCCCACAGGCCCCACTTGCATACTGTGTGACCCTGAGCAAGTCACTTAATTTCCCTGTGCTCCCAGGTCGCACCTGTAAACAAGCTTTCAGCTTAGAGTGTCTCTCCTGGTTAAACAATTGGAAAAAAAAAAAAACAGTAATAATGTGGGACAAATTGTCAGACAGAGACACATTCAGAAAACTGGAATCTATTGACTTAACAGCATCTACCCTTGATCACACCCTGGACACTAGCTGAAAGCTCTAACAATGGAGTGATAATGACTTATATTGAGCCTTTTGTGGAAGCCCTCTCTTGAACTGCCAGAAAACTGCAGCTCTTAAATGAGGTGTTAATTGCACCAGGCCATCTGGAACACAGACAATTTAGCATGAGGACTAGAGCCTGCTAAAGTAGGCACATTGTTAACTTTATTTACAGCCATGGAAAACCTGCACTAGTCAAGATGGACAAGTAGATAGTTAGCAGCACTAGCCCTGGCCAATTTGCACTAGGTTATGGGCTAGTAAAACAATGTTAAAATCGAACCCTGCATCAGACCTAAGGTTGAAGGCAAAGTGAGCAAAAATAATGTCTTGTTGAAGAGAGGCACCTGAGGGAAAACCATGGCTCCATGGAGGGCCAGTAGCAGCAGGTTGGTGGGAGCATAGGGTCTGTGTGGGGGTACTTGGAGCTTCTGACTGAGTTGGTTGCCAGGGATGGAGAGGAAGGAGGAAAATGTGCAGAGTTTAAAAAAGTGGGGAGATGCCCTGCCGAGGGAGGTCCACCTGAAAATGTCCAGGTAACCAAGTGGGCAGAAACACATGGGATCCTGTGGCACAAGTAATCTGCTGTTTCTGCCTGGGCATACAAATTCTGTTATGGGATATGCACTTTGTGACCCTCCCCACGTTATTAAAGCAACAGAGCATGTTACAGTGAAAATGTTGAACGAGGAAGATAGTTTCATGATATCTCTTGCCTTGAGAATGGCAACAAAATATGTGACGTATGGAGGAGCTACTTCCAAAGGCAACCATCAGCTGCAGTGTTGGAGAGCAGCCCTCTGTGCTTTCAGGAGCATAGTGGCTGAAGCTAACAAGCATTTGTCAATGCCAAATGTTTGCTTGTTGGCATTGGCATTGGTAGTGTTTTGTATTTTATTTATTTCAATATAGGATTACGATACCTTTGAGCCGAGGCTCTTTTACAAAGGTTCCATGTCAGCATGTGCAACAGTCATCATTTTTAGTTACAAACATATAGTCATTGACTTACAGACATGTAATAACCAGTACAAAGACTTGAGCTATGAGCAAGACAAGGGAGGGGAAGAGAGGTGGGAGATCGAGGGGAGAGGTGCAGGGGAGTGAGGGGTAGGAGGTGGTTGGGGCAGGGGCAGGACTGGAATGAGAGGTGGGCGAGGCGGCGAGGAGACAGTGCAGCCGGGAGACCATGTTGAGGAATATGAACAGGTAAGGTGCTAGGGTGCAAAACTGATTGTAAATGCTGGGTGCTGGGGCATGTGCAGTGTAGGAGTTAGAGAGATGTGTAATAGGAATGACAGTGAAGTATTGAACTGAAGCCAACCCCACCACCACCCTGCAGAGACTGATAGGCATTGGGGTCTGCCTTTGGGTTATCGACCATAATGCCCATGCCATTTCACCACACCCTACCCTGCAGACAACGACAAGTGTCACGGTGTGCCTTGGGGTCTTTGGGCCTTACGCTCACCCCATTCCATAAGGAAATACAGTGAGATGGGTGCAGAATAGGAGAATGGGGTGAACTTTGGAGCCAAAGAGTCCAAGGCACACCTCGATGCCTGTCACTGGCTGCAGGGTGTGGGTGGGGGTGGAATGGCATGAGCATTACAGGCGACAATCCCAAGTCACAACCCTGCCTGTCAGTCTCCACAGGGTGGGGGCGTTATGGTTGGAAACCCTAAAGCTCCGGGCGTTCGTTGGTATTTTCACTCCAAATTTTCAGCATGGGTTTTTTGTGACCCCACCTCATGAACAGTGGCAATATCAGTTTGTTAGCCAAAAGCTGATTTTGCACAGCAACTACGCCATTTGGCACCACAAGTGCGAAAACACATTTCGAACAGGATGTGAAAAATGACAGCTGTACTGTTCATGGGGAGGTGTAAAAAAATGACAATGTTGAAAAGAAAAAATTACTCACCTTAGTAATGTTGTTTCTTCTAATGGAGTCTTGCTATATTATGACAATTGCAGTATGACCGCAGGTTAGAACTGCTCCGGAGGTGAAATAGTTAACTTTCCATGCAGGCATGGAACTTAGAGCGCGAGCTCGGTTGAAAACTCTGTCTGTTGTGCTTCAAACGCAAACTGTCAGATCTTTATGAGCTAAAACTCACTAAGGTTCTGTGTGGAAGCTGTAAACCTACACTAGCCAACTGGCTACTAACATAAACACTCATTTTTGGCCTAAAACAAAGACTCAAGTCAGGAGACCCAAAAATGCAAAAACAAAACACCAATTCACCCAAAAAGGTAGGTGAAAAACAACAAGGTGGGCATCAAAAAAAAGTGCCAACCCTGTACTGCCCACCCATCCCCAAAACAGAGGTTCTGAGAGGGGCAGGCAGGGAGGGAGGTCATAATATAGCAAGACTCCATTAGAAGAAACAACATTACTAAGGTGAGTAATTTTTTCTTCAAACAACATGAAGTCTTGCTATATTGTGACAATTGCAGACTACACAGCAGTACCCCCATGGAGGAGGGACAGAACCTACCTAGGAAATAGGCTCTGAAGCACGGCTGTACCAAACCGAGCATCACTCCTAGCCTGGATGTCCAGGGAGTAATGCTTGGAAAAAGTGTGAACTGTTTTCCAGGTAGCTGCTTGACATATTTCTAGAATAGGAATGTCTCTGGCAGCAGCCAGAGAAGCAGCTGTACCTCTGGTAGAGTGAGCCCTCAGGCCTGAGGGGGGAACTTTTCCCAACTTCTCTTAGCAGTATTGGATACAAGAGACAATCCACCTGGCAATGGATCTTTAATGGCTGGCTTCCTTTACCAACTCGCCATAGGTGAGGAACAGTTGGAGGGAGTCAAACCTATGACCCTTGGTACGCTCTATGCAGTAACTAAGGGCTCTCTTCACATCTAGGCTGTGCAGCCTCCTCTCCCCAGAGGAGGAGTGGTCAGTGAAGTACACTGGAAGTGAAATAGATTGATTAAAGTGGAAATCTGAAACCACCTTAGGCAGGAACTTTCTGTTAGTCCGAAGGACCACCTTATCTCTGAGAAAAGAGATAAACTCCTGCTCCACTGACAACACTTGTAATTCACTTATGCGTCTGGCAGAGGTGATGGCTACCAAAAACACAGTTTTCCAAGTCAAGTACTTGAGCTCAGCTGAAGACAAGGGCTCAAAGGGGGGTTGCATAAGCTGAGCAATGCAAACATTAAGATCCCAGGCAGGGGCAGGATCCCTGAATAGAGGGTTGGTGTGAAACAACCCTTAAAAACTTGGAAATGCAGGATGAGCTGAAAGAGAAGAGGATTTACCTGCTGAAATAAAAGCAGACACAGCTGCCAAGTGCACCTTCAGGGTAGCTGGTCTCAGCCCCAAAAATTCAGGTGGACCATATAATCCAGGACTGTGGGTAGATCAGCAGAGACTGGGAAATATGCTTTTCAAGCACCATATGGAAAACCTTTTCCATTTGGAATTGTAAGTAGCCCTGGTGGAAGGCTTTCTTGCGGCCTTCAATATATCCATTACACCTTGGGAAAGGTGTAAATCAGCAAACTCTAACTCTTCAAGAACCAAGCCTTGAGATTGAGAGATTTGAGATTCGGGTACCACACTGGTTAACAGATTGTGATTCCTGGGAAGGCACAGGGGAGGATGGACTGCTAAGGACAGCAGGAGTGGATACCAGGGCTGTCTGGCCCAATCCGGAGCTATCAGAATGACTTTGCATGATTGGGATCTGATTTTGACTAGCACTTTGAACAGGAGAGGAAAGGGAGGGAAGGCATAGAGGAACTTCCCCTCCCAACTGAGGGCTAAGGCATCCAGGGGGAGTGAGCCCAACACTGGGGGCCTGCAGCAAAAAAGAAGAAGTTGGTGATTGTCTGGGGCTGCAAAAAGATCTATCTGCGGTGTGCCCTATCTGGCAAATACTACTCCCAAGACCAGGGGATCCAGTGACCATTCGTGGTGGCCCTGGGAAATCCTGCTGAGAGCATCTGCCAGGACATTGTCCTTGCCTGGGAGGTGAACTGCCGTAAGGGAGGTGTTCAGGGAGTAAGCCAGAGACCACAACTTCATCGCTTTGGTGCACAAGGCCGTAGACCGAGTGCCCCCTTGCTTGTTGATGTACCACATTGTGGTGGTGTTGTCTGTTCTGACCTGAATACTCTTGTTCTGAACAGATTTGGAAAAAGCTTGAAGTGCTAGAAAAACTGCTCTGAGCTCCAACAGGTTGATGTGGAGCAGAGATTCCTGTGGAGACCACAGACCCTGGGTGGTGAGGTCGCCCATGTGAGCTCCCAGCCCAAGAGGGACGATCTGTAGTAAGGATTAGAGAATGAGACTGAGTGACAAAAGGAACCCTTGTCTCAGGTTGCTCTGATCCTGCCACCACTGTAGGGCTTGGATCAGGGTTCGAGTTACTGGGATCAACTTGGTAAGAGGATCCTTTCTTTTGAGACCAAAAAGCTCTCAAATGGAACTGGATGTCCCTCATCTGAAATCTTGCTCCTTGCACAACTGCTGTGGAAGCAGCCATGTGTTCTAGGAGCTGCAGAAAATGCCTTGCTGGCCGGGAGACCCGCAGGATAAATGAGGAGGCCAGGGAGATTAGGGTCTTTGCCCTGTCCAGGGGAGGAAGGCCCTGGCTTCCTGTGTGTTCATTTCTGCGCCTATGAAGGTAAGAAGCTGGACAGGCTCTAGAACTGACTTTGAGAGATTCAGAAGGAAACCTAGAGAGGTAAGCAGTTGCTGCGTTATCTGAAGGTGTAAATTGACCTGGTCTGGGGACTGGCCTACTATGAGCCAATTGTCCAGGTAAGGAAAGATGGCAATCTTTTGCCTTCTTAGGTAGGCAACTGCTACTGCCAGGCATTTGGTGAATACCCTTGGGGCAGAAGTGAAGCCGAAGGGCATTGCTCTGAACTGGTAGTGGCCTGAGGGCAGCTCGAACCTGAGGTACTTTTGACGGGAGCTTCTGATGGAAATATGGAAATAGGCATCCTTGAGGTCCAGGGAAGCTAGCCAGTCCCCTGGCCTTAGAGAGGGTATGATAATTCCCAGAGTCACCATTTTGAACTTTGGCTTTAAAAGGTGCTTGTTTAAATATCTGAGATCCAGGATGGGCCACCATTCTCCTGTCTTTTTTGGGGTAAGGAAGTACCTGGAGTACAAACCTTTGCCCTGGTGTAGGGGAGGAACCCTTTCCACAGCTCTGAGAGCCAAGAGGGTAGAGACCTCTGCCTCTAAGGCGAGTGCCTCTGATGGAGTTGCAGGTGGAAAAGATCTGGTTCTCAGCTTTGGAAATTTTTTGAAGCTGAGAACCAGTCCCTGGCTTACTACTTCCAGGACCCACTTGTCTGATGTTAAAGACTTCCAGTCCTGGACAAAGTAAGTCAGCCTGCCCCTACAGGTAGAGGAGAATCGCCCTGGCAATCCCATCAGGGTGCATGCTTGGCAGGAGCTTTGGCTGAGGGGTGGAAGCAGACCTGCTTGTACTCCGTCCTGCCTCTCCTCTAAAGAACCCCTCTGAGCATAGGCGGAGGAAGCTGGGCTTGGTAAAAGGCCTATGAAAAGGCCTGCCCTGCCTCTAGGAAGCTGCTTTTGAGGAGTGGCCTGCCTTTCCTTGGCCTGTGCACTCCTATAGGTGGTCCTATATTCATCCATTTTCTTCATGTAATTCTCTGTTTGCTCCCCAAATAGAGAATTTCCCACAACAGGAAAATTCATGGCCTTAGACTGGGTATCCTGAGACAGGGTGGTACATCTGAGCCAAGTCATCCTGCGAAGTGCCACAGATGTAGCCATGATTCTTGATGAAACATCATTAGAGTCCACTGCAGCATGAAATTGCACCTTGGATGCCTCAATACCATCCATAGCCACCTGTTCCAGCTCCCTGGCAAGCTGGTCAGGGACTTGTTTTGCTAGGGCCAGGACAGTATCCCATCTGGATTTCTGGTACCTAGCAGCATAAGCCATATAATTTGCTTGTCTGAGTCCCAAATATGCTGCCATGTACTGTTTCTTTGCCATAGCATCAATCTTCCTGGAGTCCTTCTCAGCGGGGTGTGAAGCTAGGGGAATATTAGCCTTGTCACAGGCTGCAGCCTGCACTACCCCCACATGGCTGCATTGTTGAGTGAGGAAATCAGTGTCGGAGCCTGATAAGGTATACCTCTTGTCCATCCTTTTATCCACAGGAGGTATAGTGTGAGGAGATTTTAAAACTTTTACTGTCTGTTTCCGAAAAGATTTATGCAAAGGAATAGACAGTCTCCTAGACTCTGGAATATCCATCATTTCTACATAGTCTGGCTCCTCTTGGTCATCAACAGCTTCCTCAACAGGGCGCTGGAGAGTTTCAGCAACTTTTTTATAAAACATGAAATGAGAAGGGGACTCAGAAAGCCTTGGAGGAGAAACCCCTAGGGGTCTATCTGGAGAGATGTCCGGATCAATGGGCACATCCAGATCTTCAAAACCATATTCACTCTCCTCATATTCCTCTTCCCCTCCCTGGTTCATAAAATCCTCAAAATCATAATCTTGAACGTGGAACGGCCAGACAGCAGCTTACCTGAAGGTGTCGGTTCGGTCAGAACGAGAGAGAGAGAGACTGGACAATTTGAATTGCTTTAGCTATTTCCTCAGCAGTTGGGGAGAGAACTTTTGGCTGTACACTAGCTGACTTTCTAGTCCTTTTGCTGGAACCGGCTCCTCAGAACCCGGCTCTTCGTTTGCCCGAAGTATAAGCCTGGTCAGAGGTACTCCCTCCGGTTCGGTTGGCACCGAACCGGGCTGGCCATCCGGGTCAGCGGACTTTTTGGCCTCCCTTTCCCTGAGCCTACCAACTCTCTTATCTATGGTGGCAGCAGGGAAATTGTGACAAATCTGGCAGTCTGAATTGAGGTGGTCGAACCCCAGACAATAGACACATGTGGTGTGTGGGTCAGCCTTAGTAAAAGCTTCCCCACAAACACTACAGTGTTGAAACCCAGTGTGTCCGGTTTTTCTTTTGGGTTTCTCAGACAGAATGCCAGCCTAACCAACTTGCCCGTTTATGGCAATCCACCAAGCAAGACACCCTTATCGGTTCCCAACCGTGTCACGGGTCGTGGAAAAAAACATAATGAAATCCATTTTTTAGAACCGATAAGAACCGGGAACCGCACTCTAAAAAAGGACTAGTAGATTTTAAATACAACCTGATCGGTTCAAACCGAACCGATAAAGAATTACAAGTTCCACACAGAAAAAATAAATGTAAAACCTATCTATTACTTACATTACCACAGACAGAGCTTGAACCGACCGGTTGCGGTTTAATTCGGCTAAAACCAAAAATAATACTTTTAAACCGACAAAATGAACCGAGCAGAAGGAGAAATCTCCGGAGTGACTGTTCAGTGAGGCGGAGTAAAGAATCTGACAGTTTGCGTTTGAAGCACAACAGACAGAGTTTTCAACCGAGCTCGCGCTCTAAGTTCCATGCCTGCATGGAAAGTTAACTATTTCACCTCCGGAGCAGTTCTAACCTGCGGTCATACTGCAATTGTCATAATATAGCAAGACTTCATGTTGTTTGAATCTGTAGTGAAAATATAAAAAAACTGGTGAAGTCATGAGTGTGCGTAGAAACTGCGCAACGCACACCTGTATTGTAATCAGTTTGGGGATTTTTTTTACAGCAGATTGTCAACACAGGCTTTTTGGGACCTCTGCTCATGAATAGTGTCACTGTGATTTTCTTAATCTGTCCCGAACACCGATTTCCCACAGTGACCATGCATTTCTGCGCTGGAAGTGTGAAAACACATTTTGGCCAGGGTGTGAAAAATGACAGCTGTACTGTTCATAAGGAGGTGTGGAAAAATGCCAGTGTTGAAAATCTGGACTGAAAATATTACAAATTTGTGAACTTACGAGGGTGCATGGAAACTGTGCAATGCATGCTCGTAACACAGTCATTTTATGGACTTTTGTCACCAAATTCTGAACGTAGCCATTTTAGTGCCTCTGCTCACAAACAGTGTCACTGTAATTTTCTTAATCTGTCCCAAACATTGATTTCACACACCCACCGCGCCATTGTGCGCTACATGCGCAAAAACACATGTTGTGGGCAAGATGTGAAAATGACAGCTGTACTGCTCATAAGGAGGTATGAGTAAAATGGCAATGTTGAAAAATCTGGGTGAAAATAATGCAAAAATTCTAGAAGTTAGATAATAGTAGGAATTTCTTGTCAACATACTAATTAAAACAGTCATTTTTTGGAATTTTGTTCACCAAATTTTCAACATAGGGTTTTGAGGGGCCTACCTCATGAGTGGTGGCACTGTCGTTTCATTACGCAGTCCTGAAAGGTGGTTCCGCGCAGTGACCGCAAAATCACCTTTCAGGATTGAATAACAAAATGACAGTGGCTGACTTCATGAGGTGGGGTCCCATGAACCCCATGTTGAAAATTTGGTGAAAAAATTCCGAAAAATGGCCGAGGTATGCACCAAAGTTGAAAAAAAAAAAAAACATTTATGTCATTATACAGCTTACCGGCATTTCTTCAGTTGATGTTCGGCATTGAAGAGTGCAGATATGTTCCCGGTCCACCAAAGATCATCACGCTGGCCTCCAGAGGTAAGTATGGGGTGAGGGCTGTGTGGGGAGAATGGTGCATGAGGGTGGGCGTGGGTTGGGGAGGGGGCAAGAGAGTCAACGAGGGACAGTTTTCTTTTGTTCTAGGTGTTTTTTTTTTTATAAAGATGATGTGGGACTTTTGCTATGCTGGAGTGGGCTCCCAGCGTGGCACCTGGAAGTTTGTTGGGGGCCAGTGGAGCCGACGGGAGTTGGACACCCCATGGCCCACAGACTTTTGCCTTCGCTGGGGTGGGCTCCCAGCCACGGCACCTGGAAGTTTGCTTTGGGGGGCAATGGAGCCAATAGAGTTGGGCATCCTCATTGGTCATACAGTGTGAGGGGTGGAGGGGAGCACGTGAGCACGCTGGGGTGGGCTCCCAGCGTGCTACCTAGGTGTTCGTGGGGGGGGGCTGGATCCGATGGGGATCGGAAACAAATTATGACAGTTCAGATGCAGTGCCGATGTGTAGGTCATTTGCATACTGCCAATGGCAGTATGCAAATTGCCTTCCAACGGCAGTATGCAAATTGCCTACACGTTACCGCCGCTTGTTGTAGCGGTGGTTTTCTCAGAACTGTATGGCACTGCATCTGAACAGCTGTCATAGACAACGTCGACATTCATTGGTGCGGTGCGGCCGTGCCTGCAAAAAGGAGCAGGGCATTGGAAGTGGGGGTGGCACACCTACAAATCTCGTATGGTGGCACTGTGTTTCTTGCACATGCATGTAAGCAAACATAGAAAGGGCTATTGTAAAGACAACAAACCTCTGCATCAAACAACTGAGCAAAAGCAAGAGGAAGAAGAGACTGCTGTGATTGTCAAAAGAGGTGGCAGAAAAGGTAAAAGCTAAAAGGGCAGCATTCAGAAAGTACAAGGAGATGCAAAGGGGGGATGGGGAAGTGTATCAAGGGAAACAGAGGGAAGCAGGGAGAGCAGTAAGGACCACAAAAGTGCAAACTGAAGAGCGAATAGTCAAGGCTGTAATGAAAGCGGACAACACATTTTTTTTCAGATATGCAAGTGAAAAGAGGAAGACCAGGAGTGGGACTGTAGTATTAAAAAGGGATGGTGGGGACTGTGCAGAGGGGAACCAAGAAAAGGCAGATATACTGAACAAATACTTTTGTTCAGTGTTCATAAAGGAAGGAGAAAGTGAGGGGCCACAAAAAAGTAACAGGATCCATGGAGGGAGGGAGGGAGGTGACACTAGTCTGCTCTAAGAGGAGAGAGTCCTGAAGAGACTCGCTAATCTGAAAGTGAACAAAGCAATGGGGCTGGACAAGGTTCATCCAAGGGTGTTGAGGGAGCTCAGGGAGGTAGTAGCTGCATCTCTGACAGTCCTATTTAACAGCTAATTGGAAACAGGAGTGGTTCCAGAGGACATGGGGGGAAGATGCTGCCCCACTTCACAAAAGTAGTAGTAGGCCAGTCAGTCTGACATCAGTGGTTGGGAAGTCAATGGAATCACTGCTGAAGGAAAGGACTGTGGAATACAGTATCTTGAATCCAGTGGGTTGCAAGACTCGAGGCAGCATGGACTTGGGGGGAGGGGGAGGTCTTGTCACAGAAATCTAATAGATTTCTTTGACTGGGTCACCAAAGAACTACATCAGGGTGGAGTGGTGGACATAGCCTATCTAGATTTCAGTAAGGCTTTCAACACCATTCCACATCAGAGACTAGTAAGCAAGCTGGGTAGCTTAAGAGTGGGACCAAAGATGGTAAATGGGCAGTGGCGGCTGTACACCAGGGCCCGCCAGGGCACGTGCCTAGTAAAAAAAAATGCTGTGCCCCAGCTGGTGCCCCATATGGTGCAGAGATTCCCCCATAGTAGCAATATATAAGTGCCCTGGCTACCATCTGTTGTGCCCCGGCTGTGGCCTGGTAACCATTTGTAGCTAGAGCCGCTGCTGTAAATGGGGTAAGAAACTGGTTAGGAGATAGGCGGGAGAGGGTGGTGGTAAACGGAGTTCACTTCATGGAAGGGAGGATGACTAACGGGTGCCTCAGTAATCCGTGCTGGGACTGATTCTCTTTAATGTCTTTATAAGTGACATTGCAGAGGAGCTGGAATGGAAGGTCTGCGTCTTTGTGAATGACACCAAAATCTGCAATAGGATGGACACGGGAGGTGTGTGTGTGTGTGCGGAAAGGATAAGCAGTGACCTGAGAGAACTCAAGGAGTGGTTAAGGGTATGGCAGCTGGGTTTCAATGTGAAAAAGTGTAAAATAGTGCACTTAGGGCACAGAAACCCAGGAGCAGAGTACAGAATGGGTGGGGTGGTACTGACGACCACCAAGCAGGAAAGAGACCTGGGAGTGATCATATCTGATGATGTAAAGGTGGCCAAGCAGTGCAGCAAGACAGTTGGGAGGGCTAGTGGGATGCTGGGGTACATAGGGAGGGGTATCACAAGCAGGAAGAGGAGGTGGTATTGACTCTGTATAGATCACTGATAAGACCCCGTCTGGAGTATTGTGACCAGTTCTGGAGACCATGGACCCATTTTTAGAAGGTTTACGCAGGGCTTGTGTCACGCCCTGTGTCAACCGCAGTGTTTGCCACAGCTGTGCCAAACCCCTGTGATTCAACGCAGCTTGATTTTAGAAGGTTTAGTGCAGTTGTGCCATTTTCTACACTTTACAGCAGCCTGCATCAAAGCTTCAGTACAAGACCCGTAAAATGGCTTCCCACATGCCACAAAGACCAGGAGGGAGCAGGTCTAACTTGCAGCATCTGGCACAAGGGACTTGCATTGGTGTTTGTGGCAAGCTTCTTTGCAAAATCTCACTAGTCATAATGTTTGCCACAAGTCGCCCCTTGCATCAAACTTCCCGGTGCAAGTCCCTTGCTTCGATTCAAGTATCTTATAAAATAGGACCCCACATCTTTGGAAGAACATAGAGTGGAGGTGGTCCAAAGGAGGGCAACTTAAATGGTGCAGGATCTGCATCAGAAGCCCTATGAGGAGAGATTTAAGGACCTAAATATGTGCACCCTAGAAAAAAGGAGGGTGAGGAGGTATATGGTAGAGACCTTTAAATGCATCACGGCAGTAAATAAGGTACAAAGGGGAGCATTTTTCAGAAAAAAAGGTGCTCAAGAACAGGGGGGACATGATATGAAACTGGAGGTGGGCAGATTCAAGAGATATGTGAGAAAATACTTCTTCACAGAAAGAGTGCTGGATTCCTGGAACAGACTTTCAGTGGAGATAGTGAGGGTGAAACAGTGGTGGGGTTCAAGAAGGCATGGGATAGGCATAATGGATATTTGGGGAAAGAAAGCGGGTGGGAGAATAGGCTGGAGATCAAACAGGATCTGTGATGCACTGTAGGCAATGAAAATTGGGCAGACTGGGTGGCCCAAGCAGTCCTTATCTGCCCAAACATTCTCTGTTTCTATGAGTGGAGGAGAATGGAGGGTGAGTGGAAGGGAGAGCACAAGCTCCGTTCCCCCTAGGATTTTCAAAATATTAGCCACTGTGGCTAAAGTGACCCCAGACTGTTTAGCCACTATGTGAAGTCATGAGCCACACCACGATATACACTGCCAAATTAGTTATTCTAAACCATGTACTATGCTATTGCTAAAAACGGCATGAACAGAAAGTTTTAGCTTCTGTGGCTCGGGTAACTTTAAAAATTGTTACAAATTTTTGCCACACGCTAAAAACGTTCACCTGTGGCTAATGGCTAGCAGGAACATAAACAAGTGGCAGAGAACTCATTGAAATAAGCAGTAACAGAGGAGGGACCAGACACTGGTGAACCATTTACTAGAAGGACCAGAGGGGCAGACTGGGTGGGAGGGTCTAAAAGAGAGTGAATTGAGGGGGTGTTAAGGTTTTCTGAAGGTTGACCTTGACATACTGCAATTTTGCACCCTGGAAAGTCTTAGTACAGGAGTTGCTGATATTCTTGTATAACAGGAGGTCAGGAAGGGAGTGAGAGGAGTGTGAAATGTGCCCAGGCAAGATCATGGGACTTGCACTGATCAATGATTTCAGAGGTAATCCAGAGATGATGGTGATTGTCCCATACATAGGAGAATTTGGAATGAAACAGGGAGAGGGTAATGTAGATATCTATGGCAAAGGGTATGGTTGTTCAACCTGCAGCAGCAAGGTCACTCGAGAGGGGCAGTGTTGAGTGAATAGAGGGACCTGGTTCAGATGTACGCAGGAGAGGAGGGTGGACACCAGATCTTCTTGATGCAGAATGTCATGCAGTGGTCACCATTCATGCTGTTACAGTACAGTGGGGTGGGAGGACAGAATCCAGTCCAGGAGGGAGTGGTTATGAGAGTGGGGGTTGAGCCAGGTAGCTTTAGTGATAATACAAAGTAAAAACACAAAAGGCTGTGCTCATTATGGGTTAGGATAAAGAAAGAGCAAACTTACTCAAATAAAGCCATTAAGTGTAATTTTAATGAAAAGGGCCACAGCTGGCACAAACACCTCGATGCATGAGTGTAGCCAGGCATACTCCAAGTACTCCATGGTGTACAATTTTATTTAAGGGGGGTAGCAAATGGACTCTGAACTACTTCCTTTTTGCATGAAAACTAACAAACCTTTCTGACATTTTATTCATAGGAGTCAAACCTAGAAGGACTGGTCACTGTCATTGCATCCCAAGGACAATACTACTTTACAGGCTCTGGGCAGGTATGTGACTGTATTGGGGAGCAATGCATGGCATTTGCATTTACCCATGCATGGGGAGTAGCACAGCAGCACACCCTAGCGAGGGGGATAGAAAACGCCCACTTAGTGTGCAGATCTGAAATCCTTGGCTATCACCCTGCCTCGATGCTTCACATTTGAAATGGGAAGCTTCGTCAGGAGGAGGAGCCAGATCGCTGTTGCCTAAATTTATACCAGTATGTTTTTGTGTTATTGCTTCATGATATGGCTTTTTGGCTTGCACCCACTCCTGAAATACTGTGAGTGTAGTTTACCTGGTTGTTCCTATCTTCAGAGATAATCTGCATGAGATTTAGGGACTCAACCTTGTAGATGGCCAGTCTGGAGGCCTAGGATTGCCAATTGACACTGAAGTCCTCTAGCAAGATGTGTTCACCAGCAGAGAATTGAGAAGTGATGGTATAGAGGGAATCAATCAGGGAGGAGTGGGATATTCTAGGTGAGGCATAGACAACCCCATGAAGATGGGCACAGAGGATGGGGAATGACAGCCTGACCAGGAGGAATTCATGGGAAGAATATGCAACTTCACTGAAAGCCATGGTGCAGTGAGAGGCTCTGGTGGGCATAGATGGCAACACAACCACCACAATTGCCCCTATCCTGCCTAATAAGATGACAGTCAGGAAGAGACAGGCTAGAGTCTGAGATCCTGGAGAAGAGCCAGGACTCAGATACAGAATGTGAATGTTGCGAAATCCAGACTGACAGGAGGTTGAGCTTTGGAAGAAGGCTCTGAGCATTGAGATGAAATATGCTCAGGCCTGCAGCAGTTGGGGACATGGAGAAGGAGGGAGGGGAGGGTCCTGGCTTGGGCTCCACATCACCAGACAGGAGAAGGAGTAGCAACAGGAGAGAGAGAGGATGAAGTGGGATTTCTGCCCCTTAGACCATGGGGGGGGAGGAGGAAAGGAGGGCACAGTGGAAAAACTCCAGGTTTAGGGAGGGGGAAGGGAGACAACCGGGGCAGATAGGAGGGAAGGAGGGATTAATGGATGGGAAGGGGGAGGGAGGAAAAGGAGAGGGAGGAGGAGGCGGGTAGGGGCATTGGAGAGTGTAAGGTAGAGGAGGGTAAAGTACAATTTGTTATTAAGGTGTTAATCACATGAGGGGCATGGCTAGGAAGCCAAGTGGGGCAGTCATGTTTTGCCTCAGCTCTTGAGAAAGGCCTTTATTTTTGATTAAAAAATAGGCAATACCCTATTTTTTCAAACCCCAGGAGTCCCTCACTATTGCTTGACACATGCAGTCATTCCCCTGGAATGAGCTGCCCCAGAGCCCAGAATTGTATGCTAATTAGAGAACTTTAGAATGGATATTGAAACTCTGCTGAGTGGTCATGCTCTCCCCTGTCCTCTAATGGCAGATTTAGTTCTTCGCCTGAGAGGAAGCATTGCCCCGAAGTCAATCTTCACAGTTCGACCTTCTGGTTAACTTCTTTGTTTATTTCATTCTGTCAGTTTTGTTTTTAGTTAGTTTTCAATAGCCCTGTGATGGTGGTTTTATTTTTTTTTGTCTAATTTTGGTAATTTTCTTTGGCTCCCTTGCGGTTCCAGGAAACTGAGGAAAGGCCTTGAGGCCCAGTTGCTGCCTTAGCGGAACCACATTTATTTTATGTAAAAAAGAAAAAGTAAAGTGTTTTTAACTCTTCTGGCTGGCGTCTGCCAATTTTTCTGCCACCATTTTGCGGTTTCCTTACTACTTAGGTCCCCATTCCTACTTTTGGGAACTGAGATGATATTTTTCACTTTTGGGCATTTAAATTGTAAAATAACATTTTAATCTGTGGTTTCTATTTCTGTTGGGAACTGAACCGCTAGCTATTATCGGAGATACTTTTTTCCATTTGGTTTGTCAGTGACTGGCATGTCTGTCAGACCTAAGAAAAGGACAGGACTCACAGGTTTTAAAAATTGTACCAAGTGTTTTAAACTCCTGGCTAAGGCAGACTGCCATGAGTTGTTCTTTAATTGAGTGGGTTCTGATAATGATTTTTCAAGTTATGAGCTCTGCATCATGTTCTGCCCCAAAACACTTAAAAAGAGGGCTAAGAAACTTCAAGATATTATGGCTTCTCAGACTGCCTCTTCCTCACAACCAGACTCTGGGGAGAGTCTGGTTCTTCCTAGTAAGCAGAAGGACAAATCTGGGGATGTCTGTCAGGGAGACCCCCTGAGCCCTCTGAGACAAAAAAGGCTGCTGAGCAGGCATCAGAATCATTGCCTGCTAAGAAAAAGCAGAAAGAGAAGCATATCACTGCCCCTCCTGCTGAGGAAGCAAAGGAGACGTCAGTTGACAAATCTAGAATGCCTTCTGTGGAGGCCATGACTAAGGCATGGCAGTTTTTCCAGGCTATGGGAGCCTTCATGTCCATGCCAGCTCCCCATCCCCAGGCTCCTGTACCTATACCAATGACTGATGGAGGAGGCTGAACTTTTTTATGAAGAAGAGGGTGAACCCATAGAGTTCGACGATTCCCCCTGTTCTGGAGTTCGGTTCCCCTCCCTGGTCTCTAAGGATTACACATCACACTACTTTTTCGTGAGGCAGATGGCAAACACCCTCAACCTCCGTCCATAAGAGACAGCAGATAAGAGAATGATGATGATCTCCTGATAGCGAGAGATCAAAGGACTCGTTCCATCTTGGTTCTTTTTGATCTCTCTGCAGCATTTGACACTGTGGACCATAGTGTGCTGTTGGATCACCTGCGGTTTATCTGTGGACTCTCAGGATCTGTCCTCAGATGGTTTTGATCTTTCCTCATGGGTAGGACTCAGAGAGTGGCATCTGTTTTTTTTTCCTCAGCACCATTCTCTCGATCCTGTGGGGGCACCGCAGGGATCCATTTTGGCGCCCATGTCGTTGCAGTGTATATGCTGCCATTGGGACTGATTATTAAATGGTATGGCTTAAGTTTTCACTGCTATGCAGATGATACTCAGCTATACTTGTCTTTTGTGCCTGGTCAGGATGATGCTGTCTTGGTGCTAAGCAGCTGTCTAACCGAAATCCAGGCCTGGATGAATGTGAGTTGGCTACAGTTGAATCCTAAAAAAAACGAGGTGTTGGTGGTGGACCCAGGTCGTTGTAAGGCGGGTATGTTTGCAGGTTCTCCTTCGGGTCTGTGGCTCGGAAGTGTCCAGCTAACTACCTCAGACCGGGTGCGGAACCTGAGCATTATATTTGGCGACTGTCTGACCTTAAAGATGCATATGTCAGCGGTTGTTTAAACTTCTTTTTACCATCTGAGAAATATCGCCCGGGTTAAACACCTGGTTCCTCCTGATGATGTTCCAATGTTGGTTCATGCTTTCGTTACCTCCCGCCTTGACTACTGCAATGCCCTTTACCTAGGGCTACCGGGAGTTGATATCCGCCGCCTGCAGCTGGTGCAGAATATGGCAGCCAAGCTATTGACTGGTACTTCTAAAACCAGTCATATAACACCTGTGCTCCATGCTTTGCACTGGCTGCCGATACAGAGGCGGATCACCTTCAGAGTTGCATTATTAACCTATAAGACCCTACATGATCAGGGAACGGGTTACCTGAAAGATCTCCTCTGTCCCTACTGTCCCCTCCGTCCTCTCGGATCCACCAGTGAGGGATTGCTAGAGATTCCCAGGGTTTGGTTACAAACATCTGGGGCAAGGGCATTTAGTTTTGCAGCCCTGACCCTGTGGAATTCTCTACCTCATCGCGTACGAGATTGCCTAACCGTCCAGAGTTTTAAGATTGCTTTAAAGACGTACCTTTTCGGTTTGGCATTTGTTGATTGCTGAAGCTGCTACTGTATTTTATGTGTGTTATTCCTTTTGGGATAAATATTTTATATGTTTTATTTTACAGGCACTTTGGTTTGGAAAGGCACCTTTTATAAATGAAGATGATCTGATTTGATGATGAGGTGGAGTTTCTAGGTATGATAGGCCTAACACCAACAAAGAGGTTGTTTCTGCCTTTTCATAAGTCTCTTAAGAAGGCCACCTCCAAGATCCTGGCAGCCCCCGCTGCTGCAGCTGACATAGCCAAAAAAGTTGAAAATAAGTACCAGCTGGATAGACAGAGTGCTGAGTACCTGTGTACTCACCCTGACCATGAAAGGGTGGTACAAACTGCTGCCTGAGGCAAGGCCAAGGTACCCCTTTCCTCACAGCCCCCAGAAAGACTCCTACCAGTCTGGCTTTAGAAAACAGCACTCAACTATTTTCTCCTTGTTGCGAGTCACTGACTCCATCCTTTCAGAAATGGACCAGGGTCACATAACTGCTGCCATATTTGTTGACCTGGCTAAGGCCTTCGACTCCGTGTCTCACCCACTCCTGCTACATAAGCTTCATTCAATCAGGCTGGTAGCTCTTGCCGCCTGCTGGTTCAGTTCCTACCTACACGAAAGGCAGCAGTCTGTACAGGTAGGAAACTCCTTTGTCGGCGTTCCTCAAGGATCCATCGTTGGCCCTATTCTTTTTTCTGTTTTTACAAATGATCTTCCCTCCATCTGCTCTATCTTCCACATTCACAAGTATGCAGATGACACTGCCAGGACCCTCCACCATTGATGTACATAGAAATGTAGATACTGTACATAGAATTTGACAGCAGATAAGAAAAAAAATACTCACCTTAGTAATTGTGTTTCTTCTAATGGAGTCTTGCTGTATTCTGACAATCTGCAGTTAGCTCCAGCCTTTCAACTGCTCCGGAGAGTAGAGGGTTAATTTTCTATGCAGTGCATAGAACGTTGAGCTCGAGCTCGGTTGAGGTCTCTGTCTGCAGCACTTTGAAACCCAACTGTCAGATTCTTACGAGCAAACACTCACTAACTATCTATGTGGAAATTGTAAACATTTTTAACTAGCCAACTGGCAACAGAAAGTTTTGGATTCCGAAAGTAAGACTCAAGTGAAGAAACCCAAAACCAAAACCTGTCTAAAAATAAAAGATCATAATACAAAAGCACCCAGATAAAATGGAGGGTGTGTATGAAGCACCCCTGGGGTGCAACACTGCGCCTGCCCACCCACTTCCCAAAACTAGGTTCTGAGAGGGGAGGCAGGAAGGGAGGTCAGAATACAGCAAGACTCCATTAAAAGAAACACAATTACTAAGGTGAGTATTTTTTTCTTCAAACAACATGAAGTCTTGCTGTATTCTGACAATCTGCAGACTACCAAGCAGTACCTCCATGGAGGAGGGACAGAACCTACTTTGGGAATAGGCTCTGAAGTACTGCTGTGCCAAACCGAGCATCACTCCTAGCCTGGATATCCAGAGAGTAATGCTTGGTAAAGGTATGGACTGTTTTCCAGGTGGCTGCTTGGCAAATTTCTAACAAAGGGATATTCCTGGCAGCAGCCAGGGAAGCAGCTGTACCTCTTGTGGAATGAGCCCTCAGGCCTGAGGTGGAATTTTCCCAGTTTCTCATAGCAGAATTGTATACAAGAAACAATCCACCTTGCAATAGTTCTCTTGGTGGCAGGTTTGCCCTTTCCCACTTCCCCATAAGTGAGGAACAACTGGGGGGAATCAAACCTGTGACCCTTGGTACGCTCTATGTAGTAACTAAGGGCTCTTTTAACATCTAAACTGTGTAGCCTCCTCTCTCCTGAAGAAGAATGATCAGTGAAGAAAACAGGAAGAGACACAGACTGTTTCAAATGGAAGTCTGAAACCACTTTGGGCAAGAATATTCTATTGGTTCTAAGGACCACTTTATCTCTATGAAAGGAGATAAAATCAGGTTCCACTGACAGGGCTTGCAATTTACTGATATGTCTGGCAGAGGTAATGGCTACCAAAAACAGTTTTCCAAGTCAAGTACTTAAGCTCTGCTGAGGACATAGGCTCAAAAGGGGGTTGCATAAGTTGAGCAATGCAAACATTTAAGTCCCAGGCAGGGGCAGGATCCCTTAAAGGAGGATTGGTGTGAAGCAATCCCTTGAAAAATTTACAGAACCCAGGGTGAGATGATAGAAAGGCTTTCCCAATGACAGAAAAGCAGAAACAGCTGACAAGTGTACCTTGAGAGTAGCTGGTCTAAGGCCTAGGCCATTAAGATGGACCATATAATCCAGAACTGTAGGTAATTCAGCAGTGTCTGGAGAGATATGCTTTTTGGAACACCAAATGCTGAATCTTTTCCATTTGGGGTCTGTTGGCAGGCTTTCGAGAGGCTTTGAGAATATCCAGAACCCCTTGGGACAGATGCAAATCTGCATACTCTAACTCTTCAAGAGCCATGCCTTGAGATTGAGAGACTGAAAATTGGGGTACCAAATCCTACCCTGAGAGGACGTTAACAGGTTGTAATTCCTGGGAAGAGACAGGGGAAGATGGATTGCTAGGGACAGTAAGAGGGGGTACCAGGGCTGCCTGGCCCAATCTGGAGCAATCAGAATCACTTTGCAGGGTTGTGACCTTACCTTGACCAGAACCTTGAACAGTAGAGGAAAGGGAGGGAAGGCATAGAGAAATTTTCCTTCCCAGTTCAACATCAGAGCATCCAGAGGGACTGAGCCCAAGACTGAGGGTCTGCAACAAAACAGGAAGTTGGTGATTGTCTGGGGCTGCAAAGAGATCTATCTCTGGAGTGCCCCACCTTTAAAAACTCACTTTCAACACCAGAGGGTCCAGGGACCATTCGTGATGGCCCTGGGAGATCCTGCTCAGTGCATCTGCTAGCACATTGTCCTTCCCTGGAAGGTGGACTGCTATCAGAGAGGTCTGCAGGGAATGAGCCAGGGACCACAATTTCATGGCTTCCGTGCACAAGGCCGTGGACTGAGTGCCTCCCTGCTTGTTGATGTACCACATGGTGGTGGTGTTATCTGTTCTGACCTGTTCTGACCTGAACCACCTTGTTCTGCACAGACTGTGAGAAAGCTTGCAGGGCCAGAAAAAATGCCCTGAGTTCCAGGAGATTGATATGAAGAAGGGATTCCTGAGGGGACCACAGTCCCTGGGCTGTGAGAGCCCCCACATGGGCTCCCCACCCCAAAAGGGAAATCATCCATGGTAAGGACCACCGAATGAGATTGAGTGACAAAGGGGATCCCTTGCCTTAAATTGTCCTGATCCTGCCACCATTGAAGAGCTTGGATCAGTGTCCACTGGAATCAGTTTGGTAAGAGGATCCTTCTTTTGGGACCAGAAGGCCCTCAGATGGAACTGAATGTCCCTCATCTGGAATCTTGCCCCTTGGACCACTGCTGTAGAAGCTGCCATGTGGCCCAAGAGTTGAAGGAAGTGCCTTGCTGGTTGGGACACCTGAAGGCTGAAGGAAGAAGCCAGTTCTATAAGAACTCTTGCCCTTTCCAAGGGAAGAAAGGCTCTTGCTTTGACAGTATCTAGCTCTGCCCCTATAAAGGTAAGAAGCTGCACCAGTTCGAGAACTGACTTGGGGAGGTTGAGAAGAAATCCCAGGGAAGTGAGCACTTGCTGGGTCACTTGCAGGTCTGACTTGACTTGGTCTGGAGACTGACCCACTGTGAGCCAGTCGTCCAGATATAGAAAAATGGAAATCTTTTGCCTTCTTAAAAGGCAACTACTACTGCCAGGCACTTTGTGAAAACCCTTGGAGCTGATGTTAGACCAAAGGGCATTGCTTTGAACTGATAATGGCCTGAGGACAACTTGAACCTGAGGTACTTTCTGTGGGAGCACCTGATGGGGATGTGAAAGTAGCCATCTTTGGGGTCCAGGGAGGCTAGCCAGTCCCCTGGCCTTAGAGGGGGAAGAATTATTCCCAGAGTCACCATCTTGAACCTTGGTTTTAAAAGATGTTTGCTCAGGTATCTTAAATCTAGGATGGGTCGCCACTCCCCTGTCTTTTTGGGGGTAAGGAAGTACCTGGAGTACAGACCTTTGCCCTGGTGTAGGGTAGGAACTCTCTCTATGGCTCTTAAGGCCAGAAGAGATGAAATCTCTGCCTCTAGGGTGAGGGTTTCAGAGAGACTTGCAGGTGGAAAAGATCTGGCTCTCTTCTTCGGAAATTTTTTGAAGCTGAGAACCAGTCCCTGGCTTACTACTTTCAGGACCCACTTGTCTGAAGTAACAGACACCCAGTCCTGGACAAAGTAAGCCAGCCTGCCCCCTACAGGAAAAGGAGAGTTGACCTGGGCAGGCCCATCAGGGTGTCTGTTTGGAAGGGGCCTTAGGCTGAAGAGTAGATGCAGCCCTGCTCATCCTCCTTCTGCCTCTCCCTCTGAAGAACCCCCTCTGTGAAAAGGGAGAAGAGGCCTGTGCTTGGTAGAAAGGCCTATGAAAAGGCCTGCCCCTGCCCCTAGATTGCTGCCTTTGAGGAGTTGCCTGCCTCTCCTTGGCCTGTGCACTCCTATAAGTGGTCCTATATTCCTCCATCTTTTTCATGTAATTCTTTGTCTGCTCCCCAAACAGAGAATTACCTTCCACAGGGAAATCCTTGGCCTTAGCCTGGGTGTCCTGTGAGAGGCTAGTACATCTGAGCTAAGCCATTCTCTGAAGAGCCACAGATGTAGCCATGACTCTTGATGTCACATCATTGGAGTCCACAGCAGCATGAAATTGTACCTTAGATGCCTCAGTCCCATCAGCAGCCACCTCCTCCAGCTCCTTGGCCAGCTGGGGGAGGCCTGTTTAGCCAGTGCCAGTACAGTGTCCCACCTGGACTTCTGGTACCTAGCTGCATAGGCCATATAATTAGCCTGCCTGAGTCCCAAAGAGGATGCCATGTACTGTTTCTTTGCCAAGGCATCCATCCTCCTGGAGTCTTTATCTGGGGGGTGTGAAGCCAAAGGAACATTAGCCCTGCCACAGGCTGCAGCCTGCACAACCCCAGCATGGCTGCATTGCTGATAGAAAAACTCTGTGTCTGAGCCTGATAAGGTATACCTCTTGTCCATTCTTCTATCAACAGGAGGTACAGAATTAGGAGACTTTAACATTGTTTGTCTGTTTCCCAAATGATTTGTGTAGGGGAAGATACAGCCTCCTGGACTCTGGGATGTCCATCATTTCAACAAAATCAGGCTCCTCCTGATCCTCTGTAGCCTCCTCCATAGGGAGCTGGAGAGTTTCAGCCACTTTCCTGTAGAACAGATGGTGGGGAAGGGACTCAGAGAGCCTAGGAGGGGAAACACCAGAAGGTCTGTCTGGGGAGATGTCCGGTTCAGTGGGCATATCCAGACTTTCTGCTCCATCATACTCATCATCTTGCTCATAATCCCCCTCCTCCTCAAATTCCGGTTCATAAAAATCTTCAGGGGCATAATCTTGAACCGGAGGAGCCAACCAAACTGAACCCCTAGCTAACGGAGCCGGATCGGAAGGAACCGGGCATAGCGATTCAACAATCCGAATCGCTCGGGCAATCTCATCAGCGTTCGGAACATGAACCTCCGGATCCGAACTGGCTGATTTTTCTTTACGTTTCCTTTTCGTAGGAACCGATCCCTCAGGATGACTCTCCTCTTGCCTGAAGAAGTATCGCCCTGGTCAGAAGGCATTCCTTCAGATTCGGTCGGAACCGAACCGGGCTAGCCATCTGGGTCAGCGGACGTCTCGGCCTCCTTTTCCCTAAGTCTACCTAATCTTTTCTCCAGGGTAGACTTAGGAAAGTTTTTACAAATTTGGCAGTCTGTATCAAGGTGGTCAAACCCCAGACAATAAACACAGGTGGGGTGGGGATCGGCCTTAGCAAAGACCTCCCCACATTGACTGCAGTGTTGAAACCCAGTGGGCCTGTTTTTTTCTTGGGTTTCTCAGACATGGTCAACCTAACCAAACTTACTCTTTTTTCCGCAACCTCCAGGCAAGACTCCCTTATTGGTTTCTAACCGTGTTACGGGTATTGGAAAAAAACGTTAAAAACATGTGTTTTTTAAAACCAATAAGGACCGGTAGCCGCACACTAAAGAAAAACACAAGAGTTTAATATATTGGATTAGTTCAGCTGAACCAATCGAAAATACAGGTTTTACAATTTCCACAAATAAACAGAGAAACTATCTAAAGTACTCACGGTACCGCAGACAAAGCCTGAACTGACAATGCGGAAATAAATTCGGAATGAAACCGACAACTTTAACCGACTTTGAACCAAGCAGAAGGAGAAATCTCCGGAGTGACTGTTCAGTGAGGTGGAGTAAAGAATCTGATGGTTGGGTTTCAAAGTGCTGCAGACACAAACCTCAACCGACCTCGAGCTCAACGTTCTATGCACTGCATAGAAAATTAACCCTCTGCTCTCCGGGGCAGTTCAAAGGCTGGAGCTAACTGCAGATTGTCAGAATACAGCAAGACTTCATGTTGTTTGAAGGATCACCAGGCCCGCCTAGTCTGCCCATTTTCCCAACCTGCTGCAAAAACCAAAGACCCTACTTGAGCTCTGACTTTGTTATCCTACCTGTTGTCGCTAGGGTACCCCAATGCAAAGGGCACGCATTTTTGAATTACCCTTCCGAATCTTCCCCACCACCTCCGCTAAGAGGCTGTTCCATGCATCCACCACCCTTTCTGTGAAGAAATACTTCCTCATATTACCCCGTAGTCTACCCCTTTCTAACCTCATGTCATGACCCCTTGTTCTAGAACATTTCTTTTTCTGAAATATGCTACCCTCCCGTACCTTATTTATGTCCTTGAGATATTTGCAGGTCTCTGTCATATCCCCCGTGTCTCTCTCCTGTCCTCCAGGGTGTACAAATTGAGCACCTCCAATCCCTCCTCATATGACTTTTGGTGCAGGCCCTTCACCATTTTTGTTGCCCTTCTCTGAACTGCCTCCACCCTGCCTATGTCTTTACGTAGATGTGGCCTCCAGAACTGGACACAATACTCCAGATGAGGTCTCACTAATGATTTATATAAAGGCATCACCACCTCCTTCCTTCAGCTGATGATTCTTCTCTGGCACTAGGTTAAGATGGCAAAAACAATAAAAGTGCCATCAACAAGCACGCAACAAAACCAGCATTGTCAAAAACAGTGCAACTCCAAAATACCGTCGAAAGAAACAGCGCCAATGGTAGCAGTCCAAAACCACACCGACAGCTGCTACCATGGCAAAAATACAAAAGATACAAAAAAATAATCAACGTGGGGGGGGCATGGGATTGGGCAGAAACCTGGGGGGGCCTTGGTTTTGGGACAAAATATTAAAAAAAAAAAACACTCCTAGGATGTGGGGAAGATGAAAGAAGTAAGAATCAGAAGACTGGGAACAGAACCCTGGTCTCCTGCTGTGTGCTGCCTGAGCTGCTCATGCCTTAGCCCTCTCCACCATGGGAGCAGCTTGGCCAGCCATCACACTTTCAATTATTTGATTACTTCCTCCCTTGCCTTGACAGCTACAAGGGTAGCGGTAAATACAATGTGCTATCCTACCCCAGTCGCTATCAAGGCAGACGCGCTTTTTGAAGCACATTTATTATGGCACTATATCTGAAGTGCTCTTTTCACCCGGTATGAACCTCTCCCTATGCACCCTAGTACCCCACTGGCTTTCCCCAGAGCCTTCGCACATTGCCTGCCCATCTTTAGATCATCTGATATGATTACCCCCAGATCCCTCTCCTGCTTGGTTGCCGTCAGTATCTTTCCCCCATCATGTAAGCCTCCCCTGGGTTCCTGTGCTCCAAATTTATGATTTTGCACTTTTTTGCATAGAACCTTAGCTGCCACACTTTTGACCATTCCCCAAGTTTACCTAGGTCCCATCTCATTTTTTCCACCCCTCCTGGAGCGTCTACCCTATTGCAGATCTTAGTATTGTCTGCAGATAGGCATACAGTACCTTTCCTTCCAGACCCTCTGCAATGTCACTTATGAAGACATTGAATACGATTAGCCCCAGAACTGACCCCTTTGGCAACCTGCTGGTTACCCTTCTTTCCTCAGAACAAGCTCCATTTACTACCACCCTCTGTGTTCTCTTTTTTTTTACTTTTTATTTATAGATTTTATGATAATACAGTAGGTATCTGAGGTACATAAAATAAACAAAAATAGGTATGCAGACCCCTAAACTGGAAGTACAGGATGTAATTCAGACATTCCTTAACTTTAAGGTCCATATGTCCATACAGTCTGAGGAGCTACCAGATGATCAACCAAGGAGTAAAGTCTGATCTGTCTATATTTTAGGTCCATTACACTCTCACCATCTCATTGTACAAAAAGTAGCTCACACGCCAGTATATCAAATCCCATGCAGAATTAGGGCCTAGGGGGTGCACAAACATTAGCACCAGTAGTTTAGTATGTATGATGAAGGCCTAGGCTCACTTAAGTTATAGTGCCTCCCCACAGCCAAAGGCAAGACATGGCAATCTGCCCTGTGGGTTAACAAACAACATCCAGAAGGATCTGGATCATGTTCACAAACTGAGAAGGTGTACACATACACCAGCATTTATGATTACTACTTTACTAACAAACATTATAGTAGAAATATGAAATGGAGCAGCAAACATATGTAACTTTTAACAACATTTATCTGCAACTGTAATGAAACAACAGCCCATTGTTCAGGACCTGGTATGTTTGGGACCATGTACCAAAACAGGTCCATTTGATTACGTGCGACTAGCACACAGTAACAACAATATTTTAAAGTATGTTGGTGAGGCAGTCCTTTATACCAAAGTCAGTGGATAAAGTAAAATCGTCCCCAAAGAACATCACCCTTCATCCTCGTCTGAAGCCGCTTCTGTGGGTTGCAGTTTAAAGATTAGTTTCTCTGCAAACGCAGCAGCAGAGTCCAGGTCAACAAAAATATGGGTCTTGGAGTTGTGACGAACCTGTAGGCGAGCTGGATAGTTGAGCTGAGCTTCTATCCCATTTTGCAGACGCTTCTTTTTAGTTTTCTGTAGTTCTTTTTTCCGGGCCTGGGTTTGAGCAGAAAGATCCAGGAAGAAGGCTAATGTACTGCCCTCCCACTTAATGTCCCCTCTGTTACGAGCAGCTTGTAACAAGGGGATCTTTGCTTCCAGAGGAGAAAGATATATTATGGCAGACATTGGTCACACTGTAGGGTCTTCTCATGGCCTGGCCCACTGAAGTATGGCAATGGCTTTAATTATTTGTATGTTAAGAGTCGGCTGGTAACAACTGTAAGTCTTTGAAGATAAGTGTATTGACCACTTGCAGGAGTTCTGTTTTTGCTCCAAAGCGGGGTGGAAATCCGACGATTCGGACACTGGCCTGTTGTTGGATGTTCTCCAGGCTCTCAATTTAGTTTTTTTAAGAAATGTCAGGTCCCGCAGGTAGGTGGCATTGCAATCAGCTTGCCGGACATTCGCTGCCTGGAGATCCAGAATCGCAGCTGAGTTTTCAGCAATTTTAGTATCAGTCTCTGTAAGTTTTGCTTTGACTGCAACCAATCTGTTGTGCAATCCACAAGAGTGGCCCCAAGGATGAACCGGGAAACTACAGACCAGTGAGCCTCACATCCATCATGGGTAAGCTAATGGAGACTATCCTGAAGGAGAGGCTGGTGGCCCTTCTAGAGGCCAGTGGCCCTTCTAGAGGCCAAAGGACTACAGGACAGCAGACAGCATGGCTTCATATGTGGCAGATCCTGCCAAACCAACCTAGTCGAGTTCTATGACTGGTAACTAGAGCAACTGGACAGGGGCCATGCAGCGGATGTCCTGTATCTGGACTTCAGTAAGGCATTCAACTCAGTGCCACATGGAAGGCTGGGAAGGAAGTTAGTAGGCACAGGGGCGGGTGCAAAGCTGGTGAGATGGTGGGAAACTGGCTGCAGGAAGGCAACAGAAGGTGGTGGTGGGTGGGAGCTCTCACACCCAAGGGCAGTGACGAGCGGTGTTCCACAGGGCTCAGTGTTGGGACTAGTGTTGTTTGGGATATTCATTGCAGACATATCATGGGACATCAAGAGCAAGATTAGTCTGTTTGCTGATGATACCAAGGTAGGCACGGTGGTGGATGACCTAGGGGATGGCAGGGGTTGCAGGATGATCTGGCAAAGCTTGAAACCTGGTCAGACACCGGCAACTGGGCTTTAATGCCAAAAGTGCAAGGTGCTGCATTTTGGGATGAAGAACCCAAGGAGGAGTTACCAGCTAGGGGGAGTGCAGCTAGCCCAGACAGAGGAGGAGAAGGATCTGGGTGTGCTCATTACAGGGTCAATGAACAACTCGGCACAATGTAGGAAGGCAGCTGCAAAGGCCAACAAGATGCTGGGTTGTATTGCAAGGGGTATATCCTCAAGGAAGGAGGAGGTGATTCTGCCACTGTATAGGTCATTAGTTAGACCACACCTGGAGTACTGCGTGCAGTACTGGCATCCATATTTGAAGAGGGACATTAAGTTACTGGAGGGGGTGCAGCGCAGAGCGACAAAAATGATCAAGGGGCTGGAGGACTTATCGTACGAGAGGAGGTTGAAGGAGTTGAACATGTACTCACTGGAGGAGAGGAGAGACAGGGGTGACCTGATTGAAACCTTTAAATACATGAAAGGAATAAACAAGATGGGTACAGAGGGGCTGTTCAAAGTAAGGGAAGGGAGGGCCACCAGGGCCATGATATGAGACTGGAGCGAGGAAGGTTCAGGAGGGAGATGAGGAGACACTTTTTTACAGAGGGTGGTGGCTGGGTGGAATGCATTACCTGCTGAAATTGTATGCAGTAGAACAGTGGACTGCTTCAAACAAGGATGGGACAGGACAAGGGGGAGGGTTAATGAAAGGGAAGGGTGGAAGGGAAGGGCAGCTGCAGAATAAGGGGTGCTAGCTGCACATTCAAGCAGACTTTATGGACCTCTAGGTCTTTATCTGCTGGCAAATTTCATATGTTCGTAATCTTTTGTTCATTTCATCCCCTGTAGCCTGGATTTTTGTGAGCATTACTAATATTTGTGCCATCGGGAGTTTGGGCACAGCCACACTGCTTGATGCCGTAGACCCTGGGTTCATCGAGGAGCTGGATGAGGATAGGAAGATGTCCAGATTTTGTGTACCATGTCTGGTGTCCTTTTTCGGGCTCATCTTGTTCAGGAGTGTTTCCAACACAGGATAATAGCTTCTGCAGTCAGGACTGAGAAAAATTGAATATTTTATCTCCCCATTGCAGTTTGTGATATACGGACCTATCTTATATTGCAGCTGCCATGTTGCTGCTCCACAGTGCCCCCACCACCACCCTCTGTGTTCTATCCCTCAACCAGTTTCTAACCCAGTTTACCACCTTGGGGCCCATTGCCAGACTGCCCAACTTGCTTACAAGCCTTTTATGTGGAATTGTGTCAAAGGCCTTGCTGAAATCCAGGTAGGCCACATCCACCGCTCCCCTCGTTCCACTCCCCTGGTCACCCAGTCAAATAAATCTGTCAGATTTGTTTGACATGACCTTCCTGCTGTGAATCCATGCTGCCTCAGATCCTGTGCTCTGCTGGATTCAAGATGTTCCACAATCCTTTCTTTTAGCAGTGATTCCATTATTTTCCCAACCATCAAGGTCAGGCTGACTGGTCTATAGTTTCAAGCCTCCTCCCTGCTCCCACATTTGTGTAGAGTGGCTACATCAGCTGTCCCCCAGCCCTCTGGAACCACTCCTGTTTCCAGCAGTTTATTGAACAGGGCTGCCAGTGGGGCTACCAGCACCTTCCTAAGCTGCTTTAATATTATAGGATGTATCCCGTCTGGTCCCATTGCTTTGTCCACTTTCAGTTTTGCAAGTTCCTTTAGAACTCTCTCCTCCATAAATGGACTGGTGTCCACCTCCCTGCCCTTATTGCTCCTGCCACTTAATTGTGGTCCCTCACCTTCACCCTCTTCTGTGAACACTGAACAAAAATATTTGTTAACTTACTCATTGCTTATGATAATATTTAGTTCTTTCTGTGCTAATAAGTGTAGCTTATTTAATTAGTTTCCTTCTACTTGATTTATTAGTTAGTTCCATGTTGTTTTATTCCTATAGTTTATACTGCTAAGTGGTCATAAAACTTGTTGGGGGACATTACACGGAAAGGAGGAGGGTGAAAACTGCAGTGGGAGGACTGAGGGAGGGTTCAGGTTGTTTGGTGTGAATGCCATTGGAAGGGTCTGAATCACATGGCTGCATCTATTAGGTTGAGGGAGCCAGCAAAAACAAGGGATTGTAGCAAAACTCTATCTATGGTCAACCCACTGGTGTGATAAGAACTTGAAACAACAGAGTAACATAGCTGAGCTGGTATAGGCTAACCAGGGAGAATGTGGGAGCCTAGGAGCTGGCACAGACAGAAGGATAGCTGGGAGGGGTGGAGAAGGAGGGAGGCAGGAAGATACAGTGGACAGGGTGGGGAAGGGAGGGAGGGTGGTCACCTGCAATGGATGTGGGGTAGCAGTCTTTCTTGGAACATTGTGGAGAGAAGAGGGCTGTCCAGTGTGCAGAAACCTTGGGCAACTTAGGGCAGAGATAAGGTGGCTAAGATGGGAGATGGAAGTAGGTAGATGCTAGGGGAAGAACAATGACTGAAGGGGCAGGTAAGGGCTGTCCTGGGACATTTGGACAGCCAGCACAGGATGTAAACAGGGGGGGTTACCAAATTATCCAGGGACATCTACTCCTCAAGGACACTGTGGAACTGAAGCAGGGGATTGGCAGGAGGTAGGGAGAAAAGGTAGGTAGGTAAGAGGATTAGCACAAGGAGAAAGGGGGAAGGGAACAGAGTGGGAGAACAGAGGTATGTTCTGATATGGGGGAGCTTTCATCAAACAAGTACACAGTACTGGCCAGTTAAAAGGAAAGAGGAGTGGGGGAGGTAGAGGATTGGGTAAACACAGAGTCAAAGATAGTTTCAAGGGGGTGAAAGGGGTGGCTAGCTTGGGGAGGCAAGGAGGGAATAGTAGTCAGGGTGGAGAAAAGGATGGGGGGAATGTGGAGGTAGCAGGGAGATCAGGGAGGGTAGTATGGTGGCAAGTAAAGGTAGCCATGGAGGGATGGGAACACAGGGGACTGGAGAAACAGTAGGAGGGAACAGGGATAATACAGATAGAAATACATCCAGAACAGACAGAGTGCAGATGAAGGGAAAGAGGCTGGTTCACCAGGAGTACCTAGGAGATCAAGTAACATGCTTGAGGGGGAAGGAAGAAAAAATTACTCACCTTAGTAATTAGGTTTCTTCTAATGTATTCTTGCTGTATTCTGACAATTGCAGTGATTCCCAACCTTTGAACTGCCCAGGAGAACAAAGAGTTAACTTTCTATGCAGGGCATAGAATGCTGAGCTCGAGCTCGGTTGAAGTCTCTGTCTGGAGCATTTCAAACCTAAACCGTCAGATTCTTACGAGCCCAACTAACTAAAAATTCTATGTGGAAATTGTAAAACTTCCTACTAGCCAACTGGCTGAAAAAAATGTTGGATTCCCAAGGAAGACTCAAGTTAGGAAACCCAAAAACCAATCTACTACAAATAACAATAATAAATCAGCACCCAAACAAAAAGGAGGAGGGTGCAAGCAAAAAGCACCCCTGGGGTGCAACACTGCACCTGCCCACCCACTTCCCAAAAACAGGTTCTGAGAGGGGAGGCAGATAAGGAGGTCAGAATACAGCAAGACTCCATTAGAAGAAACATAATTACTAAGATGAGTAATTTTTTCTTCAAACAACATGAGGTCTTGCTGTATTCTGACAATTGCAGACTACCAAGCAGTACCTCCAAGGAGGAGGGACAGAACCTACTTTGGGAATAGGCTCTGAAGTACTGCTGTGCCAAACCGAGCATCACTCCTAGCCTGGCTATCCAGAGAGTAATGCTTGGTAAAGGTATGGACTGTTTTCCAGGTGGCTGCTTGACACATTTCTAAGAGAGGGATATCCCTGGCAGCAGCCAGGGAAGCAGCTGTACCTCTTGTGGAATGAGCCCTCAGGCCTGAGGGTGGAGTTTTTCCCAGTTTTTCATAGCAGAATTGTATACAAGACACAATCCACCTGGCAGTAGATCTTTTGGTGGCAGGTTTGCCCTTTCCCACTTCTCCATAAGTGAGAAACAACTAGAGGGAGTCAAGCCTGTGACCCTTGGTATGCTCTGGATAGTAACTAAGGGCTCTTTTAACATCTAAACTGTGTAGCCTCCTCCCTCCTGAGGAAGAATGATCAGTGAAGAAAACAGGAAGAGACATAGACTGGTTTAAATGGAAGTCTGAAACCACTTTGGGCAAGAACCTTCTATTAGTTCTAAGGACCACTTTATCCCTGTGAAATTAGATAAAATCAGGTTCCACTGACAGGGCTTGCAATTCACTGATATGCCTGGCAGAGGTAATGGATACCAGGAACACAGTTTTCCAAGTCAAGTACTTAAGCTCTGCTGAAGACATAGGCTCAAAGTGGGGTTGCATAAGTTGAGCAATGCAAACATTCAAATCCCAGGCAGGGGCAGGGTCTCTAAAAGGAGGATTGGTGTGAAGCAATCCTTTAAAATATTTACAGAACACAGGATGGGAAGATAGTGAGGAAGACTTCCCCACAGACAAAAATGCAGAAACAGCTGACAAGTGTACTTTGAGAGTAGATGGTCTGAGGCCTAGGCCACTAATATGGACCATATAATCCAGAACCGTAGGCAATCCAGCAGTGTCTGGAGAAATATTCTTCTTAGAACACCAAATGCTGAATCTTTTCCATTTGGAGTTATAAGTCTTTCTGGTGGAGGGCTTTCAAGAAGCCTTGAGGATATCCAGAACCCTTTGGGAAAGATGCAGATATGCAAACTCTAACTCTTCAAGAGCCATGCCTTGAGATTGAGAGACTGAAGATTCGGGTACCAAATCCTTCCCTGAGAGGATGTTAACAGGTTGTAATTCCTGGGAAGAGACAGGGGAAGATGGACTGCTAGTGACAGCAACAGGGGGTACCAGGGCTGTCTGGCCCAATCTGGAGCAATCAGAATCACCTTGCAAGGTTGAGACCTTATTTTGACCAAAACTTTGAACAGGAGTGGGAAGGGGGGAAAGGCATATGGAAACTTCCCTTTCCAATTCAGAATCAGGGTGTCCAGAGGGACTGAGCCCAAGACTGGAGACTACAACAAAAGAGAGGGAGTTGGTGATTGTCTGGGGCTGCAAAGAGATCTATCTCTGGAGTGCCCCACCTTTAAAAAATCACTTTCAACACCTGAGGGTCCAGGGACCAATCGTGATGGCCCTGAGAGATCCTGCTCAGTGCATCTGCTAGCACATTGTCCTTGCCTGGAAGGTGAACTGCTACACGAGAGGTTTGCAGGGAATAAGCCAGGGACCACAACTTCATGACTTCTGTGCATAAGGATGTGGACCAAGTGCCTCCCTGCTTGTTGATGTACCACATGGTGGTGGTGTCTGTTCTGATTTGAACCACCTTGTTCTGTACTGACTGAGAGAAAGCTTTTAGGGCCAGAAAAACTGCTCTGAGCTCTAGGAGATTGATGTGGAGAAGGGATTCTTGGGGGGACCACAGCCCTGGGCAGTGAGGGACCCCAGATGGGCTCCCAGCCCATAAGAGAAGCATCCATGGTAAGGACCACTGAACAAGGCTGAGTGGCAAAAGGAACACCTTGTCTTAAATTGTCCTGATCCTGCCATCATTGGAGGGCTTGGATCAAGGTCAGAGTCACTGGGATCAGTTTGGTAAGGGAAACCTTCCTCTGAGACCAAAAAGCTCTCCGATGGAACTGAATATCCCTCATCTGGAATCTTGCCCCTTGGACCACTGCTGTTGAAGCTTCCATGTGGCCCAAAAGCTGAAGGAAGTGCTTTGCTGGCCGAGATACCTGAAAGCTGAAAGAAGAAGCTAGTTCCATAAGAACCCTTGCCGTTTCTAGAGGATTGCTCTGAGTGTGTCCAGTTCTGCCCCTATAAAGGTAAGAAGCTGGACTGGTTCGAGAACTGACTTGGGAAGGTTGAGAAGAAATCCTAGAGAAGTGAGCACTTACTGGGTCACTTGGAGGTGAGACTTGACTTGGTCTGGCGACTGACTCACTATTAGCCTATCGTCCAGATATGGAAAAATGGAAGTTGGGAGCCGGACCGAGGAGGAGGAAGTGCTGATGTGGCAGGGGAGATGGCCTCCTCCCTTGACCTCTTAATGCAGGAGGCTGCATTACTGGAAATAAATCAAGAATTAGTTCAAAATAAACAAGAAGAGATGTTTTTCTTGATTGAGGACTTGAGTAATATTGATGGAAATAAGGAATGTGAGAGAATTCCAATGGGAGGAATTAAGGGCAAAAGTAAAAAAGAACTTCCGCAGGAATTAGAGAAAGCCAAGGAGAAATATGCAGCTTTTATGGCAAGAAAACAAAATGAATTAAAGTTGCTGGATCACAGTGAAGAAATTGATAATAGGTATAGCCCAGCTGACTGCTCCGAATATGATGCATCAACATCAAAGGACGAGGAAGGAGCAAGTTGACAGATCCTCCCGCAGGCAAATCTTCACACTATTATTGCAACCACTGATGCAAATGTGAATAGGGCTGGCAGGAAAACCAAGGAATTCGGGTGCCTAGAGCTCCAGAAGGTGAATGTTTTGAATAACCTGCGGGAGGTAGAGGGCAGTGATATTAAGGCAGAAGTTCCTACCGAAACTAGCTCTAAAACTGAGAAAAGGAACGAGAAGGTGAACGAAGGTTTAAAAACTGCTATACAAGATAAAGAAATGCCTAATGTAGTGTCAGGACTGGAAAACAATCCTAACTCTGGTAATACAGTCCCCCGGTTCAACACAGAGATTCAAAAAGGCACAAATACAGAGGAAAAGAAAACTGGGGAAGTCATTTTCCAAAATAACCCCTTTGAACAGACTGATGCTACCATTTTTTCTTTCTCAGCACGATCTGCTAAACCAGGATCAAAGGAAGGGAAAAACAGAAGAGAGGCTATTATGTTGGCAAAACACAATCTAGATGGGCCTAATACTCATAAAGGGCATGTAGAGCACAAGAGACAAAATATATCTATGCAGTCCTGTCCAACAACAACAGAGGCAGTTGGCAAAGCATTTTCCATACACACTAATCTAAATCAGGGACTTGAACCCTTCTGCAGTTGGTCACTGGGAAAGCCCTACAGGAGGCAGGATGGAAGAAATTGCCTTCAGGCCAGTGGTTGCCAGACCCACCGTGGCCTGCAAACACCCCAGAATGGTGTCCCAGGGGTTTGCCTCAAATCTCTGGGAAAAGGAGAGTACAAATCCAGATTCTACCCAAGATATGGGGGATGAAAATATGGGAAAGGAGAATATAACCGAACTGATTATGCTGGAAAAAGAGCCTTTAGATAAAAACATACGGGAACCCCGGGGGGGATCCGGCACAGGACAAGAAGAATGAAACAACCTTTGCAGGGACCCCAGATCTCAGAAGAGGAGCAGCACCTGAAGGTGAAAAAAAAAAAACTGACCCCCCTTCCCAGTACCCACTATTGTCAGAACTCTTTGCTAAATCAAAAAAAGAGGCTGCTCCTAGAAGGAACGCAGTTAGGATTCGGTACAGAGGGGGTCTGGAAATCAGTCCAGATCGGCAATATGTGGGGAGAAAGCTCCTGAAGGACTCACTACACTTTTCACCAAAAGATGTTTATGCTTTTATAAACATCTCAAGAGAGGACAACTATGACATTAGTTTCAGATCTGCATACACCCTGGATTTGTTCTAGCAACACTTCAATCAAGTTAAATTTTCACCTCTGTGGTTCCCCTTTATGATGATCCCCTTGACAAAACCCCTCATTAAATATGAGACAGTGATGTTTCGGAATGAAAGGGTACACGTTGATGACATTACATACTGGCTTCAACAAAAATGTGAAGTATTGAGTGCACCAGAAGCACAACTGGATTCTGAGATGTTTTGGACTGGGGGATTGAAATATAAGGTTAAATTGAGTCAACTCGAAAGTGATATAGAGCATACAGCATACCAAACTCCTTCATGCTGGGCAGAGATAGAGGAGTGTGTTTTTATTCAGGGCAGCCATGAGCATGCTACAAGTGTGGGGCTAGGACCCACCTCTCTAGCGTATGTGATTGCCCCTGCTGTGATAACTGTGGAGAGGTGGGGCACATAAGTATGCAATGCGCAAACCTGACACAATGTGAGTTATGTGAGGACACGGGTCACACATTTCTGGAGTGTCCATGGGCTGCAAGAAATAAGACAACAGTTATTAGCCCTGAGCTTCTTATCCAACAAGCTCAAGAGGAAGCAGCCAAAAAGGTGGTAGAGGCTGAAGCCCCTCCTGCAGAACACAACCCCCCAGATAAGGCTTCAGACCCTATTCCAGGCAGAAAGGAGGAAATCAAGACTGAGGAGATAAGAATAGATGAGGAGAATCATCCACTCTGTCCCAATCCTGATAAGCCCATCCAGTGGGGGTACCTACTACCGGTTTGTTATACAGATATGCAATCCACTGATGTGCAGGTGATCCCTCTTCCACACCCCCCAAAAAACCCTCCCTCCATGAAGGACAACTAGGAATACAAAACCAAACCCGTCCCCCACCCCCACAAGTGAGCAAGCAGGCCTAGCAGAACCTAATCCCTTTGAGGTTTTGGCTCCCACTGGGGTAGAATCAGATAGAGAACAGATGGCTGTAGCTCTTACACCCACACAAGCTGAAGGAGGGAAGGATGATTTGATTGAGTACAAAGGGAAGAAAAAGAAAAGGAGGAAGGGCCTTGAACTCTTAAATTGAATGGTTAAGTTATCCCTGGGGTCATGTAACTGTCATAGCCTCTTACATTGCTTTAGGAGAACAGCATTGTTTCACCTATTGATAGATCTAAAACTGGATATCTGTTTTTTGCAAGAAACATAGATGCTCACATCAGACCAACTTAGGCTGTTCAGGCCGAATGGAGATGGGGGCCATCCTATTGGTCCTTTGGGCCAGACAAGGCCGATGGAATAGGTATCGTATTTAGTACTTTTTCCTTCCAAATAACCAAGATGGTGGATTTGATTCCGGGGAGGCTGTTCATCCTAGATGGATATTGGGATAAGGTCCCATATAGATTAATAAATGTATACAGCCCGCAAACAAAAGCAGATAGAGTGGCTCTAATTTCCAAACTTCAACCTTACTTACATACGTCCACTTATGTAATCCTGGGGGAGATTTCAATTGTGACTTACCCAAAGGGGGGGACTGAGGGGGGAAAGAGTGAAAACATACTGCGATTCAAATGCCTTGCAAAAATGTGTCGATATTGGCGAGCTGAAGAATTGTGCGTACTACCAATCCCAAGGGCCCAAATATACATACAAAAGGGGACCCCTGACATCAAATATAGATCATATTTTTGTTTCTGGGAATCTCCCTGACCCAAACTTTCATACTATCTCTATAGAATTTTCAGACCACCTTCTCTTACAAATAACGTTTCAAACAGCTCCCCCGAAAATGAGGGAGAAAAGATAGAGATTAAATATTTCAATGCTCACAGACCCTTTTGTTAAAGAGAAAATTTCATCATTGCTCTGGGCTAGGACCTCGGTGAGTGATCTCTACAAAGATTTGGGGGTATGGTGGATGGACACAAAAAAAGAGATAGCAATATGGTTCCAAAACTATGGCAAGCATAGGGCACAAAACAATTTTTTTTAGCTATTTAAAACTAAGATCAAAACTTCAGAACATGCTTTCACAGTCTGCTATGTCTAGACAAGATTATGACCCTGACATTGAACAGATCCAGGATGAAATGAGGAAATTTCAATATGACAGGACAAAAACTTTAAATACAGAATTGCAATTTGTAACACAAAAAGACCCAATTGGAGACCCCTTTGAAGCCTGTAAAAAGAAGAGACTTTAGATATGTTTCAATTAGTAGATGATAGAGGAAACATAGTGGAAGATGAGATGGGGATCCATGAAATAATCTGTGGGCTTTTGGCATCACATGAGAGTTCCCCTCCTCCTTCTACAAATTTGATGAATTCTTATTTGGAGAAAAGCCAGGTAACCTTGGCCCGGGAGGATCAGGAATTTTTAATCTGTCCTTTGAAATTACAGGAAATAGAAGATGTAATTATGAAACAAAAAAATGGATCTTCACCCGGACCTGACGGACTGCCTTATGAGTTTTACAGATCATTTTCCAAAATAATGGCAAGGTGTTTAGTAGAACTGTTTTCAGTATTTTTTGACAAAGGGGTGGTCCCCCTCAATTCACAGCAGGTCTCTTAATTTTTATATATAAGGGAGGGCGAAAGGTAGACATCTCAAACTGGAGACCTATAACTCTCCTGAATGCTGATTTTAAAATATTGTCTCAGGTTCTTAACAACAGGCTAAGGCGAATAGCCCCTTTATTAATATATCCAGCCCAGTTTTGTGGGATCCCTGAAAGGAAGCTACAACATGCCTTAATGATTATCAGAGATGTAATAGAGATGTGTGGTGCTGCACAAACATCCGTTGTATCATTATTTTAGATCAAAGCAAGGCTTTTGATAGAGTATACCTTCCTTTCCTCTTTCAGACCTTATTACATTATGGTATTCCAAAGGAATTTGTGCATAAAATCCAACTTCTACATTCTAGAGTCCATGTGCAACCTATTATTAGAGGGTTGGTAATGAAAGGTATCACCATAAATACAGGGGTTCGACAGGGCTGCCCCCTCAGCCCACTCCTTTATAACTTTTCCCTGGACCCTCTGATTAGAGTTCTGAGCAATACTCAGGAATGGGAAGGTTTGGGGGGGGGATCCCAGGCCAAATGGAACTGAAAATCCAAGCCTATGCGGATGATATATGCCTGTTTATAGCAAACCTGGGGCAATTACCAACAGTAATAAAACAACTGCAGGAATATTAGAGTATCTAATGCCACCCTCAATCTAAATAAATGTAAAGGGTTGTACTTAGGAAATAAAGAGAGGGCACCTGTAACAGTAAACCATATTTATTTCTCCTCAGAGCCACAAAAAATCTTGGGAATAACGTTTGACAACATAATCTCCCACTTGAGAACTGGGAAAGGGCTCTTCAGGGGCCTGAAAATAAAGTCCAGAGATGGAAGTCATGGAGGTTGTCTAAAATAAAAAGGGTACACATAATTAAAAGGTTTGTTATACCCACTTTGTTGTATACAGCCATGATTTTCCCATCCCCAGTGATCTTAGAAACCAGGTTATATGCATGCTTTTTTCAGATGGTTTGGGGATCCGGATTGAACCCAATAAAAAGGTGTTTTACATACGTGTCTAAGCAACAAGGGAGTCTGGGTATGGTGGACCCTATAATCTTTTTCCATATCCTTTTCCTGTCTCACAATCTTAAAATTGGGCTGGAGAACCAACCGGTGTGACATAACAATTGTTTTGTAAAACTTGTAGTGCATATTTGGAAATTTGGACCGGAAACCTTCCCTCAAAATTGCCCACCCGTATCAAAATACCAGAATACATTAAACCAGCACTCAAAAAACTTTGCAAATGGGAGATCACTAAAGGGGATATCTCCAGACTGTCAGGACAACAGTTGTACTCGCACATGGTGAGTCAAATCCATCCAGAACAACCTGAATTTAAAAATTGCCCCCCAGGTCTAAAGGGAGGGGTGTTAAAACAATTAAATAACAACAGAGTTCCAATGCACATGTGGGAGGTATTATGGCTTTCAGCTTACGGGAGGCTGAATGTAAGAGGCAATGCAAAACACAAGGCCCAAGAGAAAAGGAATTGTCCCTATAATGGTTGTATAAATATTGAAGAGACAATGGATCATTTCCTTTTTACCTGTTCCTATGCAAAAGCCCTATGGGGCTATTTAAAGACAGAATGGAATCTAAGGTGGTTAGACAGTGTAACCTATGAGTTTTGGTCCTTGGGCATTGTCCCAACCTCAAGATAATGTATGATTATGATACTTTAATGGTGTTGTTTTGCTGTTTAACGTTTTACCTTTGGCAGGCTCACTGTCAGTGGACACTCCAACAGAGACTGATGTCATATACCACCTATAAGACACTGGTAGAACAAGCTATGGGGGCATGTTTAAGAAAGATCTGCAGGCTAATCCTAAGAGCTATGTTTTAAGGAAATGGAACAGGTTGTTTGGATTTATCAAATACAAGTAAGGAGGTAGACTAAAAACTTATTTCTAAACAAGACGTGTTTAAAAAGTACTACTGATTTTTGCCCTAATAGTTTATTGGTTACTCAGTAGTTGGACAATTATTTTTGAACAATCACTTTTAACCAGAGTATGAATGAAATACTTGTTTATTTGGGATTAAAATTGTATTCTTTCATGTGACTTAACACACTCAGAAGTAATTAGGTTTGAGAGCTAGAACTAGCAAAATTCCCCTGCCACAATGGTATGGGGAACGATAATAAGGGGGAGAGGGGAAGGTTTATTTGGGGTTAAGTAATGTTTATTGTGTGGTCTTTAACATACTGCATCAAGTGTATGAAGTGAATACCTGTTCTTTCTTTCTGTATGTTTATTTTTTCTTTCCTCTTTGTTTTTTGTACAATGTGTTATGATTTGGGATGATGTGATGTCAATAAAAAAAATTCCCCTACTCTTTTTGATAAGTGCCATGGGATCTTTAACATCCATCTGAACTACCACAAATCTAGGTAGATGGGACCTCGGTTTAACATCTCATCCGAAAGACAGCACCTCAGAAGTGCAGCACCCCTCTCATGCTGCACTACAGTGTCAGTACTGGGATATTAACCCAAGTGCCAGATGTGGGAACTGAACCCACAGCCCTCTGATCTCCTGGCCTTAGAGGCAAGTGTGCTACCTACTTGCCACTGACACTGACAATATGGACATATGAACTGATCCTCTTTGGTAAGATTTTAATGAGTTCACAAAAGAGGATTTGTTCATACAAAAGACATTAAAGAAGAACGTGAAAAAAACCTAAGTCCAAATTCTTCTTCATACGAACTCATCTTCTTTTGAGTTTTTCATGAGCTGACGAAAGAGGATGCCTTCTTCATACGAAAGAAGAGTCAGAAAAAAACCTAAGTCCAAAATCTTTTTTTGCATGGCCTTAATCCTCTTTCATATGGCCCTATTCCTCTTTCATGAGCCATATGAAAAAAAGAAAATTGTCTCACAAAAAATTTTTTTTAGAAATGTCTTAAAAACACATTTAGGTGTCGTTTTTCAAAAACTAATTCCAGAGACACGCTAAATGGGACTTGTTTAGCAAGATACATGTGTCGGTGTCTCTGCAGGACATAATTTTTATAGGTTTTCAAAAAAAGATGCATTTAAAAAAACACTGAAACAAGATGGTTGCTATACAAAATAATTTTCTCTCATGAAAGAGGATTACCCCCTTATGAAAGAGAAATCATCTTTCATATGGCCACATTTTTCATTCGTATCAATCATCTATACTAAAGACTCTACTGAGCATGCTCAGAACTGAAATTTTAAATTCCTATCACTTGTGACTGGATTAATATTTTCTCACCAAACCAATAAAAGGCCCATTCCATGGCAAGCTCTTTCTATCCTGAAAATTTAAGAACAAAATTCCAAATCATCTGGGCACTAGGTAATGAAAAAAAAACAACTGATTTTCCCCCCTTAAAACACACTATCCAGACCTAGAAATCTACCCAGCTGACTGGAATGAAACTTAACAAACCAAGGGACCTTGCCCCAAGACCATGCACACAAAATTTTGTGCAATTCTGTTGAATGGGGCAAAGCTATAACCCTAACTATAGTGGTGCTACCATGCCACTATACCACTATAATGTGTGTATGTGAGTGAGTGTGTGTGCGTATATATATACATACATACATATAAATCTTCTGTGTAAAAAACTTCGTTAATGCACCAGTTAAGGTAACTTAATGCCATAAAAGTACCCCCACCACCCCAAGCAGCAACAGGAAAAACATTAGGGTTTTGGGGCTCTGTAGTATTGGCGAATCAGTGGTGGAGTCTTCCTTTGGGTTGTGTACTGTAATGCTCACCCCTCTCCCCAGACTATAGCCTTCAGTCCGAAGCACAAGGTACAGGTCTAAGCCAGTGCCTCAAAGTGATACACTCTTCTAAGGTCGAGAAGTATGTCTTGCCACATATGGCCAACACAATTTGTTGTAGTTTACAAAATGGCTTGAATCAAACAAGCAATCTGTTTGGTCAAAACTGGTCACATGCCCGTGCAGTTATTTCAATTACTGCACAGTTCAAATTTTACTGTCTTTTTTCCTGCTTTTGTAACTCTTAAAACTATTTTATCAGTGCAGTAACACACTCCAGGGTGTTTGGTAATGCCATGCATTACTGCACATCCCAGGTGGTTGAAGGCACTCGGCTGTGCCGCGTGCCTCACAACCCACCTGGGATTGTGGTAATTAAGCACTGCCACACACTCTCTCATGTGTTACTACTTACTTTCTTCATGCAGGGCCATGTGGGCATATGTAAAGAAAGGGGATCATATGTGACATTATTTGCTCTGGGAAAGGGTGGGCATTAGGGTTGAGAACCCCAAGGAAGACCCCACCACTGATTTGCCAATACTCCAGAGACCCAAAACCCTAATGTTTTTTCCTTTTGCTTCTTTTGGGGGGGCAGGGAGTTAGGGATGGAAACCTTAATGCCACATTTCCCTACTTTTGTGGTGTTACCCTAACTGGTGCATTAACAAAGTTTCTTGCAAAGAATTTCCTTTCTTTTTGAGATAGTGGAATCATTTCCTCATTCACGCAGGTCCCTTCAGGACCTGATGCCCTGCGCCAAGGGAAGACTCTGTCCACCTACAGAATTGCAGGGCCCTTGTGGGCCCTGCACTTCAGTGGAGGGACAGATGTGAAGAATTCATGGGGCTCTCTGGTAGGCTGAGGAAGTGCAGGGCTCTGTGGTCCTTGTGCTTCCATGTGGATGCAGATACAGATACACAGGGCAAAGAGTGCATCTGTCAGCCAATGGACAGGATCCTCTGCCACCTAGGGGTGCAGAGGTCCAGGGCCCTATGCCAAAAGGACAGTTGCCTTCACTATATAGTACCAGGCACATGCAGACAACCATGTACCTTTCCATTCCCTGGCTGGGGGGTTGCATAACAGCACCATCCCCCCACGCTCACTCCATCCAGCTGGGTCACTGAGCTGACCCCCAAACTCAGCTCAGCTGCACAGGATCACAAAGCATACCCGTTGGGGTCAAGAGTGGCACTACACACAAAGTTTGTCCACAATCATATATTGTTTTTTTTTTTCAATTTTGACCCCAAATTTTCAAGATACTTGTTTTATGATTCCCCTTATCAACATGACATGTATCATTTGTAATATACTGGCCGAAATGTCATTTTGCACCAGGAGTGCGAAAACGCATCTCATCCTGGATTTTAAAAATGACACATCACATTTATGAAGTGGTGTGGAAAAATGGCCATGTTGAAAGTTTGGAGTCAAAATAGTGAAAATTAGTGAAGTCATGAGTGAACGTTGAAATACTGCAACATTTGCTCATAACCTGGGCATTTGTACAGCAAATTGTCAGCATAGCTTTCTTAATACCCCACCTCATGAACCTAGTAATGACAATTTTCAAATCCCTGCTGAAACGTCATTCTGCAGCATCGAAACATCATTCCGCACCACAGGTGCGAAAATACATTTTGGATAGGATTTAAAAAATTACAGCTGTCACATTCATGAAGTGGTGTAAAAAAAATGACTATGCTGAAAATTTGGGGTCAAAATATTTAAAATGACCAAAGTTATGAGCGAGCATACTAAAATTTCAACATATGCACATACCTTTGCCATATTTACATACTTTGACCCCAAATTTTCAACATAGCCTTCTCGTGACCCAACCTCATGAACAGGGGTGGTGAAAATATTCAAATCGCTCCCAAAAAGTGACTTTGTCAAGTGATCATGAAATTGCCTTTTGTGTTTAATTTGCATAAATCCACCACCATTGGTTATAAGGTAGGGTCCCAAAAAGGCCATGTTGAAAATTTGGGGTCAAAATATGCAAAAATGACATAGTTATGCATCAAAGTTCAAAACCCCATTGTAATACATTGAACCGTACTTACCTTAGTTTCTCATATTGCAGTCGGCAGTTCCAGCAGCAAGAAGTGTCTTGGATATGAGAGTGGATCTTTGGCCTGGGACCTGTTCAGGCGAGTGAGGAGGTGTGGGGTGGTGAGTGTTGAGTGGCAGGTCGGGATAGGGGTGTTGGATTGGTAAGGGGCTATTTTATTTTTTAATGGTTTAAGAAATAAAAAAAAAATTGAGGGATGGTTTTCTTTATTATAGAGAATATATATATATATATATATATATTTTTGTCTTATTTATTTATGCTTCCCCAAGCCCTCGGATGACCACTCCTTCAGGCCACCTAGGCCTACCGCCACCACGTCCATTCACCATCCTCCGTCCTCATAAGTGCCGTAACCTGGGTAACTCAACGTATCCCTTCATCAGGAGAGCCCCTTCCCTGTGGGGGACAGCCAGGAGAGGAGAGTTGCCCATAGGCATTCTGCATATCCCAGGCACAGTAGGGTCGGCATGGACACCTCCGGGCTTTGTGGTGTGTGGGAACCAGCCACTGTCATCTGGTCAGCTGAGTGGCTGATTTAACATTTTTCTCCCGACACACCCACCACCCTCATAATGGTCTGGCCACAGCAGCATCCTGGGGGCAGGGGTGTTCAGCAGCATATCGAGGCCACACACTGCCAAGAATGCCAACCACTAGCCACCACCAGGAGCTGACAAACAGTGGTCCAGGACCCGCCTAATCCCCGGGAGGGAAGCGTCTATAGAATATTAATGCAGGGATGGCGATTGCAGGGTGGGGGTTGCCACTAGACACCAGGGAAAAAACATACATAAGGGGAGACAGCAATCGGGGGGTGCCACCAGACACCAGGCAAAAAAACATATATATGGAGAGGGTGACAAGAGGGTGGGGGGTGCAACTAGCTACCAGGGGAAAACCATACAACCAAACCCCTGTTTCTTCTGCAACTGTCGGTGAGGTTGTGAGAGCATGCTGATCTACTGGGGAACTACCAGCCCTCCCCCGAGCTGCAAAACAGAACTGTAGCTGTCGGGGAGGTTGTGAGGGCATGCTGATCCACCGGGGAACTACCAGCCCTCCCCCGAGCTGCAAAACGGAACTGCATGTCTGAGGAGGCTGCTGCAAGGTCTCAGTTCCAAAAGTGCTGCTCGGCAGCTGTTTGAATTTAAAATTTTGGCGCCAAGACTGCTCGTTGCATTTCCTAAAGGGACTTGTATTTTTTAAAATGTTTGTAAACCTGCTCCCTCCTGTGTTCTTTAGCCTTTAATTCAGCTGAGTAATACTGATAGCTTATATTCAGCCAGGCTCTCTGGCAGTCTGATTTCAAATATTTGTCTTATTTATTTACTAATGTTTCTGACACTTGCTCTGTTTGTGTGTGACTCGAAATGAAGCGTTGCCTATTACAGTATAATAGTGTTATTGTTGGGCAAATGAGCTGATTTAATTCTTGCCTATCCCTTAAAATTATTTTAAAGTGGAAATTCATTTTAAAAAATAGATCAGGTATTAATTTGAATTTGGCTGCTAGACAGTGACTGCCAGCCCAGTGGAATCTGCATTTTTTTAACCGAGTTAAGTATTAGTTTAGGTTGCAATCAGATGCCCATTGGTTAAAGCTTAATCTGATTTCAAGCCTGTGTTTCCATATCTCCTTCCTCCCTTTGCATGTCCTTTCTCCATCCTAGCTGTTTTATTTGCCACCTGAATACTGATCCGATCCCTGTTTCTTCTGCAGCTGTCAGTGAGGTCGCAAGGGCACACTTATCTACCGGGGGAACTACCAGCCCTCCCCCAAGCTGCAAAATGGAACTGCAGGTATGATGAGGCTGCTGCGAGGTTTCAGCTCCAAAAGCACTGCTCAGTGGCTGTCTGAATTTCCCCGCCAACGCTTTGCGTCTGCTGCCTCACCGCCCCCACCACCACCCTTGGCAAGCTACTAGTTATATAGGGTAGCTCGCGCTTATGTGGCTGCACTGAATAAATAAAAACAATCAGCCTGCTTTCCCCTCTGCAGCTTATCGCTGCTCACCACTAGATGCTGCTGGTATCCAGAAAATTTAGTCCTAAATCAGTCCTCCTCTCCCAATGACTTCTTTCTTTGCTAATGTCCACCTAGCCTAGCCTGCCTAGTCTTCTTAAACTTGTAATTTCTGCAACGCTAGCCAGCCAAGCCACCTTAACTTGTACTTCTGTCTAGTTAGGCAGCACAGTCTGATTTAGATACAGTTTAAAATAATAGTACTGCTGTTTCCTACTATTCCTCATTTTCTTTTTCTCCTCCATGCCTACTTCTCCTTGCATCAGCCACCTCAGCTAAATCCCCTCTGTACAAAGGCGCCAACCCACCCTGCCCTCCCGCTGCTTTTCTCTCTTAAAATTACCATCCCTGGCTATAGTCCATGCAGAATGGCACCGTACAACCTTATCCTTTACTTCTGCCTGGTTTCCTATCTCCTCACTTTAACTATTCCAGCTCCCAACACTAAAAGCACCCTTCCATCCCCTCTTGCTCCTCCCATCACACTAGCCCGCTCTACCATGACTCAGCCTCTCCCTATGTCTGTCACTTCACCACTCCCCTCCCCCCCATGTCTGTCCCGGCATCCTACCTCCACTGATGCTGTCTTTTGCTGTCCAGATCAGGGCAGCCAGACCCTCCCCCAAAGCCATCCTCTGCACAAGGAGGCTAAAGCTCCCAGCAATTTACTCCTTCCTCCTTCTCATCCTGCTCCTCTCAGGGGATGTTGAACCTAACCCATGCCCCCTCAATGGCTCTCCACCCCTAAGCTCTTACAAAGGTCTCTCCATAGCCCATATTAACATCAGGAGCCTCTTGCGCAAGGTCGACCAGTTAACGTGCTTGATGACCAATCATTCACTGGATATCCTCTGCCTGACAGAAACCTGCCTCTCAGCCAAGACCCCTGATTCCTCCATCAGCCTACCAAACTACTCCCTGCTCAGACAGGACCATGGCAAGAGAGGTGGATGAGTAGCTATTTACTCCAAACAGACCCTCAAATGTTGTGCCACCTTCAGGGAAGCATGCCCTGGCTCTCATGAATTTCTCCTGGCTTAACTCACCATACCTACCTCTCTCCCACTATACGTAGGTGTACTTTACGCCTCTCTCCACTTAGCTCATGACTTGCTCATCTCAACCATAGCCTCCATTCCTGACTTAGCCCCGAACAGGGAACTGATCCTCCTAGGTGAGTTCAACCTGGACTGGCTAGCCCCTTCTCCAAGGCCCACATTTCCAAAATAGAATCCCTAAATCTTACCCAGCTACTAAGTGAACCCACCCACTATAACCCGCACTTCCAGAACCACTCTCTACTAGATTCGATTCTCTCTTCCCACCCACACCGGATAACTTCTTCTGGCACCCTTGCTAATGCACTAAGCCACCACTACATAACATACTAGATCCAGAAAACTCACATGCCAGAATGTGCCCCCAAGTATTTAAATGCACGCCCTCTAAATGCACTGGACACTGTATCTCTACTTGCCAGCCTTAGGCACGCCAATTGGCAACAGGTGTACTCGACCTCTGATGTCTACTTTGCTCTTTGCCAGCTTCTTCAGCATCTTCACCAGAGCCTGGGACTCCCATGCCCCCACAAAAAAGATCCGAGTTAAGAAGCAACACCACAATTGGATCTCAGCACACATTCTGGTGCAGTGCAAGGCCAGAGACAAAGCCTGGTCCTTTTTCAAGTCCTAATCCACCCCCCAAAACAGGCAAGCCTATAATACTCTACACAATGCCTGCACCAAAGCCATAAGACTAGTTCAAGTCACAACTCTCAAATGCTCAACCCTCCAACTTCTGGAAAGTTGTACACTCCCTTTTCAACCCTCCAACCCAACCTAGTACCCCTGCTCTCACAAAACATGACCAGCCTACTACAGACCCTATCGGCACTGCAGACACAATCAACAAATTCTTCACATCTTGTGCCCTACCACCTGGACCTCCCCATCTCTCTCTGCCCTCCCCCCACCCCTCAACAGCAACGATTTCCATTTCCCTGCCATCTCTGAACAAGAAGTTCTTAAAGCCTCCGATCACTTAATACCACTAAATCTAGCCCTGATGGAATCCACCCAAAGCTCCTGCAGATCTCAGCTACTGCTATCACCAAGCTCCTCACACACATCTAAGCCTTTCTTTTTCCTCAGGAACAGTCCCACAGGCCTGGAAATTAGCCTGCGTAATCCCTCTCCACAAAGGTGGTGACCCCTCCTTTCCTGGCAACTACAGGCCTGTCTCCCTCCTCCCAGCTCTAGGCAAGCTCCTGGAATCCCTTGTTCACATCAGACTATTGGAATACCTCACAAACAGCAACCTCCTCTCTCCCCACCAGTCAGGCTTCAGAAAACAACATGCCACCATCTCCTCCCTCTTGCGGGTCACAAACTACATCCTCACAGCCTCTGACCAGGGACTCTTAACTGCCACTGTTTTTGTCGACCTGGCTAAGGCCTTTGACTCCATATCCCACCCCCTTCTCTTACAGAAAGTAGAAGCAGCTGGGTTAGCCCCTATCACCATCCAGTGGTTTAAGTCCTACCTCTCTAACAGGCAACAATCAGTTAAAATTGCTGACGTCACTTCCCCCCCACACACCCATCTTGGCGGGTGTCCTCCAAGGCTCAGTCCTTGGCCCCTTACTCTTCACCCTCTTCATTAATGACCGTCCCTCCTCCAGCTCTAAATCCTGCCTACACATGTATGCAGATGACACTATCCTCTTTACCTCTGGTCCATCAATTCAAGAAGCTCAAGCTACCCTCCAAAACGACTTCAATAGCATCCAGCAGTGGTTCAGACTAAACCAACTGAAAGGAAACACCTCCAAAACAGTCTCCATGGTTTTTGGTACGGCGCAAAAACTGAGCAGATCATGCACCCCCCCATCATTTCAGGTGGTGATTGGAGGGTTAGCCTCATCCCCAAAGTGGGTTACTAGTTGAGTTCCCCAAGGGTCAGTGCTTGGGCCACTCCTCTTCAATGCCTATGTCTCAGACATCAGGAGGGGATCAGGAGTGAGATGAGTCTCTTTGCAGATGACTCAAAGCTGGGTGCAGTGGTGGATGAGGAGGAGGGCAGGGTGGCCTTGCAGGAGGACCTGGATCCTCTGAAAAGGTGGTTGGGAAAATGGAAACTAAAATTCAATGTGGGGAAGCGCAAGGTTCTGCACCTGGGAGTCAGAAATCCAGGCCAGGGGTATACCCTGGGAGGAAACATGATTCAAGTCACGGAGGGTGAGAGGGACCTGGGAGTAGTGGTAGATGTCAAAATGAACAACTCAGAGACCTGTAGGAGGGCAGCGGCAAGGGCAACTAGGATGCTGGGATGCATCGCCAGGGGGATTACCTCCAGAAAGGCAGAAGTGATCCTTTCATTGTACAATTGCTTGGTTAGGCCGCACTTCGAGTATTGTGTGCAGTTTTGGAGACCACATTTAAAAAGGGACATTACACTCCTTGAGAGGGTCCAAAGGAGGGCAACCAAAATGATCTGGGGCCTGGGGGAGAGGACCTATGAGGAGAGGCTCAGGGAGCTCGAAATGTATACCCTGGAGGAGAGGAGGGATGGGGAGGGGACATGATAGAGGTCTTTCAGTACATGAAAGAGATCAATAAAGGAGGTCCAGTCAAGGTGCTCCAAAGGAAGGAGGGTGGGGCAATGAGAGGTCATGGGTGTAAGCTGGAAGGGGGCAGGCTCAGAGGGGAAAGGAGGAGATGTTATTTCACTGAAATGGTGGTGGAGTCATGGAATGCACTGTCCAGGGAGCTGGTAGAGGTGGAGACTGTGGATGGGTTTAAATGGGGATGGGACAGGTACAGGGGGAGAGTAAATCTGACCAGGCCCAGTACAGGTGGAACATCTGGGACTGGGAACAGTATAACCCAAGGGGGAAGGGGACACACCAAAATCGACCCTCAGTGCAGGTGCTGAAAATCGAGCAGCCTCGACAGACCATTAGGGCTATTCTGCTGGCATTTTAGTATGTTAGTATGTATTTCACTGGATGGCTTTCCTCTAGACCAGGTAATTAAATACAAATACCTGGCCATTTGGTTGGATCCAGAGCTATCCTTCTCTACACACATCAATGCAACCGTTTCTAAATTATGCCCCAAACTTGGGATGCTGTAGCAGCATAGAGACTCTCTCCCGCTACCAGCCAGACGGGAAATCCTATCTAAAATAATCCTCCCCATTTTTGACTATGGAGATGTGGTCTATAGCTCTGCTTCTGTAACCGCCCTGTTCAGACTAGACACCCTACTAAACTCTGTCGTTTCGCAACAAACTCTCCCCTTCGAACTCACTACTGTGATCTTTACTCCCTCCTTGACCTCCACCCACTGTCACAAAGATGTTATATACACTCCCTCTCTCTCATATCCAAATTTTGGTTCAACATGCTTCCCCCTATCTAATGGACAGACTTTCCCCAGACTCTCACTCCTCCTATGAACTGAAGCACAGGAATGGAAGATACTTCACTCTGCCTTGGCCAGCTTCCTCAGCTGGCAAATCTGCTTTCTCCTATCATCTCCCCAGTTTATGGAACAATCCCCCCAACCAGGCTAGAAGCTCCTACTCCCACCTTGCCTGCAAGCAGCAATTTCGTCTTCTACCACCACCCCGTTGCTGTCACAACTGAACCTGCTCATGCTGCACCACTCTCTACCGAAGAAAGATGCCCCTACAAAGCGCTTACCTCACAATGACCTCATTGCTGCCACCTGCCATCTCTTGTAATGTACCCTGTATTAAGCAGCTTGCTCTTAATCACTGCTACGTATCTGCTATTGTACAGACTAAATGCTCACCTGTTGTGACTTGTAATCCTCATTGAAACGAGGCTTAATTGTCCTTGGTAATGTTTGTATTCCCCCTCTCCTCTTCCCCGGGTTGCACCTGGAATTGAGTTTTGGCTCAGTGTTCTTTCCTGGTTAACAAATATTTAAATAAAAAATAAATAAAATAAAAATACATAGGGTATGCCAATCGGAGGATGGGGGTGCCACTAGACACCAGAGAAACATTATAATTCATAAGGGAACGGCGATGGGAGGGTGGGGGCACCACTAGACACCAGGGATATGTAAGGGAATGACAGTCAGAGGGTGGGGGTGGCACTAGACACCAGGGAAACATTATACAGTATAAATAAGGGGGCAATCAGAGGATGGTGGATGCCACTAGACATCAGGGAAACTTTATATAAACACAGGCTGGCAATCAGAAGGTGGGTGCCACTAGACACCAGTAAAACATAATATAAATATGGGGACAGCAGTTGGATGGTGGGGGGTGTCACTAGACATGAGGGAAATGTGAGATACTTAATGGGACAGTAATCAAAGGGTGGGGGTACCACTAAATACCAAGGAATCGGCATACATAAAGGGACGGTGATCAGAGGGGGGTACCACTAAACACCAGGGAAACAACATACATAAGGGAACCACAATCAGAGGGTGGAGGGTGCTGCTAGATACCAGGGAAAGAAAAGATACATAAGGGGATGGTGATCGAAGGGTGGGGGGTGCCACCAGACACCAGGGAAACATTAAATACATAAGGGGGAGGGTGATAGGAGGGTGTGGCACCACTAGACACCAGGGAAACATTACATACTTATGGGGATGGTAATGAGAGGGTGGGAAGGCACCACTAGACTCCAAGGAAAGAGTGGCTCACTGATCTCAAAGCAGCCCACAGCACAAGTTTCAACTGCGGCTGCAGAACTCAAGAAAGTCTTGCTGTTCTCATACAGAGAATGGGGGTCAATGGCTCCTCTCCCTGACCTGGATGCCCAGAAAAGGTATTCTGAGTACTTTTTGAAAAAACAAACAAAAAGCAGAATCAAGCTAAATGAGTCCAATTTAGCTAGGTTGAGGTGTTTGTTTGTTTTAAAAAGAGATTGTTTTTATATATTTGAAAGTTTGTGACTTTAAAATGAAGAAAATGGCGGCCAACACGATTGGTATTTATATCAGCATAAGAGATAAATCTTGAAAATAAGCAGTCACGATTGGTTTTTCTTTTCTGTTCAGAAGGTAAATAATGAAAATAACCAATCGTGATAATTTTTTTTCCCATTCACAACAGAACGTTAACTGTGAAATCGTTATTACTCTGGAACGATATATTTTTTCACTAAGCCATCCAAAGGCACACCCTTGGCATAGTCCCCTTCATCCCTGAAAATTCTGAATTGTTTTTGCATATATGTGATATGTATTGAATATGCCGTACTGTCAAACCTTATTATTAATAATAATAATAAATAAATAAAACGTTTTATGAGAAAAAAAATCTGAAAATGTTATGAAAAAACTCCACATTGTCTAGGCTGTAGGTGAGAGCAAAAAATACACAATGTTAAGTATAGAAAAACGAGACATGTTTTTTTTTTCCCATTTTTTGGTGCTCCGTATCTTGAAAACCGAACAAGATGCCATCTCAAAACTTTTCAGATCTTGATACTGGCAGCCTGACCTCACATGCCAAATGTTGGGTTATTTTGTCTAAGAAGCCTACTCAACCCTAACTATAGGGGAATGACTGCTTCCCTAAAAGTCCCATAAAATAAATATATACTTTATGGACTGCACAATAACAGTAGTAATATGGTGCCTCCAAAGTTTGCCATGCTGGCCCTCACCTACTCCTCCACCCTTGTCTGTGTCTTAACTTGCTGCTCAGACTGTGCTGTATGGACACAGAGACCAATGAGCTGGCACTTCACAGTACAAGTGTGAAGGCGCTACCGCTGAGACTGGCTAACCCCATGAAAACACTGAGGCAGGAATATGGTGCTCGCTTGAGGAACTACAGTGCTGATGCAAATATCAGTTGCTGTCAAATTTATTAAGCTGTATGCTTATATACTAAGTGTTTCATAGTTATAACTGTTTTTGAATGTATCTAGTGTGACTGTCTTATAACTTACAGATCATGGTGCAAGTATGGTATTCTCAAAAGGTAATTATATAGCAATATGAATATCAAGTTGTAATTTCTGTGCATTGTGATATCAGCTGCTTGAACCTGATAGGAATATTGCAACAGATAGTCTTTATTTTCATTTCATCTTATTGCAGCAGCCTAAGCCTAGACAAGTTTGCACAGGTTGTGTCTCTCTAGTTATTTGATCATAAGGCCTGCCTTGGGGGATGACATATGATAATATTGGTTCTGTTAAATGTTGGTGTCTACTTTGGCCTTTGGCCTTAGTGGTTTAAGGGAATCCTTTGAATAGCTTGAATTACGTAAGCACTTTATGCTCTATGGTTACTAATAGCAATGGTTACATATCACTTCACGGTTTGATTACCCTTTACCTCCCCCATTGCTGCACCATCTGGGAGTCTCGAATGTGCTACCTAATTAGGAAACTGCCTTGTACTAATGATGTTATCTTCTACTGTTTCTTGAATTTTATGTATGGTTAATGCATAACCTCAATAAACAAAGTTTTTTTAAAACGTTTTATTTATAAGTTTTATGATATTACAGCACATACTGTAGCACACAAAATAGAAGTGAGGTGCACAGACTTCCTCATCACATGTACAGTAAACCAAGTACTTAAAAACAGGTACTTATATAAGATTTCTAAACCCAAGCAGTGAGAAAGCTGCCAGTTATCAATCAACAGGAGTAAAGTCCGATCTGAGTAGCCTGTAGAACAATGCCACTCTCACCTCAGCATACTACAAACATTGAATGAAGCCAGGTTATCGGATCCCATGCAGGACTAAGATAAATTGTGGGAGGCAGAGTGGCATAAATAACTGTAGACAGGTAGCTGAAACGATGGCCTGGTCTCAATTAAGTTGCCTTAGAAACCCGTAGCCCACGGCATAGAACGGAAACCTGCTCTATGGGTACAGAGTATAACTAAAGGAAATAAAGTTCACAAATTGAGTAGTGCTCTTCCGCACCAACGTTTGAATTGTCTACAGTATCAGCCTAAGAAGAGATCTTGTAAGAATCATTGTAATGAAGCAGCAGCAATGACAACACAAATGAGAAAAAACGAAGGTTGACGTAATAATAAGGTGCAGAGTTATATATGCTAACGAGGCATTATGTATTGATTATTAGAACAGCGCCTCAACGGAGTAACGGGCTAAAACGTCTTCGGTCCACCAAAGTACATTAGGGAATGTCATCTTCAGGCTCAGCCAAGCACCAGTTCACTGAACAGTCACAGATTTGAAGTCCCCTGAAGGAAGGCACAGAATGTCACCCCTCTTCATCAGAGGTAGTTTCAGGAGGATTTAGCTTTGCAAGGATCTTCTCGGCATACAGAGATGCTGCAGCGGGATCTACAAAAATATGCGTCTTTGAGGCATGGCGAATCTGCAGCCGCACTGGAAAATTGAGCCATGCCTCTATGCCATGCTGTAAGAGCTCCTTTTTAATTACCTGAAGTTCCTTTTTTCTGGCCTGCATTTGGGCAGATAGATCAAGAAAAAGGGAAAGACAGCCCTCCCACACCATTTCTCCATGAGATCTAGCAGCCTGAAGGAGAGCTATCCTAGCCTCTGGGGTTGACAAAGTGGCAATTGTGGTGAGTGGTCTTTGCTGTGGGTCACCTCATGGTCTGGGCCACTGAGGAATTGCAAAAACTTTCAGGAGCCTCACCCCAGAATTTAGGGGCAACAGTTGTAGATCTTGGAAAATCAGTCGAGTTACTGCCTATAAAATATCAGTTGCACATGCATACCTTAGAGGAAAGCCCACAATCTGGATATTTGCTTGTCACTGAGTATTCTCTAAACTTTCCATCTTTGAATTTATCAAGGAGAGGTCTCGCACAAAGGCAGCATTGCAGTCGGCTTGCCAATCCTTCACTTCCGTTAGTTCCTTAATAGCAGCGGCATTCTCTTGTATGATGTGGTCATTTTCCGTTAATTTGGCTTCAACAGCTGCCAATCTTTTATTGGTTTCCTCTCCAGTGGTCTGGATCTTTGTAAGCATTGTGAGTACTTGCACTGTTGTAAGTTCAGGCACCATCAGTCCACTCACCGCAGCAGGCCCCGAGTTTTTAGCAGAGCCCTGAGGGGAAAGAAAGACATCTAGACTCTCTGAGGAATGTTTAGCATCCTTTTTTGGGCCCACAGCAATACAGGACCCTACTGAGGAATTCCAGTGCAATCTTAGCCCGCTCCTGAGTGAAAATTCATAGATTAGAAGACTTTTACAATTAATATAATCCAAGCTGCTTTAGAAGACTGCCGCCATGCTGCTGCTCCACAGTGCCCCCCAATAAACAAAGTTTAAAAAAAGGTATTAGTAACAAATTCATTAATTAATTTATTTTCCAAAGTTTCACCAGGAAAGACATACTGAGCTAACAATAGTTCATTTCCAGATGCGTCCTGGGGAGGGGGAAATAGGGATATAGGTACAGAATAGAATAATTGATTATACAATAAAACAACCATCATGTAGAGATAGCAAGGTATGTACATTAGGAGTGTGAGTGATCTAGGCAAAAATAACTCACGGAAAATACATATCAAATAACAAGTGACATAGTAACATAAGTTCAGGAGGGAGGTATGTCCCGTGGAAATACAGAGGAACAGAAAAAAGGGACCTTAAGTCACTGTGGGTAGATGGGGATAGGATGTAGATGGGAGGAGCGCTGAAGGGGAGGAGGAAAGGAAGTATAAAGATAGTGTGGATGGGATAGTTGAGGGACGGGAGAAAGGATGGAAAGAAAGGGGGATTGAAGGAGAAAGGTAGGAGTACAATGTGGAGAGGATGGGAGCGGTGGGAGATAGAGGAGGATAGGGAAGGAGAAGCGAAAGGGAAGGGTAGGAGTGGGGAGGGAGAAGGAGTTGAAGAAAAATGGGGAGGAGGGAAAAGGCAGATAGGGAAAGGCCTTTGACTAAGGGCATTCACAGGATGGAGCAGTGTGAGCATGGAGTAGAGAGGAGAGAGAGAGAGAGAAGCAGAGTGAATGGTTAGGGGGAGAGAATGCCAGAGTTTAGGAAATCAGAAAGAGAAGGCAGCCTGGCCAGCAAGGGATTTACGAGAGGGAAGCATGAGAGAATGATAGCCTGAGTTACAGAGGGTGTATGGAGAGGGGGCTAGAGGGGAGAAGAGAGAAGTCAACTAGAACTTAGAGGTAAAGAAGGCACAGTGGGTTAGGCAGCGATTATCCAGGGAGGGGAGGGAGCGTGCAGAGTATAAAGAACAGTGGTGAGTGCAAGGTGGGCAGTCCAAGGCAAAACGGCAGAATAAAGAATGAATGAAAGAGGGGTCTAGTCTGGCAAGGGTGGACTTTGGGGCAGCATCTTATACAATGTTGCCATAATCAAACATGGGGAGGATCGTTTTAATGATGATTTCACAGTGGGAAGGAAGTGGGATGTAGCTTTTGTTTGTATATAGAGGACCAAGCTTGGGGTGGTGTGTTTTTAATGAATGGTGTCTACATGCTGTGAAAAGTTGAGGTATCGGTCAAGCCAGACACCAAGATACTTAAATGAGGACACGTCATCAATTGTGACTTCATCTAGGGAGTTGAAGGAGGGCAGGGTTGGGGGTCTGGAGAGCTTATGTTTGGTACCAAAGGACATGGAGACTGTTTTTTTTTTTTTTGCATTTAGGGATAGTTGATTTGATCTGAACCATTGCTGGACAGCATCAAAATCGTGTTGGAGCCTGGCTGTTAACTCAGCTGTGGAGGACCCAGACACAAACAGGACTGTATCATCTGCATACATGTGGATGAACGCAGATGAGCAGGCAGATGGAAGGCCATTTAGGAAAATGAAGAAAAGTAGTGGGCCAAGGACAGAGCCTTGTGGGACATCAGTGCAAATGGAGGGGGGAGGGGGAAGGAACTCTCCAATTTGAAATGATTGCGATCTGTCTAACAGGTATGAGCTAAACCAGCTCGTTGCAGAGTCTGAGAGACCAGCTGACTTCAACTTGTCTAGGAGGAGAGGGTGGGAAACAATGTCGAAAGCTTTGGCTAAATCAATAAAGATGGTAGAGGTAAGGAAGCCCTGGTCCATGCCTGTGTGGATGGTCAGTGAGCTGGAGGAGGGAGGAGTGGTGTTTGCAAAAGCCAGACTAGAAAGGAGTGAAAAAGGAGGAGAAGTCTAGGAAGGGAGAGAGAGTTGAGGCAGCACTAAGTGCTCTTGGAGTTTAGATAAGGTTGGAAGTAGGGATATAGGGTGGAAGTTACCAGGAGAGGATTCATCTCCTTTGGGTAGGGGAATGACAGATGCATGCTTCCAGGCATCTGGGACTGAAGTGAGAGAGAAGGAGAGGTTTAGAAGGGAGGAGATGGGGAATGCAATGGCAGGGGCAGAGAGAAGTAGGAGCTTGGGGTCAAGCCCATCAGGGCTTCTGCCTTTCTAAGGGTTGAGGGCCAGGAGGGCATTAAAGAAGTAGCAGGGGCAACTGATGAAAAGGAGAAGAGGCATGATGGAGGGGCATAGGGGAGGATGGGAGGAAGGATGGAGGTGGTGGGGAAAGAGGATAGAAGGAGGCACAGGAGGTGAAGTGGGAGTTAAATGCAGTGGCCACAGAAGGAGGGTCTGAGATTAGGGAGTCTCCCATCTTGAGAATGGGTGGGGGGGGCTGGTTAGGAGGGGAGAAGAGGGCATGGATGACCTTCCAGAACTTAGAGTGGTGACTAAGATTGTTCTGAAAAGAGGAGGAAAAGAATTCAGCCTTTGCAAGCTTGGTGGCTCTGGTACAAGTATTCCTCAGGGCTCAGTACTTATTAAGGTCAACTGGTGTACCAGTGGACTTGTAAGCCTTCCATGCCAGGTCACATGCATGGAGGCAGCAAAGGTGCTGAGATCCAGGGGAGTGAGCTTCGGACCTATTTCTGGAGGGGCATACAGATCCCAGATTGCTAAAATTTGGAGTGAAAGTATTCAGTGCTGGGTTGATGTTACTGGCATTAGAGATAGGGGACCAGTCAGTGACTAGCAAGTCTGCAAGTAATGAGGATATGTCTAACTACCTGAAGGACCTGATCTGGATAATTTTAGGGGGGCCCAAGGGCGATTAATTTTGCGGATGCAGTAGACTATATGGTAGTCGCTGAGTACATCAGGGAGGGTGCCAGCATCAATGATGCAGTGCAGATGATTTGTGAGTACCCAGTCCAGTAGTGAATGGTTCAGGGATCTGTAATTATGATGGGTAGTGACAGAAATAAGCTGTGTAAGATGTAGGGCTTTAATATTTTGGCAAAAGTTTAGAGTGGGAGTGTGAAAGACAATTAATATTAAAGTCCAAAAGGATGAAAAGTTCACCAGAGGAGGCATGAGAGGAGATGGTGGTTAGGAGCTCAGTAGCAGATGAGGAGGTCAGCCCTGGGCAGCAATAGATGCCAGCCACAAAGATGGGAACTGAGAAAGGGAAGGAGAGTTTGAGAAGGAGGAGTTCGTAAGCAGCAGGGTAGGAGACAGAGTACTGGAGTAGACTGAATGAAGGAAGAGAGAGATAGATGGTGACACCTCCACCCTTCTTAGCATGGTCTTGATGGGTGAGGGAGTAACCAGGGATAGTAATAGCAGAGTCAGGAATCTTGGTGGGAAGCCAGGATTCCAACATAATTAGAACATGAGGGGTTGTAGATCAATTTTAGGCAGGAGACTATGGATATTAATGTGGGCCATCCGTAGACATTTGGGGAGGCAGGGGGGAGGGGAGTGTGCAGGGCCAGGATTGGGCTCAATTTTACCAGCTATGAGACCCAGCAGTGAAATGATGAGCTTGGCAGAGACTGATAATCATCTGCGAGGTGAAGGGGGAGAGGGAGGAGAGGGGATAGGAGGGTGGGGAGGAAGGGATGTTCTAAGGGAAACCAGGTGGAACCATGAAGAAACAGAGGGGAAGGGAGCATCCTGGTAGCCAGTGGCCAGAGGAGTGGGAAGGGGAATGAGGAGGGAGGCAGGAGGAGGGAAGGGTAGGGAGGAGCCAGTGGGGGGGAGAAGGGGGCAGGAAAGTTTGGAGGAGAGAGGGAGGTAGTGGAAAACAGAAAGGGAAGGAGAGAAAGAGTGATAAATATACTGTGGCAGCAACAAGTCCTCAAGCACTATAGTAAAACAAGTATGTTAAAAGCAACTAGCAGATAGGCTGTGACCCAGCAAGTATAGTAAATACAAATAGCAAATAGACTGTGTCACAGTGTCAGTAGTAGGTTGTAACAGAGAAAAATTGTAATAATTAAAATGCAATGAACAATTATTTAAATTAGGACAGTGGTATGAAAACATTTACAGTAGTAGGATAAATAAACTAATGCGAGTACAAGCTAATATGATTTTAAGAATAGCTGAAGTAGCTCAAAACATTTTGATAACATTAAAGGTCAGTATAGTTAACTGTCTGTGTATAAACAGCAGTATTTGGTCAGAACACAATTTTTTAAGCAGCCAATGGGTTAATTAGGCACTTACACTAGTAGCTAGGCAAACGGGAGCAAACAGTACAAAACAGTGCACCTGGATACATTGCAGGAACAAATAGAGAAAGAAAAAATTACTCACTGCAGTAATTCTGTTTCTTTCAAGGGGTCCTTTAGCATCAGTAATAATAGTAGTAAGCTGACCAGGTTAAGCTACCTCGGAGGTGGAGCCATGAATAATGCATATAATAAAATGGCAAATCAGAATTGAGCAGGAGAGTGTGTTGAGTGGAGCTTACCCAGAGGACACCAGAATTTTTTTGAAGACGAAAAGAGAAGTGTCCAAAAGGACCATGCTAACAGGCTTTAAAAATTATGCAATAGCAGGAACCATAACAAGGCTATAATTAAACATTAACTATGCTCTAAAAACAATCAACAAACCTTATTAAATTTGGCAAAAAGGATTAAAAGCAGAGTCCTCTGGAAGTAGGTGCCTGGGGAGGCAGGGTGGGAGGTTACTGATGCTAAAGGACCCCTTGGAAGAAACAGAATTACTACGGTGAGTAATTTTTTCTTCTCACCGCATGAGTCCTTTAGCATCAATAACAATAGCAGACTACCAAGCAGTACAGTTGGGAGGTGGGTGCAGTACCTACTTAGGGAAGAAACTCTGCAGGACTGCCCTGCCAAATTTGGCATCAGACCTTGACTGTACATCCAGGTAGTAATACTTTGTGAATGTGTGTACAGTCTTCCAGGTAGCTGCTTTGCAAACATCTAGCAAGGAGATGTCCCTTGCGGCTGCCACAGAGGCAGCAGTGCCTCTAGTAGTGTGGGCCCTGAGGCCGTGAAGGGTCTGTTTGCCAGCCTTACTATAACAAAACTGAACGCAGGAAACTATCCGAGAGATAGTTCTCTTGGTGGCTGGTTTTCCTTTCCCCACATCACCATAGGTGAGGAAGAGTTGGGTAGTGGAGTCTCTGAACTGTTTAGTATGCACCAGATAACAAGGACAGAGCTCTCCTAACATCCAGGCTGTGAAGCCTTCGTTCCCTTGAAGTGGAATTGTCAGTAAAGAAAAGACAGGGAGAGTAATAGACTGATTAAGGTGAAACTCAGAGACCACCTTATGAAGGAATTTCCTATTTGTTCTGAGCTCAGCCATATCCTTGTGAAGGATAATGTAGTTAGGCTCAGTGCAGAGTGCTTGCAGTTTCGAAATCATTCTTGCAAAAGTGACAGCCACTAAGAAAAAATTACTCACCTGTAGTAATCTTGTTTCTTCCAAAGGGATCCACTATTATTACTCTTGCAATGCTCCTTTAAGTCAGCACTGCCCCAGAGAGAATAGAATGCTATTCTAATCGTGGAATGTTTAGCTTGTGCATCTATTTTCAAACTGCCCAGTGTCAACTGCCTACATTCTACCTCAGATTTCTTAGATGCCTGCAAAGAGGCCATAACAACATGTGAATCACTATTTAAATAATTATAGAAAAATAATGCCCAACTGGACAAATAACAACATTAACCAAAGGACTAGTATAAACAAATGTCCCCTTTTTTTCTGAAGTCAGATATGCCTTTAGAAAAGAACCTACAAGTTAAGACATTACTAAAATGTGCCAGCAGGTGGCATGCCACTCCAACTATACATCTTATCAGCTGTGGAGAGGATTGTTCTTGTTACTGATTCTGAAAGGGGAGGCAAGGGCAGGGAGTAATAATAGTGGATCCCTTGGAAGAAAAAGATTACTACAGGTGAGTATTTTTTTTCTTCTAACCCCAGGAATCCACTAATATTATTACTCTTGCAGACTATGCAGCAGTACCTCAAGGAGGTGGGCCAGAATCTATTTCGGAAAAAGACTCTGCAAGACTGCTGTGCCAAATCTGGCATCACTCCCGGACTGGGTGTCCAGGCTATAATGCTTAGTGAAGGTGTGGACTGACCTCCAGGCAGCTGCTTTACATATTTCCATTAGAGGTACCTCTCGGGCAGCTGCAATAGTGGCAGCTCTGCCCCTTGTAGAGTGGGGTCCTAAGACTAGAGGGAGGAACCTTGCCTGCCTTTGAGTAGCAAAACTGAATACACTGGACTATCCATTGGGAGATAGTCCTCTTTGAAGCAGGAGTACCTTTGCCTACTTCCCCATTGGTGAGGAACAGTTGTCTGTCCTGCCTATGATCTGTGGTATGAGTCATGTAATAACTCGGTGCTTTTTTTACATTCAAGCTGTGCAATCTACGCTCACCTGAGCTAGAGTGTTCAGTAAAGAAAACTGGCAGTGTTATAGACTGGTTCAAATGGAAGTCAGAAACCACCTTGGGGAGGAACATCCTGTTAGTTCTCAACACTACCTTGTCCCTGTGGAAAGAAATGTAGTCCTTTTCTACACAGAGGGCCTGTAGCTCGCTTATCCTTCTGGCAGAAGTGATTGCTACCAGAAAAACGACCTTCCAGGTAAGAAATTTAAGCTCTGCAGATGCCATAGGCTCAAAGGGCAGAAGCATAAGCTGGGCAATGCAAATGTTAAGGTCCCATGCTGGCACTGGTTCCCTGTGAGAGGGAAACAAATGAGAGAGTCCTTTAAAGAATCTTTTGAATATAGGGTTTGATGCCAGGGAGATATCCTTTCTAGTTGAAAGGTATGCTGAAACTGAAGTCAGGTACACTTTCAGAGTTGAGTGCTGCAACCCCAGGGAGTGCAGGTGAGACAAATAATCAAGAAGGATTGGGATCCCGGCCTGGGCTGGGACTATACCCTTGTCAAGGCACCAAATGGAAAAATGTTTCCATTTTGAGGCATAGGTATTCTTGGTGGAAGGCTTCCTGTAACCCTTAATGACTTCTAAAACTGCTTCAGAGAATTGGCAGTCTGCATATTCTAAGTCCTCAAGAGCCAGGCTTTGAACTTGAGAGACCTGAGATTGGAGTACACTACCCTCCCCTGAAAGGAAGTCAGTAGATTGTACCTTTGAAGGAGGTGAATCGGTTTGCTCACAGGCATTGAGAGTAGCAGGGAGTACCAAGGTTGTCTTGCCCAGTCCGGGGCTACCAGAATCATCGAAGCTTGTTGTGACCTGAGCTTGACGAGTACCCTGACTATCAGAGGAAAAGGAGGAAAGGCATAGAGGCACCTGCCTGTCCAGTCCAGAATCAGGGCATCCATTGGAACTATCCCCTTCACTGAGGCCCTGCAGCAATAGAGAGGTAAGTGGTGATTTTGGTGGGAAGCAAAAACGTCTATTTCTGGGGTCCCCCACCTCCTGAATAGAGCATTCACCACTTGCTTGTTCAATGCCCATTCACGATAGGCCTGGTTTATCCTGCTCAAGGCATCTGCCAAGGTGTTGTCCTTGCCTGGCAGATGAACTGAATGTAGAGTGGTATTTAGAGAGTAAGCGAGGCTCCATATCTTCATTGCCTCTGTACACAGAGGAGTGGACCTTGTCCCTCCTTGTTTGTTAATGTAATACATTGTTGTGGTATTATCTGTTCTGACTTGTACCACCTTTCCCTGTGTGAGATGAGAGAAACCCTGAAGGGCCAGATAAATGGCTCTTAACTCCAGCAGGTTTATGTGCAGAAGTGAGTCTGCACTCTCTCAAGTACCGTGGATGGTGTGATCCCTATGTGAGCACCCCAACCAAGCAGGGAAGCATCGGGTAGAGAACCAGGAGGAGGCTCCTGCAGAAATGGAACCCCTTCCCTTAAATTTTCTGGTTTCCTCCACCATTGGAGGGCCTGTAGTAACGTTTGTGTGACTGGTACTGGCTTTGAGAGGGGGTCGCCTTTGGCACCAGTGTGCTCTGAGGTGGAACTGAATATCTTTCATCTGAAACCTGGCACCTATGACTATGCTTGTTGCTGAATCCATGTGCCCTAACAGTCGAAGAAACTGTTTTGCTGGATTTGGCCTGCCCTGGGCAAATGAGCCTGCCAGAAGCTGAATGCTTTCTGCTCTCTCCTGAGGGAGAAAAGCTCTTCCCACTACTGTATTCAGTTCTGACCTATGAACTGCAGAACCTGCACAGGGGTCAGGACTGACTTTTTGGTATTGAGAAGGAATCCCAGGGACAGCAGCATATCCTGGATGGTCTGACACCTGTTGGTGGGATTTCCGTACGATTAGCCAATCGTCCAGATAAGGAAAAATTGTGACACCCAGTCTTCTGAGGTGTACCACTACTACTGCTATGCACTTGGTAAGGACCCTCAGTGCAGAGGTAAGGCCGAAGGGAAGTGTTGAGAACTGGCAGTGGCCTGAGGGGAGTCTGAATCTGATATACTTTCTGTGTGACTCCATTATGGGAATATAGAAATATGCGTCCTTTAGATCCAAAGAGGCTAGCCAGTCCCCTTTTTGCAGAGTTGGTAAAATCATGGCCATTGTGACCATTTTGAACCTGGGCTTTACCAGGTACCTGTTTAGCAGTCTGAGGTCTAGTATAGGCCACCACTCTCCATTCTTTTTTGTTGTTAGGAAATATCTAGAATAGAACCCTTGCCCTCTTTGGTTGTGGGAGACAGGCTCCACTGCTTTTGCCAGCAGTAATGCCTATACAGTACCTCCTGCTCCAGTAGCTTTCTTTCTGAAAAAGGAGCTTGTGCACAATGTTTTAACCTTGGAGGAGGAAGGGACTTGAAGCAAAGGGAGAGACCCTGACTCACTATTTCCAGGACCCACTTGTCTGTGTTTTTTTTTAACCATTCCTGGAAATAGTGGTTGAGTCTGCCCCTACACGATGTGGAGAGGATCCTGAAGGGAAAGGTCAGGGGGTTCTGTTTTGCTTGCTGCTGAGACTGCGCAGATTGGGATCCTCTCCGAGAACCCCTTCTACCTCTAGCTCTGTAAAATCCAGTTTGCTGTGGTTGGTACTGCTGCTTGGAAACAGCCTGTACCTGAAATAAGACGAAGCTGAAGTAGAGGGCCTGTCTCTGGTCAAGTTGCTCCTAAAAGTAGCTTTATATTCGTCTACTTTTTTCATATATGCCTCAGTCTGGGCACCAAAAAGAGAGAGTGGCCTTCAACAGGAAAGTCCATTGCCTTAGTTTGGGTGTCCTGGGTGAAGTTAGTAGTCCTCAGCCAGGCAAATCTTCTTAGAGGAATGGTACCAGCCATCCACCTTGCAGCTGTATCATTGGTGTCAGCTGCCATCTGAAATTAGTATTTGGAAGCCTCCAAGCCCAATTTTGCTGTGTCTAGCAGCTCTGACACTGTTAAAGAGGGGTTAGCCTCAGCATTGTCCACTACTGACTGCCAGAGAGCTTTTTGATAAAGGGCTGCATAGGCCTGGTAGCCGGCTTGACGAATTGCCAGGGATGCTGAAAAGGTACCCCTTTCTTGCCATGCTGTCCACCTTTCTCGAATCCTTCTCGGGGGGGGGGTGAGAAGATAAGGGAGTTTTGGCTTCCTCACAGGCAGTCTGCTGTACAATACCCTGGTGGTCTGGGTGACGAAAAAGAAACTCAGCACCAGGTCTTTCTGATACTTCTCGTCACACTTTTTGTCTGTGGGTGAGACTGTATTGGGAGCCTTTAGGATTTCTAATACATCCTTCTTAAAGAATTTGTAAATAGACCAAAGGAGCCTCTTTGAGGGTGTCAGCCCCATAAGCTCCATGCATTGTGCCTCCTCTTCATCCTGAATCTCTTCAGCTGTTTGTAGATCCTGGGTCTCTACCATTTTCTTAACAAAAGAAAAATGGGAAGAGAAATCCTCTGAGGGTCTGGAAGGGGAGCCAAAATCCTGTTCTGGTGACACCTTGGGTTCAATTCCCACTTCATCTTGGTCATCCTCCTCATATGCCACTGTAGCAGTAGGCAAAAGAGGGGTAACAACAGTTGCTTTTTCAACAATAGTAATCACTGACTGCTGAGGAGGTAATAAACCCTGCAGCACCAGAAGTAAGGTGAAAGCCTGTGTCAACTCAACAGGAGAAGGAGCATTAATAGGTGCCTGAGGGACCCCTTGAGGCATTTCAGCCAGGGTGTCAGTGTGTTTGGATTTCTTTAATTTTTTTGGCAGGCACTGGGGAGTCAACCGGTTGATTGCCTCTCTTGAAAAAAGCCCTCACCTGTATTGGGGTGGATTTAGAGGCTCTGGAAGGAACTGCCACATTCTTAGAGGGGTGGACTGGTTACAGCCCATGGACCCCTCCTCTAGTTTTCTTTTTAGCCTCTCCCTGTGTTTTTCCACTGTCTTAACAGGGAAAGACTTACAAATATCAGAGTCTTCATTGAAGTGCTGCTGCCCAAGGCAGATCAAGCAAAGATCATGCTTGTCTGCACTGGCAAACACCTCTGTACACTTCAAGCAATTCTTGAACCCAGGGGATCCTGTTTTCTTTTTAGGTGTGTCTGACATTATAGAAAATGGGAACCAGTAACCGACCAAAAATAGACTAAATTTAAATATTTTCTGTTGGTTTCAATAGAATAATGGTCGGCTCAGGAACCAATAATGTGAAAAAACTATTGGTTCCGATCAGATCCAGAACCAAGAAACCGCTGAGGAAAACCGATAAGCCTCAGTTCAAAAGCGATTAAAATTAAATAAAATTAAAGAATAAAGTAACCGGAACCCTCCAAAAAGGTTCCAATAAAATAAAAAAAGAAGATTGGTTGCCGCTCTGTTCAAAGGAACCACAAAGAACCGATAAACAAGTTTAAATTTAAAACTAATGAGATATAAAACACTAAAGAACAATGACACTAGGCAGTAATGAAAAATAAAACAAAAATACTTAATTTTGTTTTGCTCTATGCGCTACTGGAATCTGTCTCAGTGACTGCGAGAGATCGCCAGGGCATCTGATCTTTGCAGCAGAGAGAAGAAATCTGAGGTAGAATGTAGGCAGTTGACACTGGGCAGTTTGAAAATAGATGCACGAGCTAAACATTCCATGATTAACATAGCATTCTAGTCTCTCTGGGGCAGTGCTGACTTAAGGGAGCACTGCAAGAGTAATAATATTAGTGGATTCCTGGAGTTAGAAAATACTGTTTTCCAGGTGACATATTTTAAGTGGGCTGTAGCCATGGGCTCAAAAAGAGGCCCCATGAGCTTAGCAATGCAGAGATTCAGGTCCCAAGGAGGAACAGGTTTCCTAATTGGGAGTTGCAGGTGGAGGAGGCCCTTGAAAAAATGTTTGAAAATGGGCATGGACATGATAGACTTCTCTCTCCCAGTGGAAAGGTAAACTGAGATTGTAGCCAAGTGGAGCTTCGGGATGAGGCTTTAAGGCATGATGACTGTAAATGTACTAGGTAATCCAACCGGGAGGGTATAAAGGCCTTCAAAGTGTTTATTCTTTTCCCCTTACACCAAATTGAAAATCTCTTCCACTTGGTTGCATAGGTTTTCTTTGTGCTTGACTTTTTTGCCATGCAAAGTATTTTCAGAACTTGTTCTGAATACTGGGAATCTGGGAATTCCAACTCCTCAAGAACCAGGCTTTGAAGTGAAGGGATTCCAGGTCTGGATAGGTCACTCCTACTTGAGGTAGGGTGAGGAGATAGAGGCTCAGAGGAAGTTGAATCGGTTTCTTGTGAGACATGGCCATCAAGAGAGGGTACCAAGGCTGCCTTTGCCAGTCCGGTGCTATGAGGATCATCGTTCTGGGATGATCTCTGAGTTTCAGCAGAACCCTGTGTATCAGGGGAAAAGGAGGGAAGGCACATAAAGAAACTTCCCCATCCAGTTCAGAGTTAAGGCATCTGCTGGGAGAGTGCCCACTGCTGGGGGCCTGCAGCAGTACAGAGGAAGCTGGTAATTGAGGTGGGATGCAAACAGATCCAGTTCTGGTGTGCCCCACATCCTGAAAACTGTGGCAAGGACTTGCCTGTTCAGAGTCTATTCATTATGACCTTGGCTGATGAGACTCAAAGCATCTGCCAGGGTGTTGCCCTTACCTGGAAGGTGTATGGCAGAGAGACTCACATCCAGGGAACAGGCCAGGGATCAGATTCTCATAGCTTCTGTACACAGTACAGTCGACTGTGTGCCACCCTGCTTGTTTATGTAAAACATAGCAGTGGTGTTGTCTGTTCTGATCTGGACAGTGTGTCCCTTGACCTGAGGGGCAAAAGCTTTCAGTGCCAGGTACATAGTCCTGAGTTCCAAAAGATTTATATGGCTTGCAGATTCTTTTGGAGTCCAAGTGCCGCTTACTGAGGAGTTGTCCAGATGACCTCCCCATCCCAGGAGGGAAGCATCTGTGGTAATGAACTTTGAGGGGCAGGATAACTGGAAGGGAATGTCCACTGAGTGATTTTCTTTTTCCTTTCACCAGTCTAGAGCCTGGAATAGTGTTTTTGTTTCTGGGACAAGCTTGAACAGAGAGTTTTTCTTTTGCAACCAGTGAGCTCACAGATGGTACTGAATGTCCCTCATCTGGAATCTTTCTCCTGGAACCGCAGCAGTCATTGAGGCCATGTGGCCCAGGAGCTTTAGAAAATGTCTTGCAGGTCTTGGCTGCCTCAGAAGAAAGGAATCTGCTAGAATCAGAAAATTCTGAATCCTATCCTGAGGGAGAAAGGCCTTTGCCTGCTGGGTATCTAGATCTGCTCCTATAAAGTTGAGGAGCTGAGAGGGTTGCAAATTGGATTTCTTTTTGTTGATTAGGAATCCCAGGGAGGACAGAATCTGTTTGTATGGTTTAGAGCCTCTCTGACCTGCTGCGGGGTCTTGCCAACTATGAGCCAGTCATCCAGATGTGGAAAGACCGAGACGCCCTGTTTTCTTAAAGCAGTAGTGCAACAAACAATGCTTTTCTAAAAAAGCTAGGTGCAGCTACAATTAAGTAAAATATTAACATACCTGTCAGATCTTGTTGCCTAAATACCTCCTATGCTGTGCACCATGAGACTTTTTTATTTTTTCAGTCCTAACCGTTGCCAGGTCTATAATGCTATTTCTATGCAAAAATGTGGTGGCCATCTTTTTTTCTTGAGAAAAAAATCAAATAAAACATTTATAAAATACTCAAGTTTTGGTGAAATTAGAAAACTGTACCTCCAAATTAAACTAGAAGATGCCTGGAATCTTTTACAGTGAAAAAAAGGTAGGGTCAAATTTTATGCCCAATTTCATTGCACTGCTGCTTTAAGTGGGCTGCCACTACAGAGAGGCACTTCATGAACACTCTGGGAGCAGATGTCAGACCAAAGGGCATGGCTGCAAACTGATAGTGACCTGAACCTCAAAAAGTTTCTGTGGGACTGCCTTATTTGGATGTGAAAGTAGGTGTCCTTGAGATCAAGGGAGGCTAGTCAGCCTCCTTGCTGCAGGGAGTGTATCACCATTTGGAGGGTTACCATCTTGAATTTCGGTTTGAGTAAGTGCCTGTTTAAGTACCTGAGGTCTAAAACAGGTCACCACTCCCTGTTTTTCTTTAATGTCAGGAAGTATCTGGAGTAGAGACCTTTTCCAAGTTGTGAAAGGAGAACTCTCTCCACCACTTTGGCTGACAGCAGGGTCTTTACCTCTAGCTCCAACACATGTCTTTCTGTTGGGGATAGGGGTTTTGATAATGATGGGCCCCAAAGGGAAGAAAACTGCTTGAACTGTAGAGGTAGACCTTTTTCCACTATCTCCAAGACCCACTTGTCTGAAGTGATGTCGGTCCAAGCTTGGAAGTAGTGGGAGAACCTGCCCCCTACTGGAAGAGGGGAGGCAACCTGGTTGCTGAACTCAGGGCTTAGACTGTGTGGCAGGGGCTGAAGTGGAGGTAGCTCTCCTCTGACCCCCTTCTGCCTCTGCTCCTGAAGTAGCCTCTCATTTGAGGGAAGTCCATAGGAATAGGATAGTATGCCCTGGGGAAATAGCCCCTGCCTCTATTTCCCTTAGGCTGTGGCTTTTGGGAGGTAGAGGCTTTCTGCTTTGTTGCATTGTTTTTATGGGTGGACTTGTACTCCTCCATATTTTTCATGTATGCTTCAGTTTTGTCCCCAAAGAGGGAATTATTTTCACAGGGGAAGTCCATAGGTTTGAACTGGGTATCCTGTGATAAATAAGTAGTTTGTAACCAAGCAAAGTGCCTAAGAGAGACAGCCTGAGCCATGGCCCTTATGGCTGTATCATTAGTGTCTGCGGCCACGTGAAACTGGTATTTGGTGGATTCTAAACCAGTCTTCACTGTCGCCGCTATGTCCTGGACCATCTTATGTGTTTTATGTGTAAGGATGGCCTGGACAGAACTCCACAATGCCTTTCTGTACGTAGCAGTGTATGTTAAGTAAGAGGACAGGCATAAAAGCAAAGAGGCTGTGGTATAAGACTTGTTTGCCATGGAGTCCAATTTTCAGGACTCCTTCTCAGGAGACTGGGATACAGGAGGGACTTTAGCCTTGTCACAGGCTGCGGCCTGAACTACCTCTTCATGACTAGGATGAGTATAAAGAAAGTCAGCCTCATTTTTGGCTAGCTGGTACTTTCTATCCACTTTTTTATCCACTCCAGGCAGGGAAATAGGGGGCTGCAGGAGCTTCATAGTGGACTTCTTGAAAGATTTATAAATTGGGAGCACAATCTTTTTGGGAGGAGGAGGAAGACCCATCATGTTTCTATCACCTTTGTCCCCATCATCATCCTCTGTGGACTCTTGGGTGGGAAGGTCCAGAGTGTCCACCATATGCTGTAAAAGGTTGAGGAGGGAGGACAGGTTCTCCTGACCATCTGGGGAGGTGCCAAAGCCTGGGTCATGTGAAATGTCTGGCTCCAGAGGCTGGCCCCCAGGCTCATCATCATTATCATCATCATCATCATCACCCCCTGAATATAATAGGGCGGCCCAAATGTTGGGACAGCTGCTTGGATTGACTGGAGTAGAGGGGGCAGAGAAAAAGCCACCCATACTCTATAAAGTTTGATATAGGTGCCATGCCTAAGCCATTTCTTCCGTGGGGTAAATGGAAGTGTGGGTGGCTGTTTGTGTTTGTCTGTGTCTGTAGCTAAGTTTTTAGGGATTTACAAGATCTTCTGCTTGGAGTAACTACACCATTCTTGCTCACTACATCTGTGAAGGTCTCCTGGACTGGATTTTCTGCAAAACATCACCACAAGGTGTTTGCATTTTCAATTTAAAATCAACTTTTTGGAAGCTATCCCAAGCAAAACAGAAATCAAGCAACTAGGTCTGACAAACTCCAGTGACTCTGGGTCCTGCTCAAATCCACATTTTCGTCTGGCTTGCTCCCAAGGGATCTATTTGTGGGCTTTTAAACAACCTCTTTAAGTAACAAGGGAAGCACAAGGACACAAGGATTTCACATCCTGCACTTGTACTTGAGTAGGTGTGCCCCAGGCTATCAATGTAATGGGACTGGGGAGTGTATGTCTGCAAGGTCTTGCATAGCTAAAGCCTTTTGTCAATCCCTGCCTAGCTGTGACCCTGGATGACCTCTGTCATGAGTTGAACCAGTGTTGTACCAACAGTCACACCATGTCCAACAGCTGTTTGGGGGTTGCCCTCATAACTTTTCTTGTCCTACTTTGCCTTGACAGAATTACACTATCCTTATGGAATGAGGATGGCTCAAATAAATCTAGGACCAAGCACTGTGATTTTACTTTCTCCAACCTTATTGTTTATAATACAAGGATACTACAAACTAATCTTCTTCTCTACCAAAAGGGCTGTCCCTACCATTCTCTCTATATGTTTAGGAAACTCTGGAACAAGTCTGCATTATCCTATCCTTTTCTAAATGTGGGGATCTGGTTCCTTGTCATCATTGCCATTCTGCTATCTGGGGATATAGAGACAAATCTTGAGCCACTAGATGCTTATTTCTCAGCCGATGACATACACAGTATGTCCAAACATGGGCTGTTAATTGCACACTTGAGTATAAGAAGTTTGATGTGTCACTTCGTGGAACTGGAGTCATGGGTCAAATTGTACAGTCCTGATATCCTCTGTCTCACTGAGACCTGGCTAAAACCATCTGTTACTGACTCCCTCTGCACCCTGCCAGATTACTCTATTATTCGAAGGGATAGGATATCAAACAAACGTGATGGTGGAGTTGCTCTGTGCTACAAAAATAATCTGTCTCTCTTCTCGCTATCCCAGATGCTCAATTGGTATGTGAATACTTGCATGTTATCCTTGCATTGGGAGCCAAAAAACTGCATGTTATCTGTGTGTATGTAACCCCTTGTTACCCGGGGTTACTAGAATCCCAGTAAGACCTAGTGGTATGCAGGGAAGGCAGCTTGTGAAACTCCAGTTAAAAGGGTTTCACACTGTCTCACTCTGTTCTCAGTCTCAGCTGAGACTGAGGGATGACATCACCAATAGAACTTTCGCAGCTGCGTAAGCCACATTGGAATCTGCAGCAGAGGGAGTTAGATAGAACGTTGGGAGTTTTTCAAAGAGAGAAGTCAGTTTCCAGTTTGCCTTCAAGTAAGAAGGAGTCAGTGTCAAGTGGTGGAGACCGCTGTTCGGGTCTCAGTGCCCCTCCCTTCGGGATGTAAAGATCCCCATGCAGATTCCTGGGGCAATCCCCTTAATTCTGCCAAGAGGAAGAAAAGCTGCCATTTCAGTTCAGCCTTTGTTTTGGAAAGTTGGAAGATTTGTGATTCGCCTGTGGGGCACCTGCAACTAAAGGGTGAGTGTTTGCTCTAACATGAGAGGGCAAAATGTTTTCTTCAACCTGGGACATGTGAGGAAATCTAGGACGTGAGCTACAATTTGGGAAGCCTATAGGACTAGGTCAAACAAATGGAGTAGTGTCAAATGCTAGAGTGTTGTGTGATTTCAAGTAAATTGTAGAGGGGATGCGACAGTTCATCTACCATACATTCAGAAGTTTCAGTTTTCCAGAGAAATGGCCGGGTATGGGTTGTGGGAGCTGGAGGTGGGCAAACCCCCCATCTTTAGTAACCAGGTCCACCTCTACGGATTTCTGCTGTGGTTGCTACTTTGCCTCATGCACTTGGCCAGTGATGGGGGAAGTACCCAGATGTGGGGTTGCAAAAGGGAAAATCTCTCTAGGAGTCGCAGACTCTAAGTGGTGTGGGAGCCAACAAGTGTAAAGAAGAATTCTCTTTGTGAGATGGGGAGTCATAACAAGTAAGGAAGAAATCTCTCTAGGAGTCGCAGACTCTGAGCGGGTGTGGGGAGCCACGACAGGATAATTGGTTCATTCTTCCAATGGACCGTGGATCAAGTGGCTGGTGGGGGAGCAGGGCCAGTCGGACTGTGTACCCAAAGTGCGTGCAATTCTGGGCTGTGTGCCTGGTGTGTCCAGAGCCTGAAAACAGTATAATTGGTTCATTCTTCCAGTGGACCGCGTTGTAGTCTCTAATCTGCATTACCAGGAAATGTAGCCCCATGGGGGTCCATGCTTTGTTTTGTTCGGATAGTTTGTGAATAAAAGCCACACTGAAGAATCCCATTCCTGGTTCTGGACATTACAGTTATTGCTTCCTGTGTTTGGATTTACTTGGGTGTCCCTGTGTAGAGTAGCCAAACCTAGGTCCCCCTGTGCCGAGTAACCTCATCCTCCCCGAACCCAGGTCCCCACCAGGTACTGCAGTCAGCTTCAAGAGCATGCCACCTGTCGTTTTGGCAAAAAGGGAGGGGTGAGGGGTTACATGTATAACCCCCCAGCGGGAGGGATTGCGGTTCTAGAGTACCTGTTGGAAAATACCTCTCAGAATTTTAATTATAATGAGGTTGTCATCTTAGGGGACCTAAACTTAAACTGGCTTGGGGCAGCTCTCAGTTCTCTTCAATCTCTGACTCATAGCTACAACCTGCATCAGATGGTAACAGTGCCGACTAGAAGTCTGTCTTCATCACCACTAGGCACATTATTGGATTGAGTGCTGGTAAACCGGATCGAACACATCTCAGCTGCTGGTACTCTTGCTGATGCCTTAACTGACCACTCTCCTTTCTGCATCCTGTCCTTGGGGGCACCTCCATCTCCACTACCACGTCTCATCACTCTCACAAACTTTGCTCACCTAGACCAAGAGGTGTTTCTGTATGATGTCTCCAGAATTGATTGGTCAGAGATCTATCACACTATTCTCAGGATGCTCTTAACCTCTTCATCACTAAATTCCTTACGGTTCAATGTAAACATGCCCCAAAGATCACCCAGAGAGTGAGGGGTAAACAAACAAGATGGCTAAACAAAGACTTGCTCAAAAGTTTGCGCCTGAGAGATAAACTCTGGAACCGCTACAAAACATCAAGCCAGCAAACAGATTTCAGTGCTTACTGCATGCTACGGAATTCATGTAAAAGACAAGTCAGAGCTGCTAAGAGCAAGTACTGTAAAGACCTACTGATTAACTTGGCCAATGATCCCAGAAAATTCTGGTCACACATCAAATCCTTTCTAGGATCCTCACAGTCAACTACCCCTGGTGATATGCTGATAAATGATGTGCATTGCAATGACTCACAAACCATAGCTAATTCTTTCAACCTGCATTTCTCTGATCTCTCCCAATATACCTCTTCCTCTGATCCCACTGCAGTGTCCTCCCACTCCTCATCAGGAACCTATCTGGATAAGTTGGAGGTGTTGTCCCCTGTGCCTCCTTATACTTCTCCATTCTATTTTAAGGCTGTGTCTAGAAAGGAAGTCCTGAAGCTCCTGAGGTCCAGCTCTGATCATACCAGCTCTGGCTCAGACTCCTTGAACCCGCCTCTTGAAACTTCAGCCTCATTGTATTATCACACAAAATTTATACGCTATCACTTTCAGGTGGAGTGGTCCCTGACCTCTGAAAGCTGCTCGATCACACCTGTACTTAAAAAAGGGGATCCTAAGGTTGTCATGAACTACAGACCAACTGCCATACTCTCAGTACTGAGCAAAATCCTGGAGAAAATTGTCGCAACTCAGACAACTGACTATCTACTTAAGCACAGCCTGCTCTCGGATACCCAACATGGCTTCAGGAAAGGACATAGCACAATGACTGCACTCCTTAAATTCACCACAGACACTCTTTCAAAAATAGATACTGGCAATCTGATTGGGGCTGTCTTTATTGACCTCACAAAGGCATTTGACCTTGTTGATCACACTTTGCTTCTCTCCTCACTTCGACACCTGCATTTTTCCTCCTCTGTTGTTGACTGGTATGAAAGCTACCTGACAAATAGAACTCAAGTGGTGAAATTTAATTCCTTTCTATCGAACAGTACCACCATTAACATTGGTGTACCTCAGGGCTCCATCCTAGGCCCCTCCTATTCTCTCTTTATATAAATAACATTGGAGCTGCTCTGAAATCCTGCTCTGCTATTCTATATGCTGATGATCTTGTCATCTATACAAGTTCTACTAATATAGACACTATCAACACAACCCTTTCCTCTGACTTTAACAATATCCAGAACTGGCTATATGACCACAAACTGGCTGTCAACACTAGCAAAACTAAAGCCATGCTGCTTGGATCGGCCCCAAAGCTCCTGCTTGCACAACAGCACTCAAGGTGCAGGACTTAGAAGGTCAATTACTAACATACTAAAAATGCCAGCAGAATAGGCCTAATGGTCTTTCATGTCTGCTCATTTGGTCAGCCCCCACCCTGGGTGCTGACCTTGCTGCCCCCCTCACCTTCTCTGGCTTCTCCCTTCCCAGTTCCGGATATTCTTGCTGCATTGGATTTTGCTTCCAGAACCCTTCCCCTGTACCTGTCCCACCCCTTCTTGAACCCCTCCACTGTCTCTGCCAATTACTGGAATGTGTGACCTCTTTCAAGTACCTGGGCAACCTGCTAGATCAATCTCTTGATCCTAATCTTCATGTGCAGTCTGTTTGCAGAGCTGTCAACTCCAAACTGGATGTTGCATATAAGACTAGTTATATGCTCATGCCATCGGCTAAAATGGCCATTGCGAGGGGGATTCTGCTCCCCACTCTAACCTATGGGGCTCCCTTATTTGGGGCTGCTCATAAACTGACCTACTCAGATGGAATATTACGGCCCGGCCGGCTGGCGCGGGTTGATTTCCGGCTACCCGGCACCTGGGTTCGAACGAGCTCAGGTTGTCGGAGGGTCGGCCGGGGGGAGAAGGATCGAGCGTCCCACGACTGCTCTCCTTCTCCGGGGGGAGGGCGCAGGATGTCGCCGATGCATGAGGACACCTGGTGGAGGCCAGAAGCACCTCAGCATATGGGACAGAAAGGTTTCTAAGGGGCGGGACAGACACTGGCGTCATTGCACGTTCCCGCCCCTCTAAGGGGAGAAAATCTCAGCCCGCCTCTCGCCGCCTAAATGATGCCCGGCCCTTGGGCTGCTATCAACTCCCCAGGCCGACTCCCTGCCCCTATCCATTGTTCGCTTGGCACCCCAAGGGATGGGTGCCGCGTCTCCGCCCTGGGGGTAATCCAGGGGTCCGGGAAATCACGGCTCATGCGGGATGCCGCGAGCGAGGGGTCCGTGGACGGGCAGACAATCGGCGGAGAGAGGAGGGGGGCGCAAAAAGAATAAAAAAAAAAAATTAAAAAAAAAAAAAAAGAGATGGGATATTACGTATAACAACATATGTCGCTATGCCTCTTCCTCCTCGGCTTAAACACCACTGTCAGCTTTACAATGATCTTGGTTGGCTGTCTCCATTAGCTAGCAGGAAATACTGCATTGGCTCTCTTATTGATTTGATAATTCGAAATCATACCCCTAGGTGTTTTGCAGCTATGCTTGTTCCTCAGGACACATTCCATGGTCTACGATCAGCTGATAAATCCATTCTGAATTTGCCGAGGTGCCACACTAGGAAAGGAACTGTTGCATTTGAGCATGCGGCTCCACTGCTGTGGAATTCTCTTCCCCCTCGACATTAGACTTTCTAGCTCCCACACATGCTTTAAGAGAAAACTGCGCTCGAATCTGCTGATTGCTGATACCTGTTCCTGCTTTCACCCTACCTAATGACTGATGTCTCTGGCCATACAATAGTATTTCCTCACCTCTTACTGCCTCAGCCTGTCCCGGCTCACTTTCCCTGCCCATATACAATCTTGCAATGCAGGCATCTCCATTACACTTACATACACTCATATAATCTAATTTCATGGCTTGCTCCCCTCTTCCCTCACTTACCGACCTTTTCCTTAATGACACCCCCTGCTCTCAATGGTTATTTCTTCCTTTTGTATTACCTGTTTTTGTTTTTGTGTACATTGTTCTGTTGATATGACATGTCACCTGATAATTTATTGTCCAAGGTCCTCTCTATTCATTGCATAGGTAGGCACCTATGAACTTATGAATGGTCTACTCTGTATGTCTCTGACATATTGCATCCACTTTAACTCACTGTATATAAAGCGCTTTACTTTGTATGTTCTGATATATTGTATCCTCTTTAACTCATTGTATGCAAAGCACTTATAATTTTGTTATCCTGTTAAGTTTCTGCATGTCTGTACTCTCCCGGGTCGTGCCTGAAAATAGTCATTTTATGGCTAGTGCACTTACCCGGTTAACAAAAGCTAAATAAATAAATAAATAAATCTTTGTCTGAGTCAGAGACTTTCTCTTTTTCTTTAAGTGACTCTCTTTATTCTTTTCTTTTTCTTTATGCTTTTTTGACACTGGCGTCTCCCCTTGCCTTGATGCAGGAGGGGCAGTAGTATGTTTTTCTTTGCATGATCTTTTGGCAGACACAGAATCTGTGAACTGTTCTCCATGTCACTTTTTTGGTATGTCGCCATTATTATTGTTTTGTTTGACTTATTTTCTGAGGGGTCCTTGTCTTTAGGTTTAGGCAGGGCAGAGGATCCCTCTTTAACAGGAGAAGCAGACTGAGAGGCCATGTCTTCCAATCTTTTGGCCCTCTTTTTAATAGTTTTTGAACAGAATTTAGAGCAGATAGAGCAATAATGTTCTGGACCCAAGACGTGGTTGTCTGCTTTAGCTATTATTTTACAACACTTTATGCAATTTTTAAAACCTGTGGGTTCAGTTCTTTTCTTTGGCTTTTCTGACATGCCAATTTGTCAGAAAAGTGTTTAATACTTAGTTCCCAATAGGGAAAGGTTGAAAATGCAGTCAGTTCCCTCACGGTAAAGAACCACAATTTAAAAGGCAAAAAGTGAAGAAAGTAGCGGTTTCCGGTAAAATAAGGGAACTGCTATTAAAATAACACTAAAAACCATCAAACTGTAGAAAATGTGGTAAAGTTTTACCTCAGAAAGTGTTAAAAGGTACCACAGGGAACCACGGAAATAAGGGGAAAACGCAGTTCCCAGGAACCGGTCGGGAACTGCTAAAAACTCCTTAAATAAGTAAAACTGTACCAAATACTAACTAATTCAGCACAAAAGTAAAGTTTTAGGCACAAAAAAGTTGTTTTGTGAAGTAGAGAGAGAGCACCTCAGAGGCAGTGTTTCACAGTCAAAGAAAAAATACTGCTGCCTTCTGGGCAAGCTCCACTCGGCACATCTTCCTGCTCAGTTCTGATTGGCCACTTCATTATATATATTATTCATGGCTACACCTCTGAGGCAGCTTAACCTGGTCCGCTTACTGCTAATGTTACTAATGCTAAAGGACTTCTGGGGTGAGAATGTTAGTACATATACCACAGGACAACTGCATATGTATATATTATTGCTTTAATGAGGGTGCAGTGTCTCCTGCTGACTTCTGCTCCACGCTGACACCCACAGTATGACACCCTTATGTTCTGACCCTTAGGCTCTGTACTGCAGTGGAGGACCATTTGGGACGTGGACCTATAAACAAATGGATCAGACATGCCCACTCACACAAAGGACACTCCTGATTGGCTGCAGGAGCAAGGGGCTGAGACAGAGTCCAGAAAGCCTGCACCCAGCAGGCAGAAATGATAGTCTGTCTCCAAATTGACTGATTGATAACATTTTATTTTTATACAGGAACAAATGTGGGGGAAAAAATTTCTGTTTTCAACAAAATGCCCTGTACAATCCACACACAATACCAACATTTACATAAAAACAAGATACATAAGGTTAAGATAATTCCATTGTTCTCAGGTGTAGCACTTAGAAGAAGTACATAAAGATTTCCGTAATGCATTCTGGAATTCATGTAAGGAATTGTTTGCCTTCAGTTCTGTAGACATCAGATTCCAAGACTTGGCCATACTCATTTGTAAAGTAACATCACCAAATTTATTATGGACCCATAAATAAGGTAAATTTGAGGCGTTTGACCTCAATTTATTATTTTTGTCACTAGGTAACTCAGCTGTCACCAAGTGATGTAAAGGATGGATAACTTTAGCTTTCAGTATGTTATAATACCAGGATAGCCAATTAGTCTTTTTTTCTTCAGGCCTCAACCAGTTTAAGGCTAGATAAACCATGCAATGGTGAGTACCAAATATACTTGAATTTATAAATCTAGCTAATTCATAATAAGTTTGATCTATTTTCTTTATAGCTGTTTTTGTTGAATTTCTATATAATAATCCGCTGTACTCCAAGACTGGAATTAACAACTGCTGAGTTATTTTTAATCCGACATCCTTTGTAAGGCAAGTAGATACTCTTCTAAATGCCCCAAGCTTCTGGTTTGTCTTCTTAACCATTGAACCAATATGTTTAACATGGCAATTTATTATCTACAAGAACCCCCAAATATTTATAACATGTTACATTTAACACGTTAAGCCCATTTCTGAATTTAATATCACAGAATAGTGCACGTCAGAAGCCAGAGACCATGTGGAGTCGACCAGTTTCTACCCTAAAAAAGCATATTTTTTATTATTCATGAAGTTATCCAGGGATTTCTTAAAACTGTCTAGAGTAGTACTAGACACCACAGTACTAGGTAGTTTATTCCACAAGTTAATAACTCTCTGACTTAACCATTGACCTCTTATATTTGTTTTGTAAAATTCACCTTTAAGCTGGTATTGGTGAAATCTGCTACATCTTTCTGTGCTACTGGCTAAACCAATGGCTTCCCATAGGTTTTTATTTGTTAGGGCTCTATATATCAGATACAGGTCTCCCCTGAGTCTCCTGTATTCCATGCTGTACAGACCAAGATGTCTCAACATGTCCCCATAGTTGACATTCCTTAGGTGCTTTATATTTTTGGTTGCCCTTCTCTGCACCCTTTCAATCATCTTAATATCCTTGATTTTATGTGGTGCCCACATTTGGACACAATACTCCAGGTGTGGTAGCACAAGGGATGACTACAAGGGGACTACAACTATACTGTCTCTGCTTTTTACATTCCTATAGGGACATCCCATTTTTCTGTTTGCCCTGCTAGCTGCTGCCCTACATTGTTCTGACGATGATAGATTAGCTGTGATCAGCACTCCCAAGTCCCTTTCCATACTGGATGCTGGAATAGGGTAATATCCAAATTCCTATCCAAAGGATCTTTTATTACAAAAGACAAATGAATACATTGCATTTTTCCCATTGAGCAGGTGACCTGAATCAGTAAACTATGATTCCAGTGACAATAAATCAGCTTGAAGCTTTTATTCTAGTGAGGTGCAGCTGCCCGCTGATGCCACCAAAATGGTGTCGTCCATGTACAGACGGACCTTGCTGTTGTCCAATGTTTTGGGCAAGTCATTAACATAAACATTAAAAAGCAGAGGGCCCAAGATGGAGCCCTGTGGGACCTCTCTTTTCACTTCCCTCCATGACCACAAGATGGTCCTCCATTGTCTCTTTCGTTGTCCCGTTCTGCCACACCATCCAAGACCAAAACACCCTTTTCTGCAAGGGCACCAAAACTCTTCAACAATCTCCCCCCTGCTCTTATCCAGTGTCCCTTTACCTCCTCCTTTAAGTATAACCTAAGGAAGCACCTGCCCATGGCCTACACATGCAGGTGTCCCTAGCCTTGATTGGCCCTTCCTGAGTACTCCTCCATCTCTCCTGCTAACCCAGCAGTACAGTGTCTACACTGTCCAGTAGCAGGCTTACCTGGTCAGTGAATATTTTGCATACTTTGGCACTTTATAACACCTTACCTAACCTTAGCACTTGCTTCTGATCATTTGACCAGTTGTTTTTTATTTTATGGATATGGTTCTGCATTTGCATTTTTTATTTTTTTGCATTTGTTTTTACAACCAGTGTTTTTATGTTGACTGTCCTCTGTATTGTATTTTTGTTTTTGCACTGTAACTCTTATGATTTGTTGTCCAAAACTGGACACTTGTGAAAACAGGCAAGTTTTGCTCACATGCCTTTCCAGTATAATAAATAAACTGAAACTTCTCTCATGGGTGATATGTCGGTCTCTGCACCACACACTGCTTTCTACTTGATAAATAGGACTTAAACCCCTGTAAGGGTTCAGCATGAACACCTATCTTATGTAATCTATGTAACAAGATCTGTAGACCCACCAGATCAAATGCTTTACTAAAGTTCACGAACACGGTCACAGTGCTCATCCCTGTATTTATAGATGTTTCTGCCAGGTTATTAAAATCTACTAGGACTGTGTCCATGGACCCCCCTGCCCGAAAGCCATGTTGACAATCTGTCAACAAATCATAGTGCTCCAAGTATTGATGTAATTGTTTATGTACAAACTTTTCCATAATCTTTGACAGTATTGAAAGCAGAGCAATGGGTCTGTAGTAGGTATCAAAACATCTCCTCTCTTAAAGGTTGGAACTGTTTTACCAATTTTCCAAGCCTCAGAAAAGGTGGAAGAGCACAGACTTCAATTTAATAAGTATGTTATAATAGGGGCCAGAATGTTTGCTCTCATCTTCAGATATTTTGCCACCACTCCATCCACCCCCACCCGTCTTGTTAACCTTCAAACAGTTAGCTCCTTTTCAATTTCCTTAACTGTGATCTCCTTAAACCAAATGAAGTTACAAGGGAGACAGTCCAAACAAAGAGCCCACCGGCTCTACGAAAGTCCCTGCTCACAACCTCCACAGACCAGCAGGCTGAATGGAACACCGTGGCTGTTTGAAAGCTGCCCCTCAGAGCAGACACGCCCTCTCACACAAAGGATTAATACAATGGTAGTGTGATATATATATATATATATATATATATGCAATAGGCGTGGACCTAAATGCTGTGTGATAAATCTGTGTATCTGAGCTACTATGTATATAATGTGAAATCTCACATTTATACACATAGTAGACGCTTCATCACAAATGTATACACATAGTAGACATGTCATACTATCGCCATGCCTCCTGTCTGCCCACCAGCACTACTTCTTTAAACTAGAACTGCACTCGCTCTCTCACACAACAAAGCAATGGTAAAACTACCAGACTGCAGGCTGCAAGTTCTCGCCCTCAACATCAACTGCAATTCTCTCCCTATCTTACGCTGCCAGTAAAATGTTTACTTCTTTGCCATCATGTGATATAAAAAAAAAAACTTAACCATTGTGCCACTAAACACTTTTTTTTAATATTTTATTGGTTTTGGAAAGAAAAAAAGACAGTTACATGAATGCAAATCCAAAAAAAAAACACAACCAGTAAATACATAAAAACATCCATTAATAATTAAAGAAGGGGGAGAAAAAAAACAGCAGATTACAAAGGATTACAATCAAGGAAACTGCAGTATTCAAACAGTAAGAAACACTTTAAATACAAAAGACTGTGAACCAGTACTAGATAGCATGCTGTAAAGGAGTTACACACATTCAGATACAAAAGCTGATTAATGAACCAGATCATAATGTCAGGGTGTCAGATCCAAGAAAGGGGACCATGTTTCAATAAACTTAGATGTCTGGTTAAGTAATAGATGGTAAATTCTCTCATTCTGTGCTAGAGCTAACATATTGTTAAACCATTCGGACAAGGAGGGTGCAGGTTGTACTTGTCACCGATGCACTCAGCAGGTCAGGCCCTCTGCTCCCACAATGCCAACCTCAGAGCGCAATAGTGTGAACAGGTAACAGACAGGGTAACCCTCCTGTCTGCTTTTGGGTCCGAATCACCTTTAGTCTCAAGTTCTGGGGGGATTCAAACTGTGAACCTTATGCTAGCATACCCAATGAACAGGCTCAGATATGTACCCTCTTCGGGGATTGCGGTACAGTCTTTTGCCAGGGGCACCCAGCCAGACTTCCAAAATGAACCCTTTTAACTCTATAAGAGACCTTAGGTATATTCCTACCTTTTTCCAAGCTCAGTAACACCATCAAGCTGTTGAACAGTTTTGTCAGACTTAACCCTCTATATGTCACACGCAAAAAGAACTGGCAGACACCCAGGCAGTCTTTCAAAGAAAAGGTACTTTACTAAAAGATTATAAAAATATGAAAAATTTAAACACAGAACAATATATCAAAGAGTTCACAATCACATAAAAGAACAAGGGAAAATTACAAAGCAAAACTCCTACCACAATACATTTAGATCCTTGCTATCTAATGTATTACCTCTGGAAGTGCGTTTTAAAGTTAGATCGGAGAACTGTGTCTCTCTAGAGTCACAAAATGATATGACATTCAATTCAGACACAAGTATCAGTTTAAACTCTGTGTCTCCATACCCCTTCTGTGAGTCATCTAGCTCCTCCTTTTAGAATATAAAATTACAAAAAATGATTTCCTACCAGGAGGTATGTTAATAATGTGATATCAGCAAAAACCCATTTCCCAAATTATGAGTCTTTGATCAGCCAGCTCCTTTGAGGTTTACAACCCTGCAGTCTGTCACCCAGGTGTAAGATAGCCAACAGGAATCAGCTAAATGACATTCTGGTCCTGATGTAATAAAATGTATATTTAGTTTCCAACTTCAGAAGCATGAGGTCATAAAAAGCCCATAAAATGCAATTTCTCAAGGAAGATAATTACATTACAGAGATCTCTTGGTCAGTGTAATACATCCTGTGATTTCAGTTGCTGACACCTTGTAATTTAAAAGGGTCAAATCTCACAGACATTTCATACACTGACCATTTATTTATACTACCAATATCATACAGTAATCATAACCAGCTGGCAAAGCGTCACAATTCTCCCCACCTAGACTGAATTTGGGGGCTCTATCCCCTGCATGGGATGAGCTCCCTAAGTCAGTTCACTCCTCAAATAGACGCGACAAGCCATCTGCATTCTGATTGGTTGCTCCAGCCCTATGTAAGATCATCATTCCTACTCTTGCAAGGCAAGACTCCATCTTAATAGTCTACCATTAGTTTTTCCCATTTGTGTCAGCCAAACCAGGGGGTTGTGGTCAGTTTGTACCTCAAAATGCTGCCCATATAACTATGGCTCTAACTTCTTTAGGGTCCACACTATGGCAAGACACTCTTTTTGCACAGTGGAGTAAGCCTGCTCCATGGGAAGTAACTTTTTACTGAGGTACACTACAGGGTGATCTTTCCCTTGGTTGGATGTCTGACTCAGTACTGCCCCCATACCCATGTCTGAGGTGTCAGTCTGGACTATAAAGGGTCTGCTATAGTCAGGACTTGTCAATACAGGAGCACTGCACAGTGCCTCCTTCAGTCTGGTAAAGACTTTTTCACAGGCTGCTTCCCAGGTAATGTTCTTAGGCATCTTTTTCTTTACCAGGTCAGATAGGGGAGCAGTCAGGGCACTGCAATTGGGTACAAATTTCCTATAGTACCCCGCTGTCCCTAGAAAACTCCTGACCTGCTTCTGCATTTCTGGTCTGGGCTATGCCTTGATTACCTCTATTTTTTACTTGGTTGGGATGCAGCTGTCCCCAGCCAACAACATGCCTAAAGTATACCACTTCAGCCATGGCCACCTAGCAATTCTCAGCTTTGACAGTGAGCCCGGCCTTCTGTATCCGGCCCAGCACTTCCCTAAGGTGGGACAGGCGTTCCACCCAGCAGGTACTGAAGATGGCAGTGTCATCCAGGTACGCCACGGTGTACTCCTCAGCACCATTTAACACCTGGTTCACCAACCTCTGGAAAGTGGCTGGGGCGTTCTTCATTCTGAAAGGCATTACTTTAAATTCAGATAAGCCTATCGGAGTGATGAAGGTCAACCTCTCCCCCTAGCTGTCAGTTAACTCTACCTGCCAATACCCCTTTGTCAGGTCAATAGTCGTAAGGTATGTCGCCCCTCCCAACTTGTCCAGAAGTTCATCCATCTGGGGCATCGGGTGAGTGTCTGACTTCGTGACTGCATTCAGTCCACGATAGTCCACACAGAAATGAGTAGAACCATGTGGCTTGGGCACAAGGACTGTGGGTGAGGCCCAGGGGCTGTGGGATCTCTGGATTACCCCTAAATCCCCATTTGTGAGTACCAGATCAAAAAAAAGTTCAGCCTGCCGGACTGGTGGCGCTGGATGCCACACCTTGCCCCACACTGGTGACCTGGGTTTGGGAGCAAGCTTGAGACGCCAGGGGGATGGCAGGGGCAGGTGAGGATTGAGTGCCTGATGGGCTGCTTTCCTTGGGGAGAAAAATCGCCCAGCGTGCCATCGGCTCCTGGTGGAGACCGGGGGCACTGCAGCACACTCGGCTGCACATAATCAGCGTGCCCCGACGCAGGCAGGGGTTGTCGTGCACCTAGCGTCGGGGACATGCACACGCATGTGAAGGAAGGGAAGAGATCACCAGAACAAGGACAAGCCCGGTCTGCGGGGTAGGTGATAGTACCTACCCAGGTCCATCCTGCCTGGCCTTCCAGGTTCCTCCACCCAGTTCCTCTCCCACATTCGGAGTCTCACTATAAGTGTGCCCAAGGGGGTTGGGGCAGCCCCACCCTGGAGGGGTTAAGTGGGGTGCAGATCTTGGACAGAGGAGGAAGGAGAGGAGGCACAGGTAGGAGGATTTCAGGCAGATGCCTGAAAGAGCCTCGACCCCCGTCCAGAACGAAAAGAGATTGGGAAAAAGATTTAATTCAGTGACGCCCGGAGTCAGGAACCCACTCTGCAGTCCTTTGAACAGTAGTATTGCTCAGTGGAGCTTTTTTTATGGTAAAAATGAATAAAAAAAAAAAAAAAAAAGACACACACCATCTCGGCACGAGACACACTGCACAACAGCACCCGCCACCAGCTGACTATAGCAAATGCAGCTACGTAGCCCCACCCGCTGGTTCTGCAGCCCAGCCATCCTCCCCACAGCCCTATTTGCGGCGTTTCCCGCGGTGACGTCAGGCGGGCTTGGCCGACGCAGCCGCACATGTGCGTGTCCTCTGACCCATTGTTTTGCGGCGGGCGACGTCACCATCCTGCTCGTCGGCCCATAGCAGCAGCGCGCGCGGCGGAGAAAGCGTAAAGGGGAGCCGCGAGCAACAAATCGGCAGCCAGGAAGCAGCCAGACAAAGAGGCACCGGCAGCTGGAGGAGGGGGGGCAGGATAGACAAGCAGAGCGTCGGCGGGGGGGAAGGCGAACGGCAGAACCGAGCTAAATCATCTGGGACACGGACAGAGACAAACAGACGCGTACAGGGAGGTGGTGCATGCAAGCAAGCCCCGGTAGTAGCAGCAGCGCAGCCTGCAAACCATTAAGCATGCCCAGCTCTCTGTACCATGCAGACATGGAGACGGCGGCAGCAGGCGAGGGTAGCCTCCTGCTGGGGAGCCGCGCACCGGCAGCTGGGGCGGTGCATGAGGCTGTCGGCGAGCTGCAGCAACAAGAGCACAAGGAGGCGGCGGCTCTCAAGTTTGCCCTGGAGCAGCTGTCTATCCTTCGTCTGGAAGACGGCGGCGGGGGTGTCGATACCGTCACCCCCAGCGGAGAGGATGCTGGTGGCGGCGTGGGAGAACCCAACGAAGCAGACAGCGGTAACGGGCTGGACAGCGGAGGAGGTGGTGGGAGTCTAGGGGGGCTGCAGATGTTGCCCCCTGGCAGCCCTTCCAGCAGCGCCTCGCCGGATCTTTTCAGCACCTTCCACCCTCTGAGCCACTCCATCCTGGGCGAGCAGATGAATGTGATCGGCAGCCGCAAGAAAAGCGTCAACATGACCGAGTGTGTGCCGGTGCCCAGCTCCGAACATGTGGCCGAAATCGTAGGCAGACAAGGTAAATGGGGGTGCCGTCATGCCTCTGTAAGGCTGGGGTGAGTGGGGAAGAGGGTCTGAAAATTACATGCGTGGTTTGGGGGATCCGGGTTTTATTTTGCAGTCAATTAAGTGATTAATAGAACTACTGTGATTTATGGAGGTGATCCTTGGCTGGGACCATTTGGGACAGCAAGGGCTGTGAAAGTAACATGGTGTTTTTTTTGCTTCAGTATTCTGAAGTGGGTTGTGTCTGTTTAAAGGCACCTTGTTTTATTTCAGCATAGTTAATGAAACTGACCCACACACACACACAATTTTTTTGTTTTGTGTTTTTGCTCAGGTGAGACTAAATCGGTGGTGGTGCTTCTCTTTGTTCTTTTCTTTTGTTTGGGTTGTGGAAAGTCTGGTTTCAGCCAGTAAGCTAGTAGCCGGTAATTTAATTTTTTTAAGCATAATTTAGGATTTTCTGTGAAGAGAATATTCTTTGCTGCTTGTATTCACAGTTGTGGGTATAACTGTAGTGTTTAAAGTTGACAGTTGTGCTTTAAGTAGCCTCCAATGTGGCAGATAAGTTCTGATAGCAGGAAGTGTTTGGGGTGATAGGAAAAGATGCATTATCTGTACATGGCTTTGTACTTGTGTTGATTGGAAGGGGGTGCTGTTGTTTACAAAGTGACTTGTGATTTTTTTTTTATATTATTTATCTATTCATTTCACAGTCCTTGCTGTCTCAAATGGTCCCAGCCAAGGATCACTTCCATAAATCAGTCTATCACAGTGTTTTTTTTTGTTTGTTTGTTTTTGCACTGCTGTCCACCATAATTGTAATCTTATGAAGTGTACTGTATTGAGCTTGCTCAATGGTGTTTATGCCTGGTTAAATAAAGTGATTGATTGAAGAGCGAGGAAAGTCTTGCTGAATAACAAGCTTGGGATGGTTTGTTTTGGTGGCTGCTTTTTATACATATATGAACATTACCCATCCCAAGAGAATACAGTGTTTTATCTGCACCCCCTTCCCAAAATTATGCAAGATCTTGAACCATTTTTAGTCTAGGGTTCTGTTTTTTTTTTTTTTTTTGTTTTGTTTTCTCCCCCAACAAATGGTCCAAGGGCATGTCCTGACTAGCCTGAGAGTTTCAGGGGTACTGTTTTGTGAGTGTGCAGTGGCTGGCTATCTCTCAGAAACTTGAGCCCTTTTCCCTGGTACACACACTTGCATATTTAATTTTAGACATACTTTCTCTCACTCTTTCATTTTTTTTTTTTTTTTTACCGAGTTTGTTTTGGAAAAGGTGTTCTCCACCTCCCTTGCGTGCTTTTTGGCAATAAGGCAGCACTTTTTATGGGTTAACCTCTGCATTAATGTCATTGGTGAGGATGAACACCGTGATTTGTTTATTGGTTGGTTGGGGGTTGGTTAAATTTGCACCTTGAACATATTTATTTTTATTGTGTAGACTGTAGTAGTGTGGCTTCCCTATTGTTCTCTTTGTTAGAGAGAGCCATGCTGTGATTAGCATGGTGACATCACACTCACTGCTTCCTATTGGACCTCAGTTTAAGAACCGCCCATTTAAAAGGACAGGAATCCTATACCGACAACAGAAAACTACCACATCACCCATTCTCCCGATCTTGCTCCTGTTCTTATGTTAACTGTGTACAGTATAACTTGGCTGGAGAGGCTTTGTGTGTTAGTTTTCCTTGCCTGGTTTTGTGTTTTTTGTAAATACATCCCTAGGATATTTGGCAGAACATCTTCCCGAGTTAATGTGAACCAAATGATGAAACCCACAGATTAATGTCCCACCCCAGGGGTCGAAATTAAGTTTTTTACATCTACTAGTCAGCAGGGCTAGTGAATGGGAAAATCCACTGGCCCCACAGATGTTTCCACTGGTCCAGCTGGTGTACATACTGAAGTATGCCTTTTACAGTACAAGCCCACGGGGCTAGTTAAATGAAAATCTTACTAGCCCGATGCAAAATCTACCAGCATTTGGCTAGCGGGCCGGTGCCAGTTTTGACCTCTGCCACCCTGTGGGCAAGCTAGTCACCCTTACAGAACCTTCATTAAAAGTATCAGGGTTCTGTTTGGCTTCCACGTGGGAAAATGCAGCTTGTAGTGGACTTTTCAGAACTATGAATGAACATGTTAGAGTATTTATTTTCTTTGTAACATTATATCTTCCTTCGAATTTGCTCATAGTGATTACAGTAACCGTAAGAGAAAGTTACCATAGACCATGTAAATAAAATTTATCTCCTAAATGCACCTTTCTTGATACTACCCTGATAACCCACCATGGGAAACGTTTAAGAGTCTGAGCTGCTGTCAACTTCTGATCAACAGGGCTGTCGATAGCCTCCTGCTATAAAATGCTTCTTGTTCTCTCCAGGCATGTGCTTGTACATTGCTTTCACCACTTTCAGGTACACAACTGCTGCTTTGCAGAATTCTGGATGTGCTTTTGCACTTTGTATTTATTTGCACACACACCCCCCCCCCCCCATTGCCTTCTTCCCCTGGTCGCACCAGAAAAGAAGCTCCAACTTACATTGTGCCTTTTTTGGTCAACAGATTTTAAATATTTGAATGATAGTTGGGGTCATGGAGCAGGAGAAGCAGGTGGAGTTGGCAGAGCCTTGTTGTGGTGTAGTGGGTTGGACACTTAATCTGTGTGGGGCTACTAGTGGCGGTTTTCCTCTCTCTTAAATATAGAAACATAGTGATGGCAGAAAAAGACCAGTGGTCCATCCAGTCTGCCCAAGTTCCCTATAATCCCTGGAACCTACTGTTCCTCCAAGGTGCTAACCCTCTACCTCTCTCTGTTCTCGGTCCTGTGTCACCCTCAGTAACCACTGTTCCCATCTTTATGTCCCAGCTCTGCTTGAATCCCATTTTCGCACCTGCAAGTTCAGCTGACAGACTGTTTCAAGGTTCTGCCACCCTTTCTGTAAAAGTAGTGCTCCCTCGCATCTCTCCTGAACCAGCCTCTTGTTACTTTCCATTCGTGTCCACAAATTGGTATTCAGGCTAAATAGTTCTCCACAGTTCACTTTAATTCCTTTAAGGAACTTGAAGGTCCCTATCATATCTTCCCTCTCCGTTCTGGTCTCCAGTGAGTGCATATTCAGTGCCTTGAGGTGCTCCTTATAGGATTTGCCCTGCTGGCCCTGAATCATTTTTGTTATTCAGCGCTGCACTGTCTTCAACCTATCCTTATCCTTTCTGAGGTTAGGACTCCAGAACTGGGCGCAGTACTCTAGGTGAGGTCTCACCAGGGATCTGTAGCGGGGAAGCATTACCTCCCTTCTTCTGCTGTCAGTACTCTTCCTGATATGTCCCATCATCCTGTTAGCCTTGCTATAGGCCTTGTTGCACTGACTGTATTGCTTAAATGAATTGTGAATGATAACTCCCAGATCCTGTTCCTCAGCTGTGTTTGCTGAGTCTTAATATCTTTTTATTGAAAGTTTTCCGAAGATCTTTTACAGCTACAAGAAACGTTGTTCATACATAGCATGAATACATGATTTAGTATCTGTGTGAAATAGAGGCAAGTCGACAGTTCCCTCCCAAGTTGCTATTGACTACTTTGTAGGCCAGCTTAATTCATTATTCTATAACCAACGGTTATGTACCTGTAAAAACTGTATTCAATTATTTATAAAATGCCTACTGCTTGTATTTGCTTCTTTCTCCCCATCCCCTGGGTCCCACATGGGAACATACGAAGAAGCCAGCAGAGGAAGGCCATTCGGTCTATCAAGTCTGCTCGTATTGCAGGGTCCACAGCTTGAGCTACTGACCCTGCCCTCTCTCCCTACCCATGATCCTTACCATCCCCTTATCCCAGCCTCTCTAAGCTGTCCACTGTCTTCAATGAGATTACCTCTTCTGGCAGCGCATTCCAAGTGTTCACCACCCTCTCTGTGAAGATGCTAAAATGCCAGCAGAATAGGCCTAATGGCCTCTCGAGTCTGCTCGATTTTCAGCACCCGCACCGAGGGCCGATTTTTGGTGTGTCCCTCCCCATTGGTATGTATCCCATAACTTACTACACCCCACTATAACTAGTCAAGAAATATAATTAAACAGTTAATACCTTAATGTTACAGTAAATAAAAATTAAAAAAAAAATAAAAATTTGGGGACAATGAAATACAGGACAATCTTGATGGTGGCTGGTTCGAAGTACAATACAGACGACCTGTTTTAAAAAAAAAAAAAAAGGGGAAGTGCTGAAGCCTTTAATTTACCACTGTATAATACTTTTGATCCATTAATTGTAGAGACCAGAAGCTGAAAGTACCACTTTATCAGGTCATGTTCCAACACCACAGATAAAGGAAAATACTGAATTAGACAGGAATGATGAAAATAGAGAAGGATATACTTATCAAGCCCCCCCGTAACAGAACTGAATGAATCAAACTCAGGAACTCGAGAGCAGGAAAATGAATGTAACTGTTCAGTTGCAAACATCAGTACTACTGATCATGATGATCATTCTAATAGTGCAAGCACTGCCAGACCAGAGCAAATATTCATATTAGGGGGTTCCATTACTAGATTTACACCACAAGGGGAAACTGAGAATGTGACAAGTTGCAGCTACAGTGGAGCAACTATAGAAGATCTCACTAAACTACTGCCAGGAATACTAAAAAATATTTCAGAACCAAAAACAGTGGTGTTGCATGTGGGAACAAACAATTTATGTAAACAACAGGTGGGTGAAATTATATGTAACCTGGAAAAAGCAAAAACAATACAGGATGTAAACGCAACCCCGATAATATCTGAGGTCCTACCTGTACCCAGGGCAACAATTAAAAGAACAAAAAATATTAAAATATTTAATAACTGGTTACGAAGATGGAGTCTCACAAATAACATAAATTGTATAAAAACTTGGGAAAAATTTGAGAACAATTATTCACTGTATGGGTATGATGGACTGCACTTAAGCAGGCAGGGATCAAGGTTGCTTGGGTGTATCCTACATATTGAACTCAACCAAACAAAAAACTAAAGAATATGGGGCAAGAGGTAGGTAAAAATATAAATAACAGAACAAACAATTTACTGACACAGTTGTTAAATCAAATGGTAGGTTAGTATCATTTAACAAAACTAAGACTATTGTTTTTTCTGACTAATGCTAGAAGCCTAAATGGCACAAAATTAGAAGAATTTCAATTAATATTAAACAAAGATAAAATAAATACTGCTGTTACAGAAACGTGGTGGAATATAAAATCTGAGTGGATTATGAATATATCCGGCTATACCACCTTTCATAAAAATAGATCAGATAAAATAGGGGGAGGTGTGGCCCTATTTTTAAGGAATAATGTTATGGCAAAACATATTACTGGCTTAGCAGAAAATACTATGTGCAAAATAATATGGGTGGAATTACTGGGGGAAGTACAACCTAAATTATTAATTGGATTATGTTATAGGCCTCCAAATGCAAGTCCAGTATTTACCCAAGAACTGTATGACAGCATATGTAGCAAATCTAACTACAAATATAATACTGGGTGATTTTAACTTCCCGGGTATAAACTGGAAAGAAAACAAGGGCAGTAGTGACCAAGAGAATTCCCTTCTGGACATATGTTTCATAAGAAAAAATTACTCACCTTAGTAATGTTGTTTCTTCTAATGGAGTCTTGCTATATTATGACATGTGCAGTGAGTCCCAACCTTCGAACTGCTCCAGAGGTGAAAGAGTTAACTTTCCATGCCAGGCATGGAACCTTGAGCGCGAGCTCGGTTGAAAAAACTGTCTGTTGCTCAGACTCAAACTGTCAGATCTTTACGAGCAAAACTCACTAAGGTTCTGTGTGGAAGCCGTAAACCTACCCTAGCCCACTGGCTACTAACTACAAAAACACATTTTTGTTCTTGATCCCAAAACAAAGACTCAAGTCAGGGGAATCAAGAAAGAAAAATTTAAAACATAATACCCAAGCACCCTAATAAAGGGTGAAAATAAAGTGGCATCTACTATGTCAATATGCACTGCCCACCCACCTCCCAAAAGTAGAGGTTCTGAGGAGGGCAGGTTGGGAGTATATATAGCAAGACTCCATTAGAAGAAACAACATTACCAAGGTGAGTAATTTTTCTTCAAACAATATGAAGTCTTGCTATATTATGACATATGCAGATTACACAGCAGTACCTCCATGGAGGAGGGACAGAACCTACTTAGGAAATAGGCTCTGAAGCACAGCTGTGCTAATCGAGCATCACTCCTAGCCTGGATGTCCAGGAGTAATGCTTAGTAAAAGTGTGAACTGTTTTCCAGGTAGCTGCTTGACATATCTCTAGGATAGGGATGTCCTGGCAGCAGCCAGAGAGCAGCTGTACCTCTGGTAGAGTGAGCCCTCAGGCCTGAGGGAGGAACCTTACCCAGTTTTTCATAGCAAAATTGGATACAAGAGACAATCCACCTGGCAATGGATCTTTTAGTGGCAGGTTTCCTTTACCAACCTCACCATAAGTGAGGAACAATTGAGGGAGTCAAACCTGTGACCCTTGGTACGCTCTATGTAGTAACTAAGGGCCCTCTTAACATCTAAGTTGTGCAGTCTCCTCTCGCCAGAGGAGGAATAGTCAGTGAAGTACACAGGAAGGGACATGGATTGATTAAGGTGGAAGTCTGAAACCACCTTAGGCAAAAACTTTCTGTTAGTCCTGAGGACCACCTTATCTCTGTGAAAGGAAATAAAATCAGGCTCCATTGATGATGCTTGCAACTCACTTATGCGCCTGGCAGAAGTGATGGCTACTAAAAACACAGTTTTCCAAGTCAAGTACTTGAGCTCTGCTGAAGACAAAGGCTCAAAAGGGGGTTGCATAAGCTGGGCAATGCAAATATTAAGATCCAAGCAGGGGCAGGGTCCCTGAATGGAGGGTTGGTGTGAAGCAACCCCTTGAAAAACTTGGAACATACAGGGTGAGCTGAAAAAGAAGGTTTACCTGCTGATAAGAAAGCAGACACGGCTGCCAGGTGCACTTTTAGGGTAGCTGGTCTCAGCCCCAAAGAATTCAAATGCACCAAATAATCCAAGATTGTGGGCAAGTCAGCAGATTCTGGGGGAATATGCTTGCCAGAGCACCATATGGAAAATCTCTTCCATTTGGAATTGTAAGTAGCACTGGTGGAAAGCTTCTTTGAGGCCTTCAATATATCCATTACATCTTGGGAAAGGTGTAAATCAGCAAACTCTAACTCTTCAAGAACCAAGCCTTGAGATTGAGAGATTTGAGATTCAGATACCAAACCCGTCCCTGGGCACAGGTTAACAGATTGTGATTCCTGGGAAGGCACAGGGGAGGATGGACTGCTAAGGACAGTAGGAGAGGATACCAGGGTTGTCTGGCCCAATCCAGAGCTATCAGAATGACTTTGCAGGATTGGGATCTGATTTTAACTAGCACTTTGAACAGGAGAGGGAACTTCCTTCCCAACTGAGGCTAAGGCATCCAGGGGAGTGAGCCCAACACTGGGGCCTGCAGCAAAGGGAAGTTGGTGATTGTCTGGGGCTGCAAAAGATCTATCTTCATGAGTGCCCCATCTGGCAAATACCACCTCCAGTACTAGGGGATCCAGTGACCATTCGTGATGGCCGTGGGAAATCTTGCTGAGAGCATCTGCCAGGACATTGTCCTTTCCTGGGAGGTGAACTGCCGTAAGGGAGGTGTTCAGGGAATAAGCCAGGGACCACAACTTCATTGCTTGGGTGCACAAGGCCGTAGACTGAGTGCCTCCTTGCGTGTTGATGTACCACATTGTAGTGGTATTGTCTGTTCTGACCTGTATGATTTTGTTCTGAACAGATGTGGAAAAAACTTGCTAGAAAAACTGCCCTCAGTTCCAACAGATTGATGTGGAGCAGAGATTCCTGTGGGGACCACAATCCCTGGGTAGTGAGATCGCCCATGTGAGCTCCCCACCCCAAGAGGTCTGCCAGACCTCTTCCTGTCAGAGTTTCCTCCAGTTTCCAAGTGCCTTTTGATGGTGTAGGAAACTGTACTCACTGACACCGTGGCTTTCTTTGCAGTTTCTCTAAAGCAGTTTTTGCTAACCTAATCTTTTTTTTTTTTTTTTTTTTTAACCTCTAGCAGTTTACCGCTTACCTTTGTACCATTTCAGGTTATTCACTGGACTTGAATTGCTTAAATTTCAATAAATACTGGAAAATGGGGGTGTTCTAAAACTTTTGACCGGTAGTGTACGCACCAGTAAAAAAGCATAAAATCAAAGTGCTGTCAAATCCCTGGCTCACGGCCAAACTACTGGCCCAACTCAAAGCTCGGGACCACCTCTGGGCCATAGCCAGAGCCACAGGCTCCTTGACGGATATCCAGAAGTATAAACGGGCACGAAACCAATGTACCAAACAAATCCGACTAATGAAGAGCTCCTATTTCAAAAATGCCCTCGCAAACTCCTGGGGTGATGGGAGATCATTCTGGGACAACATCAGAAATATCACGGGCAAGCAGTCCAAATCCTCTCCCACTATAATGACTGTTGATGGAACCACTACGCTAGCCCCAATGGTCATGGCAAAGGCCTTAAATAAAACTTTCACTGACCTCAGTGGGGTCCTCCTGCCAGATTTCTTCTCTGACACGGACTCGCCAAAACCAACATCTCCTACTGCCTCACCTGACCAACCGCTTTTCCCCTTCAAAATAGTTAAGGCACATGAAGTCTACAAATATATAAAAAAGGCTATCTCTAAATCCAGAGCAAGCAGTGATACTGTTGATCTTAAAATTCTGTTCCTTACCCTGGAAGATGTGGTGCACCCACTCACCAAAATTTTCAATCTCTCCTTCTTCCTTAGTCAATTTCCCAGCAAATGGAAGTCTGCTATAGTCACACCAGTGTTCAAAAGTGGCGACAAGTCCATACCAGGAAACTGTCGGCCTATATCTGTACTTCCGCCCCTCTCCAAGGCCCTCGAATGCATTGTGGCTGACCAACTCTCAGACTACCTGCAAAAGTATAACATACTCTTCTTGCAGCAACATGGATTTAGGAAAGGACACAGTACGTCGACCGCCCTACTGGAATTCTCAGGAGAAATTCACACTGCCTTGGACAAAGGATATCAAACCGGAGCTGCTTTCATTGACCTAACAAAGGCGTTTGATACTGTTCACCATGGCTTACTTATCACACAACTACACAGTCTTGGGCTCTCAGAAGGACCAGGTGCCTGGGTTAAAAGTTACCTGGCCCAACGCTCTCAATCAGTAAAAATCTCAGAAGTTCTCTCAGACTCAAAACCGGTCCTCTCAGATGTTCCACAGGGGGTCAATCCTAGGCCCCCTCCTTTTTAGCCTTTTCCTAAACTCTCTCCCCAAATCCTGCCCGGAACAAATAATCCTTTATGCTGACGATGCCGTGATTCTCTCTTCTCATAAGGACCTGAAACCCTTACTCCAGAGCCTGCAACTTGCTTTCTCCAATGTTGAAAAGTGGTTCCTAGATCACAAGCTGGTCCTAAATCACACAAAAAACAAAATCCATGTTTTTCCTGCAGTCCACAAAACAGAAAAAAACAAATTCCACTTACTATCAAAACATACCCAGGAAATACCCTTGAACAAGTGTCAACATTTAAATACCTTGGAATCACCTTTGATCAAAGTCTTACCTTTGAGACCCACATTGATAACACAGCGAAAACAGTGAACCAGCGCATTGATATCCTGTTCCGAAACCGCAACTCCTTACCAAGCTGCGCTTGAGGATTGCTATCCAAACTCTGTCATCTCAATCATAGACTATGGCTTAATTATCTATGGCTCTGCCACTACCACCGGCACTAATGCATCACAACCACTCCTAAACAAGGCCTGCTGGCTGCCCACTGGAGCCAAAGACGCACTCCATATGTGAGCTCTACACTGAAACAGGATGGTTGCAACTCTCAACGTATAAGGTACCTCACATGCTTGATGGCAAAAAAATCCATCTTGGGCCGCACTCCACCGTGTATCCAAGACCTACTTTGACCGAAGATCAGCATCCGTCCTACCAGAAAATCAGAACACCAGCATCTCCAGGTCCCCAGATGCCGGACACAGGGCCAAAGACCTTTTGCCTATCAGGCTCTCCAGTTGGTACAATGCCCTGAGTCGCTTTCATTACATCTCCACGCCACTAGGAGCTTTAAATCTATGCTTTACTCTCACCTCTCAGCCTCTAGCTCCTGTGACTGCCTTGACTAATGATTCTTCCTCATGGCTGTTTTACTGTTTTCATCCTCCTCCTCTGCTCCTTTCTTGACAAAGGCACCTGAGTACCTCTAACTACTCTAAGTCTGCTCCCCTTCCCATATCTCCTCCTACCCTTCCCACCTTGACCATTCCTCCAATGTTTTGTTTTTTTCCTGTGATGTACTGTATTATACTGGCATATTGAAACCTTTATAATTTGCTGACCGTTCTATGTAACATGTCTTGTTTGTACATTGATGACGTGGAACCTTTGTAAAAGAGCCATTGGCTCAAAGGTAATAATTCCTAGAACAATAAACTAAAAACTAAACATCCTCCTTCCTTTGGAGCACCCTGACTGGGCTTCCTTTATTGATCCCTTTCATGTACTTAAAGACCTCTATCATGTCCGCCCCCCCCGTTACGCCTCTCCTCTTGGGTGTACATGTTGAGCTCCTTGAGTCTCTCCTCATAGGTCCTCTCCCCCAGGCCCCAGATCATTTTGGTTGCCCTCCTTTGGACCCTTTCTAGGAATATGTTCCTCTTTAAATGTGGTCTCCAAAACTGTACACAATACTCGAGGTGTGGCCTAACCGTACGGTGGAAGGATCACTTCCGCCTTTTTGGAGGTAACCCCCCTGGTGATGCATCCCAGCATCCTATTTGCTGCTGCCCTCCTACAGGTCTCAGAGTTGTTCATTTTGACATCTACCACTACCCCCGGGTCCGTCTCACCCTCCTGTGACTTGAATCATGTCTCCTCCCAGGGTGAAGAAGTGCTTCCTGACCTACCTCCTAAACCTCCCACCCCCCAGCTTAAGACTGTGCCCCCTCGTGTTATGGTTGCCACTGAAACAAAACTGAAATGGTTGAAACGAGCCTCTGCTCAGTCTGCCTCTCTCGGGCATCAACTATAAATGAATAATAAATACGTATTCCAAAAAAAGCTAAAGTAACTGCTACTCTGACACAAAGCGAGAGGCAGATGGAAAATCCTTAAAGGCACATCAATAGGGGTATCTGCCGGGGCACCTCTCTGGCATAGTTAATGTTGCTGGTCAGACATACGAGTGGGGGAACCTCCTGATTAGTTAGGTAAGCCACCTGTAATTTCGCGATTGGGCTCCCACTCTCATAAAATTAGGCATATTTCAAGAACTCAAGGTGCCATAGCGGATCTTTCCTGTGGTATGAAGAAGCCATGATTTCTTCTCAAGGTACCGGCACAATTATTTATGAGTGTGACTCTTCCCCCAACGGTATGTATTAAACCCACCAGTTTTCACCAAGAGTGCAGGTCCAGTAACACTGGAGTTGGCCATAATTTAGTAATTAGCTTTTTCACAGCTACAAGCAGTATGCTGAGCAGATATCGCGTAGTAGGGTTTCTGTAACCCTCTGGCAATTGAGGGAGCAGGAAGAAAAAATTACTCACCTTAGTAATGTTGTTTCTTATGGAGTCTTGCTATATTATGACTAATGCAGTTTGTCCCACCATTAGAACTGCTCCGGAGGTGAAAGAGTTAACTTCCATGCAGAGCATGGAACTTAGAGCGCGAGCTCGGTTAGAAAAGCTCTGTCTGGGATATTTCAAACCGAAACTGTCAGATCTTTACGAGCAAAACTCACTAAGGCTCTGTGTGGAAGCTGTAACCTACATCACAGCCAACTGGCTACTAAAATATTAAACATTTCCTGGTCCCAACACCAAGACTCAAGTCAGGGACCAGAAAAGATAAGATAAAATAAACACAACACCCAAACACCCCAAAAAGAAGGGTGGAAAACATAAAGGGGCATCAATGGTGCCAACAGTGGACTGCCACCCCATGCCCAAAGTAGAAGTTCTGAGAGGGCAGGCTGGGGGGAGGTCATAATATGTAAGACTCCATTAGAAGAAACAACATTACTAAGGTGAGTAATTGTTTCTTCAAACAACATGAAGTCTTGCTATGTTGTAACTAATGCAGACTACACAGCAGTACCTCCATGGAGGAGGGACAGAACCTGCTTAGGAATAGGCTCTGAAGCATGGTTGTGCCAAACCAGCATCCCTCCTGGCCTGGATATCCAGGGAGTAATGCTTGGTGAAAGTGTGTACTGTTTTCCAAGTAGCTGCTTGACATATCTCTAAGATAGGATGTCTCTGGCAGCAGCTAGAGATGCAGCTGTACCTCTGGTAGAGTGAGCCCTCAGGCCTGAAGGGGAACCTACCCAGTTTTTGATAGCAAAATTGATACAAGAGACAATCCACCTGGCAATGGATCTCTTAGTGGCAGGTTTCCTTTCCCAACCTTGCCATAAGTGAGAAATAGTTGGGGGAGTCAAACCCTGTGACCCTTGGTACGCTCTATGTAGTAACTTAGGGCCCTTAACATCTGTTGTGCAGCCTCCTCTCACCAGAGGAGGAATGGTCAGTGAAGAACACTGGAAGTGAAATAGATTGGTTAAGGTGGAAATCTGAAACCACCTTAGGCAAAAACTTCCTGTTAGTCCTGAGGACTACCTTATCCCTGTGAAAGGAAATAAAGTCAGTCTCCAATGATAAAGCCTGTAACTCACTTATGCGCCCGGTCAAGTGATGGCTACTAGAAATACAGTTTTCCAAGTCAGTACTTAAGCTCGCTTCAAGACAGAGGTTCAAAGGGGGTTGCATCAGCTGAGCAATGCAAACATTAAGATCCCAGGCAGGGGCAGGGTCCCTGAATGGTGGATTGGTATGAAGCAATCCCCAAAAACTTGGAAAATACAGGGTGAGCAGAAAGAGAAGAGGCTTCCTCGCTGAAATAAAAGCAGAGACAGCTGCCAAATGCACTTTCAGGGTAGCTGGTCTCAGTCCCAAAGAATGAAGATGGACCATATAGTCCAAAACAGTGGGCAAATCAGCAGATTCCAGGGAAATATGCTTCCCAGAACACCATATGGAAAACACTTTCCACTTGGGTTATAGGAGCCCTGGTGGAAGGCTTCTAGAAGCTTTCAAGATTTCGAGAACACCTTGAGAAAGTTGTAGATCAGCAAACTCTAACTCCTCAAGAGCCAGGCCTTGAGGTTGAGGGATTTGAGATTCGACACCAGACTCTCCCCTGGGCACAGGTTAACAGATTGTGGTTCCTGAGGAGACACAGGGAAGATGGACTGCTGGGACAGAAGGAGTGGTACCAGGCTGCCTGGCCCAGTCTGGAGCAATCAGGATCATCTTGCAGGGCTGAGATCTGATTTTGACTAGCACCTTGAACAGGAGATGGAAGGCATAGAGAAACTTCCCTTCCCAATCGAGGAGAAAGGCATCCAGGGGGACCGAGCCCAACACTGGGGACCTGCAACAAAAAAGTGGAAGTTGATGATTGTCTGGGGCTGCAAAATGATCTATCTGAGGGGTGCCCCATCTGGCAAAAACTATCCCCGGTACTAGGGGATCCAGTGACCATTCGTGATGGCCCTGGGAAATCCTGTTGAGAGCATCTGCCAGGACATTGTCCTTGCCTGGGAGGTGAACTGCTATGAGGGAAGTGTTCAGGGAATAAGCCAGAGACCACAACTTCATCGCCTCGGTGCACAAGGCCGAAGACCGAGTGCCCCCTTGTTTGTTGATGTACCACATTGTAGTGGTGTTGTCTGTTCTGACCTGTACCACCTTGTTCTGAACAGATGCAGAAAAAACCTGAAGTGCTAGAAAAACAGCTCTGAGTTCCAACAGATTGATGTGGAGCAGAGATTCCTGAGGGGACCACAACCCCTGGGTGGAGAGGTCGCCCATGTGAGCTCCCCATCCCAAGAGGGACGAATCTGTAGTAAGGGTCAAGGAGTGAGATAGAGGGATGAAGGGCACCCCTTGTCTCAGATTGCTCTGATCCTGCCACCACTGAAGGGCTTGGATCAGGGTTCGAGTCACTGGGATTAACTTGGATAGGGAATCTCTTCTTGAGACCAGAAGGCTCTCAAATGGAACTGAATGTCCCTCATCTGAAATCTTGCCCTTGCACTACAGCTGTGAAGCAGCCATGTCCTAGGAGCTGCAGGAAATGCCTTGCTGGTCCAGAGACCTGCAGAGTGAAGGACGAGACTAGGGCCACCAGGGTCCTTACCCTTTCTAGGGGAAGGAAGGCTCTGGCCTGCTTTGTGTCCAGTTCTGCACCTATAAAGGTGAGTACCTGGACAGGTTCCAGAACTGACTTTGGAAGATTGAGAAGAAAGCCCAGAGAGGTAAGCAGCTGCTGGGTAACTTGCAGGTGTGATTTGACCTGGTCTGGAGACTGACCCACAATGAGCCAGTCGTCCAGGTAGGGAAAGATGGCAGTCTTTTGCCTTCTTAAATGAGCAACTGCTACTGCCAGACATTTTGTGAATACCCTTGGGGCAGAGGTAAGGCCGAAGGGCATTGCTCTGAACTGATAATGGCCTGAGGGGCAGTTCGAATCTGAGGTACTTTCGGTGGGAGCTTCTGATAAGAACATGGAAGTAGGCATCCTTGAGGTCCAGAGAAGCTAGCCAGTCCCCTGGCCTTAGGGAGGGTAAAATCATTCCCAGAGTCACCATTTTGAATTTTGGTTTTAAAAGGTGCTTGTTCAGATATCTTAGGTCCAGGATGGGCCGCCGCTCTCCTGTCTTTTTTGGGGTAAGGCAGTACCTGGAGTACAGACCCTTGCCCTGGTGTAGGGGAGAAATCTTTTCTACAGCTCTGAGAGCCAGGAGGGTTGAGACTTCTGTTTCCAAGGCAAGAGTCTCTAGAGGGTTTGCAGGTGGAAAAGATCTGATTTCTCATCTTTGGAAATTTTTTGAAGCTGAGACCCCAGACCCTGGCACTACTTCAGGACCCACTTGTCTGATGTTAGACTCCCAGTCCTGGACTGAGTAAGCCAGCCTGCCCCACAGGTAATGGAGAGCCGGCCCTGGGCATCCCATCAGGGTGCCTGTTTGGCAGGGGCTTAGGCTGAGGGGTGGAGCAGGCCTGCTTGTACCCGCCTGCCTCTCCTCTGAATAACCCCTCTGAACATAAGGCTGAAGAGGAGGCCTGTCTGGTAAAAGGCCTGTAAAAGGCCTTCTTCTACCCCGGGGGGCTGCCTCTGAGGAGTGGCTTGCCGTTTCTTGGCTTGTGCACTCCTATAAGTGGTTCTATATTCATCCATTTTCTTCATATAATTCTCTGCTCCCCAAACAGAGACTTTGCCACCACAGGAAAATCCATAGCCTCAGCCTGGGTATCCTGTGACAAAGTAGTACACCTGAGCCAAGCCAATCTACGAAAAGCCACAGATGTTGCCATGACTCTAGAGGATACATCATTAGAATCCACTGCAGCATGGAATTGCACCTTAGATGCCTCAATACCATCAGCAGCCACCTGCTTCAGCTCCTTGGCAAGCTGACCAGGGGCCTGTTTGGCTAAAGCCATGACAGTATCCCATCTAGATTTTTGGTATCTCGCAACATAAGCCATATAGTTTGCTTGTCTGAGTCCCAAGGATGCTGCCATGGCATCAATCTTCCTGGAGTCCTTGTCAGGAGGATGTGAAGCCAGGGGAATATTAGCTTTATCACAGGCTGCAGCCTGAACTACCCCAACATGGCTGCATTGCTGTGAAAGAAATTCTGTATCAGGACCTGACAAAGTGTACCTCCTGTCCATCTTTTTATCCACAGAGGCACAGAATTAGGAGCTTTTAAAATTTTTATTGTTTGTTTCCTAATAGATTTATGTAAAGGAATAGACAATCTCCTGGACTCTGGGATATCCATCATTTCTACAAAGTCAGGCTCCTCTTGCTCATCCACAGCCTCCTCCAAAGGAAGCTGGAGGGTTTCAGCAACTTTTTTATGAAACAGAAAATGAGAAGGGGACTCAGCAAGCCTAGGGGGAGATTCTCCTCAAGGTCTGTCTGGGGAGATGTCTGGTTCAATGGGCACATCCAGACTTTCAAAGTCATATTCACAGTGTTCATAATCATCCTCCCCCTCCTCTCGTTCATAAAACTCCTCTATATCATATTCTTGAACCGGTGGAACCGGCCGAACCGACCTTTGCTGATAGTGGCGGTTCGACGGAACCGAGAAAGTGACTGGACAATTTGTATTGCCCTGGCTATCTCTGCAGCAGTTGGAGAAGGATTTTGACTCCACACCTGCTGACTTTCTAGTTCTCTTTGCTGGAACTGGCTCCTCAGAGTCAGCTTTACGTTGCCGAGGAAGTCTGGCCTGGTCAGAGGGACTCCCTCCGGTTCGTTGGCACCGAACCGGCTGGCCATCCGGTCAGCAGACTTTTGGCTCTCGCTCCTGAGTCTACCAACTTCTTATCTAGGGTAGCTGCAGGGAAATTCTTGCAAATCTGGCAGTCTGCATTGAGGTGGTCAAACCCCAGACAATAAACACATGTGGTGTGTGGGTCAGCCTTGGCAAAGTCTTCCCCACAGACACTACAGTGTTGAAACCCAGTGGGCCCGGTTTTTCTTTTGGGTTTCTCAGACATAATGCCAGCCTAACCAAAAACTTGCCCTTTTTTCAGCAGTGCCAGGCAAGACACCCTTATCGGTTCCCAACCGTGTCACGGGTCATGGAAAAAACCGTAATGAAATCCGTTTTTTTTAGAACCGATAAGAACCGGGAACCGCACTCTAAAAAGCCTTAAAACGCTTCAGAATGAAGTTTCAACACAATCTGATTGGTTCAAACCGAACCGATAAACATTTACAAGTTCCACACAGAAAACCTATCTATTACTTACAATACCATAGACAGAGCTTGAACCGATCGGTTTGCGGTTAAAATAATGATAATCGCGGTTGAATTTAACCGAGAAAAAACTCTTTAAACCGAGAAAATGAACCGAGCAGCAGGAGGAATCTCCGGAGCGACTGTTCAGTGAGGCGGAGTAAAGAATCTGACAGTTTCGGTTTGAAATATCCCAGACAGAGCTTTTCTAACCGAGCTCGCGCTCTAAGTTCCATGCTCTGCATGGAAGTTAACTCTTTCACCTCCGGAGCAGTTCTAATGGTGGGACAAACTGCATTAGTCATAATATAGCAAGACTTCATGTTGTTTGAATAACTCCCTGGTAAGGTGGAAGGGTCTACAATAGAATTCTGTGAATTCTGTCTCTAGTTCCTCAAAGAAAGGGTGGAGTACCAGATACATTCATAGAATGCGAGTATGAGATGCCCGTGGTTCATCCTATTTCACCAGCACCATGGCGAACTAGTAGGGGAGGAATATGCTGTAATGATTGGTGTTCTAAAGAATCAGAGCAAATGCTTCCAGATGTGGAAACTAGTAACCCTGGAAGAGGTTGAACGGGCCCGTAGCCAGTCTGCTTGCCACAGCCAATTTGCCTGAGAGATCTGGATTCCAAGTTCCTCTTCCTACCTGTTCGCCACCTCCATGGAATCATTGCCTTTGGTGTCCTGTAGGGCCCTAATAAAGGTATGATATGAGTAGAAGGACTAGTTTAAAAAAAAAAAAAAAATGTAGGTAGTAGCCAAGATTAGCAGGATGTGTGGAAAGTGATCGGGCAGCCAGTGGTAGCAAGAGGAAATAATGTCGGAGTTGGAGGTATTGAAAGAAATCCTGGAGCCTGAAACCATAGGTGGTTTGCAGATCATTGAGCAGTGAATGAGCTAAAAGAAAAAATTACTCACCTTAGTAACTGTGTTTCTTCTAATGGAGTTTTGCTGTATTCTCACATATGCAGTTAGCCCCAGCACTTGAACTACCCCGGAGAGGAAAGAGTTAACTATGCATAAGCATAGAACGTTGAGCTCGATTTTCAAACTTCTGTCTGTGGTGCTTCAGAGTGTAAACGTTAGATTCTTACGAGCAACTAACTATACTTCCAGTGTGAAAATTGTAACAAAGTATACCAACAGGGAACTACTTGGGTTCCAAAAGACTCAAGTCGAGAACCCAAGATAAAAGAACAGGTAGAGAACAAGATATATAATATATAAATCTAAAACATAACGACGACCACCCCACCCTAAAGGGGAGGGGTGTCAGGTACACCCCTGAGGTGCAACACTGTACCTGCCAGCAAGCCCACATTCCAAAAACTAGGTTCTGAGTGGGGGGGGGGGTGTCCAAATTCAGCCACCTTTTTGTGGAATAAATAGTAAGAAGGGGACTCGGAAAGCCTGGGAGGGGAGACATTGCAGGGATTTATTTAACTCTAAAAATTGATTAGCGTCTTGCTCATAAAAGTGCTAAATCTTTGTGAAAATGCATAGCCCTTGCCTCACTGTGTTTAACAAACACAGCACTTCTAGAAAATCCATATAAATAATTTCTGTACAGTTGGTATAGTCCCAAGAAAAAAACTGCTAATCGGTTATTTAAAACCCTGTATTGGAGGGTCTGCCTGGGGAGATGTCTGGTTCATTGGTCACATCCAGACCTTCTAAATCATCATTGTCATCATCCTGTTCTGGGAAGTCTTCATCCCACTCCAGTTCATAATAGGCATCCGGATCGTAATCCGATGGAGTGGGATCCGACTGAACCAATCGCCTAACCGATGGTGCTGGTTTTGGACAGAACCGGTTGAAGCGATTGAACAATGATTATCGCTTTGGCTATCTCATCAGCGGTTGGAGTACGTGGTTCTGGATCCGAACCGGCTGATTTCCTTTTTCTTTTCACCAGAACTGACCCCTCCGAGTTGGATCTCCTTTTGCCTGAGGAGGTATCACCCAGGTCAGTGGGCACCTCCTCAGGTTCGGTTGCAACCGAACCAGGCTGGCCATCCGGGTCAGCGGACTTCTCTGCCTCCTTTTCCTTTAGCCTATTCAATCTTTTATCTATAGTGGCTTTGGGAAAATTCTTACATTTGGCAGTCTGTTTTGAGGTGGTCAAACCCCAGACAAACGCACATGAGGTGAGGATCAGCCTTGGCAAAAGCTTCCCCACACTCACTACAGTGTTGAAACCCAGTGGGCCCGGTTTCTCAGACATGGCCAGGCTAACAAAATTACCCTTAATAGCTTTTACGCCAGGTAATACTCCCAGATCGGTAACCAACCGTGTTACGTGTTGTGAAAAGAAACCAGTAAAGGTCCTTTATTTTTTTTATTTTTATTTTTTTAACCGATCGGAACCGGCATACCACTGCTAAATTCCCAGAATTTGAATTTAAACAAAAAACAGTCGGTTCCCAACGGACCGCCCACTAGGGAATTGAAGAGTTACAATTTCCATAGTAAAGACAAAGAAACGGTTCACTACCTATCTACACATTTATCGTACCGTAGACAGAGACTTGAAACCGAGGGAAAAATAAGAAATTGGTAAAAGCGACACTTTTTAAGAAACTTTAACCGAACTGAGCGAAGGAGCAATCTCTGGAATGACTTCACAGTTAGGCGGAGTAAAGAATCTGACGGTTACACTCTGAAGCACCACAGGCAGAGGTTTGAAAACCGAGCTCGAGCTCAATGTTCTATGCTGCTGCATAGAATTAACTCTTTCCTCTCTGGGGCAGTTAAAGTGCTGGGGCTAACTGCATATGTCTGTATACAGCAAGAATTCATGTTGTTTGAACCAGAATCTGTCAACAGTTGTGATACACCCCGTATTGAGTATCTGCCCCAGGACCTGTAGCGTCTGTCAAGTGATGCTGCCAGAAAATTCTCGAGTACAGGGATGGGGCTTAGCATGGCAAGACAGGGGGTCAAATGCAGGTCTTTTTTGAGGGTTTGCCAGGTTAATCTTTGGTGTTGCAGGTAAGGGTTACTCTCTCGCCAGGATGGGTGAGCTGGGTCTTTATAATGCATGTTTTGGAGCTGTTTCAGGTCTCAGAGGAATTCCCGTTCCAGCTGTAACCAAGCAGTGGGAGAACCTTCCAAATGTCCGTACAGCATGAAGCGAAGGTGTGCTGCCCAGTAATAAAGACGAAGGTCAGGAAGTCCCAGACTTCCTGCCCCTCTGGCCAGCTGTAGTAGCTTTAACTTGATTCTGGGTCTCTGTCCAGCCCAAACAAATCTGGAGATCTCCTTGCGCCATAGATGCCAAACCTGCAATGGGAGGGGTATGGGAATATTCTGAAATAAAGTGCCCTTGGCAGGGTAACCAGTAGGAACATCTCAACCCGGTGAGAGTCCTAGAGGCAAGGTATTCAGCGTGCAAAGTCCTGGGCCATCTGTTGTGTAAAAGGTTGATAGTTGTCATGATACTCTGAGGAAATATCATGGACTGTGTCTATTCCCAGGTATTTTAACTTCGCAGTTCCCAGATAAAAGGAAAACGGAAACGGATACTGTGAGTTAGGGTGTAATGGAAACTAAGGGTCTCTATTTTATTTGTATTAACCCTATATCCTGAATCAAAGAGAACACCTTCGATAGGGTGCTCTCCAGCTCTGACAGGTGTAGGAGTACATCATCAGCACACAGTGCAATGCTGTATTCGACTACTCCTGCCAAAACTCCTCAAATGCTGAGGTTGTTTTTCTCTTGACTCCCTTGCTGGGGAATTTCTTGTGAAGGCAGCTCAGCCTCACAGGTTTGCAGAATGGCAAGTAGAGGCCTCTTCCTTTAGAGCTCTCCTGTCAACCCTGCTCTGAGCATATTAAGCCCTCTGCACCGTGTGCTAGGTGAACTACAGGTATGTGCAGATGGGAGATCACTCCAAGGACCCATTTGGTTCCTTCCTGACTCCCCTCCCCCGGGACCACTAGGTGGTAGCCACAAATGAGGTGCCAATCCTCCCAGAGGCAGGAGATGTTCAAGGTAGATGCCAAACCCACTTCGACTGGTCCACTTCTCTCCCCCCCCCCTTTTTTGTGTGTGTGTGATACATATTCCGTTTATGTCCCCTTTCTGTCTCTTCTGCTCACACTTCTCCCAGATCCCCATGGCACTATTCCCCCACTGGACCTACATACATCCAGCCACCATCCTCCATGCTGCTGTGGCTTGCCCTGGCCTGGTGGAGGGGATTTACCCCCAATCTGCTTCCTTGTGTCAGTAAGCAAACTGGCTAGGCATGTTTGGCCCTCGGTGTACTGGGGTCCTTCAGTGAGTAACATGGCAGACTTTCTGTTTTTGGTCCCTCTCGTCAGAGGCTGTCGCAGCAGACATGTCAAATAGCTATGCAAACACTGTGCATAATGATGCCCTTACACCAGCGACGTCCTTCCCTCCCAGTGATCCTCTGTCCACACTGCCACCTGTGTTCACCTAGGTGGCAGTATTGCCAATCAGTATGATGGCATACGGCTGTACAGCCACTGTGCTACTGAGCCGACTGTTGGAAAACTGTTTTATTAACCTTTGCATGAATTTAGAAATGGCACTGGATAATTCACAATTATATTGTATTTTGCTGACCTGCATAGTGTCCAGAATTTATTTCCGACTGTCATTTGGGATACCAAAATAAATACTTTTCGGCCAGACTGGATAGTCATAGATAGTTATGTTTAAGAGTAGGGATTAGCTGTCGGATATTATTATTAAACAAAATTTAAAAGAATTGTCTCACTGTAATATACACTACAACACATGTTCGCCAAAAACATCCTCTGATATAGCTTTTGCAGGAAATTCCACTCCCCTTCCCCCTCCTTGCATTTTTACCACATTTTTATTTATTTGGATTTTGTTAACCTGGTAGGCTTACTGAGACTGAAAATCCCTTTTTCAGGAGCAGTCTCCTTTAGGGGAATTATATCAGAAGCATATAGTATATACACCCTTTTTATACGGTCCAAAGCAAAGAGAAGTTTGTCACGCATTCACATAAAGCATTAGCAAAGGTTGCATGATTAAGTTGCATTAAATCTAGCTGTTCTTTAAAATCAAAACACCTCAGGGCTGGCCTGCTGGCACGGTGGTAGAGCTACTGCTTGTAACGCCGACAACCTGGGTTTGCGAATGATCAAGGAGTGTTGTAGGGCCGGCTGGAGGGAGGTGGGTCAAGCATCCTGTGGATGCTTGCCACCTCTTGGGGAGGGGCACACGTCTGCAGTTCTGTGCCGTCGCCCGGGTAACCATGGGTGGCAGATGAACACCGGAGCTCAGGGATGGAGGGAAGACGTTAACGGGGTGGGGGTGCAACTATATGGGGGAAAAAACCTTCGCCTCAGGATGACATGGCACTCCTCGCTGTCTCCGCACAGCCTATCGGACCTGTCACGTAGTATCCCTACTATAGTTTCTCCTGAGCTAATGGGGAGGGGCCTGGGGACCCCACCATGTTGGGGGTGGGTAAGCTGTGGGGGTACTGTAACTAGTGAGTACTGAAAAATCGGTCAAGATGACAGGGCCGTGAGGAACTGGGGCTGATAGGGGTGAGCCAGGTGACTGGGGATAAAGCAGAAAACATGCAAACAAAACCTCTTTCCCTTTTTTCCCCTACTCTGTCCTTGTGAATAAATCTGTTACTCCTAATAATACACTCCTAGAAACAAAATGATGACAGAGAAAGACTGTTGGTCCATGTGTACTGCCTGTAAACCCTAACCTACACCGAGACCTAGTATTTAGTTTTTTTGCTCATGCTACCCCATTGTTTTCTGCCTTACTGCTAACCTGCCCCCCTCCCCCCCCCCCCGGGTTAACTAACCCTTAACTCTGGACCAGGTTTGCTTGAAGCTGTTGAAGGTTTGGTGTCCACTGCCTTCCCTAGCGAGCTGTTCCACGGCTCAACCACTCTAGCAGTAAAATAGAACTGCCTCGCATCTCTCCTGACTCTCCCTCCCGCCATCTGCCATTTAGGTTCCGTTATTCCTATTGAGTAGTTTATCGCAGTTTACCCAGTTCCTCTCAGGAACTTGAAGGACTCTATCATATCCACTTTCTCCCTTCTGGCCTCTAGCGAGTACATGTTCAGTGCCCTAAGCCAGTTCTCGTAGGATCTGTCCTGTGGTGCATGAATCATTTTTGGTTACCTCTGTGCTGCACCATTTCTAGTCTGTCCTTGTCTTTCCTTAAAGGGGAATTGTCATCAGGATTTCTTAATATCTGTAAGCCCATAGAAAGCTAATTTGAGGGCGCCATTGTGTTTATCTGTGAGTATTTGCAGTCCAGAGTTATGTAAATCGTCCTGTAATTAAGGCCTGGGGGCAGCCATCTGTTTTAGGCTCCTGACAGGAAATTGTCACTGAGGGTCTTGGCGCTACTTTGACTGTAGATTAAATAGGAAATTGTCTGTTTTTATTAAGTGTGTTTTTAAGGTGTTATTACAATACGTTTTACATTTATAATAATTGTTTTGTACGTGCATTGGAACTAGTGAGTTATCACCTTTACATTTCAAACTGTTAGTAAAAATAATCCATCTTCAGGATTGCTTTAATCTCTGGGCTATACAGCCAGTCGATCATCAAAAACTACACATCTCAAAGCTGGCTCTGTTTTGCCAACATGTATTGGGGCCCCATATCAGGATATCTAACCCAGGCTGTGTTCGTGTCAGTACAGATTTCTGGGGCTGCCACAGCACCAACTTCTGTCTCTTTCCATTCCCTCTCTTATAGCCTTTTCTCTTACAATTTTGGGTGTGAACTCCGGTCTTCAAGATGCAAATGTGGCTCTGTACCTACTGGCCTGTCATCGTGGGGCCAGCCTTGAAATGTGTAGTTTTTGATTATTAGCTGGCAGTATAGCCTTGAGAGCTGTGAAAAAGTTTGTCATCCAGCAGAATGGGTTTTGATTCCAACATGCTTTACTTGTATATTTTGTGACCAGAGCAAGTCACTTAACCTCCCTGTGCTCCCAAAACACACAAGGGGACAAGCTGTAGCTAGGGTTGCCACCTTTGGATGAGGCAAAAACCGGATCCTAAGCTCCGCCCCTAGCCCCACCCCTTTTCATGACTCATCGTGCATTGTTCCTCCTAGAAGTCCATTTGTTTTATCAATAAAAAAGAACAATGCAGCAGTTAAATAAAAATGTTAAGATGCTGTACTGTGCCTGTTAAAGTTACTTTCCTAGGTTCTTCCTAATTATTTATTTACTTATGTATTTATTGGCATTGGTTAACCAAATAAACATACAGAGATAAAATAAATCTCTGGGGGAGACAAGGAAAATACTGTAACTAGCATACAATAGTATTCATACTTTATATCTTTTTCTGGCTCCATTTCCTGTTCTTGTCCAAAGTATTATTTCAAAGCCAAAGAAGTGACCATACTTTTTTCTTGCGGAAAACAATAATTTAAAACATTTAAAAATGCCTAAATTCAGTTAGAGATTAAAATGTTTACCAGCAAATGAAAATGGAGAACAACTGCCTCTGTTACTGTTACAAAAGGTGGGGGCAGCTGTGCTGCTATGCCACTTTAAGATGCAGTGGAAAGATTAGGCTAAGTAGGTGCTTATGGTGTTAATAGCCATACTTTACACCTGCCAGGGTGACTGCATTCACAAATAAAAGGCTACATTGACAACAGAACTTGTTTGTAACCTGGTATGTAGCTGAAACAATGAATCAATTTGTTTCAAAAGTAAGTGAAGTCTCAAAATGGCTCAAAAACCTGACCAGCACAGAGCAAAACCGGATTACCTGATAGGGACCCTGAAAACCTGATCACCAGGTAAAAAAACCTGACAGGTGGCAACCCTAGCTGTAGCTCAATGTACCTTCCTGGACAAAGACTGTAAAAATCTGAGCATGTGTTATGATTCAGAAAATATTATGCTCTTTCTATCCAGAATTGCCTTGAAAAGGAAAAAATAGTACACGATTACTTTTGTTAATTGTAAAAACTCATGGACAAAATTTAAAACATGCATAACAAGAAATGCAATATTAAAAGTATTTTACTGCTTTTATCACCCCTTTACATTTCAAACTGTTAGTAAAAATAATCCAGTAGAATTCTGAAATTGTTACGGTAGAAAATCCCATTCCATCCAAAGTATTTTAGTAAGAAATGGTTATACTTTTAACTTCATCAAAACAAATGAAATACTTTTTAATTAATGGTGATAATTCTTTACATACGGATAACGGCACTTTTATCTCCAGTTACAACCTCCCGGTTGATATTTTTGGTTCTAACCGGGAGGTTGTAATCGGCACCTGTCAATCAAGCGCAGCCACAGCAAGCTAATTGGCATGTAGTTTCTCTGTGGGCGGGCTGAACATCTTGCCCAACATGGTGGCTCCGTTAATGAGCACCGGTACTGGCACTCAAGCTTTGCCTAGCACTGTTAAGGCAAGTATGATTTAAAATATTTTTAAATATCTATCTTTTTGATCCTGCCTTGAAAAAGGAAAAAAAACTGTCTGGTTGATCCAGCCACTCATACCCTTCGAGCATGTCTTACACTCCGCAGCTATGCCGATGGCCCATGACTTTCCAGAATGCCATTTCCACTGTAATGTAAAACAAAGAACCTGTGTGTGTGTGTGTGTGTGTGTGTCTATCTCTGACAGAAGTGCTGCAGTAACTGAACTGTGCTGAAGGGGAATGTTACCACTAATTAAATAAAATAGTGTGTGCGTGTCCACAAGAATTTTACGCACCTTTAATTGTGGGATGCTTTATAGCATCACACCTTATTCTGTTTTCTACAATATATTATTCTACATTATACAATGGCAAGGATATTTTCTTTCCTCTGATTGGTCAGTGAGTGCCTGGGACAGTGATGTTATTGAACAACATCACTGTATAAAGTCCAGGCACACACAGGACCGGATGACACACCTTATTCTGGCCATTCTGAAATCATGCTCCTCTCCCCAGCTTACAGCAGCTCTGATCACCCTGCTTCTAAAGACTTCAGACCCCCCCCCCCCTTCTCTAGCACATCACCACGCTAAAATACCACTTCCCCCGGCAACTGAGGCAGTCAGTCACACCACATACAGTACATTAGGAGAAGAAAAATGAAACTTTCATGCCCATTTTTATTACTATAGATTTTGTGTTCTTTCGGAAGCCAGTGGCTTCACTGAACTGCGAAGACCATAACTGCTGGACTCCCGCTTCACTGAAGCCACTCAGTATGAAGCACGTTCTCCCATATCATTGGCAGTGACAAAATTATTAAAAATGCTGACAAAATTATCTAATTCACTTTCCATCCTGCAAAACATAGTAGTAGGCAGAGGTTCTCCAGCCATGCACTGTTCGTGATTTCGTCAGTGCCTGCACGCTTGGCCTTTAAAACTTGGTGTGTCCCCCAAACGTCGATTGTTGAAGAGAATGAGTAAAACCAAGCACCAAAACTGCTGTTGACACAAAACTGCCGTGTATGTAAATGTGTTTTTGGGGGGTGGGGGGGGCTTACACACTCTTCACAGAAAGACTGGGGGCGAGCATGAATCACCAGCACCTCCTGCTGGACTACTTTTTCTTAAACTTCCCTTATATGCATACCACATTCTTATTTTAAAACGAGCCATTGTATAATAGCAATAAGGCACTCCAGGGTGTGCACTGTTGTGTAATAACATCACCTTGGGTGGTGGAAGCACTCTGCTTCGCCTAATGCTTCAGCCCACCTGAGCAGTGACGTTCTTACACAATAACACACACCCTGTCATGCCTTATCGCTTAATTATATTTTATATTTTCAGGTTTTGCAGGTTTTAACAATGTTGTCCAGCTATGCGTTTTTGCAATTAATACTAACATGCTAACATACTAAAATGCCAGCAGAATAGGCCTAACGGTCTTTCGTGTCTGCTCGTTTGGTCAGCCCCCATCCTGGGAGCTGACCTTGCTGCCCCCCTTCCCTCCCCTTCTCTGGCTTCTCCCTTCCCAGTTTCGGATATTCTTGCTGCACTGGATTTTGCTTCCAGAACCCTTCCCCTGAACTAAACAAGTAATTGTGTCCAATTTTTCTTTTCAAGTCACATCTGGATAGAAAGAGCATAATATTTTCAGACTCTTAACACTTGCTCAGATGGTTTTTACTGTCTTTGTCCAGGAAAGGCACACTGAGCTACAGCTTGTTCCCGGGTATGTTTTGGGGGCACATGGCAGTTAAGTGACTTGTTCTGGTCACACAGTATACAAGTAGAGCATGTTGGAATCAAAACCATTCTGCTGGATGAGCGAAACTTGTTCACAGCTCTCATGGCTGTACTGCCAGCTAATAAAAACTACACGTCATGGCTGGCCCCATGATGTCAGGCCAGTAGGTACGGAGCTGCATTTGCATCTTGAAGACCTGAGTTCACACTCAAAATTGTAAGAGAGAAGGCTGTTAGAGAGGGAATGGAAGCCCTGGAAATCTGCACTGACATGAACACAACCGGGGTTAGATATCCTGATATGGGGTCCCAATACCTGCTGGCAGCACAGAACCAGCCTTGATGTGCAGTTTTTGATCAGCTGGCAGTGTAGCCTAGAGGTTAAAGCATTCCTGAAGATGGATTATTTTTACTAACAGTTTGAAATGTAAAGGTGACAACTCATTAGTTCCAATGCACATACAAAGCAATTATTATACATGTAGAATGTGTTGAAATAACACCTTAAAACACACTTAATAAAACAGACTATTTCCTATTTAACCTACAGTCAAAGGAGAACCAAGACCCTCAGTGACATAATTTTCTGTCAGGAGCCTAAAACAGATGGCTGCCGCCAGCCTTTAATTACAGGCTGATTTTACATATGAATAACTCCGGACTGCAAATACTCGCAGATAAACACAATGGCGCACTCAAATTGGCTTTCTGTGGGCTTTCCGACATTAAGAAATCCCATAGATGACAGTTCCCCTTTAAGTGAGGACTCCAGAACTGGGTACAGTACTCCAGGTGTGACCTCAACAGTGATCCACAGAGTGGTGGTAGTAATACCTCTTTCTGCCTGCTACGACAGCCCCTTCTAATATACCCCAACATCCTGGTTGTCTTGCTATAGACTTTGTTACATAAGCTAGATTGCTTAAGATGACTGTTGGATGTTTTGGTGTGGTGTTGGCCATTGCCAAGCAATTTAAAAAAACACAAATTGTAGTGAGAAGGAAATAATGTGACCTAGTGGGAACTGAACCCATTCTCCTGGAATACAGTCCCAGTGCCTTCAATCACAGAGTTACAGGCTGACATGGTTCACTCTTGGGTTCCTGGATAGGCTTCCATTCTCTGGTGCTGCATATCCTGCAACTAGGAATAATCAGGATGACAATTTGATGTTTTTAAGGAATTAAGATGACTGCCTGGTCTCTTTGCTCTGTAGTAGTGTCCAACTTAACCCCTCCCATCCAAGATTCTGTCCTGGGGTTCCTGTTTCTTGTGTACATCACCTTGTACTTTTTGATTTTTGTTTTGGCATTGAATTTTAGCAGCCAGACTTTGGACCGCCTCTTCAACCTTTGCAGGTCCCTCTGCAGCTCCCATAACCCATTCTTGCTGTCTGTACTACCACAGAGCTTAGTGTCCTTTGCAAAACTACTCATCTTACCCTGAATTCCTTTTTGTATGTCGCTAATGAATGTATGGAAAAGGACTGGTCCCAGGGCTGAACCCTGTGGCATCCCACTAGTGACGCATCTTCCTAGATTTGACTCCATTTATCACTACCTTCTGCTGTCTCTGTTATAACCAACTACCTACCCATCTGTTTCCTTCATTGCACCTAGATCCTCTAGCTTCTTCAGCATCCTTCTTTGTGGCACAGAGTCGAATACCTTGCTGAAGTCTAAGTAGAGCAACAGTGCTTGTCCTTTATCTACTGCCCTAGTTACCCAAATAATATGATCAGGTTGATCTGGCAAGACCAGACCTGGGTTTGATTCTCATAGCCTACCACTTGCATACTGTGTGACTCGCAACAAGTCTCTTATCCTTTCCAGTGCCCGTAGGTTGCCCTTAAAACAGTCACTTGTGTCTATTGGGCCTTACCCAGTTACCAAATAATAATAATAATAATAAAAAAATCCTGGAGCCCATTTCTCTCCATGTACTCTGCTAGGTCTTCTTTGACTAGTGTCTCAGTTTACCCACAACAGGTGACGATGAAAGAGTAATAGGGTGTGTGTGACCTAAACCCTTTCAAAATTCAGAGAAAGAGGCCAAGTTGGATGTGCGAGCCTGTGATCTGCCGGCTTCATCCTTGCAGGTTAGAGTAGTTTCATGTTTTCTGGTCGTCACCTGCACTCCTGACACCAGCAAGTAGGGTGCGATGTGCAGGGATGCAGAGGTGTGCTAGTGTGCATCACCATCTAGCTTTCCACCCCAAAGGAGGAGGTCCTTTGAGATGTTCGATCCTTCTCCACCTGACCAGACTCGTTCCTGAACCCAGGCCAGGCTGTTGGCGTCACGTGCGGTAGTACTACTGCTGCGCCGACAGGCCGGCCACTGAGTTGTCCAATGATGAGATCGACATTCTGATTAACCAATTAGATCTTTAGACTTGTCATGCAACTGAAGTGTGAGTAAGGGCACAGGACAATCTACTGCCAAATTCTAAATGTTTTTCTTTTATTTATTTATGACTTTGATAACTGGGTGAGTGCACTGATCCCAAGGACCGTTTTCAGGCACGACCCGGGCCATAACACATGGCGCAGGGTGACAGTGGAGTACATGGTAACAGTAATACACATGAAACAGATTTAATACAAGCAACAATAGTAAGCACAATATACAAGTTTGATGCATAGGTCCATTTGAGAACAGTGAATACAAGGTTTCAATATCGGACATGAGGAGATTTGGTACAAAACAAACAAATGGTAGGCACAGTGTACAATGTGTGACTGCATCGTCCAGTGAGCAAGTAATACACAGAATACTCAGTAAAATATATACACACAACATGTACAGGCAAGGAAGTCAAATATTACTGTGAAAAATACAATATAACAGTTGTAGGCAGGGGAGTTGACTAGTGTGGGTAGGTGGGTAACCCTTGGGCTGGGGAGTTGACTAGTGTGGGTTGGTGTCAGATCCCAGGGACCAGCGGCAGGATGAGTTTGCCAGGAACCAGACTTTAAGGTGGGACTTGAAACTGGAGTGTATCTCAATGGAACGGAGTTCAGCCGGTAGTTTGTTCCACTGCAGAGGGGCTGCTGCAGACCAAGCTGTGCTACCCATGTTGGTGGATACCCTAGGAACAGCTAGAGGGGGAGTACCATTAGAGCGGAGGTTGTGGAGGAGCGTTCTGGTTTTCAGAAGGGCAGTTGGGGGGATTCTGGAGCCGTGCGGATGACACTGTCTACCATGCAGCAGAGGGATGGTCAAAGCGACATTGTAGCGGTAGCCATCCAAGGGTATTATAGAGGGTACAGTGGTGGATGGAGAACAGGGCCAATAAAGCAAAGCGACAGACGCTGTTGTAGGCAGTGGAGAGTTTAGCCATGGCAGTAGCTGAGGTCCTGACATAAATAGTGGAGCAGTAGTCAAGAATTGGGAGAAGATTACCCTGAACAATACCCAAGTCTATAGGCAGCACCTAACTTTTGATGGAACCTTCTGACAAGGGAATCTGCATGCTCAGTGAAGGAGAGGGAGGGGTCGAGCAGTACTCCTAAGTATTTGTAGGTGTTAACATCCTCCAGGGCTGGGCCGTCTGGGGTGAGACTGCGTAAGGGGGCATGGTTTTTAGTTTTGGCCAGAAAGGGCTTAGATCCAAGCATGTATTTAGTTTTTTTGGCATTTACTAAGAGGAGGTTTTTTGAGAACCAGCTGTGAGCCGCAGCATAGTTGTGCGAGAGAACTGAGGAGATTGCAGCTGTGGATTTGTCACTGTGGAAGAGTACAACATCGGCATACAGGGGAGAGTGACAGTTGACAGTCGAAGAGAAGCGCATTAACTAATAAGGAGAAAAGGAGGGGACTCAGGATTGAGCCTTGAGGGACCCTCACAGAGACAGGCAGGGTGGGGTAGCAGGTTTGACCAATACACACGAATTGTGAGCAATCAGTAAGGTAGGTAGTGAACCAGCTTGTGACTTTCTGAGAACGACCAAGGAGGCTAAGCTTGGAGGTAAGGAGAGCATGGTTAACCATGTCAAAAGCCTTTGAGATGTTGACGAAGACAGCCCCGGTAGCTTTACCATTATCCATGTTGGAGAGAATGTGGTCGGTCAGAAGGCGAGGGCAGTGGCAGTGGAATGATTCTTGTGAAAGCTGTGCTGTTGGTTCCATAGGAGGGTGTATTTGCCTATGTACTCAGTGAGCTCATTGTGGACTGCTCTCTCAAGTAGTTTACTGAGATAAGGCAGGATGAATATCGGGTGGTAACTGTTGGAGGATTTGGGGTCACCAGATTTAAGAATGGGGATAACCTTAGCTATCTTCCATGGGTCAGGCATGGAAGAGGTGGAAAGGTCAAGGTTAAAGATGAAGGTGAGTGGCCTTGCAATTGCTGGAGAGATCAGCTTAAGGAAGACTGGAGATAGCCCATCAGATCCGGAGGAGCCGTGGTTAGGTAGACTTTTGAGTAGCTTCACTGTGTTGTGTATGGAGAGAGCTTTAAAATAGAATGGGGGTATTTGCGGGTGAGTGGCAGAGCTGGAGGAGGATGGTAGTGTATTAGGGCTGAGCTTTGAGGTTGGGCATTTGGCAGCACCTTTTTTTAGGTACACGGATAAATTGGTGAACTTACAGTTGAAGACACTGGCCACATCGTGAGGGTTGGTCAGCAGCCCATCCTGGTAGTTGAGATGTGGTGCAGCATAGCTGGGGTGGGGGTTTAGGAGGGAGCTGATTGAGTCCCAGAATTTTCTAGGGTCTCCAAGGTTGCGGTGGAAGAGGAGCCCTTGTCCCGGTGCTTCTCCTTGTCCTTCTTCTTATGATGGCCTTCGGGGGAAGTGGACGCCTGCCGGAGCTTTTTCAACTCCTTCTCATGTAGGACATCTTCTTGAGGATATGGGCATCCAGGGACTGCTGCCTCCGTCTGCGGGTGGCGGCGTTAAATTAAAGGTAGTATTGGCACTTTTCCACCTGATGGTCCGGGTCCAGACAGAAGAGGCACTGGGAATGGCCGTCCTTGTGCGGGAGTTGGGCGCCGCACGAATCGCACATATTTTTGTGCTTGGAGGGTGTAGGGGACGACATACACCAACGAAAGGCTGATGATTAAGTCGAAAGACTTGAAACGACGACGGTAAATACTACCCGCCGACGAGCGTTGAACTTTACCGCAAGGTGCTGACACGAGCTAACGGCGGGAAAGAACTGGAAGGCGGGCGTGGGGGACCACTCCTTTATGCTGTTGCCGCTTGACATCTGTCACCTGACGTGGGGGCGGTCCCCCGCCAGAGACTGCTAGCTAGAAATTTTTCCGTTGGGTCCTGACGCTGGCCGGCATCCGTCCTATATGTAATTACCCACTGCAAGAGCCCTCTCGAAGTAAGATCTTCTGTTACAGTAAGTTCTTACGTAAATGTACTATCTTACTTAGAAGAGAAGCTCTTGCAGCAGGTTCCACATTGAGGACTGAGTCCCAAGCAGTATAAACTTATAACAACCCCTGGGAGGGGAAGAAATAGCAGAAAAAGGACAGCAGGGGAAGGGAAGATCCCTAAGGAAATCTGGCCTTGCTGAACCGCGAGGCCAAACCCTGCTCTGCATCTGGAAATTATGTCAAGGCTATAGTGCCTGATGAAGGTGTGGACAGAACTCCAGGTAGTGGCAGCACAGATATCTGCCGTCTGTACCCTCTTTAATGCTGCAAAGGAAGTAGCGATAGCTCTGGTAGAGTGAGCTTTAATCTGCCCCGATGTCTACCTAGTATGCTTCTCATAACAGTAGGAAATGCAGTGAACCAGCCAGCATGAAAGCGTCTGTTTGGTGACCAGGTGACCTTCGGACTGTTGGGCAAAGGACACAGAACTGATCAGACTTCCTGTCCACCTTGGTTCTAGCTAGGTGACATCTGAGAGCCCTGTGTACATCCAAGGAATGAAGCAGGGTCTCTCCCCTGTTGGAGTGCTCCGAGTAATAGATCGGGAGCTGAACCGACTGATTCAAAGTGAGTTCCGAAACCACTTTCGGTAAGAACTTCGCATTGGTGCGAAGATCAACCATGTCCTTGTGGAAGACAAGGTAGGGTTCTTTACACATGAGTACTTGAAGCTCTGAAATGTGCCTCGCTGAAGTAATTGCTACCAAAAGCAGAGTTTTCCAGGAAAGGAAACGGAGCTTCGACTTCATAGCCGGCTCGAACGAGGGAAGAGAAAGCTTCTCCAGGATGAACAGGAGATCCCAAGGAGGAACAGGGTCCCTGATGGGAGGTCTGATGCGGAGAATACCGTGCAAAAAGGCTTTGGAAACCTCCATCTGAGCCACCGTTTTCCCCAACAGACAAATGGTAAGCAGAGATGGCGGACATGTGTACCTTGATGGAGGAATAGCTGAAGCCTTTCTCGTAGAGAGAAAGCAAGTATTCTAGGATGGTATTAACCGGACAGACCAATGGATTTTCTTGCTTCGCTGTGGCCTAAATGCAAAAGCGTTTCCACTTCATAGCGTAAGTGGCCCTGGTGGCAGGTTTCCGTGCCTCAACCAACACCTGAGCAACCTGATCAGACACTCCGAAACGGACCTTAGCCAAGTCCTGAGGAGCCAGGCATGCAGGTGAAGAGAACGTAAGTTCGGGTGCAGCGGGGAACCCTTGTCCTGCGATAGTAGGTGCGAGGAGAGAGGAAGAGGCATTGGCGACTCTGCCGCTAGACGCTGTAGCAATGGAAACCAGATTTGACGAGGCCATAGCGGAGCAATCAAGATAATGGTGGAAGGTTCCGACTGAACCTTGAGGAGGACCTCTTTGAAGGAGGGGGAAGGGAGGGAAGGCATAAAGGAACCTCCCGCTCCAACAGAGGGACAACGCATCTTGCCAAAAAGCTCCAGGCTCTGGACGTAACGAGCAAAATTGGGCAGTTTTGCATTGGATTGTGATGCGAAAAGGTCCGCCTCTGGCATCCCCATAGACTGAAAATGCGATCTTAGACCTCTTGAAGCAGTTCTCTTTCGTGGGCTTGCGATCGTGTCCTGCTGTGCGTGTTGGCTAGCACATTCTTAAGCCGGGGAACATGCACTGCTATCAAAAACGGACAGTGTTCCAGGGCCCAGTCCCAAACCCGCATGGCTTCCCTGCAAAGTGGATAGGAATGCGTACCGCCCTGTTTGATGTAGTAGAACATCACTGAAGTGTTGTCTGTCTGCAGCAAGAGATGGCCCAGTGCCAAGACTGAGGCCAGGGGCTTGCAGTGTGTGTACAGTATCACTCTCATTTCCAGGACATTGATGTGCAGGTTCGCTTCCATGGGAGACCAGGAACCCTGGGTATGATGATTTCCCGAGTGTGCGCCCCATCCCTGGGACGAGGCGTCCGTGGTCAGAGACTGGACGGCGCCCCGGATTGAAAGGGTATGCACCCCAGCAGATTTTTGGATGACATCCACCAACAAAGCTCTCAGCAGACTGGCTCCGATATTCTGATCAAGGCATCCAGACTGTCGTGAGGTTTGATCCCACTGGACTCTTAGGGACCACTGGATGGTCCTCATGTGCAGACGCACCAGAGGGACTGAGACGATGGCAGCGGCCATGTGTCCCAACTGCCTGAGGAGGAGCTGAGCCGGCACCTTTTGAGGCTGACGAGATCTGGAACGCGATGATCCGAATGCGATCCGCTCTGTCGGAGGGAAGGAAAACCTTCCCGAGAGTGGTGTCCAGAAGAGCTCTTATGAATTGGAGAATCTAAGTAGGGAACAGGTGAGACTTGTCCCTGTTTATGGCGATTCCGAGACTCTGGAAGAGTGAGAAGGAATCCCTGATAGTTTCCGACAGGCGAGACCTGGAGGGGGCCTAGAGAAGTCAGTTGTCTAGGTAAACACAAAGTGGCCCCATCTTCGAAGTGCCGCAGACACGACTGTAAGGCATTTGGTGAAGATCCTGGGGGCCAAGGAAAGACAGAAGAGGAGGACTCTGAACTGATAGTCCTCGTCTTCGAACCTGAGCCTTAGGAACCTTCGATGGCTTCTGGCGATGGGAATATGCAGGTAAGCGTCCTGCATGTCCAGAGATGCCAGCCAATCTCCTGCTGATATGAAAGGGAGGAGAGTAGGAAGAGAAACCATCCTGAATCTCTTGTAGTAGATCCACATGTTGAGATCGCTGAGGTCCAGAATGGGTCTGAGATCCCCGGATTTCTTCGGAAGAAGAAAGAAGTGGGAAAAGACCCCTTTCCCTGATTTGGCCGGTAGAACCGGCTCGATGGCCCTTTTGCTGAGCAGGGAAGAGATCTGCCGCTGGATCAGAGCTCTGTGCTTCCTTGGGTATCGGGATAGGGGTGGTGATCTGTCTGTAGGAACAAATTTGAACTCTATGGAGTGCCCGAACTCCATGAGCTGCAGTACCCACTGGTCGGAGGTCACCTGCCTCCATGCATCTGCGTAGAGTGAAAAGTGGCCTCTGACTGGCTCCTCTGGTTGAGAGACCAGGGGAGGGTGGTCGCCTGGATAGTCAGGCGTTGGGGGGGGGCAGCGGCTGCTTTAGGTGGTCTAGAGGCTGAAGCCACATTGCCTCTGGCTCCGCCTCTACGACCGAAGCCCCCTCGCCGTGCGTGCTGCTGAAAACAAGGTTGCTATGGCTGATGTCCCCCACGGACACAAAAACTAGGCTCGCGAGCTCGCCCCTGTTTCGGGCGGTACATGGACTGCACGGAATGGATGGCCTTTCCGGAGTCTTGCAGCCTGGTGATAATCTACTCCGTGTCTTCGCCAAAGAGCACAGAGCCTTTAAAGGGGGCCTCCAGAAGACTGGTTTGGACATCTGGATCGAACCCAGAAACCCGAAGCCACGCATGGCGTCTGAGGCAAATGCCAGTGGCAGCCGCCCTGGAGAAGGTGTCCGCAGAGTCTTAAGCCGACCACAGAATGTGGGTGCCCACGTCTGAGCTGGTCTGCAACAACTTAGCAAGCTCTGTCCGCTGGGGATAATCGGGCATGCTCTGCACAATGTCCAATCCTTGTTCTCAAAGGGCATTTTGGAATTGGACCATATGCATCAGGAAATTAAGACTCCTGATACTGCATGGAATCCAGCTGCTTTGACTCCGTGTCAGGCGGTTGGGTGCTCAGATGTTTGGGCCTCTGCGAATGATCGTGAGCCACCGAAATCACCACAGAGTCTGCAACAGGTGGTTCGGCCAGAAAGTGGTGGTCCGAAGGCGCCCAGTAGAGCTGGTGAGCCTTCTTGGGCGCAGCCGAGGAGGAATGAGGACGCTTCCAGGTCGCCCGGGTGACATCTTGAAAGGTGTCGACCATGGGAGGGATGACCACTGGCTTTGGATCTTTTTGGCGGAGGTATTTAGCCAGCCGCAATCGCTCGGGGTCCAGGGCCTCAGTGTCCCAACCCATGTTGGCCTGGATGTGCCTCATCACCTCCATGAAGCTGGGGTCATCTGGAGGGGACTTAGGTAGACCCTCCGTGTCCTCTAGGTCTGGCTCCGAGTAGGCGTCTGAGGAAGAAGAATCAGAGTCCAAGTAGGAGTCAAGAGGGCGGAGGGGCTATGCCTCTTCCTTTTGCACCTCTTGATTGGAGGAGGAGAGGGGGAGCGAGAGGAGCTACTGGAACTGTCCTTCCTGGACATCTTGGTGCGTTATTTTGGAGGGGGCACCTCGTCCCCCTTACCATCCGGTTCGACTGGGTCTGGAACTGGTACCGGATTGGGTGAAGGCACACCCCGCTGGCAGATCTTTCTTTACTGTATCTCACCAGTGGGTGAAAAGCTCCTTCACCTGAGACAGGTGTAGTTTGGGGGCTCGGGTGAGGCACCCAAGCCGATACTAGCATCGGCCCCATCATCCGGGGGGGGGACCGGCGTCGGCCTAAGGGGGCACGTTGGGGTGGCGTTAGCACCACCATCGTTGGGGTTCGGCGTCAGTCGGACCGGCGACCGTGGAGAAGCGGTGTCAGAGCTGACGTCGGGTGTTGGAGAAAGGACTGGTGCTGGGTGAACCGGCGTTGGGCGAACCAGGACCGGCGGCAGAAGAACCTGCGCCGGGGCCGAGAGAGTCACGAGTGAACAAGGGTCCGGCGTCCATTTCTCCTTATGGACCAATGGACGTCCTTCAGCGGCGTGAGTCTTAGGACGGTCGGCCTTATGGCTGGAAGACTTCACAGCTGGCATCAGACAAAGTCCCACGATTTAGGCGGCAGTGAGGAGACCCTGCCGTCCGAAGACCCGGAGGCCTTGCTCGACTCCTGGGAGTCAGCCTTTGAAGAGAAGGCCGAGCGGGAGAAGATCTTACCTGTGCCCTTCGATTTCTCGGTGGGCTGAGTGACTTTAATTGGTTGAAGAGAAGCTGGCCTAGAGACGGCAGAAGAAGGGTTTAGGGCCGTGAGGCGGGAATCCTGCCCCAACGACCCGGACTTGGATCATGAAGACCTGTGCTTGGAGTGGGACATTCCCCTGTCTTGCTCTTGGTGCTTACGATGCTTGTGGGCTGGTTGAGGATCAGATTTCCCCGAGGAGGAGGCCCGTTCCATGGTGGCTAGTTTCGTCTCGGCGAGAAGAGCCATGAGAGACTTTTTTGGTACCTGATTCACGTCCGAGAGTTAAAGGCCTGACAATGAGGGCAGGCGTTGGTGTTGTGGTTGGACCCCAGGCAGTACAGGCATGCCGAGTGTCCATCTTTGGTGGGTATATGTCGCCCACAAGTGCACTTATTAAGATGCGATGACATTCTGAAAATCCGAAAAAAGGACGAAATTCTAGGTGGAGAAAGAGCGATCGGTACTAAGCCAAAACGAGTGAACTAACCCTGACCGTGTGGGAAAGAACTGGAGCATGTGGGGAACTCCTCCCTTATATAGGGCGACGTCGATGGGGGGCATTCCCACGTTGGTCCTACTAGAGAAAAAGTTTCCGGAACTGCCGCCAGGTGGCACCAGTCCTCAATGTGGAACCTGCTGCAAGAGCTTTTCCTCGAAGTAAGGTCTGTCAGATAGTGCTGGTATCCTGACTTGGATCCTACCAGATATATCCTTTCAAAGACAGATGCAGGATCCAGGGTCCAATAGTGATGGATCCTAGGGCAAATAGGATCCGGGGCCAGATAGTGATGGATCCTGGTTGGTAGGATCCATGGTCAGATAGTTGCTGTGGTAGGATAGTAGTGCTGTCTGGCCACATTGGAGGTATCTGTTGGTATCCTGATTTCTAGGATACTATCTGAGCAACACTAATCTGGAGATAAAGTAGTGTGCGTGCGTGTGTGTGAAGTTTTAAGACTACAGTACAAGAATAATGTGCATTTGTCAATGTTGAATGTTTGCCACTTGCCTTGCTGTTGTACCGGATACTATATATTTACCCAAGATAGACCAGATGAGATGTGATATGTTTGGAGTCCTGATTTTCCACAGTTTTATACTAGGGCGAGATGCAGCATCTCGTTTTTAGTGTATTCCTGCCTTTATAGTGTATTTTTCTAGGATAGCTCATCTTGGCTGCAGCATCTCCTTTTCAGTGGGGTCCCGGGTGTTGTGTTTTTTTTTTTTTTTTAAATACAGTTTTGCAATTTACCCAGCTGAGATGCAGTGTCTCATTTTCAGTGCGGTCCTGCTTTGACATATTTTTGTACTTTACCCAGGCTAGCACAGCCAATATGCAATATCTCGTTTTTGATGGGGCCCTGCCTTTACCTCTTTTTATATATATTTACCCAGGATGGCCCAGCTGAAAGGCATGTTAAATTTTCAGTGGGGTCCAACTTTTGCAATGTATTTTTCCCAGGATAGAGCAGCATAGATGCACAGTTCAGTAGAGGCTGTGCTGTTCTGGATCCCGCATTTATATATTTTTACTAAATATTTACCCAGGATAGACCAGAACAGATGCAGTATCACATTTTCAGTGGTGTCATGCGTTTACAGGGGTTGAAATAAAATTTTGCAGCCAGTAGGGCTAGGGACTGTGACAATCTGCTAGCCCCACAATCTTTTCTACTGGCCCAGCTGTTGTACTTATTGAAATGTTACCTTCTCCAGTGCAAGCCCACAGGGCTACTTAAAGGAAAATGTTATTGGTTCAATACAGAAATCTAGCAACATTTGGCTAGTGGGCCGGTGCCAATTTCGATCCCTGCGTTTACACATTTTTAGATAGTATTTACCCAGGATTAAGAGGCAGTATCTAATTTTCAGTGCACTTCCACATTTTGACCCCAAATGTCCAGCAATCTTTTTATAACCTGACGTTATGAGCAAGACCGGTGGAATTTTGTAAATCCCATCTGAAGGGTGATTTCACAGAGTGACTGCGGAAACATGTTTTGGAGGGGATTTGAAAAATGACACCAATCTTGATCAAGAGGTGAGGTAACACAAGGTATATACTGAACAGTAGGAGTCCAAATCTGCAAAAATAAAATTGTGAGTAAACGTTGGAACAGATCAGTGTTTCTTCATTAACTTAGTTGTTTTTTTAACATTTTGAACCCAGATTGTCAGCATGGTCTTTATAATCCCATGTTCAAGACAGGTGGGTTGTTTTAAAAATCCTGTCCGAAAGGTGGTTTCACATAGGGTCTGGGAAAACGTGTTTCAAAAGTAAATTTTTAGGCAGACATGCATGAAACCACAGCCATGCCTCGATAGAACAAAGCCCCCTGAGCAGAACCCACCATCTTTTGGCTTAATAAGCTACCCCTGAGCTAAGAAAATTTATTTTTTTCAAGTGGCCATCTACTCACCCCCTCGTAATCAAAGATCACGGTCAAAGAATCTCATGCTCAGAATTTGCATGCTCACGATCAAAGATCATTAGCGAGCCACGATCGAAGAATAAAAAAGTTAACTTTTTTTTTTTTGACCATTTTGAAAGAAACCACAGGTATGGCTCGATAGATGGAAGACCCCTGAGCAAAACCCACCATAGTTTCACCTCAGAAGTCCCCCCCGGCCGAAATATTTGAATTTTTCCAACCGCAAACTGAAAACAAGTGGCGGCCGTCGTGATCAAATAATTCCTCGCGATCAAAGATTCTTTTATTGTGAGCCTGCAAATTCTTTGATTGTGAGGCGGGACTAGATGGCCAAAACCCCATTCTTTTTTCACAAAATAACCATATACATTTTCCCATTGACTTACAATGGGAACTTAAAAGTTTAATAACTTTTGAATGGATTAATATTTTTTCACCAAACGAAAAGTATTATGTTCCTTGACCCAAGCTCTTTCAGATGAGCCAAGTCACAGAGTAGCATGCCACACGATGACCATGCGGCGCCACGGACAAAATCCAAAAAACTGCCCACATAACTGGCGAAAAGTGCATTTTTCAGCATTTTGGTGCGCAAAACGCATAAGTCCGACCAAAATGAAATTTGGCAAGTCAAGAGATATGCCATGCCCCACCGTGCATACCAAATTTCATGCAAATCCGTTGAAAGGGTCCAAAGTTATTAACACGCAAATTTTTGAGTTTACCATAGAAGTGGCTTCATAACCCTAAATATAGGGGCGCGACCATGTCCCTATAATATATTCTCTGTCTGAGCATGTTGCCATGCTACAGTAAAGGAGAATGGGGTGAGATGTAGGCCTCACGACCCCAATGACACACCCCGGCATCTTAGACTGTGAAGGATCGAGGTGGCATGCGTGTGTGTGTGTGGGGGGGGGGGTTAGGGGTTCAACTCTAATGTCTCATTTCTTAACTTTTTTTGCTTTAACCCTAAATGAAGCATTAACGTAGTTTTTTGCATAGAATTTCCTTACTCTTTGAAAAAGTGTAATATAAGTAGTAAAAAACATGTATTGATGGGAGTGCGGAGCCCATCTCCCACCAAGTTGCCAATTATTGCATAACAATATGCATCTGGACCCACGCTTCCACTTGCAAAGCTACGGAGCCATGCAGCAGCACTATAGGGCATCAAACCCTTGTAACAGTAATTTCCGCATATCTTGGGAACCGTAAGAGCTAGAAAAAAAATTCTAGTATCGTAAGTGTGACAGTGAGTACTTCACGCAACATTGGAAAGACTGTACCAATATCTCACATCGTTTCCGAGCTATGGGCACCGAAAAGCACTGGACAGGCACTCTTTCAACCCTTGTGACAGTAATTTCACAATATCTCATGAACCGTGCAATGTACAAACAAAATTTCACTGCAGGCGTATTCTGTGATTTCAAATCTTTCTCCAGTGGTAAGCCACCTGTAGCGAAAAGTCTGTATCTCGCTTCGTTTCCGAGATATCGGCGCCGAAAGTCATGATACAGATTGCAGTGTAATCCTATGGGAAAAATGTCAATTACATCATTGAATATCTTTGCAACAAATTATTTCCCCAACACCTAAACAGCATAGTTCACATCTTTGACATCCCCTCAACACCCTGCAAATTGCAATTTAAAAGACCAATCCGTGTCCGAGATATAACATTTTAAAGTTTGAGATTTTCATTGGTGGGAGTGGCAGAATTCTGCACCTGTTTACATTTTACACACCTAATGACTGAAAAGTGCATCCATGGCAGTAAGGCTAGCTACCCTATAAATTTCAAGCCACTACCACAATGCGAAATGCTGTCTGCAAAACGTAAACTGCGCCATGCAATATCTCCGCAACAAATGTATTTTCCGACACCTAAACACCATAATTCACATCTACAGGACATCCCCTCAACACCCTCCACATTTCAAGTTAAAAGATTAAACCGTTTCCAACATATTTAATTTTAAAAGTTGTTAAAATTGGGCTATCTGGTCCCTCCAAATCTGGCCATCTAGTCCCTCCCTCCGGATCAAAGAATCTTTGATTGTGAGCCTGCAAATTCTTTGATCATGAGGAGGGACCAAATGGCCAAAACCTCAGTCTTCGTTTGCAAAATAACCATATACATTTTCCCATAGACTTTTATAATGGAAACTTAAAACTTTAATAACTTTTGAATACTTCCGGTGACGTCATGAGAGGATGAGCAGCTCGGAGCGCGGGCTCCCCGGGGGATCCGTTAAAATAACCTCACAAACGGTGTTAAAACACGAAAAAACAGCGCCTATCGTTTATTCAGGAGGTTAAAGATGCCGAAGAAGAGGGGAGCAGACAAAACAGTATCCCCTAGCCGTGTGGATCCCAGCGGATCGCAGCTGGAGGACTCCGACAGCGGGGACTCGCTAGCCTCCTCGGCCTCCCGCCGCGAGGTAGTGCAGGCCGACCGGGTCCCAGATGCAATCCTACAGAGACAAATGGCCCAAATGTTGAAGGAGATACGGGACTTTAGGAAGGAGATGCGCTTCACAGTGGCGGGGCTGAGAACCGAAATGAGTAAATTAGAGAGGAGACAGGATGGGGCCGAGGAGCAGTTATCAGTCACAGATCGGAGAGTGGATGAGGCGGAGAGCCATAATACAATTAAATGCACAAGTAACTGCCCTGCAGCAACGGGCCGAGGATCGGAATGCAGAAACGCCTGAAACAATATTCGTCTGTCGGGGCTCCGGAGGAACTGAACCAACAAATTCATACCATGTATGCAGAGTCTGTTGAAAGAGATCCTTACCTACCTGAAGATATAACTCTAGAAATGGGCCGGGTCCACGATCACTGGGCCCAAGCCACCAGCTGGAGCTCGACCACGGTCTATTTAATAAAATTCCTCCGACATCAGGAAAAGGAAACTGTATTGCACACTGCTTGGAAACAGGGCAAGGTACTTTACAGGAACAGCAGACTCTATTTTAAAAATGATTTTGCTCCAGAAGTAATGTCGCGAAGGAAGGTGTGTTTTCCAGTGATGAAGACCCTTAAAGGGGCAGGAGTGCGATTTCGATCCCTATACCCGGCAAAGTTGCTGATACATTTTAAGGAGGGCCCAGTGGTCTTTGATTCCGCAGCCGAAGCAACGAAGGAACTTCAATCCAGGAAAATAGAGATCCCGAAGCAGCATTCAGTCGGCAGGCCCCCGCTAGCAGCGAGATTGGCCCAAAAAGTTTGGTCGGTGGAACAACGAGAGGCACGAAGGAAACAGGGGGCTGAGGCTATACAGAACGTGGTCAATACTTTAAAAGCTAACTCGCAGGAACTTTCGGACCCTGGATTGGGCCCTAGTGGAACATTAACCTGAAGATTTTATTAATGAGGTTTAGCCTTCTGGACTGTTTCCCTCTGATGTAGGGAACGGATGGACCCCTGGACATGTGGGAGACCGCTAGGAGAAACACCATATCCTTTTTTTTTTCTTCTTTGCTTCCTTTTGATTGATTGGGTTTTGGATCTGTAGAACAAATGTTAAAGGATGGGAACTGTATTTAGACTGCAGGGATGTGGAGGAGAGGGTAGAGAGGGCTAAGGGTACTGGAACAGAATTGTTTTAGCAACAGGCTACAGCTACAAGTATGTTGGATGACCTCCTTTGCCTGATCCATGTGGAGGCAGCTGATGTAGCCCTAGGAGGGAGTACCTGGAAGGATTGGCGGGGGCGGGGGTGGGGAGGAGTCGGTTCTAAAAGTGTGGTTATTAAGCCATAAGGGAGACTAGGCCTCCTCGGATTATTTCACTGGAGACCACCTGATTGAACAGGCCTAAATAATTACCCCCTGCAAGTGGGATTGAAGTTATGAAGGCGGCTCCGGAGAAGCGATAGGGACCCCGGCTGCTCGTGGGGAGCAGGTGTGATAGTACCGCTGTGATTTGGATCACCGTGATGCCTGGGTCTCCCTGTCACCACCCAGGGTTGGAACCCATTGTCAGGGCCCACATCCCGGCTGTGGGTGTTGGACCATTTGGCTGAGGGTAAGAATGGGTGACTGGGTACCCTGCAGTCAGCACATGGGTGCACTAGATTGTTGGAAGGCCTACCAAATGGACCATCAGATATCACATGGATTAGGGACCCCCCTTTTTTTTTTTCTTTTCTTTCTCTCTTTCTCCGCTCTCTCTTCCCAAAATATGAGGCTGGCAGTCAGTCAGTACGCCCATAGGAGGTTAAATACTGTGGGGAGATCGGTGTAGGGGGCTCTTGCTCCCCTGCCCTCTGACTCCACTTCTGTGAAGCATATAGCTACCCCAGGGGTATGTGGATCCTGACTTCCTTTATGATATTTAGTAGGAAGCAGGGTCTTACTTCTGCGAGCGACAGAGTTGTAGCTCTCATTGTCCCCTATTATGCTTTGGGAGGGTGATAGTCATGGGCAACTTCTGGCGGATCTCTCTCAGCCATGGAGGGGCAGGGGAAATGGGCCCGGACATCGCCCTAAATCACAGTGAAACTTCTGCGGTTGTCCGGGGGAAGGAGATCATGGGTAGGTGTGAATAGTAGATGGGGGATGGCTGGAAAGTCAGTTGCAACCCGACCTTACTACGCACAAGTGAGGTGCTGATGTATGACACAGCGGTGGGTGTACCTCGCTCCTTTTGGATTACCTGGCTGAGGCTAGGTTGCTGTTGAATTAGTGGGTTTATGTGTGGTGTGTTGCCTGGGCCCGCCAATTGTTCTTTCCCTAGATTTAGACAGAGCCATTAAATTAAAATAGTTGCTTCATAAAGAGAGGGAATTTTGGAGGAGGGCGATAGGCAACAAACATGCCACAGAAGATTGGGCAGCATAAAGATAAACAGGTTGGCGGGAAAGATCCCTCGAGAAGGGGTAGAGAGACAACACCATAATAAGGTTGGGGAGGGGGAGGACTGAGACCCCTGAGTAGGGTACAACAGTGCTGAAATGGTTACGCAGTTCATATGATTTTGCCCCTGGGGAGGAGCTACAGCGCCTGATCTAGGATAACCACTTGTTTTCAAATTGCATTGTCCTTGGAGGGCTCGGTACCGCCTTAGGGGCATTGTATGAATGAGTAATTAAGAGCATTGAGATAACCCCACCGGATAAGGGCAGAATGGAAACACCAGAATGTGCTGGCCTCATAGCTGGCCTGTTCTGTTGGGCGGGAGGACTGCTACTATAATGGTCCCATGCTTGTCTCTGCTCACTCTGTGCCGGGCACCTGGATGCGGCCCCGCCACCGAGGATCAGCTGGTGGTCCAGATGACCGCTACATAGGGGCATGCCGGGCTCTGGCCACTGTTCCGGCTGGGGGGCCGGAAGTCCGAGAATACAAGGTTACGTGGGAAACCCTGCGCTGGGTGTGGTTTTCGGGGGCCCCTTGGTTGGTCCGCTGAGCCATCGGGAGGAGGATTGACATCCGTTGAAACATACATATTTGAACTTGGTGGCTCCCATCTTCCCCCGTTAAGGGATTGTCTTTCATGCGAATTGGATCCCAGGGGAGCCAACAGCTCAGACCTCGGGGGAGTAGTCACCAAACCCAACTACCCATTCCCCTTTGGGTACTAGATACCCTTGGTCCTCAGATAGTGGAGGACCGCTTAGGTAGGACACGTGGATCCTACCAACGATCTGGGCATAACCTAGATCGGTGGAAGTACCAACGGTTTTAGATTGTTACTACAGTCATGTTGGCTCACGAGGTTCTGGTTGTATTTAGTGTTGTATGTCTATATAAATTGTTGTATTGTTCTATGTTTTGTTCTGTCAACAGGTCATCGAACTCTCCCTGATCATTAGGATTACATAACATTGGGGTTCTAAGAGCACCCGAAGTGCGGAGGGCCAACATCTCCTCTTATGTAAAAATGCATACTTCAAAATTAAAGTTGCTCTCTTTAAATATAAATGGATTGGCCTCCCGATTAAAGATCTAGAACGCTGGCATACCTTAAAAGAACTAAATCAGATATAGTCTTTCTCCAGGAAACACATATGAGTCAATTGGAGCATGCCAAGCTTGCTAAACTAAGTAGGGACAGGTCATAAGTGCTTCTTATAAGGGTGGCAGAAGTAGAGGTGTTGCTATTATCATTCGTCCCACCCCCTATCAATCAGAGCGAACTTGGTCAGACCCGAGGGCCTTGGTTATTCATGAGGAAGCTGAATAGTGAGAAATCACTCTAGTAAATGTGTACCTGCTCCCTGGGATCACGGTTCCCCAGTTGAAACCACTATTGGATAAGGTGGTGAATTTCACCAAAGGTACTTTATTAATGTCCGGGGACTTTAATATGCTGGTAGACCAGACCTAGATTCCACAAAGGGAAGCCACAGAGGTTAACTAGGACCCAGAGCTTTTCAAAAGTTTGTTTGGAAGTGGGGTGGTGTGATATTTGGAGAAAGCTGCATCCCATGCAAGAAACTACTAAGTATTATTCTTGATTGCACCGCACATATTCCCGGATAGATTACGCTTATACCCAGGTTGAAAAGCTGCAGGTGGTATGTGAGGCCAAGTTAGGAGATATAACTATCTCAGACCATGCCCCTGTGATTACACTATGGGATTTAGGTGTCCAACCTAAAAATACGCAATGGAGACTAAACTCGTTCTACATGCGTTCCAAAGAATTTAAGGAGTTTATTACGGATAGGATCTCTGAGATCATATCCGATAACCCTACCTCAGATGTTAGTCCCTCGGTGTACTGGGACACAATAAAAGTGGTCCTAAGGGGGCATATAATTAAATATTCAGCACAGAAAAAACGGCAACGCGAAGAGCATAGAGCCAAGCTCGAAGAAACACTCCATTTTCTGCAACAAGCTCATAAGCAGGGGTAAATCCCTCCTTTCTCAGATACAATACACCAAACAAGAGCTAGATAAGCTGCAATACAACAAAGAAATAGCCCTAAGCGTTTTTGAAACAAGATATTATGAAATAGAGACATGAGCTACCGTTTACTGCATACCAAATCCATAGACAAAGAAAAGCAGCAACAATAGTTAATATTAGACATCCAATAGGAGGACAGACCCTAACTAAGACACACGATGTAGCTGAAGCCTTTAAGGCCTACTATAAGAGACTGTATACCCCAGAGTCCATCCCTTCGGAAAGTTTGGCACGCATTGAGTCTCTCTCCTACCTACCCTAACGGAACAAAATAGAGGCCACTTGTGCAACCTATAACCACCATAGAAATAGCGCAAGCCATAACCAATTCTAAACCCCAGAAAGCCCCAGGACCAGATGGATATGGAGCAGAGTTCTATAAGGTGGCCAAAACATCCGTTCTCCCAACACTTCTGCGGGTCTTTAACTCAATACTTCGGGGTGATTCACCCCCAGTTTCCTGGTCCTACGCAACCATATCGGTAATTCCCAAACTAGGGAAGAATCCACAGGATTGTGCGTCATATAGACCAATTTCGGTACTAAATCAGGACTTTAAATTATTTATGAGCATTTTAGCTCACCGCATAGATCAAGTACTCCCCATGTTAATTCACAGAGACCAAACTGGTTTTGTGAGCTTCATTACCACCACTGATAATATCAGGCGCTCCCTTTACTTGGTTGACCAAATGGGTGCGCTGACAACTTCGGCGGTGCTCATTAGTCTTGGCTGAGAAAGCCTTTGATAGAGTCGCATGGCCCTTTTATACTCTATCTTGCATCGTTTGGTTTTCCCCTGGTCTTATTCAAGCCTACAAAATATATATTCCTCACACAGGCATGTGTGAGGGTTAATGAGCACCATTCGAATATTTCCAACTTAAAAGAGGCACCTGCCAGGTTGCCCGCTGTCCCGTTATTATTTGCGGTGACTATAGAGCCATTAGCACAGCAGATCAGAGAACACCCAACATACAGGGTTACTCTAGGGATACGGAAAATCGAATCATCCTATACGCAGATGACATTCTTTTATATATACAAAACCCGGAGCAGTCTATTCCAATGGTACGTCAAATCCTGGATACATATGGAATGTTTTCGGGTTATAAATTAAATCTGACTAAAACTGAATTGCTCACTTTTAATTACACTCCTACACAAGCGGTGTTGGATGTTCTCCCTGGTAGGTGGCGCTTAGAGAAACTAAAATACCTGGGCGTGTATATCCCCGTGAAGGAGCACATTACTACAAGCATAATTATTCCTCTTTTATGGAACAACTGAAGCAGGACTTACAGACCTGGTCAGTGATACCCCTGAGCTTATTGAAGCGGGTAGAATTAGTCAGGATGGTAATCTCTCTAGAGCATTATAATTGTTTCAAAACATCCCCTTAATGTACCCCAAAGTTTTTAAAGAATAGATAAACATTGCGAATTTCATTTGGTGGCGAAAACCTCGGTCTGTTAAAGTATTAACTTCCGTGAACAGATGGAGGCCTTGCGCTTCGGACTTAAAGTATTACCAACAAGCAGTAACCACGATGCATATAATGGCAAGACAAAATGAAAGTCACATCCACATTGGATGGAAATGAAACAAGTACTGATAAGCGACACCGACTACTTTTGGACAATATACAGTCGAAGCCGGGAAACAGCCCACCCAACTATTAATCCCAGGCTAAGCGCAACTTCAAAAATGGAATGCAATTAAAAATCCATAACCTAACACCCTTCCTGCCACTCCTATGTCCGATTAGGCACTACCAGATTTTCTCCGCAATACACTAGACTCCAGATTTGATGCATGGGATAGTTATGGTCTCGATACCTAACACAAATAATGACGAAAGGAGTAATTTGGTCATTTGCAGAAATCCAGGCAAAATTCCATTTGCCACACACAGACTTTTTTCGATATCTACAACTCCGCCACTATATGGAAGGCTTGCCCCTGCCCCTGCGAAACCCAGAAAACTACTTAGCGTTAATCCAGTGTTAAATCTCACTGAATAATTCAGAGAAACAGGAACATCTGATATCTTTATATTATCAGACTTTGAACTCACAGGGAGGAAGAATCACTGAGCAGATACGCGCTCAATGGCAGGAGGAGTCCGGTTGCCAATTGACCACGTCAGATTGGCGACTGGCAGTTACTCCTCTAAGGTTACAAGCTCTATCAGTGGCGAGAGTTTGCCTGGAAAGTTTGATAAGATACTTTAGATCTCCCAAGGTTACTAAGCATTACTCACAAAACAAATCTGCAGCATGCTGGCGGGGATGTAGCGAACAGGAGGCCAATCTGACACACATTTTTGGGCTTGTAATGCTCCAACTTTCTTAAGCAGTTGGAGGTGCAGCTTCAACAACTTATTGATCCACAATTCCAGTTGACACCAGAAATATATTTGTTTCTTACATTTCCCAGGCCTTACCGAGGCCCGAACACAAGATACCTACTGTCACTGCTTCTTACAGCAGCCAAAAAAGCAATAACTCGACATTGGTTAACAGTCAATCTCCCTACGATTCAGGACTGGTGGGAAGTTACCCGGCAAATTTATAACATGGAAAAAATGACATATAATATAATATAAATGAACGTGGGGAGAGTTTTACTATAAGATGGGTACGGTGGCAACTATACTATATGTTGGTGGACCCAGCTTTTGTGCCATAAGTTCTATAACTCAATAGAAACTTCTGAGGTTAAACTCAGTCAGCTGGCTCTCCGCTCCTGATGGGGCCTGGGCCCGATGCGCCCTCCCCCCCGCCCCACCTAACACCCTAGATTGTATGTGGCCTGAACCACAATTGGCAGTGATGCGGTGGATACGGAGAGGGGAGGATTCAGTGGCCTGAAGAGCAATCAGTACTTACCTACCTAATATTCAGTGAGAATGGTGGAATTTCACGGGAGAGTTAACTATGTTGGACGTATGTATAAGAGCAATTGGATAGTTGGAAATGAGGGATATTGGACTGAGAAATTAACTGAACCCTGAGAGCTGTTTGATATAATTGACCAGTGGTTGATGTATTGTATAAAATAATAACTGTAGATCTATGTGTATATAAGTTGAAAATATGAATAAGAATAATTAAAAAAAAAAAAATAACTTTTGAATGGCTTAATATTTTTTCACCAAACAAAAAGTGGCATGTTCCTTGACCCAATCTCTTTCAACATGTCAAGTTGCAGAGTGACACACCACACAACGGCTTCACAGCTGCATGGAGAAAATCTGAAAAACTGCTCAGATAACTGGCGAAAAGTGCATTTTTCAGCGTTCGGTGTGCAAAAACCATAAGTCTGACTGAAACAAAACTTGACAAATCAAGAGATCTACCATGCCCCACTGCTCATACCAAAGTGCATGCACATCCGTTGAACAGGTCCAAAGTTATTAACGTGCAAAATTTCGAGTTTAACATAGAAGTGGTTTCATAACACAAAATATAGGGGTGTGACCGTGCCCCTAATATATGTTTTTTAATACATACATATATACACATACATACATACATACAGGGATGGTTTTCTTTATTTCACTTACTGACACTTGGGGATGAGGCACTCCAGTGACAGTTTAGTATTTATGGTGCACTGGAAGTGATGGGAAAGTGGGAAGGATGCTTGGCAGAAGGGTAGGATCTTTATCATGGAAGCCAGTAATGAACAAAAAATTAGCCACTCTATTTAAAATAAATGACTACGGACAAACCTGGATGCAGTGAAAGCTCCCACTTAATCAAAAAGTGTAGCAGCAGAGCTCCGGTGCTTGAGGTCTGACTTGTTGACCATGCTACATTTTGTTTAAAGAGAACAATGCTTGCATAAGCCCCGAAACCTGACTTGCCAGATTGGCTTTTGGCAAGAAAAATAGAAATTAAGTGCCTGAACTTACTCGCTAACACTCGTAAATTCTGCAGGCAGGCAACACGGCGGGTGCTGCACGGTGCTATCTCGTTAGTGTGTGGTGCCGCCTGCTCACTTGTATGCTGAACTAGTGCAGTGCGGCGCCGCACACTAACTTGAGATGGCACCGCGGTGTTGCGCTACGTTGCTCGCCGCAGAATTTACGTAGTTTTATAGCGCAAGTTCAGCACTTAATTTTATTTTTCTTGCCAAACGCTAAATTGGGCAGTCAGGTTTTGGGGGGAAGGGAGCTTTATGCAAGTTCTGTTCTTTAAATCAGAGCTTTCACTGCATCCAGGTTTGTCCATTTCCACTTATTTGAAACGCAGTGCCTCATTTTGTGTTCCTTATGTGCAGTCAGTTGTGTTGCGGTAGGGTAGGACGAAGTACAGGCTGAGCATGACGCCGATCAGTTGTTTGCTGGGCAGTGTCATGCAAATCACAATTGTTAAATGCCCTTTGATTCGGCGTCTCTTTTCTTTGAAGTTCATGAAGTTTCCGGCCAGCAAGCCCAGTAGTGTCGTCATGATAAAATCGGCTGATGATTGGTCTGACGCTGTTGAGCCCATTGCAGACTGACAGTGACCCACCTTGCAAAACTATCATAGCAATATATTTACTTTGTGCAAGTGTGAACATGTGTAACCCCTAGGCGGTGCTATCCCAAAGGTTACTACCCCTGCCTGTATTTCTTACCACAGACTGAGGGGCCTGGATTCGGTGTTAAGGTGCCTCCACTTAGAGTAGCAGTAATGGGGGTGTCTGTATAACCTGTTAGCCCTATGGGAAGCTATAACCACCCCTAATCCTCCTAGTGGCTTGGAACCATTAACAACAGTTAACACACAGTAAGTAGCAATAATACTATGCACACACCCTTCACACTTACCACCAAGGTCTGGCCTTCAGCAATATCCCTGAACACCCCTGCAAAAGTAAAGTTAGCAAACAAATATACACTCCTAGTACCATGACCCATTAACAATATGCACATTGGCAAGGTTAAACGTTAAACAGTCACATTTATTTAGGAGTTGTGAACAAGGAAGGGGCATGAATTTACTTAAATGATTGGTACTCTGATAAGTCAGGTTCTTGGCATGTACTTTAAATCCCAAATAGTTCTACAACACTGGGTACCCAGGATGGAAAGCTGGCTAGCCAGAGGTGTTGCCTGGGATGGCCGGCATTGCAGCTGATGTTGGGGCTCTTGATGGAAAGAAAAGGCAATTAGTATGCACAACAAGTGATTATTTGTAATCCTGGCCACTTGGCCCAGTCTCGTGAAACCCAAGAATTTGGAAAAGAAATCTGATGGTACCATTGTCACCATGGTGATTAAGTGACTTGTTGCAAGGAGCTACCCTGATTGTACTTGTACTACCAGTTGGCTGTAATATTGCAGGCGATAGGGAGATGTCGTGTTGTTCACCGATGAGCATGGGGAAGCAGGGCCATCGCGACACACCTCTCCACGGTCTTTCGCTCCAGGTGGCTGCAAACTGTTTCTGCGCAGGGGCTGGGTCCCCAAAGCTGGTCTCTCATTGAGGACTGTCTCTGGTGCAAGGCAGCTGATCTGGGCCGGGATAGCGAAGGCCCAGGTGTGATGAGAACATTGGCAAAGTTCAGTTTGGCATGCTGGTGAAGCCTCCAGCTGGTGTAACAAATTGGGTCGTGAACAGGCAGGTCTCGACCCACAAGGAACATTCCGCACACTTAAATCAAACAGTAACTTTTCAGAGATCGGATACAGTCCGGTTGTTATTGCAGTAGTATCACTGAGCAAACCTCTCTATCCAATATCAGTCTTGTACACTAGCTGGGCTGAACACTTTACAGGAGCAAATCTTCCATCCAAATTACAAGCAGTGCTTTTAAACTCTCCGATACTTTCTGCCGCAGTCTGTCGTAAATCAGATGGGTTCAACTTCTGCAATCAGGCAGTCCGATGCAGGAGAAACAGTGGCAAGGAGGCAAGTTATGCCTCTTCCCACCGATTCTCCTATGCTCTGTTCCGGGAGAAGCTGCTCGAAAGCTCGAGCTGTTCACTCCTCAAACTCCCAACTCTAACTGATCCAGTGTCTCGTACAGTTCTGGGCATTTCCCTTGATTTCCTGAGTTTGGGTTGGCTGGGGAAGCTGTCAGTCACAGGGTGGACTCCCCCTTCAGCTCATGTTAGGCGCCAGCCTAAAAACTACAGTTTTGCTTCCCACGAGACACTTGGCCTAAGGACCCTTTGAGGTCCCTGGAGTCCTATTGGCCCACTTACTGGAAGTCCCAGACCAAACATGGTGGCTCCCATTTTGAATGGCAAACTGCAAGGAAAGCAGGTTAAAGAAACTAATTCAAATATAACATCATGTTAGAAGTAAACAAGCACAGTTCCCATTCGGGCTCCTTCTGCAGTACTTTCTACTGCAGAGTGGAGCAAATCGGGGCGGTGGCTGGCCGGTTGCAAGCCTAAATCACTTGGACCCAGCCGAGACCATTCACTATACACATATTGGCTAAACTTTTAAAGGGACAGGTGCAGAGGCACAGCATGGCACTCGCGTGTAAATAAACAGAATAGACCGATACCCTTGGATCCATTACCTCTACAGGACGTCAGCCTGGCAGTGGGCATGAAAGGAGCCCAGGAAGATGTTACGGTAAACCCCAAATTAGTGGGGGGTTTACACTGTAACATGAAAGACTACAACTGTGGTGGCCAAAGTAGGACAAATGTCCTAAGGCAAAAGGGGGGGGGGCAATTTCAGATGGAGGAGGACCTCTTCAACACATCCAGAGTTTCACTAACACTGTTGCAAGGGGCTGAATATTGCATTATAGAAAACCCTTACACCAGAAACGCCTATCTCAGTTTGGTTTAAAGCCCATCAGTCTTAAACTGGTTCTCCTATTTTTAGATTTCTGATTTTATCTCTCTCTGAGGTATGATGGACTTCCTGCCTGCCAAGATGAATAACAGACATTCAAGATGGGTACAGCTAGGTCATAAATAACTGGCACAGGCTAAAGCAGTAAAGTTGTTTTGATATGGTCACTACCTTCAACATGCCTCACACCCAATTTTTTTTTTTTTTTTTAAAGATATTTACAAACTAAGGATTACCTGTTCCCATTACTTCAACAATAGAAGCTCCAGCAGGGGCTCCCTTTCTTTATCCTAATGGCAGGACAGACCCTGAGAGGGATGGGTTTAACCAAATATCTTATTTCCTGGATTTATCAGATCTTATTGGTCACTCGGCACCTGTGCTACCCACATACAGAGAGCCTGGGAACAAGGCGGGGGCTGGTAGTATAGCCTAGAGGTTAGAGTAACGAGCTGTAGATGAGCTTGAGTACATCTGGCAAACCTGGGTTTGATTCCCACAGTGTCTACTCGCATACTGCATGACTGAGCAAATCACTTAGCCCCCCAGTGCTCCCGGGTCGCCCCTGAAAATAGGCACTTATGCCTAATAAGAATTAAAAAAACAAAAAAAAGTTAACATACCACTGCCAGATCAGAAGGCATTTTATACAGGAGATCTGGGACGAGGAACTGATTATCGCATAGAATTTATCGGGAGATGAATACCATTTGGCCAACCCAGTATGCCTGTTTTCCCTACCTGCAGTATCATTACAACCCTACTTGATCTCCAGCTCATTCTCCCTCCCCTTTTCCTTTCCACCAAGATTCTTTCTGCATCATTGTTCTTTCTGGATATTCCTGAGGGATATCAGTCCCCTGACAGCAGAAAACTCCTAAATACAGCTATAGTAATGGCTAAATGGTTATCACTAAATTATGGCTTGCACAATCGGTGCACTCTGTTGAGCTATGGTTAGACCTGATGTGTAAGCTTGATTAAATTGGGGGGGGGGGGATACATAACCGTTAATCTGAACAACAAATATCCGACATTTGAAGTGAGATGGAGGAAGTGGATGCTGCATGCAGTGATGGCAAAACCAGACTTTGTACCATGACGGACTCTTGTATTTTTATTTATTTTTTGTTTAATTTTGTTCTCATTTATTTAACAACTCTATTTATTCTCCTCGTGGAGCGGATCTCCGGCCACCGGCACCCACACAGAGCCAGCCATTATCACTCCCGCTGCTGTGTGGCAGGACCCTCAGGAACCGAGGCATGACCATCAGCCGCCAGATCGCTGTCTCGCCATTTTCGCCCTCATGGAGAGCCGGCACTGTGTGCCGATGTGTGCCACCTCCGCCTCCTTTGCCGGGCTACCTGGTGGTACCCCCAGTCATCACCAGGGCTGCCACAAAGCGGTGGTTCCCTGGATCCCTCCCCTGGATAGGAGAGCAGTCCCACGGATGCTCAATCCTATCCCTTCCCTGCCAGCCCCCGGTGGTCTGGGCTTGCGTCTGAATCTAGGTCGCCAGCGTGGCGCTAGGTGTGGCATCCAGCGTGTCAACCCTCAGTGCCACCGGGCTGGTGTTCTCATATTTATTGTGATAAATACTACATGAGATAAGAGTACAGGTAAGCCCATACAGTTGGACAATCCAGAGTAATTTGCATCTAATCGCAGTACCACTGTAAGCAGACTGTGAATCTCAGCAGTAGCAGTGTTTATTGTTTCAGTGTTTTCTTTGTCTTGTACCTGAAAGAAAGTAATAAAAAAAAAAAGAAAAAAAAAAAGTCAGTTTCATGCAGGTGGCGGAACTATTTTTTATCATTAATTAAGCTACACCGATTAATGTTTAAAAATTCTGACATTACTTTGTTTCTGCTGACGTAAAAAAATCCCGTAATAAGACACTCTGGGGATGTGCATTAGAACACGTCTAATGCATGGCCAGGGACTGAAGGCGCTCTGACTATGCTCCTGTGTCTCACTAAGCCCCTGGCTGTATGTTAGAAGTTTCAAATGGCTGTTCTTCTAAATTTAGTAGTTTCTACCTCTTCCCCGACATGAGTGCAACCTCTGTCGGCTGCACACACAGCACATTTCCCTGCGGCAGGAGCAAGCACCCTGGCCCAGTCGTACGGATCACTGCGGCAGCTGATCTCTTCGTCAACCCTTCACTGCTGAAGTATGCTGCCACACGGCAGCTGTCTCAGCCTGACCTGCCTCCTGACATGGCTGTGCAGGTTCACTCCTGAACCTGGTTTGTCTGCAGTAGTGTCACACCCTGCCACTGGTCATCGGGGTAGCCCAGTCAGATGCTTCCTAAAAGATGCAGTGTCATGGGTACTGCTCGTGGTGTTGTGGGCCCTGCATTGTCAAAACTTTGTGGTGAAGAAATCTGAATCAAATGCTTTGTATATTAGGGGGGACAAAAATTACTTTCAGTGATGTCATCGGCTAGATCCGCCACTAAACACAGCTCTGTTGGACCCAAGCTTAAAGCTCCTCATATCGGCAGTTTGCATCTCCAAATGGCCTCGGGGAGTGATGGAGGAGACTGCTGGACACGATCTAAAATATAGCAGCATTAGCGGGGGGTGGATGGTGGAGGTTTCAGTCCCGATGATAGTGTGCGCAGTAGGAGCCCTTCCTCAGCCAGCACTACAGGCCCCGATGCAGACACGGATGTGGAGACATGTCTAACTCATTCCCATTTTGAAACTCTGCTGGCTGAAATTCGGAGCTTCAGGACTGAAAATCAGAAAGAATTCAAGAGGCTGAATTCCATGCCGACCACTGTGGAGAAGTGAGTGCAGCCAGGTGGAGGAAAGAGTGAGCTGAGCAGAATATGGTGCTCTGCAGCTCCACACTGCTGTTGGATTTCTGTTGGATCAGAATGTTGAGCTGAGAGACCAATGTCATGACCAGGAGGTGAGGTCCCATATGGATAAACATGAGACCGTATGGGCTCCTGGAAGACTCTTAAGATGGGGAGGATGACAGAATTTTTGGACATCTGCCTCCTAACTGCTCCTTTCTTGTCAAACTTCTGATGCCCAAAATGGGAACCCTTTAAGGATCAGAGTGGCTGCCAACTTGTGCTCGACACAACTCCGTCTAGAACCTCCCACTATAAACTGCAGGTTTTCCCCTCCAGCCATATGCTTGTACACAGGGGAACAGATAAGGGGAATAAAGGAGTATTTACACTCATTTTTGCCTGATTTACTACAGTCCTCTGATTTAAAGAATTTATTTTCGCCCTGTACATTTTAAATATATTTGCAGCACATGCCAAAAAAAAAAATGCAAATCTGCTAGCCTCGGCACCATGCTTTAACAGAGTGGAAGCAGTAGGGGTAGACAGGAAAAGGCATCAGTATCAGCTGTGACCCAGCAATGTAGTACAGTGCAGCACAGCACAGGAGACCGTGTTAGAAGTAGCTCAGGGGTTGACATTAAGTTTTGCAGCCACTAGCCAGCAGAGCTAGTGACTGGGAAGATCCACTAGCCCCTCAGACTTTTCCAGAGGCCCAGCTCTTCCCCAGTACAAGGAAAAGCTTACTAGCCCCATACAGAAGCTACCAGCATCTAGCTAGTTGGCTGGTGCCAGTTTCGACTCCTGTAGCTATGTGCAAGGCAAGAACTGTTGTCACCTGGCAGAATATTAAAGTACAGTTACGCAAGAACTTACCGTAACAGTAGATCTTCGAGAGAGGCTCTTGCAGTAGGTAATTACATATAGGACTGACGTCGGCAGGCGGCAGGACCCCATGGAAAAATTTCTAGCTAGCGGTCTCTGGCGGGGGAACCGTCCCCCACGTCAGGTGACCGGCATCAGGAGACGCTCTGTATAAGAGGCGGCCCTCACTCCCACCTTCCAGTTCTTCTCCCTACAAGGGGCGGACGAGAAGCCGATATTTCCTCACTGGAAAAGGAGCTGAAAAAGCTTAGGGGGATGGAGGGTGGGAAGGTATTACCTATTGCAGGAGCCTCTCTCGAAGATCTACTGTTACGGTAAGTTCTTACGTAACTGTACTATCTTACTTAAAGAGGGCTCTTGCAGTAGGTAATTACATATAGGACTGAGTCCCAAGCAATCTGGAATAAGAAGAAGCACACGGGAGGAAGAAAGCTGCTCAAGTAGATCCTCTAGCTGCAGAGGCCTTAAGAAAAGGAGGTCTTGCAGAACAGCAACCCTGAAGCCTGCTCTACGGCGAGAGGCAATTTCCAAACTGTAATGTTTAGTAAATGTGTGGACAGAATTCCAAGTGGCGGCAGCACAGATGTCTGCCGCTGACAACGTTCTTGAAACATGCCGCTGAGGCAATGACTCCTCTGGTGGAGTGTCCTCTTACTTGACCCGGAAGAGTCTTGTTGTACTTGTCGTAACAGAGAGTGATGCAATGAGCCAGCCATTTAGACAGGCAATTCTTGGAAACCGCATTGCCTTCTCTTTTGGGTGCAAAAGAGACAAACAGTTGATCAGTCTTTCTGAGATCCTTTGTTCTATTAGTGTAGTATCTCAGAATCCAGTGGACATCCATAGTATGAAGTAGATACTCCCCTTGATTGGAGTACTGCGTAAAGAAAGCGGGTAACTGTATGGACTGGTTCAGTGTAGATTCCGCTGCCACCTTGGGGAGAAACTTAGGATTATTACTCAGAGCCACACGTTCCTTGTGAAAAATCAAGTACGGGATTTTACATACCAATGCCAGGAGCTCGGAAACCCTCCGAGCAGAGGTAATGTCCACTAGGAAGAGCGTCTTCCAAGAAAGGAACTTCAAGTCTGCTGAGGCCGTCGGTTCAAAGGGAGGCAAAATAAGTTTCTCAAGAAAGAAGTTCAAATCCCAAGGAGGGGCGGGAACATGGATAGGGGATCTCAAGTGAAGAACCCCTCTGAGGAAAGCCTTAGGACTTTTGCTCAACTGGAAGTCTCTATCTGCGATGGGAACGTGGTAGGCCAAAATGGCCGCCATGTGTACCTTCAGAGACGAGTGACTAAGACCCAGGTCGAAGAGATGGCGCAGGTACTCCAGCAGTCTCCCAACTGACCAGGAGAAAGGTTCAAAGCCTTTTGAAGCGGCCCAGATTGAGAACAGTTTCCACTTCATGGCATAAGCAGACCTAGTGGAGGGTTTCCTAGCCTCCACCAAGATCTCAGCCACCTGGGGAGAAACCCCCATGCAGGCTTGAGCTGTGTGTGCAGGAGCCACGCATGCAGTTGAAGGGACTTGAGACTTGGATGGACCAGGGTCCCCTTATCCTGGGTCAGTAAAATTCCGTGACAGAGGAAGAGGAGGTTCCTCTGAGTATTGTTGCAGAAGAGAGAACCAAACTTGCCTGGGCCAGAAAGGAGCGATCAGAATCATTCGTGCCCCTTCTGAGCCAAGTTTCTGCAAGACATGCGGGATCAGAGGAATTGGTGGGGGGGGGGGGGGCGTAGACGAATCTGTCCCTCAATCTAGAGACAGAGAGTCTCTCCAGAAAATGCCTTGCTCTTGAGCGAGCAGAAGTCGGGAAGCTTTGTGTTTTTTAGAGGTGAAGCGAACAGGTCCACCTGAGGTGTTCCCCAACGTAGGAAGATATCGTCTAGGACCCCCTGATCCAGTTCCCACTCGTAAGCTTGAGCAGACGAGTGCCTTAGTTTGTCTGCTAAGGAGTTCTCGGCCCCCGGAACATGAATTGCCATGAGGTGAAGGTCATGTGCTGCCCAATCCGACTGTCATCGCTTCCCCGCAAAGAGGGTAGGACCGAGTCCCACCCTGTTTGTTGATGTACCATACCACACACACATTGTCCGTCTGGACGGCTAGGTGGCCTGGAAGAAGATGCAGGTGGAGAGCGTAGCGCACCGCCCGAAGCTCGAGCACATTGATGCGCAGGGATTGTTCAAGCTTGGACCAAGAGCCGTGGGTCCGATGTGGACTGAGATGGGCTCCCCAGCCTTCGCCTGAGGCGTCTGTGGTCAGAGTCTGGGAGGGAGAAGGAAGGAAGAATGGAACTGTCCGAAGAAGGATCTCTCGAACCATCCACCGCTGCAAGTCTCGAATCGTGGGAGAGGAGACTAGGACCAGTTGGTCCAAGTCGTCTACCAACTGATCCCATTGAGAGCGAAGTGTCCACCGAGAGACCCTCATGTGGAGCCGAGTGCGAGGGACTGTCGGGATAGCAGCCGCCATAAGCCCGGGGAGGTGAAGAACTGACCTTGCACTGACCCGTCTGCGGCCGGACAACAGGCTTATCTGAGTCTGGAATATGGCCGCCCTGTCCGGTGGCAGGAAGGCCCTGCCTAGGGTCGTGTCCAGTATCACCCCAATAAACTGGAGCCTCTGGGATGGGATCAAGTGAGACTTGGAATGGCTGTTGGTAATACCCAGACAGGCAAAGACCTGCTGGGTGAGGGAGAGGCAGTGCAGGAGTTCCTCCCTGGATGAGGCTGCCAGGAGCCAATCGTCCAGGTACTGGAAAACCTGTACCCCCCAGGTACGCAGGTAGGCCGCCACCCCTATAAGGCATTTGGTAAATACTCGAGGAGCCGAGGAGAGGCCAAATGGAAGTGCCTTGAACTGGTAGCGGTCCCCCTGGAAAGCAAAACTGAGAGATTTGTGGTGAGACGGGCGGATAGATATGTGTAGGTAAGCGTCCTGCATATCCAGAGCCCTCAGCCACTGGCCCGAGTGGAGGAGGGGCAGAAGGCTCTGCAGTGAGAGAATCCTGAACCTCTTGTACTCCACGAAAATATTCAGAGAACTGAGATCTAGAATAGGTCTTACATCTCCTGTCTTCTTCAGGACCAGGAAGAAGTGGGAATAGTAACCCGTTCCTTGCAGAGAAAGAGGGACAGGTTCTGTCGCCTCTTTCAGCAAAAGTGCTGAAATTTCTTCCTGGACCAGAAGATGATGTTCCCGAGAGTACGATGACCTTGGGGTGGGGGGTGACCAGGTGGTTTCTGCAGAAACTCTATTGAGTGTCCTTCTGCAATTAGCTGGAGCACCCATGTATCTGATGTTATCTCTCCCAGCCCGGAAGATGGAGGGAAAACCTTCCTCCTACCGGTTCCTCCGGGAAGCCTGGAGGTAGTGGGAGAGGGAAGGAGTCGGGTGGTGGGCAGCGCGCAGCTGAAGCTCCAGCTGCTTTTGGGCAGGGGCTTGACAACTGGGGGCCAACGTTAGTGGCCCTCATCCCTGTGGTCTCGCTTTGGGCTGATTCCGTCTGCTAAAGGACGGGCTGCGATTGATGGGGACGATACATAGAGTCCACAGACTTTAGTGCCATCCCCTTCTCCTGCAGGTCGGTGATGTCCTTGACGTCACCCCCGAACAGCACCGAACCCTGGAAGGGCGCTTCCTGGATGGCGGACTGCACTTCTGGGACCAACCCTGACACTCGAAGCCAAGCGTGACGCCGTAGACCTACGGCGAACGCTGAGCTTCTACCACCAGTGTCCACTGCATCGTAGGTCGCACGAAGAATATGCCGACTGGCCGAAATGTGCAGAGCGGACAAGGTCAGCCACTTCCTGCTTGACCTGAGAGTCCGGAAGGGAATCAAATTTAGATTCCACCTCACTAAGAATCGCCTTCTGGTAATCCCCCGTGTGGCCGACGTAGTTCAGGGCCCTAATACCCAGAGTAGAAGGAGCAAAAATCTTCTTGCCATACTGGTCCAGAAGGCGGGATTCCTTTTCAGGTGGAGACGAGCTAAGATGTTTGGGTTGAGCTGACAGGCCATGAGCAGCGCTGATCACAACCGAGTCAGCTCGAGGGTGGGAGTCTAAAAAGTCGACACCCTCGGGAGCCTGGAATAGCCTGTTCGACTTCCTGGGAAGTGGGGCTAAGGCCGATTGTTGTTCCCATATGATGGTAAGGTCTGCATGAGGCTCGATCCAGGGTGGCACCAAAGTGGGAGCTGTCACGGGCAGATGCTCTGCGAGTTTTTTATGCTGGGGGTCTGGCTCCAAGGATTGCCACTTATGTACTTCCTGGATCCTCCGGAGAAGACTTCTGAGGAGGCCTTGGCTGGGGCTTGGATGGAGAGTGTGGCTCGTCGTCTTGCTCGGAACAACCATCTGAAGGGTCCGAGGAAGAAGAAGATGAGGAAGAGGTAGACTCCCTCTCCCGATGAGGGGGAGGAACGGACCCCTTGGGAATCCCTCGGGGAAGCATGTCCTGCCCCTCTCTGAATGCAGAGGGTTTAGCCCTGGTGTCCGGAGGTGGGGAAGGAGTGTGCATCGTGGACGTATGGGAACTGGCACCGTTGTCTGAAGAAGACTTTCCATCTCTCTGGTGAGCTGAGCCTTGGCCTCAGCCCACCAGGAGGCCAGAGTCTTCTGCAAGTCCACCGGCGGCTGAGGGGGCGGTGGAGAAGGAGGAGGAGTGGGATACGGGTACGGACTATACCCAAAAGGCACATATCCATAACCGGACGATGGGAAGCCCGGTGTCTGGTATTGAGGAGCCGGGTACTGTGGCGTCGGATATGTCGGCGCCGGGTACTGAGGCATCTGATACTGTGGTCCCGGGTATGGCGGCATCGGATACGACTGGGTCAGGTACCCGGGAGCCGGAGGAGCTGCCGGAGCAGATGGCCCAGCCGGAGGCCCCACGGGCGGTTCTGGAGCGGAAGGCCCGGGGGGTGGAGGGCCCGGCATCGGGGGTGGGATGTCTTCTGGCGTCGGCAATACTGGCGCCGGAGCGGCGCCTGGGAACCGACATCAGATCAGTCGGACCAGAAGCTGGACGGTCTGATGGAGGTGGAACAGGAACCTCAGCGCCGCCTGGGATGGGGAAATCCTTGGGGTCGGGCTGAGGAGACTCGGGGGCCTGGGTCCCGGAGGGAAGCGAGCCTGTGGGGAGCCGGGAATGACAGACGTGAGGTGGTGCGGCTTGGCAGCGGGATCTGGGCGGGCGCCGGAGGGGCTGGCATCTGACTTGACGGACCCTTCGCCGGAGGCAGGCCGCGATGGAGGGGTGGCCTTTTTGGGCGGAATGGGGGCCGCGCGCCGCCCCGAAGGGTTGAACGACTTACCGACCTTCTCCATGCGAGCGTCTGAGGAGCAGACATCTGGCTTATCAGAGTCGCTCGCACCAGTAGGCCGCGAAACCACGGCTTTACTGGGAGCGGAGGCCTCCACAAGCCCGGAGGCACCCGAAGGGCCGACCCTTGACCAGGCAGGCGGGCTGGCCTTGTGAAGCCTCCCAGGCAGCATCGCCCAGGGGAACGTTACCTGTTTCACGGCAACTCCCGGGAAGACGCGGTGGGAGAGGAGCCTGTCTCGTGCCTTTTTTTTTTTTTATCCTTTTTCATGATGGCCTTCAGGGAAGTAGACGCCTGCCAAAGCTTTTTCAGTTCTTTTTCCACGGAGCTCATTTTCTTTTTCAGAATGTGGGCTTCCAGGGACTGTTGCCACCTTCTCTGGGTGGCCGGGTTAAAGCTGAGGCAGTGCTGGCACTTCTCCACCAGACGGTCGGGGCCTAGGCAAAAAAGGCACAGGGAATGGCCATCCTTGTGCAGGAGTTGGGCGCCACACGAGTCTCACTTGTTTTTGTGCTCGGAGGGTGTAGGGGATGACATACACCGACGGATACCTGACGAAGGATAAGAAAAAATTGAAAATACTTGGTTAAAATACTGACGAAGGAGCCTGACTAGCAGGGAACTATTCCGTGAGGCGCTGGCATAAGCTAATGGTGGGAAGAACTGGAAGGCGGGTGTGAGGGACCGCCCCTTTATACTGACGTCTCCTGACGCCGGTCACCTGACGTGGGGCGGTCCCTTGCCCGGACTGCTAGCTAGAAATTTTTCTGTGGGGTCCTGCCGCCTGCCCGACGTCAGTCCTATATGTAATTACCTACTGCAAGAGCCCTCTCGAAGTAAAATATAAGATTCCCAACACCTTGTAGCAACAGGAAGGTATCTCATACTCCATGGCAGTACCAGTCAATGCTTTGAATAATACTGGTTGTACTTTTGTACTTTGGGCAGTCTGTATTTGTTTGCAACCTCCCCTTGTTACCCTCTTCCGTGGGTCACACCAGGAAATAAGCTGCAGCTCAGCGTGCCTTTTCTGGTCAACAAATTTTAAATAGAATGACAGCAGAATGATAGTTGAGGTCAGGGAGCTGGAAGAGCAGGCAGAGTTGGCACGGCCTTATTGTGGTGTGGTCGGTGGTCAGCTTACTCTGCCTGGGGCCACTGGGGTTGTTTTTCCTCTCAACTCCCTCAGATTATTCCTTCCCAGGGAGTGGTGGTGTTAAGACGGCCCAGCCTTACAGGTTGGTGGAATGGCAAATACAGCCCTCTTCCTTTAGAGCTCTCCTGCAACCCCAGTCTGAGTACATTTAGCCCTCCTCATTGTGCAGGAGATCACTCCGGGGGACCCATTTGATTCCTTCTTGACTCCCCTCCCTGTGGGCCACTAGGTAGTAGCCATGCTTGAGAATAAAGTGTCGACCCACCTAGAGGCAGATGTCCCACAGCTACCTACATCCAGCTGCTATCCTCCGTGCTGCTGTTACTTGCTCCACGAGTGGAGATGATTTACCCCTAGACTGCTTTGTTTTCATCAGGAGGTAAACTGGCATGGCATATCCAGTCCTGGGTGTATTGGGATCCATTGGCGAGCAGCAGGACAGATTTTCAGTCCTTCCTCTTGCAGGATGTCATGGCAGAGACATCAAATGGTCATACAAACACAGTGTAAGATGATGCCGTGACATCGCATGTCTCCCCGCCCGGTGGTCCTCTGGCGCACTACCACTGTGGTCACCCAGTGGAAGACTGAACCCTCCCAACCCAGGAGAAGGAGATCTTTCTCTGGGATGCTTAGTCATCCTCCTCCTCCGCTCTCCCCACCCTCTGTCAGTCCATATCCAGTTGTCCAGAGGTCAGCGTGATGGCAGACGGCTGTGTAGGCACTGTGCTACTGAGGAAACTGTTGGAAAACTATTTTACCAACCTTTGCTTGAGTTAGGAATGGCACTGGATAATTGAGAATTATAACGTACTCTGACCCGCATACAATGTTCAAAATTTGTTTGACTGACAGTTTGGCAAATTATATTCAAGAGTAGGGGTTTGCCGTTCGATAAAATCTAATTCCTCCTGTTATAACAAAAGCTACAACACATTAGCTAAAAACATCCTCTGATATGACTTTTGAAGGAAATCCCACTCCTCTTCCCCCTCCTTGCATTTTTTAACACATTTTTAGTTTGATCTTCAGACCTAGAAAGTGCTTGTGTATGATGCGCCCCCCGTTTGTGCCCCCCCCCTTTGTCCTGAGACACCTTTTTTTGTTTTTCCCCCTCCATTTTTTTTCCGTGCCTTGCTCCCCATGCCACAGCTACACCCTTCCTTCAACTGGGAGGACGTGTGGGTGTCCCTTACCAAATTCCCCAGCAGCACCATTTCAGCTTCTTGGTCAGAGTGGAGAAGCCTATTCCCTGCCTTCCTCCCTCCCTCCCCTGGAGCTGAGCACTTCACTTCCATGATGTACTTGGCCCTAGCGTGGGATTCCAAGGCTCATATAAAAAAGTGGTCTGCAGGTGGCAGCACAACGTGGCTTCTCCACACAACTTGGGTCATCCCAGCAGGGAGGGAGGCTGATTTATGGTGACCGTAGAAGACCCTGAATCCATTCCGAGTCCATTTGTTTAATTTATTTTTTGTTCATATAGTTGTTCGATGTCTAAACTTCCACCTGCACCTTAAACGGTCTTCCTGCCAGCGGCCCCTTAACCCTGACTGCAAACACCCCTCCCCCCCCCCGGTCATGTCTTCGTGGCACCTACATGGAGCGTGGCTGAATTCTCCAGAAACCATCATGTAGATGGTTTTGGGCCCATAGGTTTTTCCTCATGTTTTTCTCCCTTGGACCAGCTCACCTCCCGCTTGGTACCAGGCAGTGCCCCGTAGGCCACCCAACCATACCACAGAACCCTGTGGAGTAGGCAAGCTCCTGGCACACCACAGGGGTGGTTGTTGCTGTGGCAGGATGGCGCCACCCCTCCCTGACTAGGAGCACTGCCAGCCCCCTTGGCCACCCACTCCAGCTCCAGAGTCTGCTCCCGATCTTGGGCTGCTGGCGGAGCACAGTACCACCCACTGGTCCATGTTATTTGAAAAAGGCCCCGATGGGCAAAGCCACGCAAAGTGCCTTGCATAGAAAAAACAAATACATATAATATAAATGTATAATGACGGGAAGAGAGAGAAAATTGTTTCAGAGGCAGACAGAGCTGCTGTATTACAAAGGATGGCTATCCCCCCATCTGCTCTTGCCCCTCAGCCCACCACTCTTACAGGCCACACATTATCTCTGTTGCTCACCAGTCTCACCCTTCCAATGCCCACTCCTTCCACTTGATTCCTGCACTGTGCCTGCGTCCGAGGGGAAGGGCACAGGAGAGGGGTAATGGACTCTGACCCCTCTGGAACGACAGGCGCAGGGGACAGGAGTGGTGTGTCTGGGGGAGCTTGGCATGGTGGGATGTGATGGATGTCATCTGTCTGACTGAGGTGGCGATTTTCGGTTTTTCTGGGCTCCAATCTCCCTCCCACATGCATGTACCTAAGCAGTGTCCTGGGGCAGGGGCATTTGGCGTGCAGGACACTCATGCTGCCAAGAACACCTCTGCATGGCCACCACCAGGAGCCGCTCTATTAGCAGAATGCCCCCGCAGACTCTGGACACAAACACGGATTGCCAGAATGATGCCCCATCGCTTGTCACCACGGAGCTGGCCTAAGAGTACTGTTAAAAGTCCTAGCAGGGATTTTACACGTTTCTTGAAAATGCCTCCATTGGACGCATTTTATCAAGTTGCTGGGAGGGCATTCAACAGTCCAGCTGCTGATAATGCAAAGGCATGGTCTTCTGCCTGCAATGTACTGGGAGCAGGATGGAGTTGGTCCATAAGATAGTCTAGGCCCAACTCTTGCAGTGCCTGTATGCAGAAAGCGGCAGTGATTTCTCTTTCACATGAGGCTAAAGTGACTGCAGCCAGCCACCAGCACAATTTTATGAGGCCACAGAGTTCAAGCCGTGGTTAAAAATATGATGGAGCTAAGTAATCCCTGGCCCTTTAAAAATGCATGTGGGATAATGCTGCAAGTGAGTCCCCAGAGGATTTATTTATTTGAATTTGATAACTGTTGGTCCCAATGAGACAAGCATGTTCTTTTTTTCAGGGCAACACAGAATTAATGACAAACCGAAGTAGAATTTTACATACATACAAAAAAAAAATTTGCACCAGTTCACTCAAACATAGACGATACACAAGTTTGTTACATTCAGAGGAAATGAAGAAAAATACAGCCAGTTTTTATGACATTACTCTTAGCATTGCACACAGGTAGAAATTGTAGTCCCTCAGAAAAGGTCAGCAGGTAACTGATGAGGACCCCTACAATCTTGAGGCGAAGCAAAGCAACCACCAGTGGTTGCATCTACGTTGGGTCCCCCTCTTAAACAAAACAAACAAAAAAAAAACAACCTTTAGCTATTTCTTAAATGCTGTAAGTGGGGGGCAATTTAATACCTCACTCGGGAGTTTGTTCCATTGGATTGGGGCAGTTAAGGAGAAGGCTCTCCTATAAGCCGGCACAGCAGTAGAGGAACCTCTCGCGACACTGCCGACTTGGGTTCAGGAATGAGCCTGGGCCGTTGGAGGGCCAGCCAGGGGGAGGAAGGAATGGTGTTGCATCCCGCTACGTTACTGCCACTTGGGTGACCACAGGTGGCGGTGTAGGGGATCTGTGGTTTCTGGGAAGGGCCATGGGATAGCGATCTTGGATTGGCTGCATCAGTAATGCCAGCCTTATCCTGCTCTATGCTCCTGGTGGGGCCGGGCAGGACACTAGAACAGAGAAAATGGAGGTGTGGGTTCGAACAGATGAAGCCTCTGCTGGCCCTCCACATCCACCATTGGATCTACGCTATCGTGCAATGGGGACACCACCACTCTGCGGTGGGTGGCCATATGTCTGGGGGGTAGAAATGTTGAAGGAGCTGAAGGCGTACTTGGCTTTGAGGTGTAAACCGGGGGTGGGGGGCAGCACAGTGTTGTGGCTGGGTTGGTGGTCCCATTGGGTGGCTGGCAGGATCTCAGCTGGATGGTATGCGGGAGTTGGCAGCAGGCAGAAGGAGGTCCCAATCTGGCCTGAAACAAGAAGGAAAAACAATATTTAAAAAAGAAAAAAAAAAAGAAAAAGACTCCCTAGTCAGACTTATCTCACCCTTGGGATTTCTAGTATTGGACTTGACAAGGAACGCGGAGGATTGTTTTATTAATTTTCAGTTGTATCAAGTACATGAAAAACAAACACTTGGTTCCAAGTTAAGGATACATAATACATCAACATCATATGTAGGAATTGTTGCATCGTACTTCTTTCATTGTTACTGATAGTGAGTGTCTTGCAAGACATATTATGTAACCTAAAAGGCCAGTCCTTCATGGGTCCATAAATTGACCCTTGCAGCAATGACCATGGACAGTACTTCAGTACCCAGAAAGTTTGTGCATGGTTGCACTTTTATGCCCCTCATGGCAGCAATAGAGTCCATGCTGAAACTAATAATCATAGACTAAACCCAGCATATTATAAGAGTGTCCTTAAAGTAGGCTCCTGGATCCAGCAGCAGTATTTATAGAGTAATATTTTTTATTTAAAGGAAAGCTGTCTTGAAATCGGGCTCCCCCCCGGTTTAGCTTTTTATACTAAAAGTGGCATTTTTCTTGCTCCACAAAAGTACTTTATTTTAACAAGGAAAAGTCCACTACCTGGAAGTGTGGTGGACACCGGGGCATTTACTGTAAAGGTGCAGCGGAGGGAAGGAGGAGGGAAGATGAAAGGAGAAACAGATTGCCCAGCAGAGAGTGAGGTTGGGGAGGAGAAGGTGCAAGGATCCCACAAGTGGAGGGAGTAGGAGGCAGAAGGAATTGATGAGAGGAGTATGGCTAGGTAAGATGGTGGGGAAGACGGACCAGTATTTGGAGATAAATTGAGGTGCAGTGGGACTGCGACATGATTGTAGGGGAGGATGGATGGGGAGGAGGAAGGGGGTGTGATGAGTACAAGGGGGCGGGAGTTGGTAGCAAAGCAGCAGAAAATGTTACAGAGGCTGTCCAGTCTGGCAAGAGAAGAGGAAGGGGCGGGCAGTACCATAGAACACGTCTGTGTGTAGTTGAAGACCAGGAGCACCATTTTGGTAACCAGCTCCCAGCGGACTTGCTGCCAGTCTTCGACTGAACATTAGCATAAAAGCCATGCTAACATTTGCAGCAATAAAACTGTAACAGTAGTAACGTTTAAAACTTAACTTGGTCACACATATCAAAGTACCAACAGTAAAACAATTATTTCTAGGTAACTAAAGCAAACCTTGTAACTTTAATGTTTCAGAGTATTATAACTCACTTGGGAATGGAAAACCTCTTCTCCGAGTGCTAGATATGTTGTTCAGTGTCAAGGTACAGAAATGATTTTGGATAGAGAGCTGTAGAATTAGCTGCATGCTTCAGATCCCATTCCTCTATGCACGTGTAGCGCTGTGCTCCATTGCCACAAGGTGGCAACCAGTTTTAGACCCTTGGTTCCCCTCGTGTCCCAAAGAGCCGCCAAATGGAGAATAACCAGATTAAAGTCTTCATTGATGTTTTTTTACAGGAAGGATTGGGCACCGCAATTCAAATTCAACTGGCTACGTTTGGGTGTTTTAGCTCCTACCATCCTATCGCTAATGAAAATTTTGTAAATAACTTCACATTTTCAGTCTACCTATACATAACATTGTAGTTGTTTTTTAAAGTTCTGTGTTCCCGATTGGACGCTGCTTCCCATTCTCACTGCACAAAGTCCTGTTTGAGACTTAGTCGTTTCCTAGCTTCCATGGGGTCTGAATAAATGAAGGTTTTGCCCCCATATCTAATTCCAAGTCTGGTGGTAAACTACATTGCATGAGAGATTCCATGCATTCGCAGTTCAGCCCTTACTGACTCGGAACTCTTTCGATGTCTTGTAGCGAAGCTAAGGTGCAGAGGAAAAAATAGACCTGTGAGCCATCTGCCAGGTGGATTGGACCCTTTTTGTTTTGCAGCCTTTAGGATGTCATTGACATGAAGGTCAGCGGTTACCAGGAGGATGGTCCTGTGTTGCTGTATGGCTGTGGACTTGTGACGAGGTGTAATCCTGTACGCGTGAACAGTGCGGGCTGCCATTTGCATTCCCAAAATGGATTTCACCAGTTCTTTGATAAGTGGCAATGTATCTATCCCCTCGGATATTTCTGGGACCCCCAGCAGTCTAGTGTTGCTCATCCTAGCTCCGTTCTCAAGATGTTCAGGATGGAGCTGCATTAATTTGTTCTCTGCTATGATTGTGGTTACTGCCGTTGTGGACCTCAGTACAGAGATGATGGCAGTTTTTGCTTCTGTCAATACCGAGTTGAATTTACTGTCCATTAAAGTAAATTTATTACTTGGGGATTCCATTTTCTTATCCAAGTCTCATAGCATTAGGTAGAGCCATATTGGATGGCTCCCCTCCCATGATCATCAACGAAGTAGACTACCTAGATCATCTAGTTCTGATCTCCTTACACGATGGCATGAGACTTGCAGTGGTGGATGGTTGGGGAGAGAACCTGTTTAGGGAGGGTCCCTTCTGTCATCTTCCCTCCCAGACTCTGACCACAGAGCGCATCAGGCGAGAAGGTTGAGGAGCCCATCTGGAGTCCTCACTGAACCCGGTTTATAGTTCCGAGATTGGAACCAGTTTCCTCCATCAGTGTGCTCTGAGCTTTGAGCAGTACTACATATGCCTCCAAGCCCTTCACCAATACATTCTTTCCCGGTCACCCAGCTAGCCCAGACCCAGGACAGCAACATGTGCATAGTCGCAATTTACATCAATGGCAAGCAGGAGGGACTCGATCCTACCCTCTATGCAGGGGAAGCAATGAGGGTTTGGGACTGAGCATCTTCACAACCTTCATCTCACTGTGATTCCACGTTCCAGAAGTCGACAATACCCTGGCAGACAGCTATTTAGCTTCTCTGCCTGCCACCTACAATTAGAATTTGCAAAAGGTGCTAGAGACATCCTCTTCAGCTTTGGGGGACTCCACAGGTATACCTGTTCGCCTCTTCCCAAAATGCAAAACTTCCTACCTTTTGCTCACTTGTTCCAGAGTGAGGCACTTTCTGGAGCGACGTTCTGTCTCTAAACTGGAAGGACAGATTAAGTATGCTTGTCCCCCAATACCACTTCTGGTCCTAACGTTATTGCAGAAACTAACAAAGGAGCGGAGAATGATTCTGATAAACTCCTTTCTGGCCCAGGCAAATCTGGTTCTCTCTTCTACAACAATTCTCAGAGGTTCCTCCTCTTCCTCTGTCTTGAGGTTTGCTGACTCAGGATCAGGGGACCCTGGTCCATCCAGGCCTCAAGTCCAGAACCACCACCACCACTACCTCAGAGGTTGCAAAGAAAGCACAGCAGTTGGACCACAGTGGGCTCAGGGAGGATGAGGATGGTGAAACAGAGGCACACCCAGTCAGATGTTACACACCACAATCCATACGCCATTCTGGGGGAGCATAGCTCCCCTATAGATACACCTGCAGAGGAGACTAAGGAGGCTGAGGACAGCTGTCACAGGAGGCCACAGGGAAGGAGGCAGAGGACACCACAAGGAAAGGAAGCAGCTCCTGGTGGGGAACAATTATTAGAGGATAGAACTGGAGGAGCTGGAAATCTGTAAGTGCCTGCCTGCCATGGCTTGGAGAGGACAGGAAGCATCCTCAGGATCACAACAACAGCTGCAAGGGATTCAGGCTGGGCTAATGTCCACACCTAGGGACAAATGACTTGGCTCATCATGAGTTAGAGCAGTGCAGGAGGACATTGCAGAGTTGGGGAGGGCCCAAGACAAGAGAAACACAGTATCCTTCTCAGAGGTGCTGCCTGTCAAAGGCATGGGGAGGCGCGGTAAGCTGCACCATGCAGTTTAATGAATGGTTGAAAAATGGTGCGGACACAGGGGTTTAGCTTCATTGGAGACTGGGGTTCCACCTGGAGGACACCAGCCTATACTGGTAGGATGGTCTGCATCTGTCCAGGAAGGAACAAAGTCTTTGAGCAATCGGTTTAAATGCTTCATTGGCAAGCTTTTAAACTAGTCAATGGGGAGGCATGACAAGCAGCAGAAAAATCCCAGCCTCTTCCTACAAAACAGGGTACTAAATGAGAAAAGACCAAGGTAGAACAGTGTGGGGGATGCTGCAACAGAAGGTAAGGCCATCAAAAATGGAGAGCAATGAGTACCAATGCCGTGAGTCTAGGTAACAAGCTCCTGAATTAGTGGCCTGATGGAGGAGGAACATCTGGATATTGTGGCAGTCACAGAAACATGGTACACACAAAACCATGACTGGGGACGTAAACATACCAGGATACACTATCTAGGAGGGACAGGGAGGGTAAAAGGGGAGGAGTAGTTCTTTACATAAGGGAAGGAATAAAAGCAACAGAACAAAAGGGTAAACAGGGAGAGAAGAAGCACTGTGGGTAAATTTGGAGACAGGCAGCCAGCACCACAATCACACAGGGGTTGTATACAGACCCTTCTCAGGGGAGGAAGTGGACAAGGAAATGATAGAAAGTATACATAGAATGGCAGAAAAAGGGAGATATTGCTGATGGGTGATCTGAATATGCCGGATGTTAACTGGAGCGCAGTTGCAGCTGCCAGCTCAAGAGTGCAGATTATCTAGATGCCCTCAGGGGCATGCCTGAGACAACTAGTACTGGAGCCCACTCGAGAGGAGCAATATTAGACTTGATACTCTCAAATGGAGATGGAGAGGATCACAGATGTAGAAGTGGGTAGCCATCTGGGAACTAAGCGACCATCGAACAGTATGGTTCACAATAAACACAACAATAAGTCAAGCCATACAAAGACAAAGTACTGGACTTTAGGAAGCTGACTTTGCCAAAATGGGTGAGTGCCTAAGGATGCACTAGCAAATGGGCGGGAAGGAGGGTGAAGAACAATGGGAATAATAAAACTGCCATCACAGAGGTAACGAGCCTTTGTGTCAAGCAAATAAACAAACAAGACGATATAAGAAAACCACTGTGGTTCTCAAAAGAAGTGGCAGTGAAGGCTCAGAGAAAAGAAAGCATTCAGGAAGTACAGGAATCGCAGCAGGAGCAGGACAGGAGAACTGTATCAGTTAAAAGCAAGGAGGCTGGGAAGGCAGTCAGAACAGCAAAGGAACCCAAACTGAGGAAAAGATAGCCAACCCAGTTAAGAAGGGAATAAAACCTTTTATAGGTACATCAGGAGCAAAGGAAGACCAAGGAGGGATAGTGAGGCTTAATAAAGGGGAGGGAGGGTGGGCAGAGGAGAATGTGAAAGGCAGAGATACTAAACAAATATTTTGCTCAGTATTTACAAAAGAAGAGGGGAGGTACATAAAACAAACAGTAGTAATACTCTGGATACAGAAGTTGATACCAGCCCATTTACAGAAGAAAGGGTTCTGAAGAGAACTCTTGACGAAGGTGGACAAGCAATGGGGCCTGATGGGATTCATCCCAGAATTCTAAAAGAACTAAAGGGTAGAACATAGTGACACCACTGACTACCCTCTTAACAAATCATGGGAGGATGGGGTGGTACCCGAGGACTGGAGGAGGGCAGATGTGATTCCCTTCACAAAGTGGGAGCAAGGCAGAAGCAGGAAACTATAGACCTGTTAGTTTAACCTCAGTGATAGGGAAAATGATGGAATCACTTCAAAGGAAAAGATATCATCGGCGATATCTAGAGGCCAGAAGGGCTGGGACTACTAGGCAGCATGGATTCACAAGCGGAAGGTCATGCCAGAGAATCTGATAGATTTCTTTGACTGGGTGACCAAAGTAGTGGTCAGGGAGGGCTGTGGACATGGCCTACCTAGAACTTTAGCAAGGCATTTGACAGAGTCCCACACAAAGATTAATATATAAGTTAGCCAGCCTGGGAGTGGGTCCCAAGATGACAGCCTGGGTAAAGAATTGGATGGAGAATAGGACACAAAAGTAATAGTAAATGGAGTCCACTCAGAAGAAAGAGGGTTACTAGCGGGTACCACAGGGTTCAGATAGGACTAGTCCTCTTCAATGTCTTTATAGCGACATTGCAGAAAGGACTGGAAGGAAAAGGCATGTCTCTTTGCAGATGACACTAAGATCTGCAACAGAGTTGATGCACAGGGTGAGGCGGAAAGGATGAGAAGGGACTTGGCAAGGTTAGAGGAATGGTCAAATGTATGGCAGCTTAGATTCAGTGCTAGAAGTGCAAGGTAATACCTGAAACAAAAACCAGGGAAGAGTACACAATGGGGGTGAGATACTAACAACAACAAAATGGAAAGGACCTGGGGTAGTCATATCAGATGACCTAAAGGTGGGCAAGCAATGTGAGAAGGCAGCAAGGAGGCTGAGAGATACTGGGATGCATAGGAGGGCATCACCAGTAGAAAACAGGAAGTTATTATCCCTCTGTACAGACAGCTGGTGAGACCCCATCTGGAGTACTGTGTGCAGTTCTGGGACACAATCTCGAAAGACATGAGACAGGATGAAGCTGTCCAGAGGAGGGCAACTAAAATGAGTGCAGGGTCTGCACGGAGGACATATGAAGAGACACTTAGGAGATTAATATGTATAGCCTCGAGAAAAGGAGGGAGGAGGGGACATGATAGAAACTTTCAAGTGCCTCAAGGAAATCCAACAAAGTCCAAGAGGGTAGCGTGCTTTCAAAAAGAGGTGCAAGAACAAGAGGGCACAATTTGAAGATAGAGGCGGCTCAGAGGTAATTTAAGGAAGTATTTTTTCACAGAGAGGGTTGTGGATGCATGGAATGGCCTTCCGGAGGAGGTTGTGGAGTCAAAATCAGTGGTGGAATTCAAGCATGCATGGGATAGTCATAAGGCAATTCTGGGGGGTGGGGGTAGGAAGAAGTAGGCTGCTGGTTAACTAGGATCTGCAGCTTATCCAGTAGATAGGGAAATGGGCAGACTGGGTGGGCCAAGCGGTCCTTATCTGCCGTCAAATTCTATGTTTCTATGTTTCTAACTTCATGCATGGCTCCTGCAGACCTAGCTCAATCTCGCTTTGGTGTCTCTCCCAAGGTGGCCGAGATTCTGGTGGAGGCTAGAAAACCCTCCACTAGGTCCACTTATGCCATGAAACAGAAGAGATTTTCTATTTGGGCCGCTTCTAGGAATGTGGAGCCTTTCTCCTGTTCAGTGGCCGTTCTACTTGAATATTTACGTCATCTCTTTGACCTGGGTCTCAGTCATTCCTCCTTGAAAGTGCACATGGCCGCTATAGCGTACCATGTTCCTTTCGCTGATAAAGCCTTTGCCCAATTAGAGGTGTCCAAGACTTTTCTTAGAGGGGTCCTTCATCTAAGGCCCCCCATCCGGACTCCTGCTCCCCCTTGGGACTTGAACTTTGTTCTCGAGAAACTTGCCCTTCCTCCTTTCGAACCTGCGGCATCCGTAGATCTGAAGTTTCTTTTGTGGAAGACGCTCTTCTTAGTGGCCATTACTTCCGCTTGAAGAATTTCCGAGCTCCAGGCCCTTATGTGCAAAATCCTATTTGATTTTCTCAAAGAACGAGTGGCTCTTCGCACGAACCCTAGTTTCTGCCTAAAGTGGTAGCAAGGTCAACATGAAATCAGTCTATAGAGTTACCTGCCTTTTCACGAGTACTCCAACCAAGGAGAATATTTACTCCATACCATGGATGTTCACACCGGATTCTGAGATACTACACTGATAGGACAAAGGATCTCAGAAAAACTGACCAGTTGTTACGTCTCTTTTGCTCACAAAGGAAGGCAATGCTGTTTCAAGCAATGCCTGTCAGTGATTAGCTCATTGCATCACTTTCTGTTATTATGAAAGTACAACAAGACCCTTCGGGTCAGAGTCAGAGGTCACTCCACTCGTGGAGTAGCGGCCTCTGCAGCTTTTTCAAGAATATGTCTGCGGCATGTATCTTGCTGCCGCCACCTGGACTTCCGTCCATACCTTACTGAAACACTACAGTTTGGACATTGCCTCTGCCAGTAGAGCAGGCTTGAGCCAAGCTGTTTTGCAAGGCCTCCTGTCTTGAGGCCTGCAAGGCTACTACTTGCACTGGGAGTAGTTCCTCCTCCGGTGCCTTTTATCTGTTCCAGACTACTGCTTGGATTCAGTCCTATATGTAATTGCTACTGCAAGAGCCCTCTCCAAGTAAGATATTACAGTTACGTAAGAACTTGCCGTAGCAGTAGATCTTCCGAGAGGAGGCTCTTGCAATGAAATAACTCTGCTTCCGCCCTCCATCCCCCCTAGGCTTTTTCAGCTCTTTTTCCAGGAATGAAACATCCTTCTCTCTCGTCCAGGAGGCGTCTGGGACTGCTTGCTTATACCGGACGTTGTATGGCCTTGGTCACCTGATCGCGGGCGGTCCCTCGCCAGGGACCACTAGCTAGAAATTTTTCCATGGGGTCCCGCACGCCGGCATCAGTCCTATATGTAATTACCTACTGCAAGAGCCTCTCGAAGATCTACTGTTACGGTAAGTTCTTACGTAACCTGTACTTCCTGAAACCTTAAGGGTGGAAGGAGGATATTAATATTTATTTATTTATTTTATTGAAAATGTTTCACCAGGAAAGGCACGCTGAGCAAAAAGATGCTCGTCTAACGGTGCGACCTGAGGGGAGGGTTACAGAGGAGGCAGGTATACATACAGTAGATGAGTTTAGCAGTAATGCAATACAGACAATATACATCGATTGGAGGTATTACAAATGGACTTTTTACATAAGGAGAGGAATACAGAACACTGAACAGTATCGACAGGGTAAATATAACATGGGTAAAGGCAAGGTAAGAGCAGTATAAACATTGCACAACAGGGACAGGGTAAACACTTCATAGGTGTACATATCAAGTGTACAGGCATGGTAGGAGCAAAGCATAGCAAACCATACAAACACGTCAAGGGTATACATATCAAGTGTACAGTCATGGTTAGACAAGCAGAACCAAACGCTACAGGGGAGGGTGAACATACAATAACTCTAAGGGGAAATACATAGTTACGTAAAGTGCCATCAAGCTTACTAGTGTGACAGGTCAGAACTTGTGTGCCTGTGCAGCCATGAGCTGCAGTGGGAAGCACAGGAGCCTGTTTGAGTTGGGGGATAGTATGCTTGGGCGCGTGGGGGGGGGTATATAGGTGATGTGAGAGGAGAGCGAATGGTATTGGTGCTGAGGGGAGATAGGGAGGGGAAGGGGAGGTTTAAGGAGTAGGAGGGAGTGGCGTCAGTGTAGCGTGGAGCAGTATATAAAGCCAGCCAATTTGGCTATTGCCAGGCCGCTGGTCAGGCTCTGCTGGGAGGTAGCTGGGGAGAAGGTAAAGGTGGGGGGGTTCAGGGCAGTTGCAATTTGTTGCGAGACAGTTAGTGAGGGCAGAGGATAAGGGAGTATTTGGATGATGGTGGTGGATCCTGAGCAGGTGGGCAGTTCAGAGTTTGAGGAAAAGTGGGAGAGACCAGTGGCGGCGGACGGTGGTCTTCGGTGGGGATGGATAATAGCCTTGTGTCTGTGGATCTGAGGGGTGTGAGTGGGGGTAGGTGGGGAAGATAGGAGGATGCTAGGTAGGGTGGGAGGCGAGCCAAGAGTTAAGCCGAATTTTACAGTGTGGAGTAGGCGCCGGTTGCTCAGGTTGTAGAACCAGTGGGCGATGAGAGCTCACAGTTATGTGAGAAGAGCATCCGAGAACCGTGCAGGCAGAGCACATTAAAGAGGGGTCCAGTCTGGCTAGAGTGGTCTTTGAGGCGGAGTTATAGACTCGTCACAGTAGTCAAAGTGGGTAGAATCATTTTCAGGACTAGATCACGTCTGATGGGTGGAGAGGAGGAGCGGTTCCTATGAGGGGCCCGAGTTTAGGCGCAGTTTGGAAGTGATGGCGCCTACGTGTGTGGTAAAGGAGAAGTATGACGAGCCAAACCCTAGATACCTAAAGGAGGACTCCTTCGAGGATAGTATTGTTTAAGGTATGGAAGATCAATGGATGGGTGAGTTTGGAAAGACACTGCCTTGTGCCGAAAGTCATAGAGACAGTTTTCTTGGGATTTAGGGAGAGTTGATTGGTATTGAACCAGTGTTGGATTTTGTTGAAATCCGTTTGTAGTTTGGAAGTGAGTTCTTCGTGGGTCTGGCTGGAGGTGAAAAGGACCGTGTCGTCTGCATACATGAGTATAGCGGAGGAGGAGGAGCATGAATTTAGCAGATCATTTAGGAGGATAGAGAATAGGATGGGACCAAGAACTAAGCCTTGGGGAACGCCAGTGGAGATAAGGAGAGGGGGGAGATGTGGTCAGCTATTCTAGTGGATTGGGTTCTATTTAGTAGGTAGGCGCTGAACCAGTTTGTGGCAGAATCGGCTAAACCGGCTCTTGATAGGCGGGGATAGTAGGAAAGGGTGGGAACGTGTCGTAAAGCTTTAGCTAGGTCTATGAAGACAGCGGCAGTGATTAGCCCTTTATCCATCCCGGAGAGGATGGTGTCCGTGAGACATAGTAGGGAGGGGGTGGTAGAGTGGTGTTTTCTGAAGCTGGACTGAAATGGGGGGAAGAAGTTGGTTTCTGAGAGAAAGTGGGAGAGTTGGGATAGAACTAGGTGTTCTTGGAGTTTGGTGAGGGCGGGGAGGAGGGAGATGGGACGGTAGTTAGTAGTGGAGGAGGCATCACCACCTTTTGGAAGAGTAAGGACAGTGGCATGCTTCCAGACAGAGGGGAGTGACTCGGTGGTAAAAGATAGATTTAATAGGTCGGCAAGGGGTGTCGCAATGGCTGGGGCAGAAAGGAAGAGGAGTTTATCAAGACCGTTGGGGGATTTGCCTTTGGAGGGGTTCAGGGAGCGTAGGGCATCTAAGATTTCGATAGGGGAGATGGGTCTGAATGAAAAGGGGTCCACCTGATGTCAGGAGATAGATGGCAGGGGGGGTGGAGACGTTGATGATGTGGGGGGTGGAAGCAAGGATGGTGGGGGTAAGGAATCGAGGAGGGTTTGGGCGCAAGTAGTGAAATAGGAGTTAAACTCGGCGGCTACCTTCTGGGAATCGGTGAGGAGTGTCCCTTGGATGAGAAGAGGTGGAGGGTTTGCTGTTTGAGGGGTGAAGAGGGAGTTAATGACTTTCCAGAATTTAGACGGGCGATAGTTATCAGGTGTGGTAGGATCCCTACCCTTGGGCAGTGGGAGAACCGTGGCATGCTTCCAGATTGATGGGATAGTTGCTGTGGCGAAGGAGAGGTTGAGAAGAGCTGATAAAGGAGCAGCAATTACAGGAGCTGATAGAGTAGCTTAGGGTCTAGTCTATCAGGTGAACTACCTTTAGAACGGTTGAGTGCGTGCAGAGCATCCAAGGTAGCAGAGGGGGAGATTGTTGAGAAGGAGGTAGATGAAGAGGGTAGGCTGGGGGGAGTGGGGGGGGCAGCGGATAGAGGAGATGGAAGGGAGGATAGCAGAGCAGAGGCACAGGAGGTGAAGTAAGAGCTAAATTCGTTGGCAACTCCAAGGTGATCGGCGGCTAGAGTGTTGTTTATATTTGGGAGGGGCGGGGAGAGTGACTAACCTTCCAGAATTTGGAGGGGTTATTAATGTTGGTCTGGAAGGTGGAGCAGAAGTAGTCCGATTTAGCTAGGCGAGTAGCTTTAGCTCATTTATTTCATAGGGAACGGTAGATTTCATAGGCATGAGGGAGTTTAGATATTTTATCTGTTTTCCATGCCAGATCCCGGGCTTTATGGCACGCCAATAGTTCAGGGGTGATCCACGGGAGTTAATTACCCGTGACCCTGGAATGTCGCATTGGGGCGTGAGTGTTTCATATCTCTGGGAATTTATCGTGAAAGTAGTTATAGGCATCATCAATAGTATTAGCTGAGGCAATTGGATCCCAATTTGTGTGGACAAGATCTTGGAGGAGGGGGGCGAGGTTTAGAGATTTGTCAAAGCAGAACAGTAAAGTTTTCGGGGGGTGGGGGGATCTTGGGTCTGTGGACTTTACGCACCAGGAATGTCATGGTGGTCGCTCAAGGCATCTGGTAATAAGCCAGATTTTACTATTCGGTGAGGGTGGGATGTAAGGGCCCACTCAGTTAGGGAGTGGTTGCCAGTTTTAAGGTTTAAGCGGGTAGGCTCCAGAATGAGTTGTTAGGTTTAGGGCAGTTATATGGTTGCAGGCTTTATTGAGGGAGGGAGATGGTCAGTTCTGATTGAAGTCACCCATAATCTTAAGTTTCGCTAGACTAGGTAAGAGAAATTGTTACTAATGAGCTCGGTGATGGTAGAGGAGGGGAGGCCATGGCGACAATAAGTGCCTGCAACAAAAATACGGATAGAAAAAGGTAGGGATAGTTTTAAGGATGAGTGCCTCATATGCCTTAAGGGCTGAAGTGGCAAGGATTTTAGTGAATCGAATGGTAGATAAGACGTAAATTACTACTCCACCATCCCTAGAAGGGCGATCTTGCCTGGTTAAGGTATAACCAGGGATAGAAAGAGAGGGATCATCTGTTTTGTTATTTAGCAAAGTCTCGGAAAGGATGATAATGTCTGGGCTAAGGGAGGCAGCTAGAGGCTGGAATGCATCTAACTTAGGGAGGAGGCTCCGGATATTTAGATGCAAAATTTTTAGGCCTCGCAGAAGAGCAGGGGGCTTGACTGGGGGGGAAAGCCAGGGTTAGCAAGTAGCGGTGCAGGGGTGCTTGGGCCAGGATTAGGGTTGATATCCCCAGAGGATAAGAGTAGTAGGGTTATAATCATGAAATTGAGTCTGGTACTCTTAAACCAGGGGGGAGCTCGCGAACTGGATGAAACATGGGGGAGAAAAACTGAGCATGGAGTTAAATTTTAGTAGGTGAAGTAAGTGAAGTGAAGTTAAGTAGGAGGCTGTCAGGAGGAGGTCGGTACAAGGGCAGTAAGGGTAGTGCACCCAGATAGGGATGTTTGAAGAGAAGGTCGTTGCAAGGTTATGGAAAAGAGGGTGAGGGATACTGAAAAAAGGTGGAGGTTGGCAGGTAAGGAGCTGGAGATGGGAAGATGGTGATAGGAGGGAACCAGAGAGCAAGGAGTGCTGTAGCGAGGAGACTTTGAATTGCTCATGCTATCATATGCACTGGCTATGCTAGGGCAGTCACAAGGCAGGGTAAGCACAGGGGCTTACCGTAAGAATTGAATGATGTAGTTGTAATCGGATAAATAGGGAGAAGGAGGCGACTAAGCAGTGATTGGTCAAGTACTGCTAGAGGGTGGAGTCTGAGTGCAGTTAGGGCATTTTAGATTGGTGTGGTGCGGGAGGGTGGGCGGCACAAATTACTTAGCGGATAGTGTAGAGAAAGTCTCGGGAGTAAGTCCAGAGGAGCAGCCGAAAATGGGCTGAGCTTGTGGGTAGGAGCAGAGAAATTTGGCTGAGAGATGGGAGCCAATCAGAGTTCACCCAAGTACGGCACAGACCAGTCTGAGCACAGGAGGAGTGAGGGTGCCTTAGTTTGAAAATGCTGGCTTCCCCTGTCTCAATGCTGGCGTACCTGTTGGAGCTGGTGGTAGCAGCAGAGTCTGTGCACCGCGCCATGGGAGGGGAGGCACCCAGCCAGGGGCTCTGGAGCTGTGGAGAGAGCAAGAGAGAAGCAAAGCGGATTAAATAGAGCAGAGTCAGGGGCGGGGGTAAGATGGTGAGCGTAAGTATACGTGGCAAATTTGAAGTTGGGGACAGACAGTGGAATCAGCAGTGGGGGCCAGCGGTGCCAGAGTTAAAGAGACAAAGGAAGGATCAGCGCAAGGGAAAAAGCACTTAAAGGATTAGCAGGGCGAAGAGACTGAGAGCTGGTGGGTCAGCGCCGAGGGCAGGGGAAAGATGGAACAGGGACAGTGAGGTAGTAGTAAAGCAAATAAAGCAATTATTCCACACAGTAGTAGAGTTACACAAATTATCAGGCAGTAATCAGCTAGACCGATTAGGTAGTTTTAGCAGAGAATTCAGCACTAAACAGTTGGTATGTAAAAACTTTAGCAAATAGCACAGGTCCCAATAACTAGTACATTTAGGTAAATTAGGAGCAAACAATAAGCAAGCGTTAGCTTAGTTGAGGCAAATTACTTGGCAGACAGAATAGAGAAAGTCCCAGGGGAGTAAGTGCAGAGGAGCAGCCAAAAATGGGCTGAGCTTGCGGGCAGGAGCAGAGAAATTCGGCCAAGAGATGGGAGCCAATCAGAGCTTGCCCAAGTATAGCACAGATCAATTCTGGAGCACAGGAGGCGTGAGGGTGCCTTAGTTTGAAAATACCAGCTTCCCCGGTCTCAGTGCTGGCGTACCTGTTGGAGCTGGTGGTAGTGGCGGGCAGCGGTGGATTCTGTGCACTGACTGGGCTGTGGGAGGGGAGGCACCCAGCCAGGGGCTCTGGAACTGTATATGATGGATAGATTTTGTATTGTCTGGGCAGCAGCTCAGCCATCCTGAACATTATACACTATGGAAATTGAAAAGGAACAACACAAGACAGCCCTAAATGCCACTACACTACAGCAAAAACTAACAGACAGACTACAGAAAGGACCACCACTACACTACAGAAAAACTCTAAGGGGCAAACTATAGGAGGGACGTCACTACAATGCGTTATGGAAACCCTGGCATGGGGTCATAACAGCGTGAGCCAAAACCATGCACAGCAAAACCGCACTGTTACAAACAGCGTGTGGCAAGACCCGTAAACACTTTTTGTGCCGCACCCACATCGCATATATGCACCTTTTGTGTGTAAAAAAAAAAAAAAAGTGTATAAACGGAGATTTTAATATTTCCATATATATATATATATAGGCAGTGGGGAGGAAGAGGCAACACAGTGTCATCTTGCTATGTTTGCCAGCGCGATCTCCCAGGGGGCTGTGCTCTGGTTGTCAGTATGCCAGCTGCAGCCCTTGGGGAAAAGGATTTTTATGAGCGTTAAGGTATTTTTGCTACTTAATAAATATTGGGACTGGGGAGGGGGGAGCTCGAGCCACAATCTATGCAACAGTGGCTCAAGTTCCCTTCCCAGATCTCCTTTAATTTTCTGTGAATTAATTTGAAAAACATTTTTTAGTTCATTTAAAAACAATTTCAGTTTTACATGTTTTTTTTCATAGGATTAAATGTGAAGTTGCCTAACGTTCTGCATATTATATACATGTCATTGCAGATCATTCATTCTGGCGCAAACGTACTGTTGAACCTAGAAAAAAATGGTAACATTTAAAAAGGTGTCCTCTAGTAACTTGCAATGGCTGAAGAGAGAATGTTTGACATCCTATCTTGAAGTGCGTACCTGCTGTTTATAAAAAAAAAAGACTGAAAATCCTGTAACCTCATTTGTCAACATGTGTCGCATGAACATTTATTTTCTAGCAACTTCACCTGAACTTGTATATACATTCTTATTTATTGTTTTAACAAACGAAAGCCCATTTTATAAATGGGATAACATACTCAGGGGTGTACAGTTATAAGGGAATAATGCACTTACTGGGTGGTTGCAGCACTTGGCTGTGCCTCATGCCTACCAGTTACCCGAGGCGTGCATTATTGCCCTATAACCACACACCCTGGAGTGTGTTATCCCTTACTTAAGGAGCAACTGTTGCAGGCAGGGGAAACTGAGGTGCATACTATTTAGCCAAAATAGAACTTCTACTTTAAATATGTTTTGAACATTAATCTTCCCTTTATTCTTTATTATGGAACTGGTATACTGTGTAAAATACAAGTTTACAGGTCCAGTTGGAGGGCTGCTTATGTATATATGAGTGTCTCCTCGTGCGTTCTTAGGCCCTGAGGACTGTGAAGTGAAGGTGAGCGGCTCTTTGGTCCTAAGGATGCAAGAAGCAGTACTCTTGGATCTATAAGAGGCCCTCCAAATGGGCAAGGCTCTAACATACTAAAAGCCAGCAGAATAGGCCTCATGGTCTATCATGTATGCTTGGTAGCCAGCCCGCTACTGGGTGCTCGCTTCTCTAGCCCCCCACCCCCAGAAAAGGTCTTCCTCAGTTTCAGTTTCCCCCGTACCTGTTCCATCTCTTCTTGAATCCCTCCACTGTGCCCTTTTCCACCAGACTTCTGGGCAGTACATTCCATGGCTCCCCCACCCTCTCAGTGAAATAGTGTCTCCTACGCTCCCCCCTGTAATTTCCCCCCTCCAGCTTCCACTCGTGCTCCCTGGTTGTTCCTCCCACTTCTTTAGCCTAACACCTCCTTGGCTCCACCCTTATTGATCTTCTTTACATACTTGAAGACCTCTATCATGTCTCCTCCTGTCTCTTCTCCTCCAGTGCGTATAGCCTGAGCTCCTCCAGTCTCTCCTCATAGGGCCCCCAAATGCCCTGAATCATCCTGGTCGCCTCCCTTTGGACCCTCTCCAGCAGTGCTATGCCTTTCTTAAGGTGAGGTCTCCAGAACTGCACACAGTACTCGAGATGCGGCCTTAACAGAACATTATACAGAGGAAGGATCACCTCCCTCCTCCTGGAGGTAATCCCCCTGGCCATGCAGCCCAGTATCCTGTTTGCCTTTGCTGCGGTTCTTCAACAGTTTTCAGTGTTATTCATTTTGACTTCCACCACCACCACCACTACCCCAGGTCCCTCTCACCTGATGTGGCTTGCAGTGTGACACCCCCGGTGTGTATACATGGCCTGCGTTTCTGACCACCAGATGCAGCACCTTACATTTTCCTGCATTAAACTTCGATCCTCAAGCTGCCCCAGTGGTGATGAGGGTTGAGGCGCTGGATGCCACGCCAGTGACCCGGGTTTGGGAACAAGCCTGGGTCATCGGGGGTCAGCAGGGGAAGGAAGAGATTGAGCATCTGGAGGACAGCTTTGTCTTCCTGGGGTGGGTTTATGGGATGCACACGCTTCTGGAGCGACCTCTGATGGTTGCCAGGGGCATCAACGGAGCGGCGCAATGCCAGGGGGTGGAGCTACGGCATAGCATTGCCTTGCCAGTGGAGCTCTGCAGGGGGACAAAAAATCCAAGGAACAAAGCCTCCAGTCCGCCAGTGATATGACCGGGGGGGGAAGGCACACCAGTGGAGCTCCCACATCCCAGTGCCAGCTCAGCGTGTTCAGGTCTCTCCATGGGCCAACCTGACGACAAAGGTAAGGCACCTCACACTTAGGAGTTTACCGCCAGGGGAAGGTGGAACCAGCCCCAGAGGTGATCCGGGGTGTTGGGCATGCTTAGTTCATTCGGGGGGGGGGGAGGCCTGGGAGAAGTGGGGGTTCAGGTTGGAAGTCAGGGCAGCATCCATGTGGGCATTCCTGAAGGATGCCCAGGGGTCTGGTAGATAAAAAAAAAAAAAAAAAACCTTCAATCCCCACCTCCTTGACCACTTCTCCAGGGTATCCAGGTCCCCCTGTAGTGCGCCTCTCCCTTCCTCCCCGTCCACCAGTGATCCCAGTTTTGAATCATCCATAAAGAGACTCTGCCTACACCTAACACCCCTCCTATGTCCGAGACATAGGCATTGAACAGTAGTGGCCCCAGGACTGAACCCTAAGGGATCCCACTGATGACCCTTTTGTGGGAGGAGGCTATTCCATCAACCACAACCCTCTGTACTTGCCTCATAAGCCAATTTTCTACCCACCTGAGCAACTGCTCCCCCACTGTATCCCCCCAACTTTGTTAGCAGGCCACTGTGGGGTACCGAATCAAACGCCTTGCAGAAGTCTAGGTAGAAGACCTCCACCAGCCTATGTCGGCTCAGGGCACCCGTCACCAAGTCGTAAAACTCCAAGGCTGGTCTGGCACGATCTCCCTGGAACAAAACCATACTGCTTGTCATCCAGGTGCCCCAACCTTTCCAGCTGCCCCCCAAGCCTCTCCTTGATGATGCCGTACATTACTTTGCCTACCACAGACGTTAGGCTGACAGGCCTGTAATTTCCCATCTCCTCTCTAGACGACCCCCCCACCCCCTTTGTGAATAGGCACCACATGGGCCACCCTCCAGTCCTGAGGCACTCATCCTGTCTGCAGAGAGATGTTCAGTGTAGCCATTGGAGCTGCCAGCACCTCCGCCAGTTCCTTCATAACCCTCGGATGCAGCGCATCTGGTCCCGGTGCCCTCTCAGTCTTTAGTGACTGGAGGGCCTCCCTCACCCTAGCCACTGTGATTTCTCCCTCCCAGCCCACCTCCTCATGCAACCTACTCTCACCCTCTAGATGTGGCCCATCCCCTACCCTAGCCTCTTCCGGTCCTCTAGACTCCAAATGACCTCCCGATTCTGTGGGCTCCCCTTCCCTCCCATCGAGATGGAAGGATCCCCTGCCTCCTTTGGTAAAGATCGAGGCAAAGTACTCATTTAGTATCTCTGCTTGCTCCCCTGCTTCCTAAGCCCATCCTTCCCCAGTCCTAATCCTGCTGATCTGTGCCCTCGCTTTCTTTTTCCCTATGCATCTATAGAACCCTTTACACCCCTGGATATCCCTGGCCAGGCTTTGCTCCATCCTCGCCTTGGCCCTCCTCACCTGGTGACCCTCCCAGCAGCAACTCGTACTCTCCCCACTCCCTTCCCCCCCTCGAGTGCTTAAAGCGCGTGTAGGCAACCTCTTTTTCCCTTACTGCCTCCTGCACCTCCCTAATCTACCAACATGGCTTACTGGTCGTACAGTCCTTTCGCCTTATCTTTGCGCAGGACCGAGTAGCCTCCTGCACCCCTTTCTTAATGATCTCACACAAACTTCCAGTATCCATGTCAGGCCTTGTCTTGTCCAAGCACCCTCGAAGAATCCTACCCATGCCCTCAAGTCTGCTGCCCTGAAGTCTATTACTAGTCTATTATTAGTGCAGTTATCACCCCGGTACAGCAGAAACCAGACTGTGGCATGGTCACCACCTGCCAGCGGGCTGCTTACCTCCAGGCCCCTTATCTGGTCACTGTCTACTTGGACAATGTCCAATATTCGGCCCTCTCTAGTAGGCTCCCCCACCTGCTGGACTGGGAAGGCATCCTGAAAGACATCAATCAGCCTTTGCTCCCTGGCCACAGAGGATGTTGTAGTGTCCCAGTCCGCCCCTGGCATATTAAGGTCACCCATGACCACAACCCTACTCTTTTCCAAGGTCACAGTGACTCCTGATGTTCTCGACCAGATTGTCCTCCAAGTCCGCCCCCATTGCTGGGGGTCTGTACACCACCCCATTTTCAATCTTTTACCTCCCCCTCGTTTGCAGGGTAACCCAAATCACTTCCATGTTCCCATCAACCTCCTCCACTACTGTGTCATTTCTGACTGTCAGCGCTACACCCCCCTTCCCACTCCTCTATCCTTCCTGAACATTTTGTAGTCCTCCAAGTTTAGGTCCCAGTCATTCCTCTGGGTGGCCCATGTCTCAGTAACTGCTGCCACATCCGCTGCTCGCTCAACTACATTACTTGGAGCTCTGGCATTTTATTGCCCATGCTCCTGGCATTATCAGGACCATCCTCCACCCCATCCCCTCTCCCCTCCCCAGTCTTCGCAGCCCTGCACAGTCCCCTGTTGCACTTTCCTGCACAGTTCCCCATGGCTCTGCAACGCAGCCTCCATTTCTTGTCCTAGTCCTGAACCCTCGAGCAGCCCCCTCGGAGCTGTCATTTTTTCTATCCCTCCCCCCTTTACAAGTTTAAACCACACCTTTCGCCTATGAATCCAGAAAGTTTCAGTTTAAGGATCTCCCTTCCCTCCAGGTTGAGATGTAGCAAATAGCCCCTTATCCTCCCATGTATCACCCCAGTCCCCTACCGACCCATACCCCTCTGTCTTGCACCAGTCCCTGAGCCACTGGTTCACCCCTTTAAGTTTTTGCTTGTTCTCCTCTGTCGCCCTTGGTACTGGCAGAATCTCAGAGAAGGAGATGGAGTTTCCTATAGAGTAGCAAACCCTGGCCAGCTCTCGAAATTTCGCCTGTATCTCTAGTTCGCTGTTCCCTTCTAAATCGTTTGCTCCTAGATGTACTAGAAAGTCCGGGGATCCCCCGCATTCCTTTGCTATCGAGTATAGCTGGAATTTGGCCTTGTGTACGGATAGGCCAGGGATACATTTAGCCTTGACTGGGCTGCTTTTTCCCTCCCCAACCACCTCCCACTGTATACCTCTGATCATGGAGTCACCCAGCAGAAGCATCTTCGCCTCACCCCCCCAAATTACTAGCCTGTTTTGTGCCCTTCCAGGCTCCTCCTCCTATCAACGACCCTAGCCTGCTCCTCACATCACCCATAGCCTGGGCGTCACAAGTCTATGTGTGCCCTACCAGGCTCCTTCTTTTGTCTATGGCCCCCAGCTTGCTCCTTGCACCCCCCCCCCACACTGCCTGGGTGCCACAGGTTGCCCCCCCAACTCTCTACCCTGGTCTCCCCATTTGAACTGGTGCTCTCAGATCCCCCACCTAGGCCTCCTTTTACTGCTTCATCCCCTCCTTTAGGTTCTGCACTTTCCAACCCTTCTGCCCGATTTCTCCTGCCCCCCTACTCTTCCTCCCACAGCCGATTTCTCCCACCCCGAAACTGGCCTATCCAGTGTGTTCCCTACTGCACCCCTCTCCTTGGCTGATTTTCCCCAGCCTTGACGTTGGCCTGTCCTGAGTCCTGCCCACTTCCACCCTGACACCGCTCTGTGTGCCCCCATCTACCGTACCCCACTCAAACCCAGGCTCATGACCCTTGCCCCTCACCCGTCCCTCAAACCCGGGCTCATGACCCTCACCACCCCCCCTTTGATCTTGCTTCCTCTCCTGTCCCCTGCCCTCTGCTTTCTAACCAATCCCTCCTGTCCGCCTGTCCCCCCCGCCTCCGCCAGCCTCCCTCATCGTCCGGATACAGCAGGTGAAGCGATTTGTAAGTGTGATGCCTGCCCCAGGTGTACCCTCTCCTGTCCTCCCCTCCCTCCTTGGCTCCTTCTGGGCAACCCCCTCCCTACAGAGTGATTTTGCGTACGTTGCTTCTTTCATTTGCGCCCGAGCAACCATGTCGTCCTAGTCCACCCACTCCCACCCCTATCCCTGGGGTATGCCATTTTGACCTAGTCTAACATCGTATGGTTCCTGCCCCTCCTTACCTCTCCAGCCCTCCCCACCAGCTGCCTCCTGATCCTCTCAACCTCCTCCCTAAGGCCTGCCAACTGGAAACACACTGGGCATCCTCCGAACCTCCACGCCCAGTCCAGTATTATGACCACCCTGTACACCCAACCACTATACCGAAGATGCCCACTCTTGCGACTCTCAAACCCATCCTCATTTTGGGTGTGAGCAAATTGACCCCCTACCAGCAATAATAGCTACTACACAGTCAGTACACAAGCAGTTTGCCCCTTCCCCCAGCAGTAGTCAGCAATACCCAAACAAGCAAGATGCACGTAACCACTTTGCCCCACCCCACCCCGGTCAGCATCATATCCAATACTCTTAGTGGCCCAGTTCACTTAATCACAACGTGTCCTCCTCCAAGGCTCCACCCCCACTGACAATTTAATAGAGGTAGGGGCCGGGTGGGTGGTGTGGGACAAATTACAGCTCCCTTCTGCAGTCCGTGATGTGACTGGGCTGTTGCCTTTATATATCCCAGTCGTGCAGTTTGAAAGTTGTGCCCTGTGCTCCGATTGGTCCCACAGTTCTTCTTTTGGGTGCCGACCAAATGCTGCCTCTCCAACCACCGATGTGTTCCTGACCTCTTCCGCCGCTGATGCGGCCCTGGTCTGCCTGTTCCGGACTCGCCCGCCTCTGATGTTGCCCCGGTGTGCCTATTCCAGACTCTCTTCCACCGTGGAAGTCCTCCAAAAGATGGCGACTTAACGGGGAGGTGCTGCTGGTGGGGGACTTAAGTCTGCCAGATGTGGATTGGAGCATCCCAGCTGCAGCTTCAGCTATGAGCAGGGGCATCCTGGCAGGAGGTCATTCCTCAAGCAACTAGTAAGAGAGCCCACTCGTGAGGGAGCAGTTGGACCTTGTACTCACCAACGGGGCCAGTGTTGCAGACGTCATGGTGGGTGACCACTGTATGGTGTGGTTCAATATAAGTACTGTGACACAATTGAACCACACAAAGGCGAGGGTCCTGGACTTCAGGAGGGCTGACTTTACAAAGACGGGGAAATGCCTCAGGGATGTCCTGGCAAAGGGGGCAGGACTTGGGTGGAGTGGAGGAACAGTGGGTGAAACTAAGAGGGTCCATAGCAAAGGCAACAAACCTCTGCATCAGGCAAGTAAGTAAAGAGATGGCTGGGAAGGAATAGGCAAAAAAGTTAGCATTCAGGAGGTATAAAGGAGACACAGAAGGAGAATAGGGAGAGACAGAGTGAGAAGGATAGGGAAGTGCATCGGGAGAAGCAGAGGGAGGCATGGAAAGCGGTCAGTAGCACAATGGCGCAGAGGAGAAAATAGCCCAGGCAGTAAAGAAAGGGAACAAGACATTTTTCAGTTATGTAGGCGAAAGGAGAAAGACCAGGGGAAGGATTGTAAGGCTAAAGGATGGAGGGGAGTGTGTGTGTGTGTGTGTGTGTGTGTGTGTATGTACCAGGAAAAAGCAGACATCCTGCACACACATTTTTGTTCATTATTCACAGAGGAAGGGTAAGGTGAGGGACCACAGATAAGTGAAAGCAGCATCGAAGGAAGGGAGGTGGACACCAGTCCATTTACAGAGGAGAGAGTCCTGAAGGATCTCGCAAACTGAAAGTGGGCAAGGCAGTAGGGCCAGATGGGATGCATCCAAGCATATTGAAGGAGCTCAGAGGTGCTGGCTGCACCACTGACTGCCCTATTCAGCCACTCGCTGGAGACGGGGGGTGGTTTCCAGAGGACTGGAGGAGTACAGATGTAGTCCCACTTCACAGAAGTGGTAGTGGGGGAGGCTGGCAACTACAGGTCAGTCAACCTGATTTTAGTGGTGGGGAAATTATTGGAATCACTACTGAAGGGAAGGATTGTGGAATATCTTTAATCCAGAGGCTTACAGAATCTGAAGCAGCATGGACTCACTGGTGGGTGGAGGTTATATCAAACAAATCTGATAGATTTCTTTGCCTGGGTGACCATGGAATTCGGTCAGGGGGGAGTAGTGGATGTGACCTACCTAGATTTCATTAAGGCCTTCAATACCATTCCACATAGGAGACTCGTAAACAAGCTGGGTGGCCGGGGAGTGGGTCCTAAGGTGGTAAACTGGGTAAGAAGTTGGTTGGGGGATAGGCAACAGGGTGGTGGTAAACGGAGTTCACTTCAAGGGAGGGAGGGTGACAAGTAGGGTGCCACAAGGATCATGTAGGAGACCTGTAAATAAGCTGGGTGGCCTGGGAGTGGGTCTTAAGGTAGTAAACTGACTAAGAAGCTGGTTGAGGGATAGGCAACAGGGGGTGGAGGTAAATGGAGGTTACTCCGAGGAAGGGAGAGTGACAAGCGAGGTGCCACAAGGGTCAGTACTGGGACCGGTCCTCTCTAATGTCTTAGTGGCAGTTAAGTAGCGGGATTGTAGAGGGGCTAGAAGGGAAGGTATGCCTTTTTGCAGATGAGACAAAGATCTGCAACAGGGTAGACACTTCCTGGGGGGGTGGAAAAATTGAAGAGGGATCTAAGAAAGCCTGAAGAATGGTCAAGAGTGTGGCAACTAAGATTCAGTGCGAAGAAGTGCAAAATCATGCACTTGGGGCACAGAACTCCAGGGTGAAGTACCTGATGGGGGACCACCAAACAGGAAAGAGACCTGGGGGTAATCATATCCGATGACCTAAAGATGGCCAAACAGTATGACAAGGCAGCGGGGAGAGCCAGTGGGATGCTAGGGTACATAGGGAGGGGTATCACCAGCAGAATGAAGGTGATACTGCTGTATTAATTATTGGTGAGACCTCATCTGGAGTACTGTGTCCAGGTCTGGAGACCACATATCCAGAAGGACATAGAGTAGAGGCGGTCCAGAGGAAGGCAACCAAAATGGTGCAGGGTCTGAACCAAAATCCCTATGAGGAGAGACTAAAGGACCTCAGTATGTACCCCGGGGAGGAAAGGAGGGAGAGGGGGATATGATAAGACTTTCAAATATGTCTAAATAAGGTACAAGAGGGAGGCATTTTCCAGAAAAAAAGATGTTCAAGAACAAGGGGTCATACTATGAAGCTGGAGGTAGACTGGGGCAAGACATTAGGAAGTACTTTTCACAGAAGTAGTAGTGCATGTGGAACAGCCTCCCAGTGGAGGTTGTGGGGGCAAAAACTGTAACTTTATTCAAGAATGCATGGGATAGGCATAAGGGAACCTTGGTGGGTATGAAAGGGAGGGTAAAGCCAGAGATCAAGTAGGGTCTATGGTACTACATTAGGTAGGGAAAATGGGCAGACTAGGTGGGCCAAGTGGTCCTTCTCTGCTGTCAAATTCTGTGTTTCTATGACCCATAAAATTATAGCTAATGTTTTTAAATAAAAAAAAAAAAATTTTTTTTTTTTTTTTTTATTTAAAACACTGATTAGTGTGAGCAGTCACCAAGAAACCTGTTACAGTGGTTCAACACATTAAATACTTTTACGGTGCTAAGAGTGCCTCATGCGCAACTGAAGGAAGTGCTGTGATTGGTCAGGGATGCTCCCATGATCCATAATTTATTGCAAGTAGTGAACTTGAGGATTGAGCATCCCAGAGTACGCTGCCCTCCTCCGAAGAATGAGGGAAGCAGGTGCCTCTGCAGTGCTGCCACATGGGTGACAGGGGGCAATGCAGTGGGAAGGAGAATGCCAGTTGGCACTATGCACAGCCATACAATTGTGCATACACGTGGCACCCATGTAGCCTGCTTCCAAGGGGTTGGGGAGAAACTTATGAAAATACTCTGAAGTGTACAGGATGCTGCCATTGCCCCTTGGCTGTCACTGAACATACTGGCCAGTGCTTATCCCATAAGCACTGGACCGAGTGGGGATCCTGTCACCCCCGATAGAATCCACGGTTGTAGGAGCTGCGAGTTGTGGATCCCCGGGGGGGAGTGCATAAGTACCAGGGATGGGGAGTGTGAGGCTAGAGAGGATCTATACACTGAATCGGGCAACACCAGAGATGGGAAAGAAAATGTATGAAAAAGAAGAGTGGTGAACATTTAAAGTTTTGGTTCTTTCCTATTTGCTATTTAAGAAAATACAGTCCTGGTTGTAGGTTGGGCCCATTCTCATAATTCTGCTCCGAGGGGGTCGCCCCAGGCAATAATTCAAGGATGGCCACCTGAGGCAGTATGTAGTGTGATTGAGACTGGTGGAACGAAGCCAGCTGGGGCCGCTCAGCTGTAAGAGAATAAATAGATAAAAAGGGTGGGGGGGGGGATTAACATATTCTGCCTACTGGCGCTGATACCAGCATGATAACTGGCTTCTTGCACTTAATGAGTCTGTCTGCATTTGCTGTGTGCATTGTCCACCTGAAGTTATGATGCTCTCTAGGATTTCAGTCTGCTGCCCAATAAGTGACTGTGATGTCACAAGCAGTGATGGTGAATAAGCGGTCAGAATAGATGAAGTGTAAGGGCCATGCAGATACTTAAAGTAAGGAAAAAGGAACACAGGACAGGTAAATACAGCCATAGAATATGTAGATGGAGTTATCTGACTTATCAAAAGTTTTCCCAGAGTTGTCGGCTGCTCTTTTTAAAGTTGTCTAGCTTTCCACCCAATCCCCTAACAGCAGCCTGCTTCTCTGCTGATGGCTGATCCGCTAGCAGTGTACCTTGGGGGATGTAAATGGGGATGCAGATACATGAAGTAGTCCTTGTATTTCCTGACCCACCTTGATTGGTCACATAAGCAACATAGCTTTAAGAGCTGTTGTGTTGAAGTTATTAGTCTGCGGTACTTAAATTCACTTCTGTTTTTTTGTTGTTTTTTTTTGTCTCTGTTTTTCAGGATGCAAAATCAAAGCCCTGCGTGCCAAGACCAACACTTACATCAAGACCCCAGTGCGGGGAGAGGAACCCATGTTCATTGTGACTGGGAGAAAAGAGGACGTGGAAATGGCCAAGGGAGAGATTCTTTCAGCCGCTGAGCACTTTTCTATGATTCGGGCTAGCCGCAACAAAACTAATGGCTTAAGTGTGCCTGTCCCTGGGCCACCTAACCTGCCAGGACAGACCACCATCCAGGTCCGAGTGCCGTACCGTGTTGTTGGGCTTGTTGTGGGACCGAAAGGGGCGACTATTAAACGGATTCAGCAGCAGACACACACCTACATTGTCACCCCGAGCCGAGACAAGGAGCCAGTGTTTGAAGTGACGGGGATGCCGGAGAACGTCGATCGGGCCCGGGAGGAAATTGAGGCTCACATTACCATGAGGACAGGCTCTTTTATTGACATGACTGGGGACAGTGACTTCCATGCAAACGGTTTGGATGTCAGCCTGGATGGTGCTGGTATTTCCACTGCCAGCCTTTGGCCCAAAGCACCAAATCCAACTCGTAGGCCGTCAGCAAACTTTCACAATGACAGCTTGAGTTCCTTGGGGAGCACCTCCACAGAGCCCTACTACAGCAGTCGTGTGGCTGACACCAGCACCAACAGCAGTGGGGGGCTTGCCTTTAGCGAGACGCACCCCTCCATTAACTCAGAGGAACGTGAATTTGGGTTTGAGTTTCCGGCTCTCGATTTTTCTGCCCCAGGGGCTATCTGGTCCCCTTTTGAGCGCTCCAACCCACTTCAGGCCTTCAACAGCTGCTCTGCCATCAATGGCCCCCAAAGGCGCAACAACAGCATCAGTGGGACCACCACACCGTGGCTTTCGCCAACACTCCCAGAGAACATTGTGGCTGCAGACCACCCCTTGGCCCGCCGTGTCCAAAGTGACCCACTCAGTACCCTGTCATGGCTGCCAACACAAGGCTCGCTCTCTTCCTTCTCCAACAGCACCGGTTACTCGTCTTCCTCATCTCTCCCTGGGAGTGTGTCCGTTACTTCTGGCTCGCCCACTGATTCCAGCAGTTCCGAAGGCCGTCGGAAGAGTGCTCGCGACTGCATGGTCTGCTTCGCGAGTGAAGTCATCGCTGCCCTTGTCCCCTGCGGTCACAACCTCTTCTGCATGGAATGTGCCATCCGGATTTGTGAAAGGCCAGATTCGGAATGCCCAGTTTGCCACACTCCTGCCACCCAAGCCATACGGATCTTCTCATAGCATCCCCAATCACCCACCACCCCACTTCTGTGGCCATAAGCGGGGTGGGGCAAACCAAAAGTAAACCACCCATGGACTTTTTTTGTTTGTTTGTTTTGTTTTTAAAAAAACTCTACAGTATACCTTTTTAGACGAAGTTTTATTTAATCTGGCAGGAAAACTATATTTCCTAGAAATTAAAATGTTTACACTATAGCTTTAACTCTTATTCAGTCATGGTGGCTAGGAGGGGATTAATACCAACTGTTTTTCTTCACTTGTTTACTAATAACAGTATTCAGTTGAAATTTTTAAATAAAAGGAAAGAAAAGGGTCCATTGCACTTTTAATTTGGGACATACGAGTTTTTTTTTTTAAATACTTTGTACGTAGCATTTTTTAACTTTTATTTTTGTAAGAATTTTAACTTGTACACCCCTCGAATGTGAAATGGCCAAATGTGTCCTACTTTGTTTTCTTACCGACTTTGGTATTGAGTGCACAAACCACATATATAACTAGAAATACAATTTTTATCTTTTTTTGTTTACCTTTTTTCTGTGTATATGTAGGAAATTTATAGGAAATATGTACTTTATTGAATAAATTTTAAGAACTAAATATATTTTATTTTAAAATAACAGACCTTTATCCTTCATGGTTAAAGTACTGATTATATATTTGCTGAGCTGACTTGACGGTTGTGGAAATTGTATTGAGAGTTTTATTTTTTGACTTCAGAGCCTTTGTAATAAAGACTTTTTACTATATGAAGTTGTGTTTGAGTGTGGAGGAAGCTTTGTGCCTTTTTGTATATATATTTGTGTTGGTAGCTCTTCTCTCCCCCACCATCCCAGCAGTGACTTAGCATTAGGGTCTCTTGGGAGGGTGAGACCCTCCTCAAGACACTAATGTTGAGATGAGAGTTGGGGGTCAGACACTACCTCCCACCCTCCCTCCAGTAGTTAATACAGAGGTCTGTTGCGGGTGTTACATTTGCACCATCATCCTCCCACACACACACGTACCCATCATTGCGTTAGCTGAGGGTTATCTACTGTAGATCCCACCATACCCTTACTGGTGACTCTGTAGAGGGTCTCATGTGCTGGAGGGGATCACCCACTACTGGATTTAACTGAGGGTTATGTATGACAGTTCAGACCCCCTCCCAGCAGGGATTCTGTATTGTGGCACTGGGAGGGGGCTGGTTCACCAGTCCCTCTGTGGATATATTCCCCCCCCCCACACACACACACATGTGTAGATAGCCCTCCTCTGCCCCATTCCTTTTCATGACTGCCTCTGCATGCACAGTTGGTACTGATCTTCGGGGATATCTTTCATCAGGTCACACCTATGGAACTTGGCCATCAGGCACTAGGATCCTATGGAATCCTTTTTTTCTGTAGCAGACTATTAGGGCTGCCCACGCCAATGTCATCTGCTGACATCATCCTCCCTGTATAGGCGTAGGTGGCCCTGCTCCCTCCTCTATCCTTTCCCACCGTCGACTTCACCGCAGTTAACTCCAGAAGCCTCATCGTTCTGTCTACGGCTAAAACTTTACATTTCTTTATTTTCTCCGCTTTGTGTGTCTAGAACCATTGATTCGTCCTCTCTTCTGTTGCTGCTGCGGAAAGATAATTTTCAGGAGGATGACCGTGAGCTCTGTGTTTGCTGTCTGGGGCCGTCTCACAACCCCAAGGTCTGCACCCTCTGCCTGAAGTGTAACCTTACAACTCTTCGGCACTGTAAGAAAGCATTCTAAGTTTTCCTCATGGAGCAGCAACTAGCCAGTTTGGAAAACGGGGTCTTTGGGGGGGGGCCCCCCCCCCCCATCTCCAGCACGCTTTTTGGGGTTGCAGGCAATTAAGGCCCGAGACAAGTCCTCAGGGAAGCATAAGGGCAAGACTGTTCCCCAGGCCACCAGTCTCCAGGTGTTCCCTGCCAGTCCTCCAGGACTTCCTCGTTAGTTTCTCCGGAACTGACCCCCTCCATGATTTCCTCGTTAGCTCCTCCGGAACCAACTCCCTCTGCCTTTGCTGGAGGTCCGGCCGTTGATCTACGGGTCGTCTGCCACTGCTCCACTGATTTTGTTGGCCTCTTTGCAGACTCCTGTGGCACTGGACCCCGCTGTAGCCGCTCAGGGTAGTGGATCATCGATAACTGGCCTTTCCTTGGCCCTGTCACACCGTGCTTCTGCAGGTCCATCGGCGGCTGGACTCTCTCCAGCTTCGATGCCCCTGGTCCCTTGGGGTCATCGGCAGCAGGTTTCCCGCCTTCGCCATTGCTCCCAGTCCCAACCCTTAGGCTGCCAGAAGATTTAGAATGTATAGGTTTTTAGGACATATATACACACACCGGCGACACAGCAAGGGTTAATACTATTTTGACTTCCCTTACTACGAGGCAGGTCAAGCTGTTTACCCCTGCACTTGCCATGCCATTGGTGCCTCCTTTGGGCCCTCCTCCGGCTTTGTCACCAGTCCAGTCCCAGCGCCCCCCCCAGGTCATTGTTGGCGTGTGTATGGGCGGCCTATGTCTCAGACCAGGTCGATGTCAAAGAGGAATATCGCCCTGATCTCCTGCTTGAGGGGGAGGAAGGGGCCTACTACTCGGATATATCCACTGTCTTTTCCAGGTGCGGGGGCTCAGAGGATCAGACTCCTCAATCCCCCCAACCCCGAGGACTCCAGCTTGATATTTTATAACAGCTGCAGTCTTCCATGGGGTTCCAGACTGAGGAACAGGATGCCACCAGGAGAAACCTGGTAGACTTCCTGGAGATCCCTGAATCTCCTAAGGTAATCCCTTCCTTCCTTGCTTCCAGCTGTGGATGACACTGCTCAAGTGGTCTGGCAGAGGGACCCCCCCCCCACCCCCAGTGCCTGCCATGCCCAGGAAGGCAGACAAGCTTTACCATGCTCCATTGGGGACGCCATTTTACTCTGTCCAGCCTGAGATGGACTCTCTGGTCATTAAGGCTGCCCATGACCTCTCCAAGTCACCTAAGCATCTCAGTTCCCTTCTTCGTGACCAAGAGTTCAGGAGTTTGGACTTATGGGGCAAAAGGACATTTGCTTCAGCCACCCTAGGCCTCAGGATTTTCAACAACCTTTCTCACTTGGTAAAATACTAGAATACCCTCTGAAAAAAGGGCAAGACCGTAGCTCAACCCCTCCCAGAGGGGTCACAGAGGCAGAAAATCCTCAGGAATCTTAAGGCTGCTGAGGATGTCCATAAACATCTCCTCTGTGCCATTTATGATATGTGTGACACTACGGCCAGAACAACTGCCTCGGGCATTTGCCTTAGGAGGCACTCCTGGCTTCGGGTTTCCAGGTTCCTTGCTGATGTACAGCAGAAGGTCGTGGACACCCCTTTTGTGGGCTACAGATTCTTTGGCGTCCAGGATATATCAGTGAGCTGCAAGTCTCAGGGAGGGCTCTTAAGTCTGTGCACTCCTGTACAATACCCAGTCCAGAAGCCACCCGAGGTCTTCCTTTTGGAAATCCCTCAGAAATCTGGCCCCATCCACAGAGCCAGTGCTTCTCTGTCCTCCACCTCTGGGACTGCTGCCAAAGTCCCCAGGGTCAGAGATGCTGGACAGGCCTCTGGGCCCGCTTCAGAGTGACTCCCATGTTCGACCCCCGCCCTCTTATTCCAAGCCAGGAGGAAGCTGGGGGGATCGCTTCTCCCTCCATCAAGACAAGTGAAGGGCCATCACTTCAGATGCTTGGATTTTGCAACTCGTGCAAAGGGGACATGCACTGGAGATTCTAGAACAGCCCGCTTCGGTTCCTCCAGGGCTCACCTGCTTTCCTCCAGACCACATTCCGGTCTTAAGGGATGAGATTGTTTGCTGCGCAAACAGGCCATAGAGCCCGTTCCACACAGACAGAAAAACAGGGGCTTCTATTCCAGGTTTTTCCTAGTGCCCAGGCGGATGGGAGATCTTCGTCCCATCCTCGACCTAAAGGGACTAAACCAGTACATTCAGTACAAGCGGTTTCGTATGGTCATTCTACAATTCCTGCTGCCGTAGATTAATCAGTCAACCAGTCGGCTTTATTCTCTGGACATGCAGGATGCATACCTGCATATTCTGGTTTACCCCCTTCACTGGAGGTACCACGGGGACTAATTTCAGTTCAGAGTCTTGCCCTTTGGCTCATCTTCTGCACCACGGGTCTTTACCAAGTGCTTACCAGCTGTGGCTGTCGCGAGGACCTGTAGGTCTTCCCGTATCTGGATGACTGGCTATTGAAAGCTCCTTCCAGGGAACTCTTGTTAACCACCCTGCACAGGACTCTGCATCTGTTCCACCCCCTGGGTGTCGTGAAGTTACACAAGTCCACTGTCTCCCCATCTCAGCATCTTTAGTATATAGGCGCAATTCTGGACTCTTCCCAGGGCAAAGCCTCCCAGGACAGGGCAGACCGCCTGATGACAATGGCTTCCCTTTTAGCCCAGGATTGGTATGTCACGGCCAGATCTCGGACTCCTAGGCCTTGTAGTGGCGGCCATAGCCATGGTACCAGTGGCCAGACTCCATATGCGAGTGCCTCAGTGGAACCTGCATGTTCAGTGAGACCAGTGCTCCGACGTCTTGGACCAAATGGTCCTAGTCTCCTCTCCAGTTTGCAAGGTACTGCAGTGGTGGCAGGACCCTCACAATCTGTTGTGGGGAATCTCCTTCCTCATACTTTCTTTCAAGCAAGTCCTGACTACGAATTCATTGGGCACTGTGTGAGGTGCCCACCTGGGTCCTCTTCGGACACAGGGGTCCTGGTCCCCGAGGCTACTCTGCACATAAATGTGCTGGAGTTGAAAGCGGTCCTGTACACCGTTCAGGCCTTTCATTGCTATTTGTCCCCAGGCCACCTGCTGGTGCAGTCTGACAAACTCAATGTGGTATACTATATCAGCAAACTGGGGACACATTCTTGCTGTGTATGATTTGAACCTGCACTCATGCAGGAGCATGAAGCGCTGAGAAGGGTGGCCAGCCCTGACAATGACACCCCGTAAGGAAGACTTTTGCCTAGGGTCTAGTTGCACTAAGGTGAATATAGTGATACTTGTACTGCACTGAATTTTTTTTTTTTTTTTTTTTATTTGAAAGCATTAAAGGTGACCCTTCACCGAATACCAGTCTTGTGTCATCGATGGCATTTTGAACTGCATTGAGCAGCGCTGTGTTCTGAACTTGGACACATTCTTACCCCCTGTGCTGGGAGGCAATGAGTCTGGTACTGGGCTCTGGGCCCTGGGCCATGGCCTTGGGTGTCAGCCATCTGTGTTCCAGAAGAAAACGTCTTAGCAGACAGCCTAAGCAGGTCGCAGGCTCAGAAACACAAATGGGAACTGCTGTCTTCCGTGGCAGAGGACCTACTCAGAAGGTGGGGTTGCCCAGAACTGGACCCTTTTGCATCCCCACTCAACGCAAAACTGCCACTTTTTCTGCTTGCTAGATCCAGGGTCTGGAGTTTTCTGGCGAGACATGTCCATCTCCTGGAAAGGGAGGTTCCTCTGTGTCTTTCTACTGATTCAGAGGGTGATCCTCAACTTGCAGATGGAGTGGGTCTCCCTCATACTGGTGGTGCCCTTCTGGCCTCAGCAAATTTGGTTTTCCTTGTTAAAACAGCTGTCAGCGAAACCTCCAGTCTCCCTCCTGCTCTACCAGGACTTGCTGACAGTCTCAGGGTACCCTGGTCCATCCAGATTGGAAGTGCCTTTGGCTGTATGCTTGGCTCTTGAGGATGTAGCCATAGCCCATTTTGGGGTTTCTCAGAGAGTAGCTGATGTCGTGGTGGCTGCCAGGAAACCCTCCACCAGACAGAGCCATGTATTTTATGAAGTGCAAGAGTTTTATAGTTTGGGCCTCTGTGCACCACCCAGACCCTTTCTTCTGTTCGGTGAACCAGGTTTTGGATTACCTGTTGTCCCCATCGGACTCTGGACTTGAATACTCGTCCATTAAGGTGCACATGTCTGCCATCTCTGCCTTCCTTGTGCCAGTGGATGATCACCCAATTAGAGGTGACTCGTACGATTTTGAGGGGCATCCTTCACCTGAAGCCCCTATTCGTAATTCTGTTCTGGCTTGGGACTTGAATTTTGTGGGGGAGAAGCTGACCCTGCCTCCTTTTAAACTGGCTATGTTGTATGAGCTACGCTTTCCGTCGTGGAAAGCGTTATTTTTAGTTGCCATTATGTCTGCTCGAAGAATTTCAGAGGTACAGGCTCATTTGATTTTCCACAAAGACAGGGTCTCTTTGTGTACTAACCCTAAGTTTCTTCCTAAGGTGGTGTCTGAGTTTACCTTAAATCAATCCATCCACCTGCCTGTTTATTACCCAGAGCATGCCAATCCAGGGGAAGCACTGCTTCATACCTCGACTGTGCAGAATTTTGCGTTACTATACACATCATATGAAGGACTGCAGAAAGTCCAAGCAGTTTTGTTTTCTTTTGCCCCAGGAGAGAGGGCGTCCCACTTTCAAAACAATGTTTGTCCAAATGGTTGGCCAACTGTATTTTTTTTGTTGTTGTTATAGGAAGTACTGTAAAGAAATTCCTGGGACTGTCGAGCACCATTCAACCAAGGGTATGGCCGCCACTTTTACCTGTTTCAGGGTGTGTCTGCAGCTGAGATCTGTGCTTCTGCCACTTGGAGTACTGTCCATACTTTCACCAAGCACTACAGTCTGGTCATTACTTCCTGAAGATGGGCAAGCTTTGGCCTAGCTGTACTTCATGGCCTTCTTTCTTGGGTACATGGCCTCCTGCCACCCAGGCTATCCTTGCTCTCAGCACTGCTTGGGACTTGTTCCATAGGTGTGACCTGATGAAACAGATCTCCCCAATGAAGATAGTACAGTTACGTAAGAACTTACCGTAACAGTAGATCTTCAAGGGAATCTCTTTCATCAGGTCATGCCATCCCACCCTTGATCCCTCTTGGGAGTCTCATCTGTTCCAGACTGGTTAGTAGTGTTCCTGCCTTATATAGGGCTGTCTCTCTCTCCTTGGTTTCCTGGAGATAGCCGGAGGGCAGCTGTCTCTGGTAGGAAAGAACTGAGGAGGGAGCAGTGCCCCATACCCATATATAGGGATGATGACGCCAGCAGGTGACAGTGTGGGCGGCCCTAATAGACTGCTACAGAAAAAGGCTTCCATGGGATTCTAGTGCCTGATGGCTATGTCCATAGGTGTGACCTGATGAGAGATTCCCTCGAAGATCTGTTACTGCCTCCTCCCCTTTTCTGAGATGAAGACTGTTACCTCTGTCAGCCCAAGGTGGAAATTCTTTCCTTGAACCCATGTCTCCAGCAAGGCATCACAAAGCCCTACTAGACATCACATACTTGGATCAGCCCTTTCCTTGGTTTCTTGGGGGGAGGTATGTGGTGTTTCCATGAGCGGTAAGTATGATGCAGGAGGGTGGGGCATGACAGAGACCTACAAGTACCTAACTGGGTTACAGGAGGGGAAGTCTGTTACAAATGAGGACATGCAATGAAGCTGGAAGGGGGGAAGTTTAAGAGGGATGTGAGGAGGTACTGCTTCACTGAAAGAGTTGTGGACACCTGGAACAGACTGCCATCAGAGTTAATGGGGCAGAAACAGTGAGGGGCTTCAAGCATGCATGGGATAGGCATAGGGGAATGCTGTTAAACAGGCAGAGGGGGTGTTTGCTCCAGAGACCAGGTAGGGTCTGTGGCCCAAACAGGGTTTCTATTTTTTTTTTAATTCTCCATAAGGGTTTACAGTCATGGATAAGGGATGTCATGGTAACACAGTATATTGTGATAATTACCACTGGCAATACATTTTTCGTGTAAACAAAAAAAAAAAAGCGATTATTATGCAGCACGATGTACAGCAGTATACTGTGATAAAGTGTCTTAACTTGCTGCTGTGACAGTGTGTCCCTCTCTGGTTGCAACTATAATTCCTCCTCTAATCAAGATTTTTTACTATTTTTCTTAAAGGTAATCTGTACAATTCCCTGTATGATTATTTCAGCAGTTACTGTTATTGTGCAGAAACTAATTGAAAAGGACACATTTAGAAAAGTACTTAAATAGCTGGCCCGGAGGGCTAAGACACTGGACACCTTACCTTGCATCATGCCGGTGGCCAGGGTTGTTGGGAGCCAGGGGAGGGAGGGAGTGAGATTGATCAGCTGCAAGGCAAGCTCTCATCTCCCGGAGAGGGATCCTGTCACCCCCTGTAGCTCCACTACCCCCAGGTGGAGGCCTGAGGGGGTAGCGTAGGTGGGTGGGTGGCACAGAGATGGAGGATGCTGTGGAAACGTGGCGTGCCTCGCCACGACATGGTACGGGGTAACCAGGGGCACAAAAAAAGGGAGAAAATGTAGATTTAAAAAAAAAAAAGGACTTTAATAAAACATTGAAAAATACTTTTTTAAGTGGTGATGTTGAGGCATCCATTTTGTGGACAGGGAAGGGTGTTGTGATGATGTCACTAGTGGCCTCACCAGTGTTAATAGTGTGCAGTGCAGCAGGTGAGAACAGTTCAGCTGTGCTGTTGGGGATCCTGTTATATTCTGAAGAACACCCAGGATTTTATGTTTGTCAGAGTGTAACAAAAGAATACAGTGCTTTTCTTCATGATTTAACAGGATCTCTGTCTGTAGGAGCAGTTTGTTTTAACCTGCTTCACTGCACACTGTTGGAGCTGGTGAGGCAATGACATCATCACAGCACCCTTCTTCACAAAATGGATTCCTTCACATACTAACATACTAAAATGCCAGCAGAATAGGCCTAATGGTCTTTCGTGTCTGCTAGTTTGGTCAGCCCCACCCTGGGTGCTGACCTTGCTTTCCCCCTCGCCTTCTCTGGCTTCTCCCTTCCCAGTTCCGGATATTCTTGCTGCATTGGATTTTGCTTCCTGAACCCTTCCCCTGTACCTGTCCCACCCCCTTTTGAACCCCTCCACTGTCTCTGCCTCCACCAGCCCCCTAGGTAGTGCATTTCATGGCTCTACCACCCTCTCAGTGAAGTAGCACCTCCTCCTTTCTCCCCTGAATCTTCCCCCCTCCAGCTTCCACCCATGCCCTCTAGTGGCCCCCTCCTCCTTCCTTCGAAGCACCCTCACTGTTCCTCCCCTATTCACCCTCTTCATGTACTTGAAGACCTGTATCATGTCCCCCCGGTCCCTTCTCTCTTCCAAAGTGTACATATTTAGCTCTTGAGCCTCTCCTCATAGGTCCTGTCCCCAAGCCCCAAATCATTTTGGTTGCCTCCTCTGGACCCTCTCCAGGAAGTTAATGTCCTCTTAAGTGCGGCTCCAAACTGCACGCAGTACTCCAGGTGCGGCCTCACCAAGCAGTTATACAGAGGAGTATCACTTCCCTCCTTCTGGAGGTGATCCCCTAGCGATGCATCCCAGCATCCTGTTGGCCTTGGCTGCTGCCCTCCTACAAGTCTCAGAGTTGTTCATCTTGACATCCACCACCACCCCAGGTCCCTCTCAGCCATTGAGACTTGTAGTATTCCCCAGGGTGTACACTTGGCCTGGGTTTCTGGCCCCCAGGTGGAGTACCTTGCATTTCCCTGCATTAAACCTCAGTTTCCACTTTCTAGACCATCTTTCCAGAGCCTCCAGGCCCCCCTGCAGGGCCACCCTTCCCTCACATCACAGTTTTAAGTGGTTTTCTGTCCTACTGAAGATATTTTCTAAATATAACCTAGCAGTTTACATACTAGATCCTCCTAGTAACCTTTACAATAATTATATAGGGAATCGTATGGATTCCCTTTAAAATTAGAAATGATGCAGATTAATCTGATAAACATTTGTGTGTGTAAAAAAAAAAAATCAATGCTATTTAAATTTGGTATTGTGACATCTCTAGTCATGTCTAGTCATGGATGGCTTATAGCCACTGGGTCCTGAATATAACTTCTGAGTTGATGAGGTGGAGGATTTTAACTGTGACAGTCTTGAGTCACTTTTCCTGTGAAGGGACAAAATGTACAGTTACTTAAGAACTTAGCATAACAGTAGATCTTTGAGAGAAGTTCCTGCAGTAGGTCATTACAAATAGGACTGCGCTGTCTGGCATCAGGCCTGCACGGCAAACTTTTCCAGCAGTCTGGCAGGGGACTGCCCACCCGACGTCACGTGACAGATGTCAGCGTGACCCTATATAGTAGGCAGTCCCCACGCCCGCCTTCCAGTTCTCCCCCTGGAGATCCAAGGAGGATGAGACAGGAGACAGGATGAAATCCTGGAGCTCAGTTCAGAATTTCTGAAAGAAATGCAGAAAATAGAAGGAGGGAGGGAAAAGGTGACCTACTGCAGGAACCTCTTGTGAAGATCTACTGTTACAGTAAGTTCTTGTGTAACTGTACTATCTTACTTCGAGAGGGTTCCTGCAGTAGGTCATTTACATATAGGACTGAATCCCAAGCAGTCACTCAAGAGACCAAGAGTGTCACGGGAGGAGGAGCAAAAGAAAGACGGCACAGGACCAGCCTAAGATAATAGGCCCTGCAAGACGGTGAGGCTGAACCTGGCCCTACGCCTAGAGGCAGTGTCCAGACTGTAATGCTTCATGAAGGTATGGACGGAACTCCAGGTTGCGGCTGCACAGATCTCTGCTGCAGGAACGCCGTAGAGGTAGACATGCCTTTAGTAGAGTGACCTCTAACCTCCCCCAGAAGAGGTTTGTTGCACTTCTGATAACAAGTGAATGCAGTTACCTAGCCATTGAGAAAGGCACTGTTTTAGAAACTGCTGATACCAAGGATTTGGGGGCAAAGGAGACAAAAAGCTGATAAGATTTTCTGGACTCCTTAGTATGGTGAACATAGCATCTGAGGATTCTGTGAACATCCAAAGTGTGAAGGAGATGCCCCCCCCCTTTGAATGAGCAGGGTAATAAACCGTGAGTTCAACCGTCTGGTTTAAAGTGAACTCAGAAACCACTTCGGGAAGGAACTGAGGATAGGTATGCAGGACTTCCTGGTCCTTGTGGAAACTCAAATAAGGCTCCTCATACAACAGGGCCTGAAGCTCGGAAATCCTACGATCAGAAGTAATGGCAACTAAAAATAGCACCTTCCAAGAAAGGTAGCACATTTCTCAGCTCATCGCTGGCTCAAAAGAAAAAAATTACTCACCTTAGTAATGTTGTTTCTTCTAATGGAGTCTTGCTATATTATGACTAATGCAGTTTGTCCCACCATTAGAACTGCTCCGGAGGTGAAAGAGTTAACTTCCATGCAGTGCATGGAACTTAGAGCGTGAGCTCAGTTAAGAAAGCTCTGTCAGGGTTATTTCAAACCGAAACCATCAGATCTTTACGAGCAAAACTCACTAAGGCTCTGTGTGGAAGCTGTAACCTACACTAGCCAACTGGCTACTAAAATATTCACACATTTTTCTGGTCCCAACACCAAGACTCAAGTCAGGGGACCAGAAAAAATAAGATAAAATAAATAAAACACAACACCCAAACACCCCAACAAGAAGGGGTGGAAAAACAAAAAGGGGGCATCAATAAGTGCCAACAGTGGACTGCCCACCCCATACCCAAAGTAGAAGTTCTGAGAGGGGCAGGCTGGGGGGGAGGTCATAATATAGCAAGACTCCATTAGAAGAAACAACATTACTAAGGTGAGTAATTTTTTCTTCAAACAACATGAAGTCTTGCTATATTATGACTAATGCAGACTACACAGCAGTACCTCCAAGGAGAGGGACAGAACCTACTTAGGGAATAGGCTCTGAAGCACGGCTGTGCCAAACCGAGCATCCCTCCTGGCCTGGATATCCAGGGAGTAATGCTTGGTGAAAGTGTGTACTGTTTTCCAAGTAGCTGCTTGACATATTTCTAAGATAGGGATGTCTCTGGCAGCAGCTAGAGATGCAGCTGTACCTCTGGTAGAGTGAGCCCTCAGGCCTGAAGGGGAACTTACCCAGTTTTTGATAGCAAAATTGGATACAAGAGACAATCCACCTGGCAATGGATCTCTTAGTGGCAGGTCTTCCTTTCCCAACCTCACCATAAGTGAGAAATAGTTGGAGGGAATCAAACCTGTGACCCTTGGTACGCTCTATGTAGTAACTTAGGCCCTTTTAACATCTAAGCTGTGCAGCCTCCTCTCACCAGAGGAGGAATGGTCAGTGAAGAACACTGGAAGTGAAATAGATTGGTTAAGGTGGAAATCCGAAACCACCTTAGGCAAAAACTTCCTGTTAGCCCTGAGGACTACCTTATCCCTGTGAAAGGAAATAGTCTCCACTGATAAAGCCTGTAACTCACTTATGCGCCTGGCAGAAGTGATGGCTACTAGAAATACAGTTTTCCAAGTCAAATACTTAAGCTCTGTCGAAGACAGAGGTTCAAAGGGGGGTTGCATCAGCTGAGCAATGCAAACATTAAGATCCCAGGCAGGGGCAGGGTCCCTGAATGGAGGATTGGTATGAAGCAATCCCTTAAAAAAAAACTTGGAAAATACAGGGTGAGCAGAAAGAGAAGAGGGCTTCCCTGCTGAAATGAAAGCAGAGACAGCTGCCAAATGCACTTTCAGGGTAGCTGGTCTCAGTCCCAAAGAATTAAGATGGACCATATAGTCCAAAACAGTGGGTAAATCGGCAGATTCCGGGAAAATATGCTTCCCTGAACACCATATGGAAACCCTTTTCCACTTTGGAGTTATAGGTAGCCCTGGTGGAAGGCTTCCTAGAAGCTTTCAAGATTTCGAGAACACCCTGAGAAAGTTGTAGATCAGCAAACTCTAATTCCTCAAGAGCCAGGCCTTGAGGTTGAGGGATTTGAGATTCGGATACCAGACTCTCCCCTGAGCACAGGTTAACAGATTGTGGTTCCTGGGGAGACACAGGGGAAGATGGACTGCTAAGGACAGAAGGAGTGGGTACCAGGGCTCCCTGACCCAGTCTGGAGCAATCAGGATCATCTTGCAGGGCTGAGACATGATTTTGACTAGCACCTTGAACAGAAGAGGGAAGGGGGGAAGGCATAGAGAAACTTCCCTTCCCAAATGAGGAGAAAGGCATCCAGGGGTACTGAGCCCAACACTGGGGGCCTGCAACAAAAAAGTGGAAGTTGATGATTGTCTGGGGCTGCAAAAAGATCTGAGGGGTGACCCATCTGGCAAAAACTATCCCCAGTACTAGGGGATCCAGTGACCATTCATGATGGCCCTGGAAATCCTGCTGAGAGCATCTGCCAGGACATTGTCCTTGCCTGGGAGGTGAACTGCTATGAGGGAAGTGTTCGGGGAATAAGCCAGAGACCACAACTTCATCGCCTCTGTGCACAAGGCCGAAGACTGAGTGCCCCCTTGTTTGTTGATGTACCACATTGTAGTGGTGTTGTCTGTTCTGACCTGTACCACCTTGTTCCGAACAGATGCAGAAAAAACCTGAAGTGCTAGAAAAACAGCTCTGAGTTCCAACAGATTGATGTGGAGCAGAGATTCCTGAGGGGACCATAACCCCTGGGTGGAGAGGTCGCCCAGGTGAGCTCCCCATCCCAAGAGGGACGCATCTGTAGTAAGGGTCAAGGAGTGAGATAAAGGGATGAAGGGCACCCCTTGTCTCAGATTGCTCTGATCCTGCCATCACTGAAGGGCCTGGATCAGGTTCGAGTCACTGGGATTAACTTGGATAGGGAATCTCTTCTTTGAGACCAGAAGGCTCTCAAATGGAACTGAATGTCCCTCATCTGAAATCTTGCTCCTTGCACTACAGCTGTAGAAGCAGCCATGTGTCCCTAGGAGCTGCAGGAAATGCCTTGCTGGTCGAGAGACCTGCAGAGTGAAGGACGAGGCCAGGGCCACCAGGTCCTTACCCTTTCTAGGGGAAGGAAGGCTCTGGCCTGTTTGTGTCCAGTTCTGCACCTATAAAGGTGAGTACCTGGACAGGTTCCAGAACTGACTTTGGAAGATTGAGAAGAAAGCCCAGAGAGGCAAGCAGCTGCTCGGAACTTGCAGGTGTGATTTGACCTGGTGGAGACTGACCCACAATGAGCCAGTCGTCCAGGTAGGGAAAGATGGCAATCTTTTCTCTTAAATGAGCAACTGCTACTGCCAGACATTTTGTGAATACCTTGGGGCAGAGGTAAGGTCAAGGGCATTGTTCTGAACTGATAATGGCCTGAGGGCAGTTCGAATCTGAGGTACTTTCGTGGGAGCTTCTGATAAGTACATGGAAGTAGGCATCCTTGAGGTCCAGGGAAGCTAGTCAGTCCCCTGGCCTTAGGGAGGGTAAAATCATTCCCAGAGTCACCATTTTGAATTTTGGTTTTAAAAGGTGCTTGTTCAGATATCTTAGGTCCAGGATGGGCCGCCACTCTCCTGTCTTTTTTGGGGTAAGGAAGTACCTGGAGTACAGACCCTTGCCCTGGTGTAGGGGAGAAACCCTTTCTACAGCTCTGAGAGCCAGGAGGGTTGAGACTTCTGTTTCCAAGGCAAGAGTCTCTAAAGGGTTTGCAGGTGGAAAAGATCTGATTCTCATCTTTGGAAATTTTTTGAAGCTGAGAACCAGACCCTGGCTCACTACTTCCAGGACCCACTTGTCTGATGTTAAAGACTCCCAGTCCTGGACGAAGTAAGCCAGCCTGCCCCCTACAGGTAATGGAGAGCGGCCCTGGGCATCCCATCAGGGTGCCTGTTTGGCAGGGGCTTTAGGCTGAGGGGTGGGAGCAGGCCTGCTTGTACCCCGTCTGCCTCTCCCTCTGAAGAACCCCCTCTGAACATAAGCTGAAGAGGAGGCCTGGGTCTGGTAAAAAGGCCTGCCCCTACCCCTGGGGGGCTGCCTCTGAGGAGTGGCTTGCCGTTCCTTGGCTTGTGCACTCCTATAAGTGGTTCTATATTCATCCATTTTCTTCATATAATTCTCTGTCTGCTCCCCAAACAGAGAATTTCCCACCCAGGAAAATCCGTAGCCTTAGACTGGGTATCCTGTGACAAAGTAGTACACCTGAGCCAAGCCAATCTACGAAAAGCCACAGATGTAGCCATGACTCTAGAGGATACATCATTAGAATCCACTGCAGCATGAAATTGCACCTTAGATGCCTCAATACCATCAGCAGCCACCTGCTCCAGCTCCTTGGCAAGCTGGCCAGGGCCTGTTTGGCTAAAAGCCATGACAGTATCCCATCTAGATTTTTGGTATCTCGCAACATAAGCCATATAGTTTGCTTGTCTGAGTCCCAAAGACGCTGCCATGTATTGTTTTTTGGCCATGGCATCAATCTTCCTGGAGTCCTTGTCAGGAGGATGTGAAGCCAGGGGAATATTAGCTTTATCACAGGCTGCAGCCTGAAGTACCCCAACATGACTGCATTGCTGTGAAAGAAATTCTGTATCAGGACCTGACAAAGTGTACCTCCTGTCCATCTTTTTATCCACAGGAGGCACAGAATTAGGAGCTTTTAAAATTTTTGTTTGTTTCCTAAAAGATTTATGTAAAGGAATAGACAATCTCCTGGATTCTGGGATATCCATCATCTCTACAAAGTCAGGCTCCTCTTGCTCATCCAAAGCCTCTCTAAGGGAAGCTGGAGGGTTTCAGCAACTTTTATAAAACAGAAAATGAGAAGGGACTCAGCAAGCCTAGGGGAGATTCTCCTAAAGGTCTGTCTGGGGAGATGTCCGGTTCAATGGGCACATCCAGACTTTCAAAGTCACATTCACACTGATCATAATCATCCTCCCCTCCTCTGGTTCATAAACTCCTCTATATCATATTCTTGAACCGTGGAACCCAACTAACCGACCTTTTGCCAGATAGTGGCGGTTCGAGGGAACTGGGAAAGTGACTGACAATCTGTATTGCCCTGGCTATCTCTGCAGCAGTTGGAGAAGGGATTTTGACTCCACACCTGCTGACTTTCTAGTTCTTTTGATGGAACTGGCTCCTCAGAGTCAGCTTTGTTACCGAGGAAGTCTGGCCCTGGTCAGAGGGGCACTCCCAGATTTAGGTTGACACCGAACCGGGCTGGCCATCCGGGTCAGCGGATCTCTTGGCCTCTCGCCCTGGAGCCTACCAACCTCTCTTATCTAGGGTAGCTGCAGGGAAATTCTTGCAAATCTGGCAGTCTGCATTGAGGTGGTCAAACCCCAGACAATAAACACATGTGGTGTGTGGGTCAGCCTTGGCAAAGGCTTCCCACAGACACTACAGTGTTGAAACCCAGTGGGCCCGGTTTTCTTTTGGGTTTCTCTGACATAATGCCAGCTAACCAAAACTTGCCCTTTGTTGGCAAAGCAGGCAAGACACCCTATCGTCTTCTAGCCGTGTCATGGGTCATGGAAAAAACCGTAATGAAATCCGGTTGTTTTAGAACTGATAAGAACTGGGAACCGCACTCTAACAAGAGCTTGAACCGATTGGTTTGCGGTTAAAATAATGATAATCGAGGTTGAATTTAACCGAGAAAAAACCCTTTAAACCAAGAAAATGAACCGAGCAGCAGGAGGAATCTCCGGAGCGACTGTTCAGTGAGGCGGAGTAAAGAATCTGACGGTTTTGATTTGAAATAACCCTGACAGAGCTTTCTTAACCGAGCTCACACTCTAAGTTCCATGCACTGCATGGAAGTTAACTCTTTCACCTCCGGAGCAGTTCTAATGGTGGGACAAACTGCATTAGTCGTAATATAGCAAGACTTCATGTTGTTTGAAGGAGGAAGCGTACGCTTCTCTAACACAAAATTCAAATCCCAAGGTGGGTTGGGGTTATGAATGGGAGGTTTTAGGTGGAGGATCCCTTTCAAAAAGGTCTTGGAGACCTCCAGCTGAGCCATGGTTTTCCCCTCCACCGGTACGTGATGGCAGACAAGTGAACCTTAAGGGACAAATACGACTGACCCGATTCAGACAGGTGAAGGAGGTACTCTATGATCTGAGGAGTGGAGCAGGTAAAGGGATCCTTTGGAAGTCACCCAAATGGAAAAACACTTCCATTTTATGGTGTAGGTGGATCTGGTGGGGGTTTTCTGGCTTCCACCAAGACCTGAGTGACCTTTTGGGAGACCCCAATGCGAGCTTTTGATTATGTCTGAAGGAGCCATGCATGAAGATGCAATGTCCTGAATCCTGGATGTACCAAACTGCCTTGATCCTGAATGAATGAGTCATGTCTGAAAGGTAAAGGGAATTGGGGGTTCCACTGAGAGCCTGCTGCATTGGTGGAAACCAAATTTGCCTTGGCCAGAGGAGCAATTAGAAGCATTCAAGCTCCCTCTGCCTGGAGTTTAAGTACCCTCTGAAGAATGGGAAAGGCGTACAAGAACTTTCCTGTCCAACATAGTGACAACGCGTCGTGACAGAAAGATCCAGGCTCTGAAACGAGCGAGCAAAAGCTGAGAAGTTTTGCTTTGGATGGGGAGGCGAACAGATAGATTTCTGTGTGACCCTACCTCTGGGAGAGTGTCTGCTATCTCCTGACTTAATTCCCATTCGTGGGTGAGGGACAGCGTCCAACTGAGGCTGTCCGCCAGGACGCTGTGAACGCCTGGAACGTGCATGACTGTGAGAAACTGGTCATGCTGGACTGCCCAATTCCACACCCTCATCGCCTCCCTGCTTAGGGGGTATGATTGGGTGCCTCCCTGTTTGTTGATGTACCAGACTACTGACATATTGTCTGACTGGATTAGTGTTCCTCTTGATAGGATGGTCTGAAAAGCCTGAAGGGTGTAAAGAACTGCTCTCATCTCCAGAATGTTGATGTGCAAGGACATCTCCAGCTGGGATCATGAACCCTGGATTCGATGGTCCCCCAGGTGCGCTCCCCAACCCAGGCACGAAGCATCTGTGGTGAGGGTCCATGGGGGTGCACTTCCAAAGGGAAGTCCCTAGGACAGATTCAGAGGTGCTAGCCACCATTGTAGATCCCTCTTGACTGCTCTAGAGACCAGAATAGGGTGGTCCAGATCGTCCAAGTGCTGATCCCATTGGACGTGAAGGGTCCACTTGGAGATCTGCATATGTAACCTGGCTAAATGAACTGTGGTGATAGAGGCTGCCATCAGGCCCAGGGGTTAAAGATACCTTGGGGTGATTGTGATCCCCAGTTGGGAAAAGAGGTCCAGGGTAACTGAGGGGGAGTCCAGAAGGCTGTTCTGGGTCTGAGATGAAAGTAACCAATCATCCAGGTAGGAGAACACTGCTATACCCTGGCAGCATACCGCTAGGCACTTGGTAAAAGCCTGGGTGCCGAGGACAGGCCAGAGGGGAGGGCTGTGAACTGGAAGTGCTCCCCCTGGAAACAAAACTGCAGGAAACGGCAGTGGCCAAGGAAGTCTGGGATATGTGGGTAAGCATCCTGCATGTTCAGAGCACAGAGCCAGTGATTCTGCTGCAGAGGGGCAGGAGGCTGTGACCAGTCAGGATGTGGAACCTCTTGTACTTGACAAAATGGTTCAGACTGCTGAGGTCCAGGATTGGTCTGAGGTCGCCCATCTTTTTGGGACCAGGAAGAAGTGGGAGTAAAACCCCTTTCCTCTGTGGGTGACTGGCATGGGTTTGATTGCTGCCTATTATTCCAGAGTCCTGATCTCCTCCTCGACCAACGGGGCTTGGTGCGGGGAATAGTGCGAGCGACCAGGAGGAGAGTCTGGAGGAAGCTCCAGGAACTCTAGCGTGTGCCTATGTGAAATAAACTGTAGGATCCACTCATCCGAGGTGATGTCCTCCCACCCTGGACGTGAAGGAGAATTTTTCCCCCACTGGCTCCACGCTGAAGTGGAGGGAGGGAAGACTGGGTGAGCTGTGAAGCTGGGGGGGGGGAGGCCATCCTCCTGGTCTCTGGGTTTTGGCGGCTGGTGGAGAGGAAAAGGAAGAGCTGGTGGCTCGTCTTTTGTTCTGTTTCTTAGGGGGCACTTGCTTACCTTGGTGCTTGCACTGGCACTGAAAGGGTTGCTTCTTGGGGGTACTGCCCCTATACATAGAGCAGACCAATGTAAGGGCCTGGCCACTGTCCTGGAGGCCCGCGATCAAGTCTTTGGTATCCCCTCTAAAGAGGATCGATCCTCTAAAAGGAGCATCCTGAATGGCTGCTTGCATGTCTGTAGAAAGACCTGAAATACGCAGCCAAGCGTGCCTCCTGAAACTAATGGCATTAGCTGAGGAGCGGGCCACCGTGCCCACTGAATCGTAGGTGGCCTTGAAAGCATCTCGCATAAAATTTCGGAGACGGAGATCCTTATATCTCCTCACTTTAAGGTCAGAATCTCCAAGGAAGAAATCTTGACTCAACTTAGCTAAGGTGGCCTTTTGAAAGACACCATATGTGCCACATAGTTTAACGAGCGCAGGGCACAAGTGGCTGAGGAGTAGACCTTTTTGCCATACTGCTCCAATTGTATGGACTCCTTGTCGGGGGGGCACATGATTATGTGCTTGGGGTTAGTCGAGCAGTCATGAGCGGCAGTAATAACTATTAAATCTGCCTTGGGGTGCGAGTCCAGAAAGGGAACGCCTTTGGGAGATCGATATATCCTGTCTGCCTTTTTAGGGACAGCAGGAATGGAGTGTGGCAATTTCCAGAAAGTGGATGTAAGATGTTCATGTGGAGCTATCCAAGGGGGAAGCAGCTTCTAAATCTAGATGCTCTGCCAAGCGCTTCCACATAGGATCTAGATCCTCCTCATTCCAACCGCTCACCTGTTGGATTTATGCAGAGGAATTCCATAAAAGAAGGGTCCCCTGGAGTGGACTTAGGAGACTCTTTGCCCCTAGCAGGAGAGGATAGTTCTTCAGAGGAAGACTCGAACGAGTCCGCATCGGGGGTGGGGGGGGCTCATCACCCTCTGGACACTCAAAGTCTGGAAGAGGGATATCCTGAGGGTAGTACCCGAGACATGCACCGTATGCCAAGAGGCAGGGGGTGGAGGATTCCACTACCACCGGACTAGGAAGCCTACTTTCCAAGTCAGAAAAGAGCTGGGACTTTACGTCCTTCCACCATGACTGGATCAACGTTTGGAAGTCTGGTTGTGGAGGAGGTGGGTTAGTTGGGGGTGAATAAAAATGAGTTCCCGAACCCACAAAGTAAGGAGGGGGGTACCCTTGATAATATGGGTATTCCTGTTGGTACTCGGGGGGGAAATAGCCCTGGGAATAATGAGGCATCGACGGGCCCGATGGTGGTGGAAGGAATGCCTGATGCCCAGAAAAATGCTGGGATGGCAGGTCCTGACCTAGAGGCCTGGATGGGCCAGGATAAATACCAGACGTCATGATAGCCGACGTAAATGGAATAAACATCGGGCCCCTGACGTGGAGTTAGCCGACGGACCCAAAGAGGTCAGACCCTGCATGAGAGGCCTATCGATGGGCCCTGATGGAAGGAGCTGATGCAAGGTACCTGATGGTGCTGCTGACATTAACAGAGGGGCAGCAGGTGGGAGGTGGCCCGATATCAGAGTAGCTGATGATGGATGAGGATCCCTGGGGGGGTCTGGGAACCGCCAGAGAAGTGGGTGAAGAGAGAACCACTTCTAGGTGTCTTCTGTCCCAGGCATAGGCTGCGGGGCAGGGGAAACCACCAGGGGAGTTGGAGAGGAAGTCTCCTGGCTAGACAAAGCCCGTGGGAAGGGCTGACTCAGGGAAGTCAGAATGCTCTGCTGGATGCTGGGTGAGACGTCGTGAGCCTCTGACGGGAAAGCAATGCCTGTGTGGTCGTCCGAGACAGCCGGCTTACCGGGAGAAACAGCAACTGGGCAGTGGAGGGTGGGACCTTCGACTGGCTTATGTGTCAAAGCCAAGTGGACAACTGGCTGCTTTTGGGCAGAGTCCAACGTATCAGTGGTTGGGCGGGCCCCAGAGGAGCTGGGATCTGACTTACGGCAAGTACTGGGCGTTCGTAGGAGAAGCCAACGGGGCGACTTGCCGGTGGAGATAGGTTGAAAGACAGCAGCACTGGAGGGTTGTCCCGGAAGCTGCCTGGGTCACCATGAGAGTGGGTGGCTGGGAAGGGGCCTTGCTGGTCGAAGGCTTACTAGCTGAGGATCAGTCCCGGTCCTCATTATGCTCCTTTTCTCTGTGCCTTTTTTTTTTTCTCTTCTGTTTATCTGAAGGAGAAGAAGCTGAGTCCCGAATAAGGAGATGGGCCTTCAGAGCCTGCTGTCGTTTTTTGAGTGGCCTGGTTGAAAGGCTGACAGTCGGGACTGGCCGCAGCGTCGTGATCCAGGCTAAACAAAAGAGGCAGAAGCAGTGGCCGTCTTTGTGGGGAATTTGCGCCCCACACTTGGTGCACTTTTTCTTTGCCTTTGGAGGCAGTGACAGGGAAGACAAAATGCCGAATTTGGACTGGAATACGATGAAAACGAGAAAAAGGTGATCAACAAAGCTGGATGATACCGCGAGGTACTAACGCTGGTCGGCGGGAAAGAACTGGAAGGCGGGCATGGGGACCGCCCACTATATAGGGTCACGCTGACGTCCGTCACGTGACGGGTGGGCATCCCCCACCAGACACTGCTGGAAAAGTTTGCCATGCGGTCCTAACGCCAGAGGGCACAGTCCTGTATGTAATGACCTACTGCAGGAGCCCTCTCTAAGTAAGATCGCTTGGTTCTAGGGGCATGGATATGGTGTACTTATCCACACTATAGCAGTGTTCCTTTCCCTTTTAAGGATGGCCAGAAGGTCTTCAAGCTGGCTCCATCCACCTGGTTGGTATCCTTCTTGGCACTGCCCCGTGACTTCAGATCTTCCTTTCTGCTGGAAGCATCAGGTTCCCTCAATCGCAGCTCCGTGCTTGGTGTAGGCCCCAAACCTTTTCGTGCATTTTTCAGCATCTTAGAGCTATTGTTTACTATCAGTTGTGGACTCTGGCGATTCGAAATCAGGATCTGGCTTAAAAAATGTCCTTGCAGCCAGAAGCTTTCTCGAACCAATCCGCACACGTGCATCTACGGTTTGGAAATGGATCACGACTTGCAGCCTATAGAAGCTGCTACGCTTGCCTCCTGCTCAGGCGTCTGGATGAACGAAACCTGCTGGTTTGTTCGAAAGAGGCCCACTGTTTAGTCTCTTCGTCCTCTGCAGCAGCCACCTCAGCTGAGCAACTTGCCTCCTTGGAAGAATCCTCAGCTCAGGCCGTGGCAGGAGCGTTGTCTGCAGCCGCTATTTGTTTTGGTGAGCATTGGCTCCTCAGACACCGGGCTGTTCCTGGACCTTTGCTAGTTCCTGTCTACCCTTGGGGAGGGCTCTTCCGTTGCGTCCAAGCCCTCAAAATCATCTAAATGGGACTGTAAGTTTGAAAAAGTCCTGTCGGTCATGGGACCACAAGTGCTCTTGGGCCTCAGGTTCCCGTGATTTTCCTAGCTTGACAGCTGTTGAACTTTCAGCTTCGGGCGATACTTCTGTCCCGGCAGCTGGTCCCATTGGCCCCACAATCTCTCCTTTGACCAGGCAGTCAAGCTGTCTCTTGAAGAGGTCGACTCATTGTCGCAGGCGAAGGGGATGATTCCCTCTAGGACTCTGGTCCTGCCGATTGTCTCCCAGGGAGAAACAGACCAGCATGCTGATCTGCTCCCCTCCCTTCTGGAACCGGATCTTCAACAGCTTCATCAGCGAGTTGCGCTGACCCCGGCTTCTCCTTGCAGTCTGTCTCCCCAATGGTAGAGGTCCAGGTCTTGGTCCGGCAGTTCGAGGTAGAGTGGCTCCCAGCATTGTCAATCCAGCTCTCAGTGCTTGGGCAGGAGACATCAACGTTCATCCTCTTTCTTCTCTTTGGGGGAGGATCGACTCTACTGCAAAATACAGTGCCGTTATGAGGAGTTCATCTGGCAGCAGTTGCTACTTGGTGTGGGTAACAGGCCCCTGGTAGTGCCCCAGCCCCCTCTGGTACTTCCTTGTTAACTGCTGCCTGGCCCATGCCACTGCCTCCGGCACAGCCACCGGGTTCCCTGTCAATACAGGTGGAGCTCCCCCCCCCCCCCACCAATTCAACCCAAGAACGGGCTCCTTCCAAGTGGGCTTGGTCAGCCTCTGGTTTGCCGGCCCACTGACTGTTGGTTACTGTTTCTCAGGATGTGTCTTATAGAGTTCTTTGTGGTGGGGGTGCTCCCCCAGTGTTCAGAGTCCTCAGAATTGGAGACTTCTTCAGTGCACTCCCGGTGGACTCATGGCTTTGATCAGGAATTTGGGGAGGAACCCTTGATGGCTCAAGGGCCTGCCTCTTTCCGGGCCCTTCTCTGCCTGATCTCTGAATCTACTGGTACCTCTCTGGAGCCATTCAAGAAGCTGGCTCCCTACCCACTCACGGAGATCCTCAACAAAGATGACTCCCCAAGGGGTCACCTTTTCTATCACAGAGGCCATCCTAGGTCCTGTTTTGGAGCTCTGGCCGCATCCTGCCTCTTGTTCCACTCCATTGGCCTGTATGGTCCGCAAGTATGTGGTCCCTACTGGGTCATTGTCTGGCTTCACCGAGTATCTTCCTGTAGAAGGTTTGGTCGCTGACTTGGTCTTCCGCCATTTGGCGATGTGGACAAGCCTCCTGACAGGGAGTCTAAGAAGCAGGACCACGCAGCCAAAAAGGTTTCTGTGGCCTCATGCTTGGGCCTTTGGCAGGTGAGTGGTGCGTTATGCATGGCCAGCTTTGCCCATAGCTTGTTGGGCACCCTAGATCAGATTATTCTGCGGTTGCCAGACAACCTTCAGATTCACATCAAGCTGGTGGGGGACCAAGGCTGTGCAGCTGCCAAGCAACAACTCCAACTGGCTCTTGACATCAGCGACTCTTGTGCCCAGTCAGTGGTCACTGCTGTGGCTATGCGCCGCAGTGCTTGGCTGCCGATCTCTACCTTTACAGACGATATACAGCACAAGTTGGTGGACGTTCCTTTTTCAGGTAACGACCTGTTCAGCCCTGGAGTAGATGGCATTCTCACTAGGATTGAGAAATCCATTGCTACTCTGGACTCTGTCACCTCCACCAAGAAGGACAAAGGGCTGAAACACAAAAAGCCCTTTCAGTTTGTGCTCTTCTCTGTCCCTGCCGGCCATCCCATGCCACCCCCGGCATCTCAATAGCAACAGCTCTGGCAACCCCAGCTGAATTCTTTGTCCTCTGTCACCATACAGTCTGGAGGGAGAGGGCAAATGGCTTTGTCAGCCTGTCCCTCTTCTGCCTTCCGGTCTGTGAAGTGACAGGTTAGGGGTGGCATTTCCACCACTCATTCTGCCTGCCCCAAGCCCTCCCATAGGGGGATGGCTCCACCACTTTGCTTCCATCTGGTCTGCCATTACGACCAACAGGTGGATCCTTGAGGTGGGCGGCATCTGTCTGTCTCTTGAATTCGAGGCTCCTCTGCCCAGCTGAGCTCATGCCCCATGGGAAGATGGTGTCCGCCCATCAGGAGGACATTTGCCGCCTCCTCAAGTAGGCAGTGGTACATGTCCAGGGTTCATGTCGAGATATTTTCTGGTCCTGAAGCGGACAGAAGGTTGGTGCCCCATTCTGTATCTGCATGACCTCAATCGGTTCCTGTGTCCTCACAAGTTCTGGATGGTCACTCTGAACCAGATCCTTCCATCCCTCGACCAGAACGTGGTTCTGCTCTCTGGACCTCCAGGACGCCTTCTTCCATGACCCCAACCGCCTGTCCCACTGGCAGTTCCACCGGTTCCACTCGGAAGGGACTCTGTACAAGTTCCAGGCCATGCCCTTTGGCCTTTCCTCGGCATCCATGGTCTTCACCAAGTGCATTACAGTGGTGGGAGCCTACTTGGATGACTGGCTGATTGGGGGATCCTCCAGGTTGGAGGTGGAAAGGTCCAGAGATCTGACACTTAAAACCTGCTCGACTCTGCCTCATGGTCAACGAGGCCAAATCAGAACTTGTTCCATCTCAGGTAATTCAGTTCATCAGAGCAGAGCTAGACTCCTGCTGGGCTACGGGCGGTTACTGGTGGACTGGGTGGAGGATCTTAACTCCTTTGCCTGCACATTTCGGGTTGGGCAACTGCGTCCTGCCCAGGACTTCCTGTGCCTTCTGGGCCTCATGGCAGTGTGCACCAGCATGGTCTGTTGGGCCTGCTGGTGAATGCGCTTCCTGCAGTGGAGGCTGGCCAGGCAGTGGTTTCAGCACCATGGTCCCCTTGACCAGTTGGTCTCTGTGATCCAGAGGATGTGGGATGCCATCCAGTGGTGGCTACTTCCAGTCCACCTCCAGAAAGGAGTCCCCTTTGTCTGCCCAGGGCCGATGGTCACCCTAATGACCAATGCCTCCTTTGTGGGTTAGGGTGCCCACCTGGGGGTCCACCATGTCCACGGGCTCTGGAATCCTGAGAAGTCCCGCTGCCACATCAACCTGCTGGAACTTTGGGCAGTGCATCTGACACTGACTGTGCTCACTTCCCAAGTTCAGGGTCAGGTCCAGATGGACTATCTCAACAAATGGGGCAGGATGCACTCCCTTTCTCTCTGTTGGGAAGGTCTCCACATCTGGACCCTTGTGTGCAGCTTGGATGCTGACCTTCTGGTAATTCATGTGGCCAGTGTGTCCAACCAGCTTGCAGATGCCATCAGCTGGGAGGGCGAGGTGTCCCACGAATGGTTTCTTCACCAGAAGGTAGTCAACTGTCTCTTCACCCAATGCAGCACTCCCCAGATCAGCCTGTTTGCTTCCAGAGAGAACACGAAGCTGAGGGTGTGCCTGCCTCCCTCAGTGCAGGACACTGCAGGGTCACGTCTTCCCTCCCTTTCCCCTGATTCACAGGGTGCTGCTCAAGGCGTGGAGGAACAAGGCGCAGGTGATCCTGGCCACACCAGTTCTGGTACCCATATTTCCTCAGCAGCAAGCCTTCATGGCATCTTCCTCTCTGCCAGATCTACTTTCGTGCTCCCAGGGGAAGGTTCTCCATCCAGATCTTCAATTCCTGCATCTGACAGCCTGGTTCCTGAGCGGCCAGAGTTCCAGGCTCTGTGTCTCTCCAACAGCTGTCATTGAGGCCTCTTCAGAAGGAGTTGACTCGCAAGTGCTATGCCTTCAAGTGGAAATGGTTTTCTGTTTAGGGCAAGGAGTTAGACCCCTTGTCCTGCCCAGTGGCGTGCATCCTGCAATGCCTATGATCCCTCTCTCAGCTGGACCTCTGGTTGATGACCTGGCCATCTCTGCATACCGTGTGTATGCCAACAGTGGCACGGGAGAAGGCTGGGCCCTTCTTTAAAGGCCAGGACCACTTCTCCCAGCAAGTGCGTGAACCCCCTCTTCCTTGGGACCTGTTGCTGGTCTTGGCTATACTCATGGGCAATCCATTTGAACCCATGCACAGGTGTGAGATGTCACACCTCTCATGGAAGACCACCTTCATGGGGGCCATCACCTCCGCCAGAAAGATCAGTAAGCTCCAGGTGCTTTCTGTGGAGTATTTTTACCTGGTCTTCCACAAGGTCAAGGTTGTCCTCCTCCCCAACCCAAAGTTCCTCCCAACGGTTGTTTGAGTTTCACCTTAACCAGGTGATCAGTCTCCCAGTGTACATCACAAACCAAACCTTGCAGGTCAAGCACAGGCTCCATTCTCTGTACCTGTGTCGAGGGCTTGCCTACTATAAGAAGCGCACGGCTGGAGCTCGGGTAGAGGTTCACCAGCTGTTTGTTACCTATGCTGAAGCCGCACCGGGCAGACCAGCTAAGCAGATGATTGGCAGGTGGATAGTCTCCTCCATCGACCTTTGCTATAAGTTGGCTGGTAGTGAGCCTTCTGTAGGCCTTATGACTCATTCCATCAGACATACTGCTGCCTCGGTGGCTGCTTCCAAGGATGTCCCTATCCAGAAGATCTGCTGGGCTGCTACCTGGAAGTAAGCACACACCTTTATCTCCCATTACCTCATCAACCTCGAATCATGCTGGGATGCCGGTTTTGGGACCTCAGTTCTCCAATGTTTTTTTCCCCCAAGTAAGGGGTGTGCACCTTGCCCCCACTTCCCAGGAGAACTGCTAGGAATCTGCTAAAGTGTGGAGAAGTACACCATATCCATGCCCTAGAAAAACAAGTTCTAGGAGTGTGGATATGTTGTTCATCCACACTGTCTGGCATTGTCCCTTTCCCCTTTAAATCTTGCCAGAAGTCTTCAAGCTGGCTCCTCCCACCCACCCGGGTGGTAAATACCTCGGCTCCGCCCCATGACGCCAGATCTTCCTTTCCGCTGGAAGATACAGGTTCTCTCGTGCTTTTTTTGCAGCGATTGAGGCCCTGGAGTCTAATCGACTATTTTCACCGCATCTTCTCGCTTTAAAACTCGTAAGAGTATACAACTCTGATCCGAACTTTTCGGACATGGATGACAAGTCATCCCCCGGGTTTCGCCGGTGTCCTTGTGGACAAAAAATGTCGTGCACCGACCCCCACCCCTCATGCGTTTACTGCCTCGGTATCGTGCATGATACCTAGCAATGCACTATTTGCTCTGCCTTCCATCCCACCATTCTGGAGGACCGTCAGGCGCGCCTGAAGCTGGGGAGACCGGAGCTTCACAATCCACCGGTGAAATCGAAGGAGGCCAGGTGGGCGGTTTCTGCGGCTGCGGGATCCGCCGAGCAGCTCGAGCAGATGGCGGCCTTCTCGAGGAAGAAGCTGCCCAAGCCGCCACTGAAGCTTTTGCCGCTCAACTTGGGCTCCACCTTCACAGGATCCTTTCGAGTTGTGCCAGTCTCTCCCTACTAAGGGTGAGGCGCCTGGCTCGCACCTCCTGATCCAAAAGAAGGACAAGGATCAAAAACCGTCGTCTTCTAGCCGAAGAAGACGCTCCTGGAACCGAGAGCGGTCCGACTTCCAGGAGCAAGGGGTCTCGACTACGGTCGAGATCGCCTCCTCGGCTGCCGGCTTTTCAGACCTCCCGTCTGGACAAGGCACTGAAGTCGAGGACACGGCTGAACCGGCCAAGATTTCTCTCGACCCGATCGAGCCGTTGTCGCCGACGCCTGTCAACGACTCTCTGGAGAGAACGCTTATTCTCTCCTTCCCCGACGAGGAGACCCGTCCCTCGGGTATCCCGATTGAGGGCCAGGAGCCGGAACCTCAGTTTTCACCGAGTCCGGCTTCCACTGACTGACAGAGCCGACGCCGTCGGTCTCGATCGAGGAGTAAGTCCTCATCGGTCAGAAGACCTAAGAAGGGCCATAAACACTCCCGAAAGAGGCGCCGCCACCATTCCTCATCCTCCTCTGATGAGGAGAGGCTTCGACGGAAACTCCGTCAACGCTGTGAGGACCTTATGTGGCAGCAACTTCTGCTAACAGGCCAGAAGCCGGCGGTTCCGGCTATCACTTGGCCTCAGCCTCTTCGGCCGACACCGACTTCTTCGGCTCTTAGGGCTCCGGTCCCTTCGGCGGCCCCCGTGCGCCTTTCGGCTCGGCCGGCCACAGGCTCCCCACCAATTTTGGTGGAACCTCCACCAAAACAGCCCCTGGGAGGGGTTTCCTCGAAGGAGGACCGACAGTCTTCGGGTCTTCCTCACAGGCTGTCGATTACGGTCACTCCTGATCGCCCTAGGCGCGAGGGGGATTTAGGTGGGAAGCCTTTGTATCTGGACTCTTCGGATTTGGATAATACCAGCCTTCATTCTCATGATGAGCTGTCGGTGTCGGGCTTGGAAGAAGGGCCTTCTTCCTTCCAGGGCATCCTTCAACTCATTTCAGAGTCCACAGGAATGCCTTTACAGCCTATTCAGAAGAAGGCAGAATATTCTCTTACGGATATTGTCAAGAGGGAGGATACCCCGATGGAGGCCTTTCCAGTGGCCGAAGCCATAGTTGGCCCGGCTCTGGAACTCTGGCAGCGTCCAGCCTCTTGCCCGGCTCCATCTGCCCGCATGGCCCGCAAGGACGCGGTGCCCACGGGGTCCTTGATGGGCTTTACTGAGCACCCCTCAGCGGAAAGCCTTGTGACTGCCTCAGTATTCAGGCAAACGGGCAGCTCTGTGGATACTGACCGCCCTCCGGACAAGGAGTCCAAACTTATGGACCACTCGGCCTGGAAGGTTTATGCGGCATCATCCTTGGGCCTTCGTCAGGCAAGCTCAGCAGTGATCATGGCACACTTCTCTCATGCCCTTTTGTGGTCGCTGGATGAAGTTCTTTCTCACCTCCCAGCAGACATGCAGACCACGGTCAAGCAGGTCCGGGACCAGGGCCGGGCTGTTGCCAAACAGCTCCAGACAGCTCTGGACATTGGTGATTCCTGTGCCCGTTCACTAGCGGCAGCGGTAGCGTCTCGCCGCAGGGCTTGGCTGAGGTTATCTCCTTTCCTGCAGATATTTTTAGCACAAGCTAGCTGACGTGTCTCTTCCTGGCACCCACCCTCTTCGGTCCGGGAGTGCAGTGTGGTCATCTTCAGCGCATTGAGTAGTTCAATGCCACCTCTGCAAGGGTTCTTTAGGCAAGAACCAGCAGAAGTGCAAGAAGAAGCCTTTTCGGCATTCTTCCTCTGCGGTCAGACAGCCCTCCTTCCAGGGAGGTCAGCAACAGCAGCAGGCTCAAGCTTGGCGCCCTAGGCCCAAGCAAGGTCCCCAGCAGCCCCGCAAAGGAGGCCAAGGTGCTGGTCCAGGTGCCTCCTCCTCCTCCTCTAAGCCTGCACAGTGACGGGTTGGGGGTGGCCTCCCCCACACCCGTCACGCCAGTTCTGGGTCCTCCCGTGGGGGGCCCGCTCTGCCACTTCCTTTCCGCCTGGTCCGGTATCACTTCGGACAGGTGGGTTCTGGAGGTGGTCAGGCAGGGTCTGCCCCTAGAGTTGAGCAGTACCCTCCCAGCCGAGCCCGTGCCCCACGGGAGGAAAGGATCAGGTTGGCACCCAGTCTGCCCTTGAGGATGACATTGCGCTCCTCCTCAGGAGGCGCAGTTGCCCCAGTGCCAGATCTCCTTCAGACCCAGGCTTGTCTCCAGGTATTTCCTGGTGCCCAAACGGACAGGGGTTGCGGCCCATTCTAGATCTCCATGACCTGAATCGGTATCTCGGGTCTCGCACCTTCCGGATGGTAACTCTGAACCAGATCATACCATCCCTGGAGGAAACGTGGTTCTGTACATTATTCTCAGGATGCTTTTACCACGCCCCAATCCGTCTGTCCCCATCAGCGTTCCTCCGCTTCAGGGTCGAAGGGACCTGTACGAGTTCAGAGCCATGCCGCTCGGCCTGTCATCGGCCCCAAGGGTCTTCACCAAATGCATCACAGTGGTGGCAGCCCATCACGGGGCCAAGGGGTCTGGGATGACTCTTATCTAGATGACTGGCTCCTGGCGGTTCCTCCCTTCAGGAGGTGGAGAGGTCCAGGGACCTGACCTCCAAACCTGCTCTCACTTGGGCCTTCTGATCAACAAGGCCAAATCAGAACTCGCACTTCTCAGGTGATGGGTTTCATCAGGGCAGAGCTCGACTCTTGTCAAGCCAGAGCTCGGCTCCCAGCGGACAGGGCGGAGGTTCTTTCCTCCTTTGCCCAATCATTTCTGGTTGGGCAGTTGCGCCCTGCCCGGGACTTCCTGCGCCTCCTGGGTTACATGGCGGCGTGCACTTCAGTGGTCCGCTGGGCCAGACTGCACATGCGCCCCCTTCAATGGGAGCTGGCCGCCCGGTGGTCTCAGCGTCAGGGTCTCTTCAACCAGCTGATCACAGTCACCCAGAGGATGTGGGATGCTCTCCAATGGTGGACCGTCCCGAGTCATTTACAGGAAGGAGTCCAGTTTGTCCGCCCCGAGCTGATGGTCATCCTTACGACCGACGCCTCTCTCATGGGCTGGGGAGCCCACATGGGGGACAACAGAGCCCACGGGTTCTGGATCCCCGAGGAGTCCCGATGCCACGTCAACCTGCTGGAGCTCAGAGCAGTCAGACTGGCCCTGTCAGCTTTCGCTCCTCAGCTCCGGGGTCAAATGCTTCAAGTCCAGACGGACAATACCACGACCATGTACTACCTCAACAAACAGGGCGGCACGCACTCCCATCTGCCGTGCAAGGAGGTGCTCCGGATCTGGACCTTCGTCAGCAGGCTGGAGGCGGATCTCCTAGCCATCCATGTGGCAGGAGTCACGAACCAACTGGCGGATGCTCTCAGCCGCATAGGCCAGACATCCCACAAGTGGTCTGTCCATCCAGAGGTAGCTTACGACCTGTTCTCCCATTGGGGCAAACCGTTGGTGGACCTGTTTGCCTACAGGGGGAACACCAAGCTGAGGCTGTACCATGCCCGCCTCTCTCAGCGGGGTTTGCTGCAGGGGATGCCTTCTCGAGGCCGTGGACCCCAGGTTCTTCTACGCCTTTCCCTCCATTTCCCTTGATCCACAAGGTGTTACTCAAGGTGAGGAGGGACAAAGGTGATTCTGGTAGCCCCAGATTGGCCACACCAGTTCTGGTATCCAGATCTCCTCAGCCTCAGCTGCAGGGCCCTGGAGCGGCTGTGTACACGCCCGGACCTGATATCCCTGAACCAGGGGAAGGTCTTCCACTCGGACCTTCAATCCCTGCAGCTCACAGCCTGGTTCCTGAGCGGCTAGAGTTCCAGGCTTTGGGTCTTTCTGAGGATGTCTACACCGTGGTGGAAGCATCTTGATAAGAATCGACCAGGAAATGTTATGCCTTCAAATGGAAAAGATTTTCCATTTGGTGTCAGGGAAAGAGCCTGGACCCCTTATCCTGCTCTGTGGCTAACATTCTAGACTACCTTTGGTCCCTCTCCAAAGGGGGTCTTCGGTCATCAACCTTAGGGTGCACCTGGCAGCCATCTCTGCTTACCGGGCGCGGGCCGGTCAGCCGACGTTGGCTCAGGAGACTGTGATCGGGCGCTTTTTCAAAGGCCTGGATCACATATCCCCTCCGGTGCGTGAACCTCCACCTCCGTGGGATCTTTTGCTGGTTTTGGCAAAGCTCATGGGAAAGCCATTCGAACCCATGCAGAAGTGTGAGCTCTCACACTTGTGGAAGACTGCCTTCCTGGTGGCTATCACGTCAGCCAGAAGAACAGGGGAGCTCCAGGCGCTTCAGTGGACTCCTTATCTGGTCTTTCACAGGGACAAAGTTGTCCTGGCCTCACCCCAAATTCCTTCCTAAGGTGGTGTCAGAGTTTCACCTCAACCAGGTGTTGACTCTGCCGGTATACTACCCTAACTACACCTCGATGCTGAGTACAGGCTCCATACTTGACCTCAGGCTGCTCTTCTCCTACTATAAGGAGAGGACGGCGGAAATTCGGGGAGAGGTTCGCCAGCTGTTTGTCACCTACGCTGAAGCCGCTTCTGGCAGACCTGCAGCCAAGCGGACTATTGCAAGATAGATTACATCATGAATAAGTCTGTGTTATGAATTGGCGGGCAAGAAGCCTCCCAAGGGGATAAGGGCTCATTCTACCCGCCATATTGCCGCTTCGGTGACTGCTTCCAGGGACATCCCTATCCAGGAAATCTGTCGGGCTGCCACCTGGAAGTCAGCAAACACCTTTATTACCCATTACCACATCAACCTTGAGTCACGACGTGATGCTGGCTTTGGGGCCTCGGTTCTCCAATCTCTGTTTCCTAAGTAGGGGGTGTGCGCCTTGCCTCCCTCCTCCCGGAGAACTGCTAGGAGTCTACCAGACAGTGTGGATGAACAACGTACCACGTCTCAGAAGAACAGGTTAGTCACCTGTAACAGTAGTTCTAGGAGTGCTGTATGTTGTTCATCCACACGCACCCACCCAACCTCCCCGGCTTAAGGCGCACAACCTGGCTTCCAGTGGGGTAGAGCTGGCGTCATGGGGCGGAGCCGAGGTATTTACCACCCAGGTGGGTGGGAGGAGCCAGCTTGAAGACTTCCGGCAAGATTTAAAGGGGAAAGGGACAATGCCAGACAGTGTGGATGAACAACATATACCACTCCTAGAACTACTGTTACAGGTGAGTAACCTGTTCTTACTCACCTGTAACTGTAGATCTTACTTCGAGAGGGCTCTTGCAGTAGGTAATTACATATAGGATTGACGCCGGCAGGCGTCAGGACCCCACGGGAAAAATTCTAGCTAGCAGTCTCAGGCAGAGAATTGCCCCCACGTCGGGTGACCGACGTCATGCAACTTCAGTATAAAGGGGTGGTCCCCCACGCCTTCCAGCTGTTGGCTCATGTCAGCGCCTTGCAGTAAAGTTCAACGCTCATCAGCCTCAGTCGTCGGTAGTTTTTACTGAGTTATTTTCGAATTTTTGTCAGGTATTCGTCGGTGTATGTCGTCCCCTACACCCTCGGAGCACAAGAACAAGTGCGACTCGTGCAGCATCCAACTCCCGCACAAGGACGGCCATTCCCAGTGCCTCTTCTGCCTAGGGCCCAGATCATCAGGTGGAGAAGTGCCAGCACTGCCTTAAATTCAACGCGGCCACCCGCAGACGGCAGCAGCAGTCCCTGGAGGCCAATATTTTAAAGAAGAAAATGTCCTCCATGGAAAAGGAGTTAAAAAAGCTCCGGCAGGCGTCCACTTCCCCCGAAGGCCATCGCAAGAAAAAAGACAAGGAGAAGCACCGGGACAAGGGCTCCTCATCCACTGCATTGTCTTCGGAATTGCCATGCTTCAGGTAACGGCCTTCTCGGGACCGATCCGCGACGGCCGCTGGAGGTTTCTTAGGTGATGTGGGTCCGGCTGTTCGGCTCAAGGCCGAGCTCTTCTTCATAGGCCTCCAGCTATTGAGGCTTCCGCCTCGGTGTAATCCGCCACTGTGCAGCTTCATTGTTCAGTGGCGCCGTAAGCCGGACGTCGACTCCTCTGACGCCCGCATGGAGATGGTCGATAAGTCGCTCAACCCCTTGGGGGCGGCGCATGGCCCCTCTTCTGCCCGACCAGGCCACCCCTCCTTTGCGACCTGCCTCGGGAGACGGGTCCGCTAAGTTGGACTTCGGCTCCTCCGGCATCCGCCCGGACCCTGCCGATAACTTAGACGTTGGCTTGCCTGACATCCGCACAGCGGCTGAGCCGACGCTGGACCCTCCCATGTCCGCCGTTCCTGGCTCCCCGTAGCCTTTGCTGCTCTCTGGGGACCCTGGGTCTCCTCAGCCTGACCCCGGGGATTTTTCCCCTCCATTCCCGGGCGATGCCGAGGTTCCTGCTGCACCCCCGTCAGACCGTTCACCCGCCGGGCCGACCGACCTGACGCCGGCTCCCCAGCCCCAACGGCGGTCTTGCTGACCCCAAGTGATATCCCGCTCCAACGCCGGGCCGTCCATCCACCAGGCCTTCTGCTCCAGACCCGCCCGAGGGCCCTCCCTCCGGGCCGTCTGCTCCGGCAGACTCCTCGTTTCCCAGGTATCCGACCCCATCGTATCCATTGCCGTCTTACCAGGCTATGCAGTATCTGACACCCAAGTACCTGATGCCGGCCTATCCGATGCCACAGTACTCGGTGCCCCAATACCCGACGCCATGTTTCCCGCCGTCGAGTTATGGATACACGCCTCACGGGTATAATCCATACCCGTATCCCCCTCCTCCTCACCTCCACCACCCCCTCAGCCACCGTTGGACTTGAAGGAGACTCTGGCCTCCTGGTGGGCTGAGGCCAAGGCTCAGCTCACCAGAGAGGTGGAGAGTTGTCTCCGACGGTGGTGCTGGTTCCAGTTCCCATACGTCCGCGACGACAGAATCCCTCCCCACCTACAGACACCAGGGCTGAACCCTCTGGTTCCAGGGCTGGGCAGGACGCGTTTCCCCGAGGGCTTCCCAAGGGGTCCGTTCCTACCCCACGCCGGGAGAGGATGTCTTCCTCTTCATCATCTTCTTCCTCCTCGGACAACTCCGATGGTTGTTCCGAACCGGATGACAAGCCACACTCTCCGTCTAAGCCCAGGCCAAGGACTCCTCCGAAGTCCCCTCCGGAGGATCTTTCTTTTACGAGTTGCAGCACAAAATCCAGGAGGTTCATAAGCGGCATTCCTTGGTGCTGGATCCCCAGCGTGAAGAAACTCGCTGAGCATCTGGATCTGTCCGTGACAGCTCCCCACCTTGGTGCCACCCTGGATTGAGCCTCCGCCGTCTTGTTTCCACTATTTGGAAGCAGCTGTCTGCTTTAGCCCCCACTTCCTCGGAGTCAGACAGGCTATATCAGGCTCCCGAGGGTGTTGACTTTTAGATTCTCACCCTCGAGCTGATTCAGTTGTGATTAGTGCCGCTCATGGCGGACAGCTAACCCGAAACATCTGAGCTCGTCTCCACCTGACAGAATCCCATCTTCTGGACCTGTACGGGAAGAAGATCTATGCTTCTTCCACTCTGGGTAATAAGACCCTAAATTATGTCGGTCACATGGGGGATTACCAGAAGGCGATTCTTAGTGAGGTGGACTCCCTTCCGGACTCTCAAGTCAAACAGGAAGTGGCTGACCTCATCCGCTCTCCACATTGGCCAGTCGGCTGCACGCCCAGTGACTTTACGATGCAGTGGACACTGCTGGTAGAGCTCTGCTTTCCGCCGGCTTATGGCGGCATGCCTGGCTCCTGTATCAGGGTTGGTCCATGCAGTCTCTCTATCTGTGGTGCCGCCTTCCTGGGTTTGGTGCTCTTCGGTGGTGATGTCAGGACATTGTCACCAATCTGCAGGACAAGGACTGCACTGAAGTCTGTGGACTCCATATATCATCCCCATCAAACGCAGCACTGTCCCTTTTGCAGAAGGTGTCGGCAAAAGGTGAAACCCCAGGGAAAGCGGGCTGCTAAACGTCAGGCCCCTCCGGCTGCCAAGCCCCCTCCACCCAAAAAAAGCAGCAGGTGCTTCGGCTGCAGCGCTGCCCACCACCCGCTCCTCTCTCCCAGCCTCTAGGCCTTCCTGGAGGAAGCGAGAGGGAGTTTTCCTCCACCTCGGTTGGGAGAGGGTAACTTCAGATTCCTGGGTGCTCCAGCTGATCGCAGAAGGACACTCACAGAGTTTCTCCAGAAACCACCTCGTCACCCCCCCAAGGTTGTCGTACTCTCGGGAACACCTTCTTCTGGTCCAGGAAGAGATTTCAGCACTTTGCTGAAGGAGGTTATAGAGCCGTCCCCCTTCTCTCCGGGAACGGTTACTATTCCCACTTCTTCCTGGTCCCAGGAAGACGGGAGATATAAGGCCATTTCGACCTCAGTTCCTGAACTTATTCAGTAGGAGTACAAGAGGTTCAGGATGTTTCCCTGCAGGGCCTCCTGCCCCTCCTTCCAGCCAGGACAGTGGTTGTGTGCTTTGGATATGCAGGATGCTTACCTGCCATCCCTATCACCCTTCTCACCCGTAAATACCTTTGTTTTGCTTTCAGGGGATACTGCCAGTTCAAGGGCCTCCCATTTGGTCTTTTCTCGGCACCCGGTTGTTCACCGTGCCTTTCGGTGGTAGTGGCCTACCCTGCAACTCAGGGTGCAAGTTTTCCTGTACCTGGACGATTGGCTCCTGGCCCCGTCCAGGGAGGATCTGCTGCACTTCCTTTCCCTTCCCCAAGGGGTGTTTTTCTCCCTGGGCATCACCATCAACCACTCCAAGTCCCACTTGATCCCGTCCCAGAGGCTGTAGTTTATCAGGGTGATCCTGGACACGAACTCTGACAGGGCCTTCCTGCCACCGGACAGGGCGGCCACACTCCAGGCTCAGGGCAGCCTGTTGTCTGGCCACAGGCGGGACAGTGCCAGGTCAGTCCTTCGCCTCCTTGGGCTTATGGCGGCTGCAATCCCAACACTCCCTCACGCTCGGCTACACATGAGGATCTCTCAGTGGATGCTTCGGTCTCAGTGGGATCAGTTGGTGGACGACTCGGACCAGCTTGTCCTAGTCTCCTCCCCCATGGTTCGGGACTTGCAGTGGTGGATGGTTCAGGAGAACCTTTGTCGGGGAGTTCCCTTCTATCTTTCTGCCCCCTCCCAGACTCTGACTACAGACGACTCGGGCGAAGGTTGGGGAGCCCATCTCGGACCTCACAGGACTCAGGGCTCCTGGTCCAAGCTCGAGAAAATGCTTCACATCAATGTGCTCGAGCTTTGGGCAGTGCTTTATGCTCTCCATACTCTGCATCTCCTTCCCGGCCACTTAGCCGTACAGACGGACAATATGTGTGTGGTATAATTTGTCAACAAACAGGGAGGGACTCGTTTCCTCCCCTCTTTTTGCTGGGCAAGCTTATGCAGTTTGGGATTGGCAGTACAGCACAACCTCCACCTCATGGCAATTCATGTCCTGGGTCAAGAACACCTTAGCAGACAAACTCAGTCCTGTCTGCTCAAGCTCCAGATGTGGAACTGGATTGGGGGTCTTAGGCGATCTATGGCCTGCATTGGGGAACACCACATGTGGACCTGTTTGCCTCACCTCTAAATCGCAAAGCTTCCCGACTTCTGCTCGCTCGCTCCAGAGTGCGGCATTTTTTGGAGACGCTCTGTCTCCAGATTAGAAGGACAGATTCGTCTATGCTTTCCCCCGATCCCTTTGATTCCGAGAGTCTTACAGAAACTCAATGCAGAAGGAGCTTGAATGATACTGATCGCTCCTTTCTGGCCCAGGCAAGTTTGGTTCTCTCTTCTGCAACAATACTCAGAGGAACCTCCTCTTCCTCTTCCTCTGTCGTGACTTTTACTGACCCAGAATCAGGGGACCCTGGTCCATCCAGGTCTCAAGTCCCTTCAACTGCATGCATGGCTCCTACAGACATAGCTCAAGCCTGATTTGGGGTTTCATCCCGAGTGGCTGAGATTTTGGTGGAGGCTAGAAAACCCTCCACTAGGTCTACCTATGCCATGAAATGGAAACTGTTCACAATCTGGGCCACTTCAAAAGATTTCGAGCCTTTATCATGTCTGTTGGGCAGCTGCTGGATTACCTGCACCACCTCTTTGATCTGGGTCTCAGTCACTCGTCCTTGAAGGTACACATGGCAGCCATTTCGGCCTGCCATGTCCCTTTTGCAGGCAGGACGTTTGCTCAGCTGGAGTGTCTCTAAGACTTTCCTAAGAGGGTTCTCCACTTGAGACCCCTCAGTCCAAGTCTCCTGCCACTCTTGGGATTTGAATTTCATCCTCGAGTAGCTTACTCTGCCTCCTTCGGACGGCAGCCTCAGCAGACATGAAGTTCCTCTCATGGAAAACTCTTCCTAGTGGCTATTCCTTCTGCTCGGAGGATTTTGTGCTCCAGGCCCTGATGTAAAATCCGTATTTGATTTTTTCACAAGGCACGGTGGCTCACATCAACCCAAGTTTCTCCCCAAGGTGGTAGCGGAATCTACTTTGAACCAGTCCATAGAGTTACCTGCTTTCTTTACGCAGCGCTCCAATCAAGGGGAGTATCTCTTACACACACTGGACGTTCACCGAATTCTGAGATACTACACTAACAGAACAAAAGATCTCAGAAAGACTGATCAACTGTTTGTCTCTCTTGCCCACAGAAGAGAAGGCTGTGCTGTTTCTAAGCAATGCCTGTCCAAATGGTTGGCTCACTGTAACACTTTCTGTTATGACAAGTACAACAAGACCCTTCCAGGTCAAGTGAGAGGCCACTCCACCAGAGGAGTCGCTGCCTCGGTGGCTTGTTTCAAGAATGTGTCAGCGGCGGACATCTCTGCTGCCGCCACTTGGACTTCCATCTATACCTTTACAAAACATTACAGTTTGGATATTGCCTCTCGCCGTAGAACAGGCTTCGGGCTTGCTGTTCTGCAAGGCCTCCTTTCCTAAGGCCTTCACAGCTAGAGGACCTACTTTGAGTAGCTTTCCTCCTCCCGTTTTGCTTCTTCTTGTTCCAGACTGCTTGGGACTCAGTCCTATGTGTCATTACCTACTGCAAGAGCCCTCTCGAAGTAAGATAGTACAGTTACGTAAGAACTTACCGTAACAGTAGATCTTCGAGAGAGGCTCTTGCAGTAGGCAATACCTTCCTGCCCTCCATCCCCCTAAGCTTTTTAGTTCCTTTTCCAGGTTGGGAAATATCCGCTTCTCTCTCGTCTCGCCCTTTTGGTCCTTTGGTGGGAAAGAACTGGAAGGCAGGTGTGGAGGACCGCCCCTTTATACTGACATCTGCCAGAGACTGCTAGCTGGAAATTTTTCCATGGGGTCCTGATGCCTGCCGGCGTCAGTCCTATGAAAAAATTACTCACCTTAGTAATGTTGTTTCTTCTAATGGAGTCTTGCTATATTATGACATATGCAGTTTGTCCCAGCCTTAGAACTGCTCCGGAGGTGAAAGAGTTAAAGTCCATGCCAGGCATGGAACTTAGAGCTTGAGCTCGCTTGAAAATTCTATCTGTTGTTCTTCAAACTAAAACTGCAGATCTTTACTAGCAAACACTACTAAGACTCTGTGTGGAAGCTGTAAACCTACACTAGCCAACTGGCTACTTAATTAAATAAACACATTTTTTGGTGACACAATGAAAACTCAAGTCAGGAGACCCAAAAAATGACAAACACAACAACGATCACCCCAAAAAGAGGGGTGAAAAACAAGGTGGGCATCTAAAAAGTGCCAACGCTGCCCTACCCACCCACATCCCCAAGAGTAAGGTTCTGAGAGGGGCAGGGGGGAGGTCATAATATAGCAAGACTCCATTAGAAGAAACAACATTACTAAGGTGAGTAATTTTTTCTTCAAACAACATGAAGTCTTGCTATATTATGACATATGCAGACTACACAGCAGTACCTCCATGGAGGAGGGACAGAACCTACTTAGGAAATAGGCTCTGAGCACAGCTGTGTTGAACGAGCATCACTCCTAGCCTGGATGTCCAGGAGTAATGCTTAGTGAAAGTGTGCACCATTTTCCAGGTAGCTGCTTGACATATCTCTAGGATAGGGATGTCCCTGGCAGCAGCCAGAGAGCAGCTGTACCTCTGGTGGAGGAGCCCTCAGGCCTGAGGGAGGAACTTTACCCAGTTTTTCATAGCAGAATTGATACAAGAGACGCATCCACCTGGCAATGGATCTTTAGTGGCAGGTTTCCTTTGCCAACCTCACCATAAGTGAGGAACAGTTGGAGGGAGTTAAACTTGTGACCTTGGTACGATCTATGTAGTAGCTAAGTGATCTTTTGACATCTAACTGTGCAGTCTCTCTCTCACCAGAAGAGGAATGGTCAGTGAAGACACAGGAGAGATATAGATTGATTAGGTGGAAATCTGAAACCACCTTAGGCAAGAACTTTCGTTAGTCCTGAAGACTACCTTATCTCTGTGAAAGGAGATAAAATCAGGCTCCACTGACGATGCTTGTAACTCACTTATGCGCCTGGCAGAAGTGATGGCTACCAAAAACACAGTTTTCCAAGTCAAGTACTTGAGCTCTGCTGAAGACAAGGGGCTGCAAGGGGTTGCATAAGCTGGGCAATGCAATATTAAGATCCCAGGCAGGAGGATCCCTGAATGGGGGTTGTGTAAGCAACCCTTTGAAAACTTGGAGAATACAGGATGAGCTGAAAGAGAAGAGGGCTTACCTGCTGTTGACAAGAAGGCGACACGGCTGCCAAGTGCACTTTTAGGGTAGCTGTCTCAGCCCAAAGTATTTAAATGAACCATATAATCCAGGACTGTGGGTAAGTCAGCAGATTCTGGGAAATATTCTTCCCAGATCACCATATGGAAAATCTCTTCCATTTGGAATTATAAGTAGCCCTGGTGGAAGGCTTCCTAGAAACCTTCAGGATATCCAAAACACCTTGGGAAAGGTGTAGGTCAGCAAACTCTAACTCTTCAAGAGCCAGGCCTTGAGATTGAGAGATTTGAGGTTCGGGTACCAAACCCTCCCCTGAGCACAGGATAACAGATTGTGATTCCTGGGAAGACACAGGGACGGTGGACTACTAAGGACAAAGGAGGGTACCAGGGCTGTCTGGCCCAGTCTGGAGCAATCAGAAACATCTTGCAGGATTGAGACCTGATTTTGACTAGCACTTTGAACAGAGAGAGAGAAGGGTGGAAAGGCATAGAGAAACTTCCCTTCCCAACTGAAAAGGAAGGCATCCAGGGGGACAACACTGGGGGTCTGCAACAAAAAAGGGGAAGTTGGTGATTGTCTGGGGCTGCAAAAAGCTCTATCTGGGGTGTGCCCCATCTGGCAAATATCACCTCCAGAACTAGGGGATCCAGAGCCCATTCGTGATGGCCTTGGGAAATCCTGCTGAGAGCATCTGCCAGGACATTGCCCTTGCCTGGGGTGAACTGCTACAAGGAGGTGTTCAGGGAGTAAGCCAGAGACCACAACTTCATTGCTTCGGTGCACAAGGCCGTAGACCGAGTGCCCCCTTGCTTGTTGATGTACCACATTGTGGTGGTATTGTCTGTTCTGACTTGAATAACCTTGTTCTGAACAGATTTGGAAAAGCTTGAAGTGCTAGAAAAACTGCTCTGAGTTCCAACAGATTGATGTGGAGCAGAGATTCCTGAGGGGACCACAATCCCTGGGTGGTGAGGTCGCCCATGTGAGCTCCCCACCCCAATAGGGATGCATCTATAGTAAGGATTAAGGAGTGAGACTGAGGAGTAAAGGGGATCCCCTGTCTCAAATTGCCCTGGTCCTGCCACCACGGAAGGGCCTGGATCAGGGTTCGAGTCACTGGAATTAATTTGTTAGAGGGTCCTTTCTTTGAGACCAAAAGGCTCTCAAATGGAACTGGATGTCCCTCATCTGAAATCTGGCTCCTGCACTACTGCTGTCACAGCCATATGTCCCAGGAGCTGTAGAAAGTGCCTTGCTGGTCGAGAGACCTGCACGGTGAAGGAGGAAGCCAGAGAAATCGGGGTACTTGCCCTTTCCAGGTGAAGGAAGGCTCTGGCTTCTTTTGTGTTCAGTTCTGCACCTATGAAGGTGAGAAGCTGGACAGGCTATAGAACTGACTTTGGAAGATTGAGAAGGAAACCTAGAGAAGTTAGCAGTTGCTGAGTTACTTGAAGGTGTAACCTGACTTGGTCTAGGGACTGGCCTACTATGAGCCAGTCGTCCAAGTAAGGAAAGATGGCAATTTTGCCTTCTTAAGTGGGCAACTGCTACTGCCAGGCATTTTGTGAATACCCTTGGGGCAGATATAAAGGCGAAGGGCATTGCTCTGAACTGGTAATGACCTGAGGGCAGTTCGAATCTGAGGTACTTCGATGGGAGCTTCTGATGAGAACATGAAAATAGGCATCCTTGAGGTCCAGGGACACTAGCCAGTCCCCTGGCCTTAAAGAGGGTAAAATAATTCCCAGAGTCACCATTTTGAATTTTGGTTTTAAAAGGTGCTTGTTTAGATACCTGAGGATCCAGGATGGCGCCATTCTCCTGTCTTTTGGGATAATGAAGTACCTGAGGTACAACCTTTGCCTTGGTGTAGGGTGAAACCCTTTCCACAGCTTTGAGAGCCAGGAGGGTAGAGAGTTCTGCCTCAGGGCAAGAGCCTCTGAAGAATTTGCAGGTGGAAAAGATCTGATTCTCATCTTTGAAATTTTTGAAGCTGAGCAGCAGTCCCTGGCTTACTACTTCCAGGACCCACTTGTCTGGCGTTAGAGACTCCAGTCCTGGACAAAGTATCCAGCCTTCTAGGTAGTGGAGGAATCGGCCCTGGGCGCCCATCAGGGTGCCTGTTTGGCAGGGGCTTTAGGCTGAGGGTGGAAGCAGGCCTGCCTGCACCCCGTCTGCCTCTCCCTCTAAAGAACCCCTTCTGCAAAAGCTGAAGAGGAAGCCTGGGCTTGGTAAAAAGGCCTATGAAAAGGTCTACCCCTGCCCCTGGGGCTGCCTTTGGGGAGTGACTTGCCTTTCCTTGGCCTGTGCACTCCTATAGGTGGTCCTATATTCATCCATTTTCTTCATGTAATTCTCTGTTTGCTCCCCAAACAGAGAGTTGCCCACAACAGGGAAATCCATGGCCTTAGTCTGGGTATCCTGTGACAGGCTAGTACATCTGAGCCAAGCCATTCTACGGGGAGCCACAGATGTAGCCATGACTCTGGATGAAACATCATTAGAGTCCACTGCAGCATGGAATTGCACCTTGGATGCCTCAATACCATCAGGCGCACCTGGTCCAGCTCTTTGTCAGCTGGCCAGGGACCTGCTTTGCTAGAGCTAAAACAGTATCCCATCTGAATTTTTGATATCTAGCAACATAAGCCATATAATTAGCCTGTCTGAGTCCTAAGGAAGCTGCCATGTACTGTTTCTTTGCCATGGCATCTATCTTTCTGGAGTCCTTGTCAGGGGGGTGAGAGGCTAAGGGAACATTTGCCTTGTCACAGGCTGCAGCCTGCACCACCCCCATATGGCTGCATTGTTGTGTAAGGAACTCTGAATCAGAGCCTGATAAAGCATACCTTTTGTCCGCTCTTTTATCAACAGGAGGTATGGTGTGAGGAGCTTTTAAAAACTTTTCTGTCTGTTTCCAAAAAGATTTATGCAGAGGAATAGACAGTCCCTCTTGATCATCCACAGCTTCCTCCATAGGGAGCTGGAGGGTTTCAGCCACTTTTTTTTTTTAAACATGAAATGAGAAGGGGACTCAGAAAGCCTGGGGTGGGGGGGGACACTCCTGAAGGTCTGTCTGGAGAGATGTCCGGTTCAATGGGCACATCCAGACTTTCAAAACCACATTCACTCTCCTCATACTCCTCTTCCCCCTCCTCTGGTTATAAATTTCCTCTGAATAATACTCTTGAACCGGAGGAACCGACCGAACCGAGCGCTTACCTGATGATGCCGGTTCGGTCGGAACCGGGGAGAGTGACTGAACAATTTTTATTGCTTTAGCTATTTGCTGATTTTCTAGATTTCTTTCCTGGAACCAACTCCTCAGAGTCGGCTCTCCTTTTGCCCGAGGAAGTATCGCCCTGGTCAGAGGGCACTCCCTCCGGTTCGGTTGGAACCGAACCGGGCTGGCCATCCGGGTCAGCGGACTTTTTGGCCTACCGTTCCCTGAGTCTACCAACTCTCTTATCCAGGGTAGCCACAGGAAAACCCTTGCAAATCTGGCAGTCTGAAATGAGGTGGTCAAACCCCAGACAATAAACACATGCGGTGTGGGGGTCAGCCTTGGCAAAGGCTTCCCCACATACAACACAGTGCTGAAACCCAGTGGGCCTGGTTTTTCTTTTGGGTTTCTCAGACATAGTGCCAGCTTAACCAAAAACTTGCCCGTTTGCGGCCATCTGCTAAGCAAGACTCCTTATGATTCCCAACATTATCGCGAATCGTGGAAAAAAGCGTAATTAAATCCGTTTTTTAGAACCCGATAAGAACCAGGAACCGCACTTCTAAAAGACTGTAATGTAATAGAAGTAACTTGATCGGTTCAAACCGAACCGATGAAAAATGTTTACAAGTTCCACACAGAATTAAATGTAAAACCTATCTAGTACTTACAATACCACAGATAGAACTTGAACGACCCGGTTGCGGTTTTAATTTCGGTTAAAAACGAAACTTTTTATACTTTAACCGACAAAATGAACCGAGCAAAAGGAGGAATCTCCGGGGCGACTGTTCAGTGAGGCGGAGTAAAGAATCTGACAGTTTTAGTTTGAAGAACAACAGATAGAATTTTCAACCGAGCTCGAGCTCTAAGTTCCATGCCTGGCATGGACTTTGACTCTTTCACCTCCGGAGCAGTTCTAAGGCTGGGACAAACTGCATATGTCATAATATAGCAAGACTTCATGTTGTTTGAAATGTAATTACCTACTGCAAGAGCCTCTCTCGAAGATCTACTGTTACGGTAACTTCTTACGCAACTGTACTTTCTAGGAGTGGTATATGGTGTACATCCACACGATCAGCCCTGACAAGTGGCACACCTGTCTTGCTTCCATCGTGCAAGATCTGATGTAATGGGGCGGTGCTAAGGACATCACCTGGGTGGGTGGGATGAGCCAGCTTGAAGACCTTCCAGGCACCCTTAAAGGAAAAGGAACACTGTTACAGTGGGCATGTACATCATATACCACTCCTAGAACTACAGTTACAGGTGAGTAACTTGTTTTTATACCACCTTGTCTTATACATGCATGCATTCTTGTTGGTGCATACTGGACCCTGTTATTTTTGGAGCAAAGACCGATTGCATTAAACTCGGGTGGAGTAGTATCTGTACAGGACTGTGCAAAGGTGACTGTGCCTCTAAATATGACCTGTGGATGGGCAGATCTTTTTGTAATGCTGTTAATTACGATTCATTTGTTCTCCTTTTACTGTCTTCCATACATTGACTCCCAGGATGCATCTGGAAGCAAGCTGTTATCAGCTCAGTATGTCTTTCCTGGTAAAAATGTTGAAATACAACTTTGTAACTCTGACTGCCACCATTTAATTGGAACCAAACCCAAGCGGGGACGGGGGCTTGAGGAGAACCAAACTAATGTTACCAGCTAGGCCAAACGGTTGACTCATTTTTTTTTTTAAACATTGTTTTAGAAATCCAAACCTGTACGGTCTTGTGCTGCATCCGCTTAAATATTTTATGATTAAAAATGGACTCTGAAAATAAGGATGGCATAAAAAAAAAAAAGGTTACTCACCTGTAACAGTAGTTCTATATGATGTTTATCCACACTTTCTGGCAATTGCTTTTCCCTTTAAGACTGGTGGGAACGTCGTCAAGCTGGCTTCTCCCACCCACCCAGGTGGTAACTCCCTCAGCTCCACCCCATGACGCCAGATCTTGGCCCACTGGAAGCAGTTGTGTGCGCCAAAGCCAGGGCAGGTGTGGTGGGTCCGTGTTGATGAACATCATATACCACTCCTAGAACTACTGTTACAGGTGAGTAACCTGTTTTTCTAGGGATGTGGATATGATGTTCTATACACACTTTCTGGCAGACTCCTAGCATTTCTCTGGGAGGAGGGAGGCAAGACGCACACACACCTTACTTAGGAAATGAAGATTGGAGAACTGAGGCCCCAAAACCAGAATTATGAAGTGACTTAAGGTCGATGTGGTAAAGGGAAATAAAGGTGTGTGCTGACCGCCAGGTAGCAGCCCTGCAGCTTTCCTGGATAGGGACATCCCTGGAAGCAGCCACCAAGGCAGCGGTATGGCGGGTGGAATGAGCCCTATCCGCCAACCTATAGCAGAGATCAATGCAGCATACAGTCCACCTGACAATTTGCTGCTTGGCTGCCGGTCTGCCAGGTGCGGTTTCAGTGTAGGTAAACAGCTGGCGAACCTCTCCCTGAACTCCAGCCATGCGCACGTAGTGAGCAAGCGCTCGCCTAAGGTCCAGAGTATGGAGCCTGCACTCAGCATCCAAGGTATGATTGGTGAAGTACACAGGGAGATTAATCGCCTGGTTATAGTGAAAATCCAACAACCTTTGGGAGGAACTTCGGGTTTGGGACACTGGACAGCCTCCCTGTGGAAGACCAGGTACAGAGACTCCATCAAAAGCACCTGGAGCTCACTGATCCTTCTGGCTGATGTGATAGCCACCAAGAAGGTGGTCTTCCCCAACAGGTGAGACATGTCACACCTGTGCATTGGTTCAAATGGCTTGCCTTCTCCTGTGCCACTGACTGGTGACCGGCCCATGGCCAGTAAGTAGAGCTGGCTGCCAGGTACACCTTGAGGGTCATCAATCGAAGGCCTGACAGAGGGACCACAGATAATCAAGGATGCTAGCCACTGGTCAGGACAGAGGGTCCATCCCTTTGCCCTGACACCAAATGGAGAATCTCTCCCATTTGAAGGCATAGCATTTCCTGGTGAACTCCTCCAAAGATGCCTCCACTGTAGTGAGGGCATCTTCAGAGAGACCCAAAGCCTGGAACTCTAGCCGCTCAGGAACCAGGCTGTCTGGTGCAGGGATTGAAGGCTTGGATGGAGTACCTTCTCCTGATTGAGGAAGAGCAGGTCCGGGCAGAGGGGAAAACTCCTCTGGAGCCTGCTGCTGATGCTGAGGAGATCGGGGTACCAGAACTGGTGGGGCCAGTTCGGAGCCACCAGGATTACCTGTGCCTTGTCCCTCCTGCCCCTGAGCAACAACTTGTGAATTAGGGGAAGTGGAAGAAAGGCATAGAAAAGGCCTGGGGTCCAGGGTCTCAATAAAGCATCCCCTTGCAGCGTTCCCTGCTGAGGGGGGCAGGCACAAAACAACTTCAGCTTTGAGTTCTCCATGGAGGTGAACAGATCCACCTGAGGGGTGCCCCACTGGGAGAACAGACTGTGAACTACCTCTGGGTAGAGAGACCACTCGTGAGACACCTTGTCCACACAGCTAAGGGCGTCCACCAGCTGATTGGAGGCCCCAGCCACATGGATGGCTAGGAGATTGGCCTCTAGGCTGCGCATGAAGGTCCACACATGGAGAGCTTCCTTGCACAGTGGCAGGGAGTGGGTCCCACCCTATTTGTTGAGGTAGTACATGCTCATGGTGTCCTTCTGGACCTGGACCACCTGATCCTGAATGTGAGGAGCAAAGGCAGTCAGCGCCAGACAAACTGCTTGGAACTCCAGCAGGTTGATATGGCATCGGGATTCCTTGAGGTCCAGAGTCTGTGGACTCTATGTTCCCCCAGGTGGCACCCCAGACCATGAGAGGCATTGGTTGTCAGGATAACAGTTGGCTCTGGGCAGATAAATGGGATCCCTTCCTGCAGATGTTCTGGGACTAACCACCACTGGAGGGCGTCCCACATCGGCTGGGTCACAGTGACCGGCTGGGTCACAGTGACCAGCTGGTCGAACTCCCACTGCAGAGAGTGCATTCTCCATCAGGCCCAACAGACCACGCTGGTGCAGGCTGCCATGTAACCCAGCAGGCGCAGGAAGTCCCGAGCAGGGTGCAATTGCCCAACCCAACATGATCGGGCAAATGAGGAGAGCCTGTGCCCTGTCTGCCGGGATCTGGCTCTGCAAGAGTCGAGCTCCGCCCTGATGCAGTGGATCACCTGCAAAGGCACAAGTTCTGTCTTGGCCTCATTGACTTAAGAGGCCAAGGGAGACATAGAACTGGAGGGCTAGGTCCCTGGACCGCTCTGCCTTCTGCCTGGAGGGACCTGCGATCAGCCAGTCATCCAGGTAGGGGTAAACCCGGTCCCCTTGGCACCTCAGGTAAGCTGTCACCTCTGCAATGCACTTGATGAAGACCCTGGGGTCCAAGGACAAGCCGAAAGGCATTGGGTGAAACTCGTAGAGGGTTCCCTCTGCTCGGAAGCGGATGAACCACCAGTGTGACGGACGGATCAGGACATGAAAGAACGTGTTCTGTAGATCCAGTGAGCAGAACCATGTTTTGCTCAAGAGATGATATGATCTGAGACACTGACCATCCTGAAGGTGCGCAACTTGAAGAACTTGTTCAGGTCATGCAGATCTAGAATGGGGTGCAAGCCCCTGTCCATTTTGGCACCAGGAAGTACCTGGAGACAAACCCTGGGTGTTCCGGAGGATCTGAAACAGGAACCATGACCTCTTTGCGGAGGAACTGGGCAATGTTGTCCCGAAGAGCCGGCAGAATGTCCGTGGATACCAAGTCCTCCCATGGGGTGTGGGCTTGGCGAGGGGGGTACTGCTGGAATTCAAGAGGCAGACTCTGACCCACCACCTCGAGGATCCACCTGTTCATGGTGACAGCGGACTAGGTGGAAAGGAAGTGACAGAGCCAGCCCCCCCATGGGAAGACCCAGGGGAGGTGTTACAGGCATGAGGGAGGCACCCCTCATCCTGTTACTGGGCAAGCTTGAAGGAGGAGGGTCCGGCTGAGGAGCCACCGGGTCCTCCCCCCAGGTTTACGGATGACCGAGGCCACTGACTTCGGCCGAGGTCACCAGGCCTGGGCCTACTGACCAGCCTGGGACTGGCTTGTTTGGCAACATGAGTAGAGGTGGACCAAAACGGCTTCCATTTCTGCTGCTTAGAATCCTTGGTGTCCTTTTGGGCAGATGTCATGGAGTCCAAGGTGGCATTGGATTTCTCAATACGGGTGAGGTGGCCCTCTAGCCCAGGCCCGAACAAGTTGGTGCCCAGGAAAGGAATATCTGCCAGCTTGTGCCGAGTGTCTGCTGTGAAGGTTGAGATCCTCAGCCAAGCCCTGCAGCACATAGCCACTGCGGCCACCACGGAGCAGGCACAGGAGTCCCCATTGTCCATGGCTGTCTGGAGCTGTTTTGCTACAGCCTGGTCCTGGACCTGTTTGACCGTGGTCTGGAGGTCCACCGGCAGATGAGGAAGCACCTCATCCAGGGTGTCCAGCAGGGCATGGGAGAGGAGGGCTGAGCTTGCCTGGCAGAGACCAAGCAAGAAGACAGTGTAGACCTTCTTAGTCGGATGGTCCAGCTTCTCGGACAGCTTGTCAGTGTCCCTAGTGTTGCCAGAGTGCCTGAACACGGAATTGGTCACCAGCCCCTCAACCGTGGGGTGCTCTGTGAATCCTGACAGGGAACCGGTAGGTACTGAATACTTGCGGGGCATCTGGGCAGAAGGTGCAGGGGAGGAAGCTCGGGTGCTGCCAAAGCAGGGCCACGAATGGCCTCTGCCACTGGGAAAGCCTCCCCAGGAGTATCTACCTGGTCCAGGATCTCAGTCAAGGGATGTCACGCCATTTTTGAACAAGCTCCATTTTCATACCCATAGACTCCAAGATCAGGTGTAGAAGGCCCGAGAAGGAAGTAGGGCCTTTGTTCATCGAGAGAACCCCAACCAACTCCACATCGACAGGATGGGAGTGCAAGGAGAAACCCTCTGACTCCAAGGAGTCATTAAAGAGGGGTCGACTGCCAGAGTCCCCGCGGACGGTCAGGAGTGATGGTGACCGACAGCCGATGGGGGAGCCCTTTGACCGTCCGAGACTCCTTGGTTGGAGTGCCAGTTTTCGGCTGAATAGGTGACGGCTACACAGAAATCTGTAGAGATGCCAGGTTGGCTGAGCCGGGACTGTCTTGGTCAGTTCCCCTGACGGAGAAGGCATCAGCGTAACATAGAAACATAGCCTTTGATGGCAGTTAAGGACCACTTGGCCCATTTCCCTACTTATTGGATAAGCTGCAGATTCTAGTTAACCAACAGCCTACTTTCTGCAACCCCCCACTATAATTGCCTTATGTCTGTCCCATGCATGTTTGAATTCCCCGACTGTTTTAGACCCCACAACCTCTCCAGGAAGGCGGATCCATGTGTCCACCACTCTCTTCGTGAAAAAGAATTTCCTCACATTACCCCTGAGCCATCCCCCTCTAACTTTAAATTGTGCCCCCTTGTTCTTACACGTCTCTTTTTCTGAAAGATGCTACCCTCCTGGACTTTGTTGATTCCCTTGAGGTACTTAAAAGTTTCTATCATGTCCCTCCTGTCCCTCCTTTCATCAAGGGTATACATATTAAACTCAGTCTCTCTTCATATGGTTTCTGATGTAGACCCTGCACCATTTTAATTGCCTTCCTCTGGACTGCTTCCATCCTGTCTATGTCCTTGCGTAGATGAGGTTTCCAAAACTGCACGCAGTACTCCAGATGGGGTCTCACCAACTGTCTGTACAGAGGGATAACCACTTCCCTTTTTCTACTTGTGATGCCCCTCCCTATGCATCCCAGTATCCCCCGGCTCTCCTTACTGACTTCTCACATTGCTTACCCACTTTTAGGTCATCTGATATGACTACAACCAGATCCCTTTCCATTATTGTTGTTGTTAGTACCTCCCCTGCTATTGTGTACTCTTCTCCTGGATTTTTATTTCCCAGGTGCATTACTTTGCACTGAATCTAAGTTGCCATATGTCTGACCATTCCTCCAACCTTGCCAAGTCCCTTCTCATACTTTCTACCCCACCTTGTGTATCAACTCTGTTACAGATCTTTGTGTCATCTGCAAAGAGGCATACCTTTCCTTCCAGACCCTCTGCAATGTCACCTATAAAGACGTTAAAGAGGACTGGACCCAGTACTGAGCCCTGAGGTTCTCCACTAGCAACTCCCCTTTCTTCAGAATGTGTTCCATTCACTATTACCTTCTGTGTCCTGTTGTGCAGCCAGTTTGCTACCCAGGCTACCACCCTGGGACCCACTCCCAGGCTGGCTAACTTGATTATTAATCTTTCGTCCGGGACTGTGTCAAATGCCTTGCTAAAGTCTAGGTAGGCCATATCCACAGCCCCTCCCTGGTCTATTACTTTGGTCACCCAGTCAAAGAAATTGATTAGATTCGTCTGACATGACCTTCCTGCTGTGAATCCATGCTGCTTTGGGTCCTGTGCCCCGCTGGCCTCTAGGTACTGAACAGTTCTTTCTTTCAGAAGTGATTCCATCATTTTCACCACCACTGAGGTCAAACTAACAGGTCTGTAGTTTCCTTCTTCTGCCTTGCTCCCACTTTTGTGAAGGGGAATCACATCTGCCCTCCTCCAGTCCTCAGCTACCACCCCATCTTCCCATGATTTGTTAAAAAGTGTGGTTAGTGGTGTCACTAGGTCCTCCCTTGGCTCTTCTAGGATTCTAGGGTGAATCCCATCAGGCCCCATTGCTTTGTCCACCTTGAGTTTTAGGAGTTCTTTCAGGACTCTCTCTTCTGTAAATGGACTGGCGTCAACCCCACTTCCCAGGGTGCTTCTATTGTTTGGTTTAGTTAACTCCTCCTCCTCCTCTTCTTCTTTTGTGAATACTGAGCAAAAGTATTCATTCAGTATCTCTGCCTTTTCACTGTCTTCCTCTGCCCACCTCCCCTCTCCTTTATTAATCTTCACTATCCCTCCCTTAACCTTTCTATGCTCCCTAATGTACCTATAAAAGGTTTTATCCCCCTTCTTAACTGAGTTGGCTATCTTTTCCTTGGTTTGGGCCTTTGCTTTTCTGAATGCCTTCCCCACTTCTTTCTGCTTTAATTGATACAGTTCCCCATTGTGCTCCTTCTGTGATTCCTTATACTTTTTGAATGCAGCCTTTTTTTCCTTAACCTTCCCTGACACCTCTTTTGAGAACCATAGTGGTTTTTAATTCCGCTTTGTTTTCTTTGTTTCACACAAAGGCTTGTTGCCTCCATGATGGCAGTTTTGATTTTTCTCCATTGTTCTTCCACCCCTCCTTTCTGGCCCTTTTCTAATGCATTCCTCAGGTATTCACCCATTATGCCAAAGTCAGCCCTTCTAAAGTTCAGTATCCTTGTCTTTGTATGGCTTGTCTCCATGGTTGTGTTTATTATGAAGCACACTGTGCAGTGGTCACTTGTTCCCAGATGTCTACTGACTTCTAAATTTGTGATTCTCTCTCCATTTGAGAGTACCAGGTCTAATATTGCTCCCTCCCGAGTGGGTTCCACCACTAGCTGTCTAAGGCATGCCCCCTGTAGGGCATTGAGAATGACCCTGCTCTTGGATGTGGCTGCAGTCCATGTCGTCCAGTTAACATCTGGCCTATTCAGGTCCCCCATCAACAGTATCTCCCCTTTTTCAGCCATTTTGAGAATGCCCTCTATCATTTTCTTGTCCATTTCCTCCCCTTGAGACGGGGGTCTGTATACAACCCATGTGCGGATTGTGATGCCATTCCCTGTCTCCAAGGTGACCCAGAGTGCCTCTTGTCCTCCCCCTTTACTTTTTAGTTCTGTAGCTTTGATCCCTTCCCTTATGTAGAGAGCTACTCCACCTCCTTTTTTACCCTCCCTGTCCCTTCTGTATATTGTGTACCCTGGTATGTTGGGCCTGTTGGGCGAGAGTCAGGAGGTGGAATTGTGCTAGAAGCCAGAACTGGCTTCATACCAGTGAACACCAGCTGCCACATGAGATCTTCATCTAACATCAATGCAATTGGTAATCAAGCCTCCCAACCCGAGAAGGATGAAGAGTAACGGGAAGCGCCACTTCCCAGAGCATCGAGAGCAGGGGTGCTGATGTTGGCAGGAACCGCTCGACCCCCGGGAATAGAACAGAGACCGCGACCACCAGGGGGACCAGCGGTGGGGTTCAGAGGGTGTTGGCTAGTGCCAAAGCTCCTCCAGGTTGTGGTCGATGACCAGAGGTGGCGGGTCACTGGACGTCCCCAAAACAGTCTGCATCAGGACCACAATCCTGGACAGAGAAGTGTCTACCACTTCAGTTGACGACTGGTCAACCAGCTCAAGAAAGTTCTCACCCATAAGTGTCTTGGCCAACTGGCCTGACGTGGTTACTGTGGAGCAGCGATCTGGGCAGAGGATTCAACCAAAGTGGGATCCAAAGAAGTGTGGGAATCTGAAGCCCTTGACTGAGAGTGCTCCCGATCCAATGATCAACAGTGAGAGTTTTTTTGGGTCTCTTTCTTTCACTTGGATTTGTGCCCAAAGGGGCCCTGACCAAAGGTTGGCAGAGCCTAGCACAATTCTTTGAAAGACCCCCTAAATGAAGCACCCAGCTGAAGCCGAGGAGGTGTGAGCTGTGGCCTGGGCCGCCTCCAATACTGCAAGCTTTTTGGAAGACCCCGCTGCCACAGAGACCACCCGACAGGCATCTTAGGATTTGACCGGAGGGTTCCAATCGCTCGGCCTAACTTGAGATGGGCTGGACGGTCCTACAAAAGGGTAGGATGGAAAGTTTGACAAATGTCGCAGGCCTGGGGCTTGTGCCCCAGGCTGTAAACGCACACAGCGTGCAAATCTGTTCGGGACATTTTCTGCCCACAAAGGCACCGACAGAACCGGGAGCAGACTTGTCGCCCATTGCAGTCAAGATCAATGACGTTTTGCAACATTTTAGGAAGTAAATATAAAGATTTAAGATGCAAGAGCCTACTCAGTGCTAGAGCAGTAAGGATGGAACCTGCTTCTTTCAGCAGAAAGGAAGATCTGGTGTCATGAGGCGGAGCTGAGGAAGTTACCACCTGGGTGGGAAGGAGGAACCAGCTTGAAAACATTCCAGCCAGTCTTAAAGGCAACTGCCAGAAAGTGGATAGAACAAAATCCCTAGAATTGCATTTTCACTTTATAACCAGGAATGATAATGCTGCGTTATCAGTATATTTTATTTTATTTGTACAAATTGGATTTACAACCTACTGTATGAGTCAGAGACTCGTTTACAAAGGCACCTCTTCACAGAGAGGACTAAACAGTAATACAAAGTTCTGGTACAGACAGCAATACATAGATTATGTACAGTCTATATACATAGGTAACATATGAGTCAAATCAGGACAATATATACCCCTATAATTCAATTAGAACACAGGCAGAGAAAACAGTACTTGCGAAGTTGGAGCAACTAAGGAACAGAAGAAAAAATTACTCACCTTAGTAATGTTGTTTCTTCTAATGGAGTCTTGCTGTATTCTGACAATAGCAGTGAGTCCCAACCTTCGAACTGCCCCGGAGATGAAAGAGTTAACTTTCCATGCCAGGCATAGAACGCTGAGCTCGAGCTCGGTTGAGACTCTGTCTGTTGCTGTTTAAACTCAAACCATCAGATCTTTACGAGCTAAACTCACTGAGGTCCTGTGTGGACACTGTAAACCTACACTAGCCAACTGGCTACTAAACATAAAAACAGATTTTTTGGTCCCAAAACAAAGACTCAAGTCAGGAGACCCAAAAAATGAATGAACACAACACCCACTCACCCAAAGAAAAAGGGGTGATAACAAACAAGGTGGGGCACCTCCTGAGTGCCAACACTGACATTGCCCACCCACATCCCAAAAACAGAGGTTCTGAGAGGGGAAGGCAGGGGGGGAGGTCAGAATATAGCAAGACTCCATTAGAAGAAACAACATTACTAAGGTGAGTAATTTTTTTCTTCAAACAACATGAAGTCTTGCTGTATTCTGACAATAGCAGACTACCAAGCAGTACCTCCATGGAGGGGGGACAGAACCTACTTAGGAAATAGGCTCTGAAGCATAGCTGTGTTAAACGAGCATCACTCCTAGCCTGGATATCCAGGGAGTAATGCTTGTAAAGTGTGAACTGTTTTCCAGGTAGCTGCCCGACATATCTCTAGAATAGAATATCCCTGGCAGCAGCCAGGAAGCAGCTGTACCTCTGGTAGAGTGAGCCCTCAGGCCTGAGGGTGGAACCTTACCCAGTTTTCATAGCAAAATTGAATGCAAGAGACAATCCACCTGGCAATGGATCTTTAGTGGCAGGTTTTCTTACCAACCTCACCACAAGTGAGGAACAGTTGAGGAGTCAAACCTGTGACCCTTGGTACGCTCTGTGTAGTAGCTAAGGTCTCTTTTCACATCTAACTTGTGCAGCCTCCCTCTCACCAGAGGAGGAATGGTCAGTGAAGTACACAGGAAGAGACATAGCTTGGTTAAGGTGGAAGTCTGAAACCGCCTTGGGTAAAAACTTCCTGTTGGTCCTGAGGACCACCTTCTCTCTATGGAAGGAGATAAAATCAGGCTCCACTGACAGGGCTTGTAACTCACTTATGCGCCTGGCAGAGGTGATGGCTACCAGGAACACAGTTTTCCAAGTCAAGTACTTAAGCTCTGCTGAAGACAAAGGCTCAAAAGGGGGCTGCATAAGTTGAGCAATGCAAACGTTAAGGTCCCAAGCAGGGGCAGGGCCCCTGAATGGAGGATTGGTATGAAGCAATCCCTTGAAAAACTTGGAGAATACAGGGTGAGCTGAAAGAGAAGAGGGCTTACCTGCTGAAAAGAAAGCAGAAACCGCTGCCAGATGCACCTTTAGTGTAGCTGGTCTGAGTCCCAAGCTATTCAAATGGACCATATAGTCAAGGACTGTGGGCAGATCAGCAGACTCTGGGGAAATATGCTTCCCAGAGCACCATATGGAGAATCTTTTCCACTTTGAATTATAAGTAGTTCTGGTGGAAGGTTTCCTAGAAGCCTTTAGAATATCCATTATACCCTGGGAGAGGTGTAAATCAGCAAACTCTAACTCTTCAAGAGCCAGGCCTTGAGATTGAGAGTTTTGAGATTAGGGTACCAAACCCTTCCCTGAGCACAGGTTAACAGGTTGTAATTCCTGGGAAGAGACAGGGGAAGATGGACTGCTAAGGACAATAGGAGAGGATACCAGGGCTGTCTGGCCTAGTCTGGAGCAATCAGGATCACCTTGCAGGGTTGAGACCTGATTTTGACTAGCACTTTGAACAGGAGAGGGAAGGGGGGAAAAGCATACAGGAACTTCCCTTCCTTTCCCAACTGAGAACTAAGGCATCCAGGGGGACTGAGCCCAACACTGGGGGCCTGCAGCAAAAAAGGGGAAGTTGGTGATTGTCTGGGGCTGCAAAAAGATCTATCTGTGGGATGCCCCATCTGGAGAATATCACCTCCAAGACCAGGGGATCCAGTGACCATTCATGATGGCCCTGAGATATCCTGCTGAGAGCATCTTCCAGGACATTGTCCTTGCCTGGGAGGTGAACTGCTGTGAGGGAGGTGTTCAGAGAATAAGCCAGAGACCACAACTTCATTGCTTCTGTGCACAAGGCCGTAGACCGAGTGCCTCCTTGCTTGTTGATGTACCACATTGTGGTGGTATTGTCTGTTCTGATCTGAATAACTTTGTTCTGAACAGACTTGGAAAAAGCTTGAAATGCTAGAAATACTGCTCTGAGTTCCAACAGATTGATGTGAAGCAGAGATTCCTGAGGGGACCACAACCCCTGGGTGGTCAGGTCACCCAAGTGAGCCCCCCACCCCAAGAGGGAGGCATCTGTAGTAAGGATTAAAGAGTGAGGCTGAGTGACAAAGGGAACTCCTTGTTTCAGATTCTTCTGATCCTGCCACCACTGCAAGGCCTGGATCAGGGTTCGAGTCACTGGGATCAGTTTGGTCAGAGGGTCCTTTTTCTGGGACCAAAAGGCTCTCAGATGGAACTGAATGTCCCTCATCTGAAATCTTGCTCCCTGCACCACTGCTGTAGAAGCAGCCATGTGCCCCAGGAGCTGCAGAAAATGCCTTGCTGGTCGAGACACCTGTAGGGTGAATGAGGAGGCCAGTGCAATAACGGTCCTTGCCCTGTCCAGGGGAAGGAAGGCTCTGGCCACTTCTGTATCTAGCTCTGTGCCTATGAAGGTGAGGAGCTGAACAGGCTCTAGAACTGACTTTGAAAGATTCAGAAGGAAACCCAGAGAGGTGAGCAGTTGCTGAGTTATCTGTAGGTGTAACTTGACTTGGTCTGGAGACTGGCCTACTATGAGCCAGTCATCTAAGTATGGGAAGATGGCAATCCTTTGCCTTCTTAGAGAAGCAACTACTACTGCCAAGCATTTTGTGAACACCCTTGGAGCAGAGGTTAGACCGAAGGGCATTGCTCTGAACCGGTAATGGCCTGAGGGCAGCTCGAACCTGAGGTACTTTCGATGGGAGCTTCTGATGAGAGTATGGAAATAGGCATCCTTGAGGTCCAGGGAAACTAGCCAGTCCCCTGGCCTTAGAGAGGGTAGAATTATTCCCAGAGTCACCATTTTGAATTTTGGTTTTAAAAGGTGCTTGTTTAAGTATCTGAGATCCAGGATGGGCTGCCATTCTCCTGTCTTTTTTGGGGTAAGGAAGTACCTGGAGTACAAAGCTTTGCCCTGGTGTAGGGGTGGAACCCTTTCCACAGCTCTGAGAGCCAGGAGGGAAGAGACCTCTGCCTCTAGGGCAAGTGCCTCTGTGGGATTTGCCGGTGGAAAGGATCTGGTTCTCAGCTTTGGGAATATTTTGAAGCTGAGAACCAGTCCCTGGCTTACTACTTCCAGGACCCACTTGTCTGATGTTAGAGACTTCCAGTCCTGGACAAAGTAAGCCAGCCTGCCCCCTACAGATAGTGGAGAATCGGCCCTGGCAAACCCATCAGGGTGCCTGTTTAGCAGGGGGTTTTGGCTGAGGGGTGGAAGCAGGTCTGCTTGTAGCCCTTCTGCCTCTCCCTCTAAAGAACCCCCTCTGTGCATAGGCAGAAGAGGTGGACTGGGCTTGGTAGAAAGGCCTATGAAAAGGCCTGCCCCTGCCCCTGGGATGCTGCCTCTGAGGAGTGGCCTGCCTTTCCTTGGCCTCTACACTCCTATAGGTGGTCCTATATTCATCCATTTTCTTCATGTAATTCTCTGTTTGCTCCCCAAACAGAGAATTACGCACAACAGGAAAATCCATGGCCTTAGTCTGGGTATCCTGTGACAGGCTAGTATATCTGAGCCAAGCCATTCTACGAAGTGCCACAGATGTAGCCATGACTCTAGAAGACACATCATTGGAGTCCACTGCAGCATGGAATTGCACCTTGGATGCCTCGATACCATCAGCAGCCACCTGCTCCAGCTCCTTGGCAAGCTGGCCAGGGACCTGTTTTGCTAAAGCCATGACAGTGTCCCATCTGGATTTCTGATACTTAGCAGTATAGGCCATATAGTTGGCCTGTCTGAGTCCCAAGGATGCTGCCATGTACTGTTTCTTTGCCATGGCATCAATCCTCCTGGAGTCCTTGTCTGGGGGGTGTGAAGCCAAGGGAATATTTGCCTTATCACAGGCTGCAGCCTGCACTACCCCAACATGGCTGCATTGTTGTGTAAGGAACTCCATATCTGAGCCTGACAATGTATACCTCTTGTCCATTCTTTTATCCACAGGAGGTATAGTATTAGGAGTCTTTAAAATCTTAAATGTCTGTTTCCCAAAAGATTTGTGTAAGGGAATAGACAGCCTCCTAGACTCTGGGATATCCATCATTTCCACATAGTCAGGCTCCTCCTGGTCATCCACAGCTTCTTCCATAGGAAGCTGGAGGGTTTCAGCCACTTTTTTATAAAACATGAAATGGGATGGGGACTCAAAGCCTAGGAGGAGACACTCCTGAAGGTCTGTCTGGGGAGATGTCTGGGTCAATGGGCACATCCAGACTTTCAAAACCACATTCACTTTCCTCCTACTCCTCTTTCTCCTCCTCCAGTTCATAATATTCCTCTAAATCATAATCTTGAACCGGTGGAACCGGCCGAACCGAGCGCCTCCCTGATGGTGCCGGTTCGGTCAGAACCGGGGAAAACAACTACACAATTTTTATCGCTTTGGCTATTTCTTCATGCGTTGGAGAAGAAAGTTTTGGATCCACACCAGCTGATTTTTCCTTTCTTTTTCTCTTAGCCGGAACCGACTCCTCAGAATCTGTTCTCCTTTTGCCTGAAGAAGTCTTGCCCTGGTCAGAGGGCACTCCTTCTGGTTCGGTTTGAACCAAACCGGGCTGGCCATCCGGTTCAGCGGACTTTTTGGCCTCCCTTTCCCTGAGCCTACCAACTCTCTTCTCTAGGGTAGCTGCAGGAAAATTTTTACAAATCTGGCAGTCTGCATTGAGGTGGTCAAACCTCAGACAATAAACACAGGTGGTGTCGGGTCAGCCTTAGCAAAGACTTCCCACATACACTGCAGTGTTGAAACCCAATGGGCCGGTTTTTCTTTTGGGTTTCTCAGACATTTGCCAGTCCTAACCAAACTTACCCTTTTAATGGCAATCCACCAGGCAAGACCCTCTTATCGGTTCCTGACCGTGTTACGGGTAGTGGAAAAAAACATAATAAAATCCGTTTTTTTTAGAACCGATAAGAACCGGTAACCACACACTAAAAGTACAAATAAAGATTTTTCAACAACTTGATCGGTTCAAACCGAACCGATGAACCGTTTACAAGTTCCACACAGAATAGAAAATAATATAAACCTATCTAGTACTCACATATACCACAGACAGAGACTGAACCGACAGGTTACGGTTTAAATTCGGTCGAAAACTGAGAAAAGCGGTACTTTAACCGACAAATTGAACCGAGCAGAAGGAGAAATCTCCAGAGCGACTGTTCAGTGAGGCAGAGTAAAGAATCTGACGGTTTGAGTTTAAACAGCAACAGACAGAGTCTCAACTGAGCTCGAGCTCAGCGTTCCATGCCTGGCATGGAAAGTTAACTCTTTCATCTCCGGGGCAGCTCGAAGGTTGGGACTCACTGCTATTGTCAGAATACAGCAAGACTTCATGTTGTTTGAAGTTCCCAATGGCCGGGCTATAACATAGAGCAGACTGGTGACTGCAGGTGAAGATGTAAGACCAGTGTCCAGAGGGGAGTGGATTCATGGGAAAAGGGGGAGAAAAGGGGGGAGTGAGCTGTCCAGAGGACACTGTCGAAACTGGAGTGTGCAGGAAGGCATGAGTCCTTAGAAGCCAGGGAACAGGAGCGAGCGATAGTTAGTTGCATTTACAGCAGCGTGTGTTGAACAGGTGGTTACGAAGAGCAAGTTTAAAGGGGATAATTTTGAGAGTGTTGGTGATGTTGATTGGGAGGGAGTTGAACCAGGAGGAAGCCGTGTGGTAGAAGGATCACTGAGCTAGGGAGGTCCTACTTCTAGGCACCAGTAGGGTGGCTTTATCCAAGCAACAGGTGGAGATAGTGGGGGTGGCATGTTGAAAGGAGGAGAACACCCCGGGGTGGGGCAGCCCGAGCAGGATTTTCTTGGCTAACAGGCAGGTCTGGTAGTGGAGTCTTTCTTCGAGGTTGAGGAGTTTGGCGGTGGAGTAGAGTAGGCAGGTATGGGTTAGCCTGGGTGCTCCAGTCAGGAGCCTGCAGGCCTTTTTGATTGAGAGTTGGATCTTATTGAGTGCAGTGTTATCAGCAGCTCTGTATATAGGCAGACCGTATTCCACCATGGACAGGACAGAGGATGTGATGGCCAGCCGGAGGGCATGGGAAGGGAGGGAGGCAGTCCTTGTAGCAGTAGTGGAGACCTATCCAGGAGTTAGTGGTGGTCGAGAGAGCATTAATGTGGGCGTGGAAGTGAGGGCAGTGTCAAAGGTAATCCCTAGGTATTTATAGATGAAGACTTGCTCTAATGGGTGCTGAGTGTTGGGGAGGATAAGGAGGAGGGGTGTTTCTGGCCTTATTTTGGTGGTGGGTGAAGAGCATTGATTTAGTATTTTTTAGATTAATGACAAGTCTATGGTGCTTGACCTACTTTTCAGCCTGGTTAAAGGTGAGTTGGAGAGAGGCAGACTTATGGTGTGAGGCGTAGAGAATGGCATCATCCGCATATTGAAGACTTTTGCCAGAAGCAGAGTGCTAAGGTAGAGACTGAAAAGTAGGGGCGCCAGGATGGACCCCTGGGGGACCCCAGAGCAGCCAGGTCGGGTGTTGGACAAGGTCCCATTGATTTTTACGCACTGGGATCGAGCTGAGAAGTAGCTGGAGCACCAGGCAAGGGGACCAGGGAAGAAACCGATTTCACTCTCTGGGGTGCGATACTATAGGAATATGGGGTTGAGTTTTTGTGGTAGGGATATCTGTCACTCCCAGGTAGGTGGCATGTCTGACACTGTGGTATACTGAAAAATCACATTGTTGCAGTATAATTCAAATACTGTGATAGCCCTATTTGAAAATCGGGCATGTTGCTGTCATGAACCCACTCCTGAGGGTCAGGTCCACTGAGCTCACAGTGCCCACCCCTAAGCACAGTCCATGATGGGGCGGGGGAACAGGGATACCCTCAGTCCTTTTAGAATACTCGACGAGGTCACAACTGAACACCTGCCACAAGGACCCAGGGCATCACTCTAAGCTGTGGATAAGGGCACAGTACCAGTCTCGAGTCTTGTAGCCAAATGTGAACCCTTTTTTGTTACACAAGTGGGGAAGATCCAGGCATCTCTTTGGGGTAGCAGTGTGCTCCTGATTTTGACTTCTCCAACAGGACATCAACAACCTGGTTTAAAATCCCTACAGACTCTTCCTTGAGACTTTGGTATTCTCCCTATCTCTACCCAGCTATCCCTTACAGATGATTGATTGCTTGCTTATGGAGGCGCACCTTAGCAATAACAGTTGTCACAGATTATGTATAACTGTCCCACAATTCATGCACAGTTTAGCAGTTATAACTAAAAGAGGCACTCATTTGGTCACAGAATAACAGAAATAAAAGTGGACAAATATACAGGAAAAATGCACTATAACTTACCTAAAGTCTACCTCAAGTCCATAGTAAATTGAAGTCCAAAGAAAGTAAATGAAAGATTGTTTCCTTTGTACTGGCAGTCTTGGGTCTCAGTAGTTTTGCCTCTTGCGGCAGGAGAAGCATGTCCCTTGTAGATGCTCAGTGAAAATTAGAGTGAATGACCCTTGTTCAATTCCTTATATAGCTGGAGGAAACCTGAAGAAAAAGAACTAATCCCAAAAGGGCCTTCTCTTTTAGACCAGTAGATGTCACTCTTGCTCTTTCCCCACACACACATTTTCCTAATGGCCTTTGATATCTCTACTGTCTTATGGGGAATACAATTGACACCTGCAAGAGAATTCACACAGGTCTGCCAGAAAGGATGTTCCTGGTCCTCTCACCTCATAAGATGCAACATACCATAACAATTTCCTGGAATTGGAGCATCCTGCCTCTGAAGTTCATGGTTTATGACAGGTAAATGGATTTTGGCATATCTCTGTTAAGGGACCTGCAAATGCAGCCTTGGCTTCTTGGCAAGCAGCTGCCCCTCAGGTCAGAGGAAGGTCAAATGTTTTTAAAAGAAATCCAGTCTCACTCTCTCCATGTGCCCCTTGCATTAACACTGACATTCTTGTGGCACGTACACAAAAAAAATATATAACAGAATTATATCTGCAAATAATGACTGTCAGTTGGCTAGTTCACCACATCCCTACCTCCTAGACTGAATTTGTGCGAACATGCCTCCTAATGCACGGTCAGAGTCACAAATTCTGTTACTGTTCTAACTGGCAAGATAGCCCATCTACGTTGGCATTGGCTGATCTGGCCCTGTGGGTAATGGTCATATCATAGGCCTGTAGAGCAGTACTCCACCTTAAGAGACAACCATCTGATTTAGCCACAGCAGGGGTTTATGATTGGTCTGTACCTCAAAGTGCCTCCCATAGAGGTACGGCTCTAGTTTCCTCAGGGCCCATACCAACTCTAGGCATTCCTTTTCAACTGTGGAACATGCCAGCTCCCAGGGAAATAACTTTTTGCTAAGGTACACTATTGGGTGATCTCTTCCCTGATTAGAGGTCTGACTGAGGACTGCTCCAATCCCCACATCTGAGGCATCCGTCTGTATAACAAACTGCCTATTGTAATCTGGACTGGCTAACACAGGGGCACTGCACAGTGCCTCTTTTAGCCGTACAAAGGCTCGTTCACAGGCTGGCTCCCACTTTACCTTTTTGGGCATTCTTTCTTTAACATGCCAGATAGGGGAGCTGCCAGGGTACTGTAATTTGGTACAAACTTTCAATAGTACACGGCGGTCCCTATGAAGCTCCCAACCTGCTTCTGGGTTTCAGGCCTGGGCCACACCTCTATCGCCTCAATCTTGGCTTGATTTGGATGAAGCTGCCCCACTACATGGCCTAGGTGTGCCACCTCCGCCACAGCCACCTGGCATTTTACAGTCTTGACAGTGAGCCCTGCCCTCTGTATCCTGCCCAACACTTCCTTCAGGTGGAACAGGTGTTACTTCCAACTGGCACTGAAGATGGTAATATCATCCAGATATGTCACTGCGTACTCTTCAGTACCATGTAACACCTGGTTGACCAACCTGTGGAAGGTAGCAGGGGTGTTCTTCATTTCAAAAGGCATTAACTGAATTTGAATAACCTATTAGAGTGATGAAGGCCGACCTCTCCCTAGCTCTGGCAGTTAACTCCACCTGCCAGTACCCTTTCATCAAGTCAATGGTGGTAAGGTATGTTGCCCCTCCCAACTTGTCCAGTAGTTCATCCATCCATGGCACTGGGTGGGCATCGGACTTTGTGACTCAAAAGTGAGTGGAGCCATCCAGCTTGGGAACAAGGAATACGGGTGAGTCTCAGGGACTGTGGGATTTCTGGATTACTCCTAAATCAAGCATTTCTTCCACCTCCCTCCTATGTCCTTTAGGATGGCCTCAGACACCTGGTAGGCTGTCTGCTGTATGGGCGCTTCTGTCCCCATGTCTACATCGTGTGTCGCTAAGGGGGTTCATCCAAGCTTGGCCATACACAAAGGGGCAAGGTCCTCTAAAACCTCCCTCTCTTCCTAGGACTGTTCTGGGGTCAACTGGGGCAACAGTTTCATTGCCTCCACAGATGACTCCCGCTTGCTTTTCTTTAGCAAGTCCAGTAGGGGGTCTTCTTTGTCTGTCTCCTCCCCAGGACTACACAGTGCAAATACCATGTCAGCACTATTTGCATATGGCTTCATCATGTTGACATGGTATATTCTATGCATATGTCTCCTGTCAGGCAGTTCTACAATACAGTTCACATCATTAACTTGTCGGACTACCTTGTATGGTCCCACTCACTCAGCCTGCAGCTTGTTCTGTCGGACCAGAATTAGGACCATGACTTCCTGACCTATACTGTATGAGCAAGCTTTGGCTCTGCAGTCATACCAGGCCTTTTGCTTCTGTTGGGCAGCCGGCATGTTGCTTTGGGCTGCCCTATAAGCTCCTTCAGCTTCTCCCTAAACTTCAGGACATACTCCATGATGGGAGTTCCCTGGGTGGAGTGCTTGCCTTCCCAGTCTTCCAGGATCCATCTAGGGGCCCACGCCCCCCACTGAGTTCAAAGGGGGAAAATCCTGTGGACTCTTGGGGCACCTCTCTGTATGTGAACAACAGGTTGGGGAAGGTATTTCTCCCAGTCCCTCCCATGCTGTTCAGATGCTTGGAACATTGATTTTAGGGTACCATTAAACCTTTCCACAAGCCCATTGCTTTTTGGGTGATAAGGTGTCGTGCATCTCTGCACCACCCCACACTTTTCCCACAAGAAAAAATTACTCACCTTAGTAATTGTGTTTCTTCTAATGGAGTCTTGCAGTATTCTGACTTATTGCCGTTAGCCCCAGCACTTGAACTGCTCCGGAGAGGATAGAGTTAAATTCTATGCAGAGCATAGAATGTTGAGCTCGAGCTCGGTTCAAACCTCTGTTTGCTGCACTTCAAAATGTAACCATCAGATTCTTATGAGCTAATACTAACTAAACCCACTATGTGGAAATCGTAAACATTTTTACTAGCCAAATGGCAACCAAATATTTTGGATCCCCCAAAAGACTTGAGTCGAGAAATCCAAAAAGGAAAACCAGGTAGTGAACACTTATGACTATTAGAATAACCAAACATAACCCACTCCTCCTCTCTGAAAAGGAGGAGTGCCCAAATGCACCCATGGGGTGCAACACTGCACCTGCCAGCCCACTTCCCAAAAAGCAGGTTCTGCGAGGAGAGGAGAGGGGAGGTAGGGAGGGAGGTCAGAATACAGCAAGACTCCATTAGAAGAAACACAGTTACTAAGGTGAGTAATTTTTTCTTCAAACAACATGAAGTCTTGCTGTATTCTGACTTATTGCAGACTACCAAGCAGTACCTCCATGGAGGAGGGAATCGAACCTACTTTGGGAATAGGCTTTGCAGTACAGCTGTACCAAACCAAGCATCACTCCTAGCCTGGATATCCAGAGAGTAATGCTTGGTGAATGTATGCACTGTTTTCCAGGTGGCTGCTTTACAAATGTCTAGCAAAGGAATATCCCTGGGAGCAGCCAGGGAAGCAGCTGTACCTCTAGTCAAATGAGCCCTCAGGCTCGAGGGTGGTATTTTACCCAGCTTTTCATAGCAGAATTGTATACAAGAGACAATCCACCTGGCAATAGTTCTCTTAGTGGCAGGTTTGCCCTTTCCCACTTCCCCATAAGTGAGGAACAACTGGAGGGAATCAAACCTGTGTGCCTTAGTATGCTCAATGTAGTAGCTAAGGGCCCTTTTAACATCTGAACTGTGTAATCTTCTCTCTCCTGAAGAAGAATGGTCAGTGAAGAACACAGGGAGAGACATGGATTGGTTCAGATGAAAATCTAAAACCACTTTAGGTAAAAAACCTCCTATTGGTTCTAAGGACCACCTTCTCTCTATGAAATGAAATGAAATCAAGCTCCACTGACAGGGCTTATAATTCACTGATGCGTCTGGCAGAGGGAAAGCTTAAATTCCTGGCCACTGAGCCTTGTGCCTCACAAGTTTAACTGCTGCTGGGAAGAAGCGAGGGGGGTTTTCATCCGAGGGTCCCCCCTTCTGACTCCGGCTTGAGAGAGTTCCCCGGGGTTGAGGCGCCGGCTCGCTTCTTGTGTCGGGTGGGCGGGTGGACCTCCCCTGGCCACAGAATCAGGCACAGAGCCTGAAAACGAGCAGTTCTACAGGAACTGCACATCGGACAGGGCCTGCATTTTTGAACTTTAACGGGACTTTTGGCTTGTTGGCTCACTGGGGACATTTACAGCTCGGAGACACAGCGGAGGAGCTTTTGGGCACTAAAGAATCTTTGAATTTCTGCACCGCGCCTGATGGGCTCCCAGCTCGCTGTGATGATTGCCCAAAAGCTTAAATTCCTGGCCACTGAGCCTTGTGGCTCACAAGTTTAACTGCTGCTGGGAAGAAGCGAGGGGGGTTTTCGGCCCACCCGCTCACCCCGTCCCCTCCTCCCATTAAATGCTTGCTAGCACCTCCCACACGACCTGGTAGTCTCCTCCCACATTGGAGAAACATCCAATCTACTGTCTAGGTCTCCTCCTACGTTATTGCAACACCCAGACAGCTGGTACTACAAAAATCTCCCTCACTGTCAAATATGTTGTGGCCCTTACCCTGTCGTCACTAAGTCTGACAGTAGCAAATCACTGAGCATTCCTATGTCAGCCTACTTGATTCATATTGTTACTTGGCCAATGACAGTAAAGTACAGAGAAGGATTATAAATTTTTGTACCAGAAATAGCTAGCCATCCTGATGTTATAATACTTAGAGACACTTAGATTCAACTGTAAAATACAGTGCATGACTTCGCAACTATCTTGAATTAGTATCAGCTAGAGACAGCTAGCTATCCTGCTATACCAATTGTTAGTATTAACTGTAGGTGAGACAGTTAGAGTCACTGCATGCTTGACAATTTTCTTGCAATAGGCAAAGTTTCTTATAGTGAGGTATCATAACTTAGAAGCAAGTAACTTGCACAGACTGGAGTGGCAATCCCTTAAGCCTGTAGCAACAAATAGCCTACTTTTTGTGTCACTGGATACTGGGTCTACCTTGCTAGTGGTATCTGCCATTGCTTACGGGAACCCACCTGCCTAATTTTCTTCAGGGGGAGCCTGCGCCTGCACCGTATCCTAGAAACGATCTGCCAAAGGGAGTTTCACTGCAACACCCCTGAGACTTGTGGATCTCACAGGACAAATCCCATCTCGGCTGCCCACAGGACTAATCCCCCCCCACGGTGGCTTGATAGGATGCCTCCACTGAGAGGCTGTCCTGTGCTACACGGCCTGGCCGGGGCCCCTGTCCAAATTACAGGTCCACTGAACGCTAGTCCCTCCCCGAATCCACCCTCCTCCTGGCTATCGGCCAAAGGCTTGAGGCTTGTGCACTTAAACATATGCAGCCTTTTACCAAACCTTACTGAGCTAGCAGCTTGGGTGGCTCATTATAATCCGGACATTATGGGGATCACTGAGACCTGGCTTAAGCCACACATACCTGACTCAGTTTGCACCCTTCCAGGCTACAACCTCATTAGGTTGGACAGGGCCCAGAACAAGAGGGGGGAGCAGAGTACTCATATACTACAAGATGCACTTAAACGTCTCAGTCATAGGACACATGCCATCTACATTGCAGCTCTGTGAGTTCCTGCACATCCTCCTTCTGTTAGGAAACACCAAAAAGGTGCACGTGATCTGTGCCTACAACCCTCCTAAGGGAGGTGTGTGCGGGCTCTCCTACCTCCTAGACAGTCTTAGCACAAAGGTTGGCTTGAACGAGTTACTAGTTCTAGGGGACTTCAACCTTAACTGGGCAGGTCGTAGCATTCAGTAATATGAACCACTGTTGGCTGGACTGGCACTAAGCCAGCTCATCTTGGAACTCACTAGGCCCTCTCCTAGAGGTGACAAGGGTTCCGTCATCGACTGGGTACTAAGCAACATAACGGAGAAAATTATCTCCTGTGGCATTCTACCTGATGCTATATCTGATCACTCTCCCACCTACTGCATATGGGGCAACGCCCCTCCCAAAATCCCGCACAAGGTGATTCAAATGAGGGATTACTCCAAACTCAACATTGGAGACTTCCTTGCAGACCTGCATCATGCTGACTGGTCTCAGATCCTGGCCAGTAATGACCCCTCAAAGGCCCTTGACAACTTCCTAAAAGCTTTCACCCCACTTCAAAACAAGCATGCCCCCCTCACAAGAAGGAGAGTGAGGGGCACTGCAACTAAATGGCTCCATGGAGGCCTGTATTCTCTCATGAGGCAAAGGGATAAATGCTGGGCGAGGTATAAGTGCTCATTGTCCAGCACAAACCTCCAGGATTACAGGCAGCTGAGGAACTCGTGCAAGAGAGCCATTCGCTCCGCAAAAAGTGAGTTTTGTCAGTCCATCCTGCTCTCCACAGCCAATAATCCGAGGACTTTCTGGCAGAGCATTAAGAATGTGGTTGGTGGGGCTACTAGAGCTCAGGTCACTGACATGCTCATTGTCAGGGTTAACTGCAACAACCCCCTCACTACTGCCAATGCCTTCAACTCTCAGTTCACTGACTTGCCAGCTTTACCCAAACTGCCGCACTACCCTGTAGATCGGGCCTCTTCACCCAGAGGGACAACCCCACTCCTGCCCTTTTACCTCAAGGTGGTAACAGACATGGAGGCTCCTTGCTGGCCTCTCCCCACACACTGGAGCTGGGCATGACTGCCTGGAGCCCAAGCTGCTGAGGCTAGGGGCATCAGTACTAGCCCATCCCATAGCCCACGTCTTCAATGCATCGCTTACTTTGGGTATAGTCCCGGACATCTGGAAGATGGCTAAGGTTATACCTGTGCCCAAGCAAGGGGACACGAAAGACCTTAAGAACTACCGCCCCATAGCAAACCTATCAGCGATCAGCAAACTTCTGGAAAAGGTAGTCGCCTCTCAGGTCACCCATTACCTACAGACCCACAACCTTCTCTCCCCCACACAGCATGGGTTTAGAAAGGGGCATAGCACCTCCATAGCCCTAGCAGTTGTTACCTCTGAGATCAGGTCTGCTGCTGACCGAGGTGAACTGACCGGGGCCATCTTTGTTGATCTCTCGAAAGCCTTTGATCAGGTAGACCACACATTACTGTGCTCCTCTCTTCTACCACTTGGCTTCTCCTCCCCAGCCTTTGCCTGGGTCAGTAATTATCTCACGGGCAGGCAGCAGTACACCAAGTTCAACAAGGTCCTGTCTGAGCCTGCCCAGGTAAACTGTGGAGTCCCCCAGGGCTCTGTCCTGGGACCTCTTCTGTTCTCTCTCTTCGTAAATAAGCTACCCTCGGCTCCAGCTCTAGGAACCTCAGTGCTGTACGCAGATTACCTAGTCATCATGTCCAGTTCCCAGGACATCGCCACCATTAACACCAAACTAAACCCGGACTTCGACCATATCCAAACTTGGTTGCAGGACCATAAACTTATGATTAACCTGCAGAAGACTCAGGCCATGCTATTTGGCTCAGCAGCCAAGTTAAAGCTGCCCCAGATTCACTACAGATCTCTGTCGATGTGGGTCACCACTGATAGTTGCAGACTCGGGTCAAGTACCTGGGGTGACTCTTGACCCATAACTGGATATGAACTTGCACATACGTAATTCATGTAAGGCCTCAAACTGCAAGTTGGGTCACGCTTACAGAGCAGGAAGTTGTCTCACTCCAGCTGCCCATCTCGCCTTAGCCAGGGGAGTCCTCCTACCTACGCTTTGCTATGGACTAGTCACCTTTGCTCAGGTTGCAAAAACTAGTCTAGTAAAGTGGGACTCAGCGTACAACAACATATGCTGTTTTGTGCTCTCAGCCCCCCAACTCACTCACCGCTGTGACCTTTACACCCGGCTTGAATGGTTCCCACCAGAAACTCACCGCTCCTATGTCGTGGGCAACTTCATAGACAGTATTGTGAGAACTGCCACCCCTCTTAAACTTGCAGAATCCCTTGTTCTAGCTACTTCCTCCTACAACCTGTGATCCAGCGACTCCCATGCCCTCCTGGTACCAAAAACTCTCACACAAATGGGTAACCGAGCCTTCGATGCATATGCGCCCAGGGTTTGGAACTTTCTTCCATCAAGCACTTGCTCCTCTCCCTCCCACCAGAACTTTAAAGCCTCCCCCTGGGGCTTTCTCAAAGCAGCCTCCACCTGTCTCTGCACTAGACAAACCCTCTCAGCCTGTGACGCCCCAACAAACTGAGATGCTACCTAAACATTACAACTTGGGTAGAGTACATCTGCGCTTATACACCTCCTGTACTCACAGCTACTAGAAAAATAGACCACTTAGGCCCACTGGCACAACAGGGTGAGCAATTATAACTGTGCACTCCTTATCTTGCACTGGGCCCACTCTATCCCAGTTGTGACTCCTCCTTGCCTACCTGCAAGCCTTACAACATTGCTGCCTGGAGCGATGAATTCACACTGTACTTCTTCCTACTACCTGCAATGTAAATACTGTAATGTAAATCCGTGCTGGTACTGATGTTTGTAATGTCCCTGTGAGCTAAGTCACTTTATAGTAATTCTTCACTTGTATTTGCCTGACGGTACTGTTGCTTGTAAAGTCCCTGTGTGCTAATTCTATGTAATGTAATCCTCCACTTGTATTTGCCTAATGTTCATGTATGTACCTTGTAATCTCCCAGGTCACACCTGAAAATAGGCACTTGGCTGTCTAGTGTGCTTACCTGGTTAACAGAAGTAAATAAATAAATAAATAGCTACCAGAAACACAGTTTTCCAAGTCAAGTACTTGAGCTGTGCTGAAGACAAGGGCTCAAAGGGGGTTTGCATAAACTGAGCAATGTAAACATTAAGGTCCCAAGCAGGCGTAGGCTCCCTAAAGGGGAGATTGGTATGAAGCAACCCCTTGAAATATTTACAGAAAACAGGATGGGAAGCCAGTGAGGAGGGCTTTCCCACTGACAGAAAAGCAGAAACAGCTGACAAGTGTACCTTGAGGGTAACTGGTCTAAGGCCTAGGCCATTAAGATGAACCATGTAATCCAGAACTGTAGACAATTCAGTAGTGTCTGAGGATATGTGCTTCTTAGAACACCAAATACTAAAACTCTTCCATTTGGAGTTATACGTTTTTCTGGTGGCAGGTTTTTGAGAGGCTTTGAGAATGTCCAGAACCCCTTGAGACAAATGCAAATTTGCATACTATAACTCTTCAAGAGCCATGCCTTGAGATTGAGAGACCGAAGGTTGGGATACCAAATCCTCCCCTGAGAGGAGGTTAGCAGATTGTGATTCCTTGGAAGAGACAGGGAAGATGGACTGTTAGACAGCAACTAGGGGTAAATAAGGTTGTTTAGCCCAATCTGGAGCAATCAGGATCATTTTGCAGGATTGTGACCTTATCTTGACCAGGACCTTGAACAATAGAGAGGAAAAGCATATAAATTTCCCTCCCAATCTAGAATCAGAGCATCCAGAGGGACTGAGCCCAAGACTGGGGGTCTGCAACAAAAAAGAGGAAGTTGGTGATTGTCTAGGGCTGCAAAGAGATCTATCTCTAGAGTGTCCCACCTTGAAAAAATCACTTTCAACACTAGGGGATCCAGGGACCACTCGTGATGACCCTGGGAAATCCTGCTCAATGCATCTGCTAGCACATTGTCCTTTCCTGGAAGGTGGACTGCTACCAGAGAGGTCTGTAGAGAATAAGCATGGAACCATAACTTTATGGCTTCTGTGCACAAGGCCGCAGACGGAGTGCCTCCCTGTTTGTTGATATAACACATGGTGGTGGTGTTGTGTGTCCTGACCTGAATCACCTTGTTCTGTACCGACTGAGAGAAAGCTTGCAGGGCCAGATAAACCACCCTGAGCTTCAGAAGGTTTATGTGGAGAAGAGACTCCTGAGTGGACCACACTCCCTGGGCTGTGAGTCACCAGGTGGGCTCCCCACCCCAGGAGAGAAGCATCTGTGGTTAGAACCACAGAATGAGACTGAGTGATGAATGCGAAGCATCTGTGGTTAGAACCACAGAATGAGACTGAGTGATGAATGGGACTCCTTGCCTGAGGTTGTCCTGATCCTGCCACCATTGAAGGGCCTGGATCAGGGTCTGAGTTACTGGAACAAGTTTGGTTAGAGAATCTTTTTTCTGAGTCCAAAAAGACCTGAGATGAAAATGAATGTCTCTCATCTGAAATCTGGCCCCTTGGATGACTACAGTGGAAGCTGCCATGTGGCCCAGAAGCTGAAAGAAGTGTCTTGCTGGTTGAGAAATCAGAAGGTGGAAGGAGGAAGCCAGCTCTATGATGGCCCTTACTCTTTCCAGGGGAAGAAAGGCTCTTGCTTTGACAGTATCCAGCTCTACCCCTATGAAAGTCAGAAGCTGTACTGGCTCGAGAACGGACTTGGGAAGACTGAGCAGAAATCCTAGAGAAGTGAGCACTTGCTGCGTCACCTGCAGATTTGACTTGACTTGGTCTGGAGACTGGCCCACAATGAGCCAGTTGTCCAGGTATGGGAATATGGAGTATTTTTTCTCCTCAAAAAGGCCACTACTACTGCTAGGCCGAAGGGCATTGCTTTGCACTGATAATGGCCTGAAGGCAATTTGAACCTGAGGTACCTTCTGTGGGAGCACCTGATGGGGATGTGAAAGTAGGCATCTTTTAGGTCAAGGGAGGCTAGCCAGTCCCCTGGCCTTAGAGAAGGAAGGATTATTCCCAGAATCACCATTTTGAATTTTGGTTTTAAAAGATGTTCGTTCAGGTATCTTAAGTCTAGAATGGGTCACCACTCCCCTGTCTTTTCCAGGGTAAGGAAGTACCTGGAGTACAGACCTTTGCCCCTGTGTATTGTAGGAACTCTCTCTATGGCCCTTAATGCCAGCAGAGATCAAAGCTCTGCCTCTAGGGCAATGGTTTCAGAAATGCTTGCAGGTGAAAAGGATCTGGCTCTTAGCTTTGGGAACTTTCTGAAGCTGAGAACCAGTCCCTGGCTTACTAACTCCAGGACCCCCTTGTCTAAGGTAACAGACTTCCAGTCCTGGAAGTAGTAAGCCAGTCTGCCTCCTACAGGAATTGGGGTCAACCTGGGCTGACACTTCAGGGTGTCTGCTTGGCAGGAGCTGTAGGCTGAGGCGTGGATGCAGCCCTGTTAATCCCCCTTCTGCCTCTCCCTCTGAAGAACCCCCTCTGAGAAAAGGGAGAGGAGGCCTGTGCTTGGTAAAAAGGCCTGCCCCTGCCCCCTAGCTTGCTGCCTTTGAGGAGTTGCCTGCCTTTCCTTGGCTTGTGCACTCCTGTGGGTGGCTCTATATTCATCCATCTTTTTCATGTAATTCTCTGTGTGCTCCCCAAAGAATTACCCACCACAGGGAAATCCATGGCCTTAGCCTGGGTGTCCTCTGAAAGGCTAGTACATCTGAGCCAAGCCATTCTCAGAACAGCCACAGATGTAGCCATGACTCGTGATGACACATCATTGGAGTCCACAGCAGCATGAAATTGGATTTTTCATGCCTCAGTCCCATCAGCAGCCACCTCCTCCAGCTCTCTGGCCAGCTGGGGGGAGGCCTACTTAGCCAGTGCCAGTACAGTGTCCCACCTGGACTTCTGGTACCTGGCTGTATAGGCCATGTAATTAGCCTGCCTGAGTCCCAAAGAGGATGCCATGCACTGTTTCTTTGCCATGGCATCCAGCTTCCTGGAATCTTTATCTGGGGGTTGTGATGCCAAGAGTATGCTAGCCTTATCACAGGCTGCAGCCTGCACAACCCCAACATGGCTGCATTGCTGGTACAAGTACTCCGTACCTGAGCCTGACAATGTGTACTTCTTGTCCATCCTTCTTTCAACAGGAGGTAAAGAATTAGGAGTCTTCAACAATTTTTGTGTCTGTTTCTCCTCAAAGGACTTATGAAGGGGAATAGACAACCTCTTGGACTCTGGGATGTCCATCATTTCAACATAATCAGGCTCCTCTTGTTCCTCCACAGCTTCTTCCAAAGGGAGCTGGAGGGTTTCTGCCATTTTTCTGTAAAACAAAAAGTGGGAAGCGGACTCAGAAAGCCTGCAAGGGGAAACACCAGAAGGCCTATCTGGGGAGATGTCCGGTTCAATGGGCTCATCCAGACCTTCCATACCATCATCATCACCTTCATAATCATCGTCCCCCTCCAAATCCGGTTCATAAAAATCTTCAGGGGCATAATCCTGAACCGGAGGAACCGACCGGACTGAACGTCTGCCAGAAGGCGCCGGTTCGGTCGGAACCATACAAAGCGATTCAACAATCCTAATCGCTCGGGCAATCTCCTCGGCGGTTGGAACATGCGACTCTGGATCCGAACCGGCCAATTTGTCTTTTCTTTTCTTTTTCAACAGAACCGATCCCTCGGAATCAGCTCTCCTTTTGCCTGAAGAAGTATCGCCCTTGTAAGAGGGCACTCCTTCTGGTTCAGATGAAACCAACCAGGCTGGCCATCTGGGTCAGTTGAATTCTCGGCCTCCTTATCCCTAAACCTGCCCAATCTCTTGTCTAGGGTGGATTTAGGGAAATTTTTGCATGTTTGGCAGTCTGAATCGAGGTGGTCAAACCCCAGACAATAAACACAGGTGGTGGGATCAGCCTTAGCAAATACTTCGACACACACACTGCAGTGTTGAAACCCAGTGGGCCCGGTTTTTCTCTTTGGTTTCTCAGACATAGCCATCCTATAACTCAAACTTACCCTTTACTTGGCAAAAGCCAGGTAAGACCCCCTTATCAGTTTCTAACCGTGTTATGGGTATTTGAAAAAAATGCAAGAAACACTTTTTTTTTTTAAACCGATAAGGACCGGTTACAACACACTAAACCTGAAGAAAAAATTACAAAGAATAACACACAGGATAACTAGTTCAGCCGAACCGGTTAAAAGTTGAAATTTATCATTTCCACAAGTATCCTATGGCTAGTCCACTACCTAAGTACTTACTGTACCACAGACAGAGATCTGAACCGAAATATAAACGAAAAGATCAGTAAAACCAATGACTTCAGCTGACTGATGAACTGTGAGCAGAGGAGAAATCTCCGGAGCAACTGTTCAGTTAGGCGGAGTAAAGAATCTGACAGTTAAACTTTAAAGTGCAGCAGACAGAGGTTTGAACCGAGCTCAAGCTCAACGTTCTATGCTGTGCATAGAATTTAACTCTATCCTCTCTGGAGCAGTTCAAGTGCTGGGGCTAACTGCAATAAGTCAGAATACAGCAAGACTTCACGTTATTTGAAACACTTTTATCAGGTTTAACATGAAGGTACCCCCTTGATCAGTGACAACCTCCTGCTAAAACCCGACACGGGAGAAAATTCCTAGCTAGGCATCTGCCATGCTTTCCTAAGTGAGGAGAGGAAGACTGCCTCTGGGTATTGGGTGGTGAAATCTACCACTGTCAGGATAAACTTCTTCCCAGAGGAGCTGGGAGTACTCGAAGGTCCCACAATATCCATTCCTACCTTCTGGAATGGTTGCTTCAGAATGGGCAAGGGAATTATGGAGGCTTTGGTTTTACTACCTGCCTTCCCTATTTGTTGGCACCAGTGACAAAACCTGCAATATTCCTTCACCTGCCAGATGAAATTGGGCCAACAGAAATTCTGGGCCATTCGCTGCATGGTGCGCGTGAGTCCCAAATGTCCGGACATGGGGATGTCATGAGTGACCTTGAGCAATCGCTCACGATACCCCTGGGGAATGATAAGCTGCCTGCCCATCACCCCTCATGTCCTGAATATACAACAGTCTATTGTCCCAAAATATCCTATGTCTCATGTCACCTCCCTGTGTCCTGTCAGATTCTGCACAAGCCCTCAGCCTCTCCAAACTAGGGTCAGTTCTCTGAGCAGCTGCAAAATCTTCACATTTTTCCAAGGCACGGGACATGTCCCCTTCAGTTCCTAAACTGGGGTCACTAGCTCTAGCATCAGGGCATTCAGGGCCATTGCCGTCCCTAACTTTCTGACCATTTGTTACCCCTCCTTCCTTGTAGTAACCTTCTGCAGCTGTTTTGTGAACTGCTACTTGGGGAAGTCCTACCTCCCTTTTACTACTCTCCATTTCAGGAGACACAAGCTGGGGAACCAGACTCCATTTTTTTTTCCACAGGGCTTCTATAGCCCAGGGGAACTACAAAGTGGCCTTTTGCTGTCTGACTGCAGGTAACTGCACACCACCCCTTCTGGAGACTGTTCCCATAATCATATCCAGAGTGATGTCTGCTTCGGCCACTTTCTGCACCTCTGTCCTGTCTCTTCCCCAGTCTATGAGAATACAATAGCTAATGGCAGTTTTCTCTCCTTTGAATCCCTTACGTTACAAACTGACTAGGTATAAGCTGTTCAGGCCCAACCAAATCCCCATTTACAAAGGTAAGAGACGTCCCCATGTCCCTTAACCCATGGGCTTGCATCCCATTTACAGTAACCGGGTGTATGTGCTCCCTCGTGTTTCTAGGCATGCTTTCAAGGATACACAGTGCATACAACTCAGTTTGAGCACCACCTTGTCCACTCCGTGCCTTTTTAGGACATTGTCTAGCAAGATGCCCTGGCTGTTTACAAAATCAACAGTCATTTCTTTTATCTGAGAAATCCCTTTTTGTAACCTGGGGCTTCCCCCTTTCTGTGGAGGCAGTGAGGGTTTTAGTTGCCCTGAAGGCGCGCTTTTCCCTTTCTGCGCTGCCACACCCACTCCACTTCCTTTCAGAGCAGGCCTGTTCCTGGCATAGTGATCCGAGAGATCAACAGCCTGCTGTGCTGTTTTTGGATCTTGGTCCTCGAGCCAGGTTTTCAACTCTGCTGGGCAAGTGCAAAAGAACTGCTCTAGCAACATAACCTCAGTTGTTTTCCATAGAATTTGCTTATACTCCCTTTTACCATTTCAAAAACTGACATTGATTTGTGGCGAGTTCCTCATTGCTCATGTCGGGGCTTCTCTGGAGTTTATGGAACTTAACCCTGTATGCTTCAGGAGTTCATTCTTTCAAACTCTTAAGTAAAGCAGTTTTAAGTTTCTCATAGTCTTGGCTTTCATGATTGTCCATTTGGCCTAGCGCCTCATCTCTTTACCAGTAAGTAGCAGGGATAGCTGGCCATTCTAGGACTCCCTGGGTATTTTGACCTAGATACTCACAGACCTTTTCAAACAAATTCAAAAATGCATCCATATCCTCCCCCTCTTTAAATTCAGCTATTAATTTTGAATTTAACTCATGCCCCAGCCCTGGAGTTTCAGGTTCACCCCTGCTACTTACCTCTTCTGACACTGGTTGTTGGAATCTTAGCTTCTCCAGTTCGAATTCTCTCTGGTGCTCTTTTTCCTCTCTCTCTCTCTCTCTCTCTGGGGTGTCTTTTTTGCAGCTCCATCTCAAACTTTTTCTGCTCAAATTTCCTTTTCTGCTGGGCTTCAGACTTTTTTTGTTTGAATTCCAGCTCCAGCTGAAGCCTGATCCCTTCTGATCCCTCCCCCTGATCCCTTGTGGTGGCCTTCCCTGGCACTGTGGCTCTGGAGTCTCTCTGGTCTCACTGTCCTCTTCCCTGGGACTGGACTCTGTGACGTCCTTTGGCACCCCACACCCAAGGTCTGGTCCCTTTCAGTCACTGGCCATGATTCGAGGTCCTGAGCAGTCGCTTGCTCATCGGCTGACACAAGAGCCTCCACGAGGTGCTTTTTGGTTCACCTACGCATGGACCCCTTTTTCACCACAACTACAACTGCTTTAGGTGGTCTGCAGTGTTATTCACTGTAGATGGAAGCCATCTCTTCTTCCTAACTACTGCTAAACTAGCTTACACCGGGTGTAAAAAAAACACAGGTAGGGGATTTTTATACTGTAACCAAATTATATTTTTTAAATCTCTGCCTTGATTGCGTGTGGATTGTTTTCAGTTTATCAATCAGATACACTGGGCTTGAATCCAGCTGTTATGCCTGTGCTACCAATATCTCTTGAATTGCAACACTATGCAACCAAATCTCTCGGATCCCAACACTGCGCACCAGATCAATCATGAACCCACTCCTGAGGGTCAGATCCACTGAGCTCACAGTGCCCACCCCTAAGTGCAATCCGTGATGGGGGGAGAAACAGGGTCCTCAGTCCTTTTAGAATGCTCACTGAGGTCACGACTGAACACCTGTCACAAGGACCCAGGGCATCCCTCTAAACTCTGGATAAGGGTACAATACCAGTCTCGAGTCTTGTAGCCAGATGTGAACCTTCTTGATTGTTACACAAATGGGGAAGATCCAGGCATCGCACTCTCTTCAGGGTTGCAGTGTGCTCCTGATTTTGTCTTCTCCAACAGGACATACAACCTGGTTTAAAATCCGTACAGAGACTTCCTTGAGACTTTGGTATTCTCCCTATCTCTACCCAGATATCCCTTACAGACCCTTGCTTGATTGGTTGCTTATGGAGGCACCCCTTAGCAATAACAGTTTGTCACATATTTATGACTGTCCCACAATTCACATTCAATTAAAAAATCTCACTCAGGCAGGTTTCTTAAAAACAAATGTTTTTACTAAAATACTTAAATAATAATCATACCGTTACAACTAAAATATGCACTAATTTGGTCACAGAATAATAAAAATAAAAGTGGAAAAATATATATGAAAAATGCACTATAAGTTTGATAAAGTCTACCTTAAGTCCATAGTAAATTGAAGTGCAAAGAAAGTAAATGAAAGATTCAGTTTCCCTTGTACTGGCAGTCTTGGGTTTCAGCAGTTTTGCTTCTTGTGTCAGGAGAAGAGTGTCCCTTGTAGATGCTTAGCGAAAATGAGAGCGAATGACCCTTGTTCAATTCCTTATATAGCTGGAGGAAGCCTGAAGAAAAATATCTAATCCCAAAGGGGCCTTCTCTTTTAAGCCAGTAGATGTCACTCTTGTTCTTTCCCCACAGTTGCACCTAGTGGCCTTTGATGTCTTTGTCTTACGGGGAATACAGTTGACACCTGTAAGAGAATTCACACAGGTCTGCCAGAAAGGATGTTCCTGGTCCTCTCATCTCATAAGATGCAACATACCTGAACAATTTCCTGGAATCGGAACATCTTGCCTCTGAAGTGCACTGTTTATGACAGGTAAATGGATTTGGTATATCTCTGTTACGAGACCTGGAAATGCAACCTTAGCTTTCTGGCAAGCAGCTGCCCCCCAGGTCAGAGGAAGGTCAAACATTTTTAAAAGAAATCCACTCCTTCTCTATCTCTCTCTCTCCATGTGCCCCTTGCATTAACACTGGCATTCTTGTGGCATGTACACATACACAAAAATCACATAAAAGATTTTTATATAGTGACGTCCCCCAGGATGAAATCCAATTCTGCAGCATCCCTACTGAACAAAGCAATGTAATGTCAATGGCTATTAGTCCCTTTTGTCATTCAGGAAAATGTGACACTGCCAGGATGAAGTGAATGCCACAGTTTCCTGCATGACAAAAGAGACTAATTGCCATCGAAATTACATTGCTTTATTCAGTAGGTCTGCTGTAGCTTACTGCAGAGTGCTTTAAAAGTGGGTTTCATCCCGGGGGATGCCACTGTACATATATTATATAAAACAGAATTATATCTGCAAGTAATGAGTGGCAGTTTGCTAGCTTGCCTCAGCTGCATCCCCTGTTACACTAATCACAGATAATCTACAAATATGCAAACTGAGATTTTGCTATGGGGGGGCAGTCAGAAAAGCACAGTGGCTAGAAGCAAGAATGGTTGCTCACCAGTAATAGTAAATCTTCAAGAGTATCTCCTTCATTGGGCCACATCTTTGGAACTGTAAGCTGGGGGCCACCCCCAATGAAATATGATATCGCCACCTATATAATGTGGGTTGCCCCTTTACTCCTCAGTCTGAGGATATCTGATTGGGACACCAAAATCTGGAACACTGGAGCGGCAATGGATTAGAGTGCTAAGCCAGTAGGCAATGTATGGATATCTCACATGAAATGGTAGGCAGTACTGCAAGCAACTGTTATCCAGAAATATGGCAGTGGGGGAAGGAAGGAGGGTGTACTTTGGCCTAATGGAGCAGATTCTCTCAAAGATCCGTTACCGGTAACAGCTGTTGGAGGTAATAAGCATATCATTAGTCGTAACCTATGAGCTCATTGTGATCATAAGTGCTGGGACAGATAGGATTTACATTCTTTAATTAGATTCTATGAGCATGGTCTACCTATGCCGGGTGTATTGTGACAGGTACATTATTAGATTCTGTGAGCTCAGTGTGTGTCTTCATAAACACACTGGGACAGGTAGCCTTTTATATTAGACTTTATAAATGCTTGCATTAATACATCAGCCATAGATACACACACAGAGCATGTTAGTTCATTAAACACATAGTACTTGATGGCCCAGTGGTGCTGAGGGTAAGGCCCTGGACGCCACACCGTGACCCAGGTATGGGAACGAGCTGGGGAGAGGGAAGGATCGAGCATCCCACGGACTGCTCTCCTTCCCCGGGGAGGGGGGATCCATACGCCACTGCACTGCTGACCTCTAGTAGAGACTGGAGGCATCACAGTGCATGGCCGTAGAATACAGGGGATGGAAGCTGCGGCGGACGTCTTTTGGAGGTGCACAGGAGCATGCATCTGTCAAGCCGGACGTCACTGCACGCCTGAGCTTTGGGGAGAAAACAAGAAAAATACCCTGCTCTCGGGGATAGGTGACGGCACTGCCTCCCATCAGCCACACTCCACCAAGTCAGACTTCCTCATGTCCTGGGCCGAGCCCAACCCGGCCACAATAATTGTAGATAGAGCACCCTGGGCAGATAGGGTGGCCCTACCTCGGAGGGACTCAGAGCCAGGGAGGTTGGTTGGGTTGGTGCCAGGACACAAGATGAAGTTTCAGGCTCAGGAGGTAGAGCTGGGGGTAAGGTAGCTGCCTGAGAGTTCCCCGAAGTGATAGTGAATAAAAAGAGTCTACAAAAAACAAAACACATAGTACTTTATGTTAGACAGATTCACCATTAAAGGGTTAATACAGACAGAAATAGAGGCATAAATATCTTGAATTACAGAGGCCTTCAAGAGTGATGGTGGAAGAAATATGCTGGGAGTAAGGTGCTTGTTTATGCCTCAAACCCGCTGATAAGGTGTTCTGTCTCTTTCTCCGAAAAACATGTTTTCAGTATCAAACAGACAAAAACACGCAGGCACCAATTAGGTCATTTTTGATCCTCATGGAAAATGTATTTTTAAATCATGCAAAGCCTGTGGAATTGATGGAGACAGCCTGTCTATGGAATACCACATTATATTATATATTACACATATATATATATGTACACACACATATAAACAGTACATATATACATATAACCAGTACACATATACATTTACATACACTTAGAAAATAGGTTAAAAAATACTGAAAGCTGACTGGCTGGCATGGGGTATATTAACTTACAGTGAGAGCCCTGTAAGTTAAAAGTGCCAGCCATGCCAACTTTGCCAGACTTCTCACATTCCAATATCCTTGTGCTACAGTTTCCCTCCACAGAAAACACTGACCAGCTTGGCAATTGAGGTCACCAGAAGAAACGGACAATAGCCACAGCATACCTTAAAGCAACTAAAGAACAGCTTCAGGTATGTTTCAAATTCACTAAAAAAATAAAAATAGCACAGTAACTCAACAGTACCTCAAATAAAAGCTACTAACGTACCTTTTTAACATCTTATGTGTTTCAGAACAGAAACGGACATTCAACGATATCGACCGGGTTCCCCTCATAGCACTGGAAGCACCTGAAAGCAGGAAACAAAAAATGTCAGAACCGTACACAACACAGTTCAACCTGACAGCTGACAGTCAAGTGTCTGACTTATTCCCAGAAGGAAATGTCACAGCACCATCTGCCACTAAACGGAGCCAGAAAGAAAACATGGGCAATCGGTTTATGGACGTGAGCACCTTACAGCTCGAACAAATAGAAAATGATAGCAAAGAGCCCAATGCACACAAGAACACCAAGTGTGCTGTTTGTGTGTTAGAGCAGTGGGCAGCTCATAGTAATATCTCCGTGAATTTTAAAGAAGACAGCCTGGAAGCGATATCCTTATATTAAAAAAAATTCTATGCGGAGGTCCGAACCACAACGGGAGACCAGTACTCTGTAGCCGGGTACTGCACGCTACACGTAGGCATCAACCACCACTTAAACAGCCCAGCCACAGCTCGTAGCGTGAGCATAACTGGCGACCCCCAATTCAGACCAGCAAACAATGTCCTGAACCCAATGCTGAAAAAGCTCCGAAAGGAGCAAAAAGACACTGCTACCCATCACACCGCAATAACAGACAGACCTTAAATTACTAAAAAAACTCCACAACTCTTGAGCCCCGATACTGCACCTGGCCTCATAGCTAAGGTACGGTTCGACATGCAGCTCTTCATGGCCAGGCTCGGACGAGAAGGACAAAAGGACCTCAAAAGAAATTCCTTTGTGATCAAAAATGACTCTGGTGCAAAATATGTCACTTTGTCCCACAACACAGAGAGCAAAAGCCACAAGAACCCTACTGAGCAAAACAAACAGGAAAACCAGGGCTTTATGTTTGAACAGCCCGGAGAAGCATTGTGCCCTGTGAAATCCCTTCAGAAATACCTGGAGAAGCTCCTTCCTGATGCTCCATCCCTGTATATGCACCCCAGAAAACTGCCACAAACATACCTGGATTCGCAGGCCTGCTGGTACACCATGGAACCCATGGGAAAAAACTATTTGGGTTCCATGATGCTATGCCTCAGTTCCGCTGCAAACCTCTCTCGCCGCTACACAAACCACAGCATCAGAGCAGCGGCGGTACAGATGCTGTCAAATGCTGGATTAAATCCATGGGAAATAACTGCTGTGACTGGCCATCGCTCAGAGCAGAGCCTCACTAATTACTGGAGCACCAGCACTAAAGACCCAGGGTTGGACTGGCCCACCTGGATACCTGGAAATTTCCAGGTGGGCCCCCCTCAGTTGGGTAAGTGGTTACCTTCTGAACTCTGAAAACTTTTGCATTTATCATCTTTTTTCTAATTAAATGGGATATCTGGGACACTGTTGATAAATGTAAGATACAAACACAGAGCTAGTGTATTAGATTGAAGTGGAATATTGATGTGAGTGTGTCAACCTGGGCCCTCCTCTATGGATTTTCCAAGTGGGTCCTCTGTATCCCAGTCCGACCCTGTAAAGACCGGAAAACATGGAGCAATATCTTGGGAGGGCAGACACCAGAAATAAAGCCAAATATAATCAGCCAGAGCTAGCACAAAGCAATCAATCCACAGCCACAGCCAGCACCTCTGTATCAACAAACAGCTCAACAGCACCATCTACCAGCAACCTGTTTAACCCACACAAATGCATTTTCAACGCTCCCATTCAGTTTATATCTTACAATAAATGAGATGCAAACTTCCGTTTATTATTTTCAGCAAAGCCAAGTTATAACAGTTAATACAGTTAAAGAAGTTGAAGGAACTTTTTTCTGTAGGTGAATAAAAGCAATAAAACAACCATTTCTTGTTAAAAACTCAACTCTCATGTCTTTTTTTTTTTTTTTAAGGAAAAAACCCATTTTCTAAGTGCAATAATACCCTCCTGGATGGGCGGTATGGGCAATACCGGACCTTCCAGGGGCTATAAGGCCCTCTGCCTGTGGTGTTAAACATAGAAACATAGAATTTGACGGCAGATAAGGACCGCTTGGCCCACCCAGTCTGCCCATTTCCCTACCTACTGGATAAGCTGCAGATCCTAGTTAACCAGCAGCCTACTTCTTCCTACCCCCAACCCCCAGAACTGCCTTATGACTATCCCATGCATGCTTGAATTCCACCACTGATTTTGACTCCACAACCTTCCGGAAGGCCGTTCCATGCATCCACAACCTCTCTGTAAAAAATACTTCCTTAAATTACCTCTGAGCCCCCTCTATCTTCAAATTGTGCCCTCTTGTTCTTGCACACCTCTTTTTGAAAGATGCTACCCTCTTGGACTTTGTTGATTCCCTTGAGGTGCCTGAACGTTTCTATCATGTCCCCCTCTCCTTCTTTCCTCGAGGCTATACATATTAAGCTCCTTAGAGTCTCTCTTCATTGTCTTCCGTGCAGACCCTGCACCATTTTAGTTGCCCTCCTCTGGACAGCTTCCATCCTGTCTATGTCTTTGCGGAGATTGGGTCTCCAGAACTGCACACAGTACTCCAGATGGGGTCTCACCAGCTGTCTGTACAGAGGATAATAACTCCTGTTTTCTACTGGTGATGCCTCCCTATGGCATCCCAGTATCCCCAGCCCTCCTTGCTGCCCTCTCACATTGCTTGCCGTCTTTGGGTCATCTGATATGACTACCCCAGGTCCCTTTCATTTTTTGTTGTTAGTATCTCACCCCCATTGTGTACTCTTCCCTGGGTTTTGTTTCCCAGGTGCATTACCTTCACTTCTTAGCATTGAATCTAAGCTGCCATACATTTGACCATTCCTCTAACCTTGCCAAATCCCTTCTCATCCTTTCCACCCCACCCCTGTGCATCAACTCTGTTGCAGATCTTAGTGTCATCTGCAAAGAGCATACTTTTCCTTCCAGTCCTTCTGCAATGTAAGCTTATAAATACATTGAAGAGGACCGGTCCTAATACTGAACCCCTCGGTACCCACTAGTAACCCTCCTTTCTTCTGAGTGGACTCCATTTACTATTACTCTCTGTGTCCTATTCTCCAGCCAGTTCTTTACCCAGGCTGTCATCTTGGGACCCACTCCCAGGCTGGCTAACTTGTATATTAATCTTTTGTTGGACTGTGTCAAATGCCTTGCTAAAAGTCCTGGGTAGGCCATGTCACAGCCCTCCCTGATCTACTACTTCTGGTCACCCAGTCAAAAAATCTATCAGATTCGCTCTGGCATGACCTTCCTGCGTGAATCCATGCTGCCTAGGGTCCTGTGCCCCTCTGGCCTCTAGATATCGTACAATTCTTTCCTTTAGAAGTGATTCCATCATTTTCCCTATCACTGAGGTTAAACTAACAGGTCTATAGTTTCCTGCTTCTGCCTTGCTCCCACTTTTGTGAAAGGGAATCACATCTGCCCTCCTCCAGTCCTCGGGTACCACCCCATCCTCCCATGATTTGTTAAAAGGGTAGTCAGTGGTGTCACTAGTTCTACCCTTAGTTCTTTAAATTTTGGGATGAAGCCCATCAGGCCCCATTGCTTTGTCCACCTTCAGTTTTAAGAGTTCTTTCTAGAACCCTTTGTTTCTGTAAATAGGCGGTATCAACTTCTGTATCCAGAGTGTTACTACTGTTTGTTTTATGTACCTCCCTCTTCCTTTGTAAATACTGAGCAAAAATATTTGTTTAGTATCTCTGCCTTTCACAGTCTCCCTCTGCCCACCCTCCCTCCCTTTATTAAGCCTCACTATCCCTCCCTTGGTCTTCCTTCTTCGCTCCCTGATGGCCTATAAAGGTTTTATCCCCTTCTTAACTGAGTTGGCTATCTTTTCCTCGGTTTGGGCCTTTGCTGTTCTGACTGCCTTCCCAGCCTCCTTTGCTTTAACTGATACAGTTCTCTGTCCTGCTCCTTCTGCGATTCCTTGTACTTCCTGAATGCTTTCTTTTCTCTTGAACCTTCACTGCCACTTCCTTTGAGAACCATAGTGGTTTCTTACATCGTCTTGTTTTGTTTATTTGCTTCACACAAAGGCTCGTTACCTCTGTGATGGCAGTTTTATTATTCTCGATTGTTCTTCCACCCTCCTTCCTGCCCATTTGCTAGCGTTCCTTAGGCACTCACCCATTTTGGCAAAGTCAGCCCTCCTAAAGTCCAGTACTTTAGTCTCTGTATGGCTTGACTCTATTGCTGTGTTATTGTGAACCATACTGTTCGATGGTCGCTAGTTCCCAGATGGCTACCCACTTCTACATCTGTAATCCTCTCACCATCCCATTTGAGAGAATCAAGTCTAATATTGCTCCTCTCGAGTGGGCTCCAGTACTAGTTGTCTAAGGCATGCCTCTTGTGGCATCTAGAATAACCCCACTCTTCAGGTGGCAGCTGCAGCTGCACTCCAGTTAACATCTGGATATTCAGATCACCCATCAATATCTCCCCTTTTCTGCCATTCTAAAGTATACTTTCTATCATTTCCTGTCCATTTCCTCCCCTGAGAAGGGGTCTGTATCTCAACCCCATAGCGTGGCTGTGGTGCCATTGCCTGTCTCCAAATTTACCCAGTGCTTCTTCTCCTCCCTGTGTACCTTTTGTTCTGTTGCTTTTATTCCTTCCCTTATGTAAAGTACTCCTCCTCCTCTTTTTACCCTCCTGTCCTCCTGTACACAGTGTATCCTGGTATGTTTATGTCCCAGTCATGGTTTGTGTGTACCATGTTTCTGTGACTGCCACCGATATCCAGATGTTCTTCCTCCATCAAGGCCACTAATTCAGGAAGCTTGTTACCCAGACTACGGGCATTAGTACTCATTGCTCTCCATTTTTTGATGGCTTTACCTTCCAGTGCAGCATCCCCACTGACGTTCTACCTCTGTCTTTTTCTCATTTAGTACCCTGTTTTGTAGGGAGAGGCTGGGATTTTCCTGCTGCTTGTCAGTGCCTCCCCTTTGACTAGTTTAAAAGCTTGCCAATGAAGCATTTAAACCGATTGCTCAAAAGACTTGTTCCTTCCTGGACAGATGCAGACCATCCTGCCAGTATAGGCTGGTGTCCTCCAGGTGGAACCCCAGTCCCCAATGAAGCCAAATCCTGTGTCCGCACCATTTTTCAACCATTCATTAAACTGCATGGTGCCAATTACCTCGCATCCCCATGCTTTTGACAGGCAGCACCTCTGAGAAGGATACTGCGTGTGCTACTCGTCTTAGGTCCCTCCCCAACTCTGCAATGTCCTCCTGCACTGCTCTAATCTCATGATGAGCCAAGTCATTTGTCCCTAGGTGGACAATTACGTCCAGCTCGGAATCCCTTGCGGTTTGTCTCTGATCCTGAGGATGCGCTTCCTGTCCTCCAGCCATGGCACCAGGCAGGCACTCACCTCATTTTTCTCATCTTCCCCCAGTTCTATACCTAATAATTTGAGTCCCCCACCAGGAGCTGCTTCCTTTCCCTTTGGTGTCCTCTGCCTCCTTTCTGTGGGCCTCTCTTGTGACAGTTATCATCAGTCTTCTCTGCGGGTACACCCATAGGGGAGCTATGCTCCCCAGAATGGTGTATGGATTGTGGAGTGGAACAATTGACTGGGTGTGCCTCTGTTCCACCCTCCTCACCCTCCCTGAGCCCACTGTGGTCCAACTGCTGTGCTTTCTTCGCAACCTCTGAGGTAGTGGTGGTGGCGCTAGTGCTCCCTGGATGGGGGAGGTTCCCTTTCTACTGTCCAGTGTGGCCTGGGGGAAGGTTTCCTTACTACTGTCCAGTGTGGCCTGAAGACGGGCAACTTCCTCCCCAGGGCAGATAGTTGTCTGCAAATGGAACGCAGCATCTCAGCCTCAAGAAAGACTCCCGGAAGACTGCTGCCCCACAGCCATTACATTGCACTACTCCCACATGTTTATCTAGTTTTTTTTTTTATTGTATTTGTATGTGTGCGTATGCAGATTTGATATATATATATATATATATATATATATATATATATATATTATACAACGTGTATGCTTATATTATCAGTGCAGTGTGCTAGAGAGGATATGACAGTGAAATGCACCTTGCACTCGAGGAAATGATGTCAGAACCTCAGGTATAAAGGAATTATTTCCAGGGGTTGGGCCTAAACTGTGTCCTCACAAAACAATCGACTAAAAGCTCTAACCCACCGCTGCGATGAGTGCCTTCCTGTCAGCAAGATACCCTACACAACAATTTGACAGAGAAAGTACCCTGCTAATCAAACAGAGAAAAATCCAGACATCCAAGAGAGAGAGAGAGATTAGTTACAGATAATTCGTCCAAAATAGTATATTCCACGTAGCTTCTCAGTTAGCCCCCAGCACTCCTGTACACAACCTGGAAGACGATGGAATTTCTGGCTCATACAGGAGCACACCACTAGTTTATAGTAATTGAATAATGCTGACAAATGGTCTAGCTAGACAAATGGCTATGATGCTGAGCTCTGACTTGTGAAGACAATTACCCCCACCTCAGGCTATGTTTGGCATCCAGTTTCAACCTGCAGCTTTTGCTATTTTGAATCACAGAGCCCCACCAAAAGTTGCAAAATATATTGATGCAGATTCACACAGAATTCTAGTAATCAGTCCAGTTAGCCACAAAGGAAAATCAAATATGCAAGATAAGCAGTTTTAAAACCCCCTTCTGAATTAAAAACTAAAATACCAAGCTCTGCCACTTTAAAAGTGGAAAACTTCTCTCAGATGTAAGCAAGAGAGAGAGAGAGTTTAGTTACAGATAATTCGTCCAAAATAGTATATTCCACGCAGCTTCTCAGTTGTTCCCAGCACTCCTGTACACAACCTGGAAGACGATGGACTTCATTGGGCCTCATTAAGCCCCTGGGCAGGCCGGTAGTGCCCAGTACTGCCCACCCTGTCGGGTATTATTGCTTGCATATTATACTATATATACACATTTATACCACTGGGGTGAGAGCTTTCTCAGTGGGATAACCTGTGTTATTTTCTCTGGAGTGAGGATAAATCCTGATGACATCACCAGAGTGAGGATATCACATTTATCCTCACTCTGATGATGTCACCGGAGTGAGAATATCTGCACTGCAGATTGCATTCTAAAGGAAACTGCTTCAGAAAGCAGTTTCTCTTTCTCACTAAAGCTGCAACTTACTCAAATAGCTTTGCAAAACACACTCACCTGTGTCCCACTGAGTTTCTAACACTCCTAGCCCATTACTGTGCTGATCTCAGCTTCAAAACAATCTGAACTCTAAATGAAACTCTTTTACAAAGCAATTTCTCTCTCTCTCAGTGCTACCTGCAGCAGTTTTTCTTTCTCACTGAGCCTCTGACTCACTCAATTACCTTTGCAAAACACTCTCACCTCTGTCCCACGGAGTTTCTAATACCCCTAGCCCATTACTGTGCTGATCTCAGCCTCAAAACAACCTGAATTCTAAATGAAAATATTACAAAGCAGTTTGTCTTTCTCAGTGCTACCTGCAGCAGTTTGTCTTTCTCAGTGAGCTTCTGAATCACTCAGTTAGCTTTGCAAAACACACTCACCTGTGTTTCTCACTCCCAGTCCATTCAGAACATGCACAAACACACCCCACATGTAGAATGAGCAGGAAAGACAGAGAAACATTAAAACAATGTTCCTAAAGCTCTCACCCCAGTGGTATATACCCGTACACATGATGTGCAGATCGTGGGATATGGAAAATATTCTCACTCCTGCATCATGAGCTGTGCATTCTCACTCGTGCCTTCAACACTCATGAGAATACAGAGCTCACTCTACAGGAGTGAGAATATTTTCCATATCCCACTCCTGCCCATCATGTATCCCCTATATATACACACACATATTATTTTATCTATATCTATATACATATGGCTAGTTATTCTCTAAGTTATTCGCACAGTCAGAGAGCCAGTGATGGCATCACATCAGCCTTGATGGGAGACCTGAATATGCCAGATGTTAACTGGGAGCACATTTTCTGCAGCCACATCCAAGAGCAGGGCCATTCTTGATGCCCTACAGGTGGCAGGCATTAGACAGCTAGTTTTGGAACCCACTCATGAGGGAGCAATCTTAGACCTCGTGCTCTCAAACGGGGGCAGTGAGAGGATCTCAGATCTAGAAGTGGGTTGTCATCTGGGGACAAGTGACCATCAAACAGTGTGGTTCACGTTAAACTCAGCTACAGAGTCAAGCCATACAAAAGTGAGGGTACTGGACTTTAGGAGGGCTGACTTTGCAAGATGGCAGAGTGCCTCAGAAAAGCACTAGCAAACAGGTTAGAAGGAGGTGGAGCAACAATGGGGAATCATCAAAACTGCCATCACAGAGGCAACAAGCCTCTTGTGTGAAGCAAATAAACAAATCAAAATCGAAGAAAAAGCCACTATGGTTCTCAAGAGAGGTGGCTGTGAAGTCAGGAAGAAAAGATAGCATCCTGAAGTATAAGGAAACACAGAAGGAGCAGGACAGAGAGCTGTACCAGTTAAGGCAGAAAGAAGCAGGGAGGGAAGTCAGAATAGCAAAGGCCCAAACTGAGGAAAAGATAGCCAACTCAGTTAAGAAGGGGGATAAAACCTTTTATAGGTACATCAGCGAGCGTAGAAAGACAAAGGGAGGGATAGTGAGGCTGAATAGAATGAACGGTTGGTGGGCAGAGGGGGACAGTGAAAAAGCAGGAATACTGAATGAATATTTCTGCTCAGTATTCACAAAAGAGGAGGGGGAAGTGCCTAATCCAATTAACAGAAGCACTCTTGATAGGGGGGTCGATCCCAGTCCTTTCACAGAAGAAAGGGTTCTGCAAGAACTCCTAAAACTGAAGGTGGACAAAGCAATGGGTCCTGATGGAATTCACCCCAGAATTCTAAAAGAATTAAGGAAGGAACTAGTGAAACCACTGGCTACTCTTTTTAATAAATCATGGGAGGATGGTGTGGTACCTGAGGACTGGAGGAAGGGATGTGATTCCCTCACAAAAGTGGGACCAAGACAGAGGCAGGAAACTACAGACCTGTCAGTCTGACCTCTGTGGTAGGGAAAATGATGGAGTCACTTCTGAAGGAAAGAATAGTTGAGTACCTAGAGGTCAGTGGAGCACAGGATCCAAGGCAGCATGGGTTCACAGTGGAAGGTCATGTCAGACTGAATCTAATAGATTTCTTTGACTGAGTGACCAAAGTAGTAGACCAGGGAGGGGCTGTGGACATGGCCTACCTAGACTTTAGCAAGGCATTTGACACAGTCCCACACAAAAGATTATTAGTCAAATTAACCAGCCTGGGAGTGGGTCCCAGGGTGGTAGCCTGAGTAAAACATTGGCTGGACAACAGGACACAGAAGGTAATTGTAAATGGAGTCCACTCTGAAGAAAGGCGGTTACTAGTGGTACCGCGGAGGTTCAGATTGGTCCAGTCCTTTTAATGTCTTCATCAGTGACATTGCAGAGGGACTGAAGGAAAAGTATGCCTTTTGCAGATGACGAAAGAGCTGCAAACAAGGTTGATACACAAGGAGGCGTGGAAAGGATGAAAAGGGACTTGGCAAGGTTGGAGGAATGGTCAGACGATGGCAGCTAGGATTCAATGCAAAAAGTGCAAAATAATGCACCTAGGAAACAAGAACCCAGGGAAGAATACACAATGGGTGGGGAGGTAGTAACGACAACAAACAGGAAAGGGACCTGGGGTAATCATATCAGATGACCTTAAGGTTAGCAAGCAATGTGAGAAGGCAGTAGGGAGGGCCGGGTTATACTGGGATGTATAGGAGAGGCATCAGCAGCAGAAAACAGGAAGTTGTTATCCCTCTGTACAGACAGTTGGTGAGACCCCATCTGAATACTGTGTTCAGTTCTGGAGACCCCATCTCCGCAAGGACATAGACAGGATAGAGGCAGTCCAGAGGAGGGCAACTAAAATGGTGCAGGGTCTGCAAGAGAAGCCGTATGAGGAGAGACTAAAGGAGCTTAATATGTATACGCTTGAGGAGAGAAGGGAGAGGGGGGACATGATAGAAACTTTCAAGTACCTCAAGGGAATCAACAAAGTCCAAGAGGGTAGCATCTTTCAGAAAAAGAGACTTGCAAGAACAAGGGGACACAATTTAAAGGTAGAAGGAGGGTGGTTCAGGGGCAATGTGAGGAAGTATTATTTCACAGAGAGGGTAGTGGATGCATGGAACAGCCTTTCTGAGGAAGTTGTGGGGTCTAAAACTGTGGGAGAATTCAAGAATGCATGGGACACACATAAGGCAATTCTTGTGGGGTGCAGGAAGATATAGGCTGTTGGTTAACTAGGATCTGCGGCCTATCCTGTAGTTAGGGAAATGGGCAGACTAGATGGGCCTAGCGGTCCTTATCTGCCGTCAAAGTCTGTTTCTATGTTTCCCTCTGTGTGTGCCTTGCTATTATCTGGAAGTATGAATTCATTATACTTGGTAGCAGTTTTAGATAGGCAGGCTGCTTAACAATGCAATTAAGATATATTGGCATTCTGCGTCTGATGATTATTAACTAATTTGATAGTTCTGGATTGAAAATGTCATATTGGAAATCTGTGTTTTTCTAGTTGGAACCCTTGTATAATAAACTACATTTTGTTGCACTTTTACAAATTGGTAAGACTCTCATTAGTAGTTCTAAACTAGTGTGATGATATAGAGAAGAATGGATAGGTAAGTGTATGTTATGGATCTTTTTCACACACCCGGGGTGTGATGGCCCAGAAACCTAGAAAGTGAAGCTCGAGAGGTTTATGTGGTCATTACACACTGAAGGTGCATGAAAAAAATCCATAACATCAAACTTCTCTATCCTTTATTTTTTATAATTGCTGGTGTGGAGGTTTAGACTGCATTTCTAGCAGCTTGAAAGAAAAAGATGCTTTTTAGCTAGAGTGCAATTTTATTTTTGAAGAAATTGAACTGTACATGAATAAAACAGTTTAAAATACTGCAGTTGAAATACTTTTTAAGAAACAATGGATTGCAACAGTTTTAAAGTCTTTTCTTTGGGGAATGTCATATCAACCAGATTTCAGGTTATTATGAAGTGTCACATCAACTGGATTTCAGGTTATTATTGCCTTTGGAGCATAATAACTTGAAATCCGGTTGACATGCATTTTTTAACAAAACGATAATCTGGTTGATATTTATGGTCCACTAGTAATTATATAAGATTTTATTTCTTATTCTAATATTTGATGCCCGAGATTCAGGTCCTTTAGACACACACATACTTCCTTAACAGCATTTTTTTCCCAAGATATGTAGCACATATTTTCATTTATGGGATTTCATCATACAATCCATTCTTGCTTTCTAACAGATTATCTTAATTACTTATACATATCTTAATATAAGACTTCCCATCCCCCCATGTGTACATCTTATACTGATAATTATTTGCAGGAAAATGGTGTCATAAAACTACCCTATATCTGTAATAACGGTGGAAGGAATTTAATAACTTCATTCTAGGAGATACGTTGTAAGGTGCTATCCTCATCTAGATCATCAAGTAACTTTTCATAATACATTGTTTTGAAAATATTTCCCCACCTAATAAGATCAAAAGGTTTTAGTGTGCTGGAATTCCAATTTTCTAGAATGATTCTTTTTGTGGCCACAGTAGCCACGGTAAGATTTTTTTTTCCTTTTTTTCAAAATTCAAGGATTCAAAATCATTAAAGAGAAACACTCTCGGATGACAGGGTATTTGTTTCTGTATCAGCTTTTCCACTTCCAACTTTGTCTGTAACCACCAGGTTGTTCACTTTACAATCCCATAAGTGAAAGTGATCACTCTGCTTCTTGTTCTCCAAAGATGCCAACAACTATGTGGATAGGAGGGATCAATATGACTTAATTTGTAAGGTGTAATATATGCCCTATCCACAATTTTAAATTGAATAGATTTGTTTTTGGTAGTTGCATAAAGCTTATTGGCATTAATTCTTACTTTATTCCACTCTTTTGCATTCCATTTTTCATTGATGTCCAATTCCCATTTATATTTGGCTTTATGCAAACATTTTTCAACTCTTTAAGAGTTCTTATGTATTATGGCAGCGTAAACATAAGCAGCGCAACTTATATTTTTTTCTTTTTTGTAACAATCTAATAAAGAATGTATATCTGTTTCATACTGGAGATTAGTATCTCCCAATGGTAAAATATATTTAATTTTATTCTCCAATATATTGTATTTTAACCATATTGATCCTATTAATTATTTTGACATACAGCCAAAAATTCAGTTCTACTCATGAACTTATCTTCTCTCAAACAATCTATCCAATATGAAATCTTTAACTGTTTTAAGTTCTTTATTTGTAAATGTGATTGAGTTAGATTTATTCCATAGTCTGGGATTTCCAGTTATGCTGGCATGTAACTTGAAATTATTTTTAGGAAATGTTTTTAAGATTTTATTACTTGTTTTGCATAGAGCAATTATGATGGGGTTGCTTTCTTTTTTAAATAAATGTGGAAAAGCTAATACATCAGATAACTTTAGATTATTTCCCTTTACCAAACGATGGCCAAGAGACAAGTGTAATTCATCCAATTCCTCCCTCTTTTGTTGCCCCATCCAGAAGATTGCTTGTTTTACCTTTGCCGCCCAATAATATATTGTGGGATCAGGGCAACCTATACCACCTTCTTTATGAAGGGTGGTTAACTTATCCCAAGTGATTCTAGGAACTCCACCATACCAAATATATTTCCTAAAAATCCTTCTCATTTGATCTAGCCAAGAAATCAGAATTTCTCCTTGTGTGGCTTGAAACAAGTACATTAGGTGGGGCATAATCATCATTTTAAGAGACTGTAGTCTCCCCCATAATGACAGAGCTCTATCCTGCCAAACAGACAGCATTTGTGATATTTTGTCCATACATATTTTCAAATTCAGTTCTATTGTTCTCTGTATGTTATTTGTTAATTGAATCCCCAAATATTTGATACTACTGTATCTTTAATTTGCATTTCTGATAACATATCTTTTGTCTCTGAACTAATGTTATTTAGGCACAATATCACAGCTTTTATTTTATTTAATGTATAATTGAAAAATCTAGAGTATTTGTAAAATTCCTGTAATAATAATGGATATGTTTTCCTGGGGTTTGATATCATCACTAAAATGTCATCTGCGTAAACATTTACTCTAAAGTGATTTATTTCTTGGCCTGCTCCAGCAATCATATTATTCTTCCTGATATGGTTCAGCAATAGCTCTGATAATATAAATAGAATAGGAGACAGCAGGCACCCATCTTACCCCATTTTGCATAGTTATCGATTCGGACTTGTAGGAATTAATTCTAAAGGAAGCAGAGGGGTATTTATTTAGGGCTCTAACGGCATTTATTATATGTAAAGGGAAACCCCAAATATGTAACATTTCAAACATGAACTGCCAGTTTACCAAGTTAAACGCATTTGAGGCATTCAAAGCAATTGCTATGGTTTTAGGATGGGTCTCTGAGACCAATGAGAAGGCTGCCTGCACTTCTGCTAGTCCCTCAAAGATATTTCTACCCTTTACAAAACCCTTTTGATCCATGTATATAATTTGTTGCATTTGTGTTAAAATTTGACTGGCAACTAATTTAGCTACTATTTTGTAATCACAGTTTAGTAATGCTATAGGACGATAATTTTATGGGAGCCCTGTATATTTATTTTCTTTTGGTATTAGAACTATGTCTGCCTAATAAAAAGATTTTGGAAGCAGTATCTCATTGGTCATTTCTTCTGCTATTCTAGCTAACCATGGTGCTCTCTCTTGGATGAACATTAAATAAAATTCAGATGTTAAACCATCTGGTCAAGGGGAAGAGTTTTTTTCATGGATTTTATTGCTTCAGAAACTTCTAATTCAGAGAATTGATCACAATTAAATTGTACCTCTGGAAGCTGGGCTTCTCTCAGATACCCTTCTAAGTCCTTAGAATCAATGTTTGTAGTTACTATATTATAAATAGTAGTAAAGTACTCTATGGGCCCAGATATTCATACTGGGCTGGGCAGTGGCACATGCCTAGTCACAGTGCAACTGGGCTGCGCTGGGGCCAGGACTGAGCGATATTCAATGGCAATACGCCATGGCGCAGCACCGCTAAATATGGCAAAGTTGGTGCACATACTGCGCACGGTGCAGTGGCATTGCGCCAGTGCCAGCCACACAGAGGGAGCACAAGGATGTGCCAGCACAATTGCGTTAGGTGCATCACTCAAGATATTCAGCCGGGGGCATGCAAATGAGGCCATAATATATGCAAGGCACAAATGGGGCCATCTGCATGTCATTATGTCCCCATTTGCAATGTGTTGCACAGAGCATCCTGGTGAACTGCACCTGGTGCCCTGTCTAGCTGCTGTCAAAGTTGGGAGATGAGTCCCCGGTGGGCTATTGTAACCCCCCTCCTGTACGCTCGATCATGGGCCATTGTAAAAGTGAACTATGACCTGGTGGTCTAGTGGTTCCCACCCCGTGTGCCTGATCGCAGGCTGTAATGAATATAAATATTAACCTGGTGGTTCAGTGGTACCCTCCCTGTATGCCCAATCATGGGCTGTGATAAAAATAATTATCAACCTGGTGGTCCAGTGGTATTCCTCTCCCCACCCACCCACAGAGGACCCCCGGACACCCAGCACCCTGCCTGCTGAACTGCCCAGCCAAATGACAGCGTACAGTATGATCTGTATGCCCATTGGTCCACAGTGTGGACCAATAGGCTTGCAGACCATACTGTACTACACAGGACCAGATATGTGAATGAACGCGAAAATTCTACTAGCCAACTGGCTGAAAAAGTTTTGGATTCCCAATGAAGACTCAAGTCAGGAAACCCAAAAACAAAACCCAGTGTACTAAAAATAACAATAATAAACACCCAAACAAAAAGGGAGGAGGCTGCAAGCAAAAAAACACCCCTGGGGTGCAACACTGCACCTGCCCACCCGCTTCCCAAAAACAGGTTCTGAGAGAGGAGGCACTGAGGGAGGTCAGAATACAGCAAGACTCCATTAGAAGAAATATAATTACTAAGGTGAGTAATTTTTTCTTCAAACAACAAGAAGTCTTGCTGTATTCTGACAATTGCAGACTACCAAGCAGTACCTCCAAGGAAGAGAGACAGAACCTACTTTGGGAATAGGCTCTGAAGTACTGCTGTGCCAAACCGAGCATCACTCCTAGCCTGGATATCCAGAGAGAGTAATGCTTGGTAAAGGTATGGACTGTTTTCCAGGTGGCTGCTTGATAAAGTTCTAAGAGAGGGATATCCCTGGCCCCAGCCAGGGAAGCAGCCGTACCTCTTGTGGAATGAGCCCTCAGGCCTGAGGGTGGAGTTTTTCCCAGTTTTTCATAGCAGAATTGTATACAAGACACAATCCACCTGGCAATAGATCTTTTGGTGGCAGGTTTGCCCTCTCCCACTTCTCCATAAGCGAGGAACAACTGGAGGGAGTCAAACCTGTGACTCTTGGTACGCTGTATGTAGTAACTAAGGGCTCTTTTGACATCTAAACTGTGTAGCCTCCTCTCTCCTGAGGAAGAATGATCAGTGAAGAAAACAGGGAGAGACATAGACTGGTTTAAATGGAAGTCTAAAACCACTTTGGGCAAGAACCTTCTATTGGTTCTAAGGACCACTTTATCCCTGTGAAAGGAGATAAAATCAGGTTCCACTGACAGGGCTTGCAATTCACTGATACGCCTGGAAGAGGTAATGGCTACCAGGAACACAGTTTTCCAAGTCAAGTACTTAAGCTCTGCTGAAGACATAGGCTCAGAGCGGGGTTGCATAAATTGAGCAATGCAAACATTCAAATCCCAGGCAGGGGCAGGGTCTCTAAAAGGGGGATTGGTGTGAAGCAATCCTTTAAAAAATTTACAGAACACAGGATGGGAAGACAGTGAAGAAGGCTTCCCCACAGATAAAAATGCAGAAACAGCTGACAAGTGTACCTTGAGAGTAGCTGATGTGAGGCCTAGGCCATTAAGATGGAACATATAATCCAGAACCGCAGGCAATTCAGCAGTGTCTAGAGAAATATGCTTCTTAGAACACCAAATGCTGAATCTTTTCCATTTGGAGTTGTAAGTCTTTCTGGTGGAGTGCTTTCAAAAAGCCTTGAGGATATCCAAAACCCCTTGGGAAAGATGCAGATCTGCAAACTCTAACTCTTCAAGAGCCATGCTTTGAGATTGAGAGACTGAAGATTGGGGTACCAAATCCTTCAATGAGAGGATGCTAACAGGTTGTAATTCCTGGGAAGAGAAAGGGGAAGATGGACTGCTAGGGGCAGCAACAGGGGGTACCAGAGCTGTCTGACCCAATCTGGAGCAATCAGAATCACCTTGCATGGTTGAGACCTTATTTTTACCAAAACTTTGAACAGGAGAGGGAAGGGGGGAAAGGCATACAGAAACTTCCCCTCCCAATTGAGGATCAGGGCGTCCAGAGGGAGTGAGCCCAGGACTGGAGGTCTACAAAAAAAGAGAGGGAGTTGGTGATTATCTGGTGCTGCAAAGAGATCTGTCTCTGGAGTGCCCCACCTTGAAAAAAACACTTTCAAAACCTGGGGGTCCAGGGACCATTCGTGATCTGAGAAATCCTGCTCAGTACATCTGCTAGCACATTGTCCTTGGCTGGAAGGTGAACTGCTACAAAGAGAGGTTTGCAGGGAATAAGCCAGGGATCACAACTTTATAGCTTCTGTGCACAAGGCCATGGACCGAGTGCCTCCCTGCTTGTTGATGTACCACATGGTGGTGGTGTCTGTTCTGACTTGAACCACCTTGTTCTGAACTGACTGTGAGAAAGCTTTTAGAGCCAGAAAAACTGCTCTGAGCTCTAGAAGATTAATGTGGAGAAGGGATTCTTGGGGGGGACCACAGCCCCTGGGCAGTAAGGGACCCCAGGTGGGCTCCCCAGCCCAGGAGAGAAGCATCCATGGTAAGGACCACTGAACAAGGCTGAGCAACGAAAGGAACACCTTGCCTTAAATAGCCCTGATCCTGCCACCACTGGAGGGCTTGGATCAAGGTCAGAGTCACTGGAATCAGTTTGGTAAGGGAGTCCTTTCTCTGAGACCAGAAAGCTCTCAGGTGGAACTGAATATCCCTCATCTGGAATCTTGCCCCTTGGACCACTGCTGTTGAAGCTGCCATGTGGCCCAAGAGCTGGAGGAAATCCCTTGCTGGTCGAGATACCTGAAGGCTGAAGGAAGAAGCTAGTTCCATAAGAGCCCTTGCCCTTTCTAGAGGAAGAAAGGCTCTTGTTCTGAGTGTGTCCAGTTCTGCCCCTATAAAGGTAAGAAGCTGGACTGGTTTGAGAACTGACTTTGGAAGGTTGAGAAGAAATCCTAGAGAAGTGAGCACTTGCTGGGTCACTTGCAGGTGAGACTTGACTTGGTCTGGAGACTGACCCACTATTAGCCAATCGACCAGATATGGAAAAAAATCGAAATCTTTTGCCTTCTTAGAAAGGCAACTACTACTGCCAGGCATTTTGTGAAAACCCTTGGGGCTGAGATTATGCCAAAGGACACTGCTCTGAATTGATAATGGCCCAAGGGCAACTCGAACCTGAGCTGCACTCTGTGGGAGCACCTGATGGGAATGTGAAAGTAGGCATCTTTGAGGTCCAGAGAGGTTAGCCAGTCCCCTGGCCTTAGAGAGGGAAGGATTATTCCCAGAGTTATTATCTTGAACTTTGGTTTTAAAAGATGTTTGTTTAGATATCTTAGGTCTAGGATGGGTCACCACTCCCCTCTTTTTTGTGGGGTCAGGAAGTACCTAGAGTACAGTCCTTTGCCCCAGTGTAGGATAGGTACTCTCTCAATAGCTCTTAAAGCTAGGAGAGAAGAAACCTCTGCCTCTAGGGCAAGGGTTTCCGAGAGATTTGCAGGTGGAAAAGATCTGGCTCTCATCTTTGGAAATTTTTTGAAGCTGAGAACCAGTCCCTGGCTTACTACTTCCAGGACCCACTTGTCTGATGTAATAGACATCCAGTCCTGGACAAAGTAAGCCAGCCTGCCCCCTACTGGAATAGGAGAGTCGACCCGGGCAGGCCCATCAGGGTGTCTGCTTGGCAGGAGCTTTAGGCTGAGGAGTGGATGTAGGCCTGCTCATCCCCCTTCTGCCTCTCCCTCTGAAGAATCCTCTCTGTGAAAAGGAAGAAGAGGCCTGTGCTTGGTAAAAAGGCCTTTGAAAAGGCCTGCCCCTGCCCCTAGACTGCTGCCTTTGAGGAGTTGCCTGCCTTTCCTTGGCCTGAGCACTCCTGTAAGTGGTCCTGTACTCATCCATTTTCTTCATGTAATTCTCTGTCTGCTCCCCAAACAGAGAATTACCCACTACAGGAAAATCCATGGCCTTAGCCTGGGTGTCCTGCGAGAGGCTAGTACATCTGAGCCAAGCCATCCTCCGAAGAGCCACAGATGTAGCCATGACTCTTGATGAAACATCACTAGAGTCCACAGCAGCATGAAACTGAACCTTAGATGCTTCAATCCCATCAACAGCCACCGCCTCCAGCTCCTTGGCTAGCTGGGGGGAGGCCTGTTTAGCCAGTGCCAGTACAGTGTCCCACCTGGACCTCTGGTACCTGGCTATATAGGCCATGTAATTCGCCTGCCTGAGTCCCAAAGACGATGCTATGTACTGCTTCTTTGCCATGGCATCAATCATCCTGGAGTCCTTGTCAGGGGGGTGTGAAGCCAAGGGAATATTTGCCTTGTCACAGGCAGCAGCCTGCACTACCCCAACATGGCTGCATTGTTGATATAAGAACTCCATGTCTGAGCCTGAAAGTGTATACCTCTTGTCCATTCTTCTATCCACAGGAGGTATAGTGTTAGGAGACTTTAAGATTTTTAGTGTCAGTTTCCCAAACGATTTATGAAGGGGAATAGACAGTCTCCTGGACTCTGGGATATCCATCATCTCTACATAATCAGGCTCCTCTTGATCTTCCACAGCCTCCTCCATAGGAAGCTGGAGGGCTTCAGCCACCTTTCTGTAAAACATAAAGTGAGAAGGGGACTCAGAAAGCCTAGGAGGGGAAACACCTGAAGGTCTGTCTGGGGAGATGTCCAGTTCCACAGGCACATCCAGACCTTCACTTACATCATAATCCTCAAATTCCCCTTCCTCTTCAAATTCCGGTTCATAAAAATCTTCAAGGGTATATACTCTTGAACGGGGAACCAACCGAACCGAACCCCTGCCAGAAGGAGCCGGATCAGTCGGAACGGACGGAGTGATTCCACAATCTGAATCGCCTGGCTATCTCTTTGGCAGTCGGAACATGAACCTCTGGATCCAAACTGGTCGATTTATCTTTGCTTTCTTTTTTGGCCAGACGATCCCACCGAATCGGCTCTCCTTTGCCCGAAGAAGTATAGCCCTGGTCAGAGGGCACTCCTTCTGGTGCAGTCAAAACCGAACCGGGCTGGCCATCCGGGTCAGCGGACTTCTCGGCCTCCTTTTCCTTCAGTCTACCTAATCTCTTCTCAAGGGTAGATTTGGGAAAGTTTTTACATATTTGGCAGTCTAAATTGAGGTGGTCAAACCCCAGACAATAAACACAAGTGGTGTCGGGATCAGCCTTAGCAAAGACCTTCCCACACTCACTGCAGTGTTGAAACCCAGTGGGCCCGGGTTTTTTCTTGGGTTTCTCAGACATGGCCAACCTAACCAAACTTACCCTTTTTTCGGCAACTGCCAGGCAAGACTCCCTTATCGGTTCCTAACCGTGTCATGGGTATTGGAAAAAAACGGTTAAAAACACGTTTTCTTTTAGAACCGATAAGAACCGGTAACCACACACTAAGTATACAAACAAAATTCACAATCAAATGGCCGGTTCAGCCAAACCAACTGCATTTTTACAAGTTCTACACAGAAAAACAGAACAATTCCTATCTAGTACTCACAGCACCACAGACAGAGACTGAACCGACTATGCAGATACTTTTTTTGGTTTTAAACTGACGAAAACTGAAAACTTTAACCGACTTTCAAACCGAGCTGAAGGAGAAATCTCTGGAGTAACCATTCAGTGAGGCGGAGTAAAGAATCTGACGGTTTATGTTCAAAACACTCCAGACAGAGACTTCAACTGAGCTCGAGCTCAGAGTTCCATGCCCTGCATGGAAAGCTAACTCTTTGTTCTCCAGGGCAGTTCAAAGGTTGGGAATCACTGCAATTGTCAGAATACAGCAAGACTTCATGTTGTTTGAAAGAAAATTCTCATATCCAATAAACGGGCCATAAATAGAACCAAAAACAGTATCCACTCCTCCTAACAGGCCCTTCACCAAGATGATTCTACCATCTTTACCCTGCCAATGTTGAATATACCTAAAATCTGTATTTTTGGAGATTAATAAGGCCACCCCTTACTATTAGTTGTACCTTGAGAAAAGAATATCTGTCCTACTCAGTTTGTTCAATTTCTTTTTTTTTTTTTCTACACCTTCTAGCCGTCCGTAGCCTGCAACCTCAGCCTACTTATGCTTCCACCCCCCCACATTGGCCTCGGGCCCCCCTTCTGATACCCCGTGGCTTACCTCCCACGTGCTCGCGGCACTGGGGCCACATGCCGCAGACGCCGGATTAGGTCGGGGCTGGCCTGGGGGCTAATTGAAGCTATGGTAGGCTTCATTAATGGCTCGGCCGGCTTCCCCATTTTCCTTTTCTGGAGGCGGGAAGTGCAATGACGTGAAGCGTCCTACCCCGCCTCAATGCGAACTGTTGATGTCGGCGGCGGCGGCTTCCCGCCTCCGCCACGGTCACGTGTAGGCTCGATCATGTCCCCATCTCTTCCCTGAGAAGGAGAGCAGTCCGTAGGACGCTTCTATCCTTCTCCACCCGCCGCTCCTCCAGCGATCCGGGTCTCACTCGAACCCGCCGGCGCCGTGCCGAAATCCCACCGCCAGACGCTGGCCGCCCCAGTTTGTTCAATTTCTTGTATTTTTTAATATCCAAATGTGTTTCTTGTAATGTCAATACATTCACTTTCTTTTCGTAGGCATATTGTATTTGTTTTCCTGTTGTTATTCAATCCATTTACATTTAATGAGGCAAAGATGAGCTCTGTAAAACTAATCTGACCCTGTGACATTTATGGGACAAAGCACCTCTTCCCCATCTCCTGTCTTTTCTTTTAATATATTTCTTATTCATTTTGACTGCTTCAGTAAGTTAATAATTATTTTCCTGCAATTTAAAATTGTTCTATTTCCCCTAAAAGAAGAAAAAAGAAAAAAACAAGGAATAGAAAAACTATCCTTACAGATAAAAAAGAAAAACTGTAGGCTGGCACTTGCCCGCGTGATGCTGGTGAGTGTTTATACTTCGTGCTATTTTTCCAGATCCCACTGCAGCACATGAAGGAATCAATTAATACACTCCCCTCTGTTCCTTTAGCTGAACATGCAATAAATACGACAGAGTAACAACCTTATATCATTATATCTATTAACTCCCATAAACAAACAAAAAACTTCTGTTAAGGGGTAAGATAGATGGTTAGCAGTGTATGTAATATAATGTTGTATTTATACGTATAGAACAATTTGTGTCCATAAATCCTTGAAACAGTGACTTAGAGGTATTTGTTCTCCTCCCCATCTATCCTTAATGCTCATTCCCAAACATCACTGAATATTTAGCATGCAAATCCCGCTCTGCTTCTGTCGCATTATCATAGACCATCTGAGTTCCTTTTATGAAAACTTTGTTTGTGTGGAGTCAAAGAACAGATTTTGCCCCAAATTTCCAGATTGCAGATCTTAAATGAGCATATTTTTTTCTGTTCTGTTATCACTTTGGTAAATCTTGGAAAATATTTATTTTAGCCCCTTTGAGAATAAGCTGGGGTTTTTTTGAAGACAGAATTCATTATTTTATATCGGTTTGTTGATTTTTGGAATTTAACAATTAAGGTTCAGGGAGACATCATCCTCTGGTCTTTGTCTTAGTACTCAGTGAACTCTGTCATAGTCCATATGCAGTTCTTCTTTAGGCAAATTAAGTAAGGTAGAGAAAACAAGATCCATAGTTGTTGTTAATGAGTCCCGCTGATCCCATACCTCTGGGACCCCCAGGATCCTGATGTTTTTTTCTCCTGGCTCTGGTCTCCGCATCAACTATTTTGTCCGCAATTTGTCAAATCATCGAGTCTTGATCAGTTAGTTGTTTTTTCATTTGTAACACAGTATATTCTGTGTCTCCAATGCACTTTTCCAATTCTGTCAAGATTTGTTTTATTGGTCAGTTCTATACCTTTCAGGGACTGCTTAATTATATCCTCCTCGGAGACCAGTGTGTCAAATTGGGTCCATTTTGGCTTTAATTGCCAGTATCTCTTTTAGGTTGGTGGCATTTGTTAATAAAGTTCTTTTTTTTAATAGACCTGTGCCCTTGTAATGAGAGGTGTGTTTTTTTGTTTTTTTTTCATGAATTCAAGCTAGTATGGAAGCACCACGTCCTAGTGCTAACTCCATTGTGTTTTTGATCTCTTTTAGGATTGTTTGGGCCCAAGGGGGGAGCTCATCCTGGTGATTTTTTTTTTTGCTTCATTATTTTTAGAGGAATGAGGTTGTTCATCTTGCTCTAGCATATTTTCATTCACATCCTCAGCATCATAAAAAGACTCAATTTCTGAGTCGGATTTCTCAAAGTCTGCCACCTCTTGTGAAGTCTTGGTATTGTAACCAAGTTGGCAGGTAAGATGCTCAGGTGTATTTATTGGCGAAACTCCTTGGGGAAATGAGCCACTTGTATTCGAGGATCCAAAAAATAAGTTTATTTTAGGTTGATTTGTTTGCGCAGGTGAGCATTTACCCCTCCCTCCTATTCCTTTCTTTACTTCTGTTTTCTCTATTTCAGAGTCCCTCAGTCGTTTTATGGAATTTTTCAATTCTTTTTGGTGTTTTTTTTTACTGGTTCTTTAGAGTATTGTTTCCTTTTCTCAGTTGGAGCTTTTTTCCTTCAGATTTTGTTTATTTGGAACTTCTTTACTTCTAGTAAATATCTGACCCCCTAGAATGGACTTTCTTCCAGTTATTTTATATTTGTGTGTGTGTATGTATATGTGTGTGTATATATATATATATATCCCCTTCCTTTTTTTCTCTTCTTAATAAGCTATTACTGTAATTGTTCTTTTCCAAGCGACTGATGTGAAAACAGGGGGTCCTGTTGGCTTTTCTATTATTTTACTTGGACCACTCGTTACCCACTGTTCTTGTTTTAAAACAAAGTCCTTCCCTTCATTTTTCCTTTTACCTATAATTTTGCCTTAGTTTGTGACATATGGATCATAGAATATGAAATTGGGAGGGTACCTTCAAATTTCGATTGTCCCGGTATTCAAAATGTCCCTGAGCATGGATTCTCTTCCTTTCTTGTGTAGTGCAGCATTATTTTTTTCCTTTTAACATCTATTTCCTGAGGTGGCATTCTGCAGTGTGATATAATGTCCTTTTCCTGGCCTGTCAGCACAGGTCCTCCAACTCAGCTTTAAACGCAATAAGAACTATTGCTTGCTAATACTTATTTCTCTTTCTCTTTGCCTCAAAAACAATTTGTCGCATAGTTGAAGGCAATATTTAGAGAGAGAAAAGGAAAAAAGTTTCTTCTCCAGTCCATGCGCTTATCATCAGCCTCAGTAAGAATGCCGAAATTCACAACGCCACCACACAGAATTGTTACAGCCCCTGACAACACCGGAGTGCTCCTTCCAAAAGCAACATGTATTTGTGGCACCGACCCAGTACTCCTTGCCGAATTAAGAGAGAGAAACAACCAAGAACGGCAATATTCAGAGACTAGGTATGACATATTTTACTTTTCGTTCCGAAGTTGCAGGTGTTAGTGTATAGCCAAGATTGCTAGAGCTCCTTCATGCACACAGTGCTCTGGGATCTACAGATAGCATGAACTCCGCCTCCTATCCCAGCTTTCTCCTAGGTTGTGTCCTTCCTAGACACACACAGACATGAGCCCATCAGACTTCTGTTATCCAGGTTTGCAACCTGTGTTAATAGTATTATCATTGGAGCATTTGTCCTTAGACAACTCATACAGGTTAATAAAATGGGCACAGCACAGCAACATGGTTCACAACAGACAGCTGTAAATTATGTTGAAAAATTTATTGGGATACATAGTGGGGGAATTCTCTCTAAATCTCAGGTAACAACCCATGCAGAGCCATGGCATTATGTTCAGCAAAAATTGGATACAGATGTTTTGAACAGCAAAAGAGACTCACGTGTTTAAAAAAGATAGTCAATGTAGTCCAGGGCTTGTATTTCACTGTCTTGGCATTACAGCACCAGATCTCTACTTTTAAATGCAGGTTTAACAGTGTGGCTGGGTTGTTGTCTGAAGCAAATAGAACACTATTGAGTGTTGGGGTGGATTTGCCTTCCCCACTGTGTACTTGCATGTGTACAATGACACCTGATTTGGAGGTTCATTGCACTAACTGCAGTGGAAAAGTAGTTCAGCTGCTTGGGCAGACACACAACATGTGCACAGAGTAATGGTTAAACATTAGGGTTAACCTGACATACTTACATCTCTACTGTAACTCTCTCTATCATTGCTGCAGCACAAAATCTGTATCTCCACGTTTAGCTATTCTCTCCACCATACTTTACATGTGGCTTGATCAGCTATATTTGCAGGATTCTCCTAATTTTCTGTCTCAGAAAACCTTCAGAGAGCTACTGTCAGAGAACGAGACAATTCTCTGTGCTTTCATGTTCAAGGTTCAAGGAATCACTGAACTGAAATCTTCTGCTGAACTGTATGCAATGTTATGTCATAAATACCGTTGGTTATCTTTAGAATTTCTGCAAACTCTGTGGTTATTGTTCTTAAAACATTTTCTTCTTTGGCGGGGAAGAAAGGCTAAGAACAGCTGTCTGTTGTGTTAAAATATATTTCCTCAGGTGCTGCGTCATATGGCAGCTGAGTTATTCTGCATCCAGTAGTTTATGTTATGTTGTGCCTTGTGGTTTATTAATGCATATTGCTTCTCCATGCTTTGTTTGTAGTTCTGTTTTATGGTTATACCCCCTTTTACAGTGTGTTTTTTAGGATATATGAGGTACCATCCCCAAATATTCAGGGTATTTGGTGCGGTTTATTGGATATATCACCCTATTTTTCTCTTGGCACCTTCCCTTCAGTGGCATGTAACTCGGATAACTGCTGGTTTGTCCCAGGCTTTCATTACTTTCAACATGCTGTTTCAACAAAAAAAATGGAGGAGCCGGAACGCACAATATTTGTTACCCGGAACAAAGGAAGTTTATCTTCAACTGTTAAATGTTTGGGTATTTAATTTTTTTTAAGCTTTTATCACACATTGTACCATCTCAATCACAAGAGGGTCCCAATGTTAAGCACCACTGTTGAATAAGAAACAGTGTTGTTTCCAGCACCGTATTGCTAGTTAAGCATAGGGTTTTATTATTTTTTTTTATTAATTTCTCATTCCAGAAGAGATAAGGGGATGCTTCTACAAGAGGCATGTTCAAAGTTAAAGCTTACGTCCTTAACTCATTAAGCCCTTTTCTCTAGAAGGAGCTACTGGCTGTAATCCAAGCCAGCTGATAAGGGGATGTTAATGTAAAGTGCTCATTACACAGTCTTGTCAGCAATTATAGTGTTAACTACACTTACTGAGTCCGGAGTATAGACCTAGTACTCTAACTGATTCTGCCATAAAGGGATTTTACTGTCTTCAATGGCATTTTGCTGTGTTTAAGTTTTAATATCTTTTAACAGTTTGTAACTTTTATGTTAGGTTCTCCTCTATAATGCAATGCCAAAGCCAAGTCTCCCTGCAAAACAAGGAGATCATGGGAACAAAAAACATGAATTGTATGTATGCCTCCACCCCCATCAACTAACTGCTTTTAGCAGTAGCAGCTTACCAAATGTTTTAAATAAGGCATAAAATAATTAATTGATGTGCCTGTAAGAGGCAGATAACTACTGGAAATGTTAATTACATTGTTTAAGTTCAAAGTAAGCTACTGATAAATCATTTCATGCATATTTGTTTGAAAATGACATTCCAGGAATCGTGGCAGATGTATGTATTCTGATTTTACATGCACACACGCACTTATAAGAAGGCTTTTATGATTCATCAGAAATTAAGTATGTGTAATACTGCAACTGTTACCATTTTGGTGTGATTCACCAGGTCTATAAAATATCCATGGACATTCAATGCCATGAAATGCAATGACAAGCAGGAGCCGCACCATATGACGTCATAACAGGCAGACATATTTTACTGTCTCAGCAAGCTTTGCTTACTCTAATACCACATCGAATGTGGTGCAGGTGTGTAAATTTGAAATGCTGTGCAACCTTTGTTACTAAAAGTAACACCTGTATTCTTTAAGTGGGGAACACTCATATTAACTGTTTTCATTTACTGCAATTAGAGAACTAACACTTTTTAAGCTTTTATTTTTCAGTCTCCTTTGCAGGAAAATTTAGTGTCTGCTACATTACCAAGATGAAGAATCCAGCCTGGCCCATGAAGGAAAAGGGCTGAGCTAGCCTATGTGCAAGCATATTTCAACTCCCACCTTGGGCTGTCGAAAATCACAAATTACATAGTGGCAGACAAGGTCCAACAGAAGAAAAACTTAAAGGTAATTGACTAGTGTCAACTTGCACCTGTTTTGCAATACCAGTAACAGCTCTGGTCCTGCAAATGGGACAAAGATAAGGCAGTTTGGGTACATTTTACCCCCACACATTTAAACTGGCATTATGATATGACAAACAGGGTACTGATTGCATGGGATATGTGTTTTTGTTATATTTGGAGTTCTAGTCAGCACTAGAAAAGTGTAATATATCTGTGTAAAAAAAATTTAAATTGTTAACATATCAAGTGTGGGACCAATTAATTCTAGGCAATTACTTGTGCTTTCACTATTAACCCATAGTGGAACCAGTATCCAAATCACCTTGCACCCTGATACTTCTACAAATATAAGTTACGGTTCTTCTATTGTACAAAATAATGTAAATGGTTGTTTTCTAAAAATTCTACAACACCAGTACCAGAAATGGGTTACATTTATCTTACACTGAAAAATTTGTGTTTATAATGAAGTACAAAGCAAATGTATTTGTTTTGTAAAATTTGTCAAATACTGAGTGGCCATAGCATATTTGCCCTCAACAGTTAACTCAGTTATACAAATGTTTTCATTACATATGTGAGTTTATTTTAGAAATCAAGCTATCAGAATAATGCTTCTCTATCTTACACCATGACTGGGCTATGGTGTGTGTGTGTGTGTGTGTGTGTGTGTGTGTCTCCATCACACTTGGAAATGTGTGGAACACTATAGATTTAGAAACAGTATGAGAGTATTAAAGTTTGAGACTATGTTTAAACATGGAATGCTAAGCAGTGTAGTATACCTTAGAGCATAATACCTTAGTTGACATGTGAGTAATATTGCATGATTTTCTGATTCTACAAAACTGAACACAGTTAGCAAATGTTATGGCTAATGATATGCTTACAACAAAAATGATGACATCTGTGTTCTATATGGTGCCTTTGTTCCTATTAAACTACCTTTTTACATATATTGAGACAGACTTTCTGGCTTTTACTTTGTGATTAAAAAAGAAAAAAAATTGCTATTTTGATGATCTTGAGTGTATTTCATCATGGTCTAACCATGATGCATCTTGTTTTATTTGAGTAGGGTGGAGTACTCTTAATCGTATACAGCTTGTGCCTGCTCCAATCTCCATCATGCAGGTGCATGATGAATGGGTTAAGTTACAAAATATTTATGTGATATTGCATTGAAAAGTCACTTTATTTGTAGCACTTCTGAGCAGGGAAACAAATAATAAGAAAAAAGAGCAGAAGCACAACAGTGTAATCATGCAATAAATTATAATTCCCCAGCCTCTTTGTCACTCCCCTCAGAAAACTCCAGCCCTTTTCAGTTGGGGAAGGACTGCAGCATGGCAATCGCCATGTTGCCCCTTGCACAGCAGCCTCATGACAAGAAGAAAAAATTACTCACCTTAGTAATTATGTTTCTTCTAGTAGAGTCTTGCTGTATTCTGACAAGTGCAGTTAGCCCCAGCCTTTAAACTGCCCCGGAGAACAATGGGTTAACCTTTCTATGCAGGGCATAGAATGTTCATCTCAAGCTCGGTTGATATCTCTGCCTGTTGTACTTTGAACTGCAACTGTCTGATCTTTACGAGCAAAACTCACTAGGTGTTCTGTGTGGAAACTGTAACATTTTTACTAGCCAACTGGCAGAAAAATAATCTTTTGGGTTCTTAAAGGAAGACTCAAGTCAGGAAACCCAAACACAAAAACCAATCAAATGAAATAACATCTCAACCCATGAGAAACAGAGTGTGTAAAGGGGGGCACCCTTAGGATGCCAACACTGCGCCTGCCCACCCACATCCCAAAAAATCTAGGTTCTGAGAGGGGAGGCGGGGGGAGGTCAGAATACAGCAAGATTCCACTAGAAGAAACATAATTACTAAGGTAATTTTTTCTTCAAACAACATGAAGTCTTGCTGTATTCTGACAAGTGCAGACTACCAAACAGTACCTCCATGGAGGAGGGACCGAACCTACTTTGGGAATAGGCTCTGAAGTACTGCTGTGCTAAACCGAGCATCACTCCTAGCCTGGCTATCCAGAGAGTAATGCTTGGTAAAAGTATGGACTGTTTTCCAGGTGGCTGCTTGACAAATTTCTAAAAGAGGGATATCCCTGGCAGCAGTCAGGGAAGCAGCTGTACCTCTTGTGGAATGAGCCCTCAGGCCTGAGGGTGGAGTTTTCCCCAGTTTTTCATAGCAGAATTGTATACAAGACACAATCCATCTGGCAATAGATCTCTTGGTGGCAGGTTTGCCCTTCCAAACTTCTCCGTAAGTGAGGAACAACTGGAGGGAGTCAAACCTGTGACCCTTGGTATGCTCTATGTAGTAGCTAAGGGCGCTTTTAACATCCAAACTGTGTAGCCTCCTCTTTCCCAAGGAAGGATGATCAGTGAAGAAAATGAGGAGAGATATAGACTGATTCAGGTGGAAATCTGAAACCACTTTAGGCAAGAACTTTCTGTTAGTTCTTAGGACCACTTTATCTCTGTGAAAAGAGATGAAGTCAGGTTCCACTGACAGGGCTTGCAATTCACTGATATGTCTAGCAGAAGTAATGGCTACCAAAAACACAGTTTTCCAAGTCAAATACTTAAGCTCTGCTGAGGACAAAGGTTCAAAAGGAGGTTGCATAAGCTGAGCAATGCAAACATTAAGATCCCAAGCAGGAGAAGGATCCCTAAAGGGGGGATTGGTGTGAAGCAATCCCTTGAAAAACTTACAGAATACAGGGTGGGATGACAATGAGGAAGACTTGCCTACTGACAGGAAAGCAGAAACAGCTGACAAGTGTACCTTGAGAGTAGCTGGTCTGAGACCTTGGTCATTGAGATATATAATCCAGAATGGTAGGTAATTCAGCAGTGTCTGGAGAAATACTCTTCTTAGAGCACCAAATGCTGAATTTTTTCCATTTGGAGTTGTAAGTCTTTCTGGTGGAGGGCTTTCGAGAAGCCTTGAGGATATCCAGAACCCCTTGGGAAAGATGCAGATCTGCAAACTCTAACTCTTCAAGAGCCAGGCCTTGAGATTGAGAGACTGAAGATTGGGATACCAAATCCTCCCCTGAGAGGATGTTAACAGGTTGTAATTCCTGGGAAGAGACGGGGAAGATGGACTGGTAGGGACAGCAACAAGGGATACCATGGCTGCCTGGCCCAGTCTGGAGCAATCAGAATCACTTTGCAAGGTTGTGACCTTATCTTGACTAACACTTTGAATAGGAGAGGGAAGGGGGGAAGCATACAGAAATTTCCCTTCCCAGTTCAGAATCAGAGCATCCAGAGGGACTGAGCCCAAGACTGGGGGTCTGTAACAAAAGAAAGAAAGTTGGTGATTGTCTGGGGCTGCAAAAAGATTTATCTCTGGAGTGCCCCATCTTGAGAAAATCACCTTCAACACCAGAGGATCCAGGGCCCATTCTTGATGGCCCTGAGATATTCTGCTCAGTGCATCTGCTAGGACATTGTCCTTCCTTGGAAGGTGAACTGCTATCAGAAAGGTTTGCAGGGAATAAGCCAGGGACCACAACTTCATTGCTTCTGTGCACAAGGCCGTAGACCAAGTGCCTCCTTGCTTGTTGATATACCACATGGTGGTGGTGTTGTCTGTTCTGACCTGAACCACCTTGTTCTGTACTGATTTGGAAAAAGCTTGCAGTGCCAGAAACACTGTCCTGAGTTCCAAGAAATTGATGTGTAGAAGAGATTCCTGAGGCGACCACAGTCCCTGGGTGGTGAGGTCCCCCAAATGAGCAACCACGGAATGAGACTGAGTGGCAAATGGAACCCCTTGCCTCAAATTGTCCTGATCCTGCCACCATTGCAGGGCTTGGATCAGAGTTTGAGTCACTGGGATTAGTTTGGTAAGGGAATCCTTTCTTTGGGACCAAAAAGCTCTGAAGTGGAACTGAATGTCCCTCATCTGGAATCTTGCGCCTTGGACCACTGCTGTAGAAGCTGCCATGTGGCCCAAGAGCTGAAGGAAATGCCTTGCTGGTCGAGACACCTGAAGGCTGAAAGAAGAGGCCAGCTCCATGAGAGCTCTTGCCCTTTCCAGGGGAAGGAAGGCTCTTGCTTTTACCATATCCAGCTCTGCCCCATGAAGGTGAGGAGCTGCTCTGGTTCAAGAACTGACTTTGGTAGGCTGAGAAGAAATCCTAAAGAAGTGAGCACTTGCTGGGTCACTTGCAGGTGTGACTTGACTTGGTCTGGGGACTGGCCCACTATGAGCCAGTCGTCCAAATATGGAAAAATGGAAATCTTTTGTCTTCTTAGGAAGGCAACAACTACTGCCAGGCACTTTGTGAAGACCCTTGGGGCTGAAGTTAGGCCAAAGGGCATTGCTCTGAACTGATAGTGGCCTGAGGGCAACTCAAACCTGAGGTACTTTCTGTGGGAGCACCTGATGGGAATGTGAAAGTAGGCATCTTTGAGGTCCAGGGAGGCTAGCCAGTCCCCCTAGCCTTAGAGAGGGAAGGATAATTTCCAGAGTTATCATCTTGAACTTTAGCTTTAAAAGATGTCTGTTCAGGTATCTTAAGTCCAGGATGGGTCGCCACTCTCCTGTCTTTTTGGGGGTTAGGAAGTACCTGGAGTACAGTCATTTGCCCCAGTATAGGGTAGGTACTCTCTCTATAGCTCTTAGAGCTAGGAGAGAAGAAACCTCTGCCTCTAGGGCAAGGGTCTCTGAGAGATTTACAGGTGGAAAAGATCCGGCTCTCATCTTTGGAAATTTTTTGAAGCTGAGAACCAGTCCCTGGCTTACTACTTCCAGGACCCACTTGTCTGATGTAACAGACATCCAGTCCTGGACAAAGTGAGCCAGCCTGCCCCCTACTGGGATAGGAGAATCGACCCGGGCAGACCCATCAGGGTGTCTGCTTGGCAGGGGCTTTAGACTGAGGAGTGGATGCAGCCCTGCTCATCTCCCTTCTGCCTCTCCCTCTGAAGAACCCCCTCTGTGAAAAGGAAGAAGAGGCCTGTGCTTGGTAAAAAGGCCTTTGAAAAGGCCTGCCCCTGCCCCTGGACTGCTGCCTTTGCGGAGTTGTCTGCCTTTCCTTGGCCTGAGCACTCCTGTAAGTGGTCCTGTATTCGTCCATTTTCTTCATGTAATTCTCTGTCTGCTCTCCAAACAGAGAATTACCAACTATAGGAAAATCCATGGCCTTAGCCTGGGTATCCTGTGAGAGGCTAGTACATCTGAGCCAAGCCATTCTCCGAAGAGCCACAGATGTAGCTATGACTCTTGATGATACATCATTGGAGTCCACAGCAGCATGAAACTGAACTTTTGATGCCTCAATCCCATCTGTAGCCACCTCCTCCAGCTCCTTGGCAAGCTGGGGGGAAGCCTGTTTAGCCAGTGCCAGTACAGTGTCCCACCTGGACTTCTGGTACCTGGCTGCAGAGGCCATATAATTCGCCTGCCTGAGTCCCAAGGAAGATGCCATGTACTGCTTCTTTGCCATGGCATCAGTCCTCCTGGAGTCCTTGTTTGGGGAGTGTGATGCCAAGGGAATGCTTGCCTTGTCACAGGCAGCAGCTTATACAACCCCAACATGGCTGCACTGCTGATAAAGGAGCTCCGTATCTGAGCCTGAAAGAGTATACCTCTTGTCCATTCTTCTATCCACAGGAGGTATGGAATCGGGAGACTTAAGAATTTTTTGTGTCTGTTTCCCAAAAGATTTGTGGAGGGGAATATACAGTCTCCTGGACTCTGGGATGTCCATCATCTCTACATAGTCAGACTCCTGCTGATCCTCCACTGCCTCCTCCACAGGAAGCTGGAGGGTATTGGCCACCTTTCTGTAAAACATGAAGTGCGAAGGGGACTCAGAAAGCCTAGGAGGAGAAATACCTGAAGGTCTGTCTGGGGAGCTGTCCGGGTCAATAGGCACATCCAGACTTTCACCATCACCATAATCATCTTCCAACTCTCCCTCCTCCTCAAACTCCAGTTCATAAAATTCTTCCAGGGTATAATCTTGAACCGGGGGAACCGACCAAACCGAGCCCCTGCCAAAAGGTGACGGATCAGTGGAACCAGGCCCGAAGCGTATTCTAGAGCTCTGAATCGCTTTGGCTATTCTTGACGATCGGGAGTAGAAAGGATTCTGGATCTGAACCGTCGATTTGTCTTTCGTTTTCTTTTTGTTGGAACAGATTCTCAGAATTGGCTCTCCTTTTTCCAAGAAGTATTGCCCTGGTCAGAGGGCACTCCTTCTGGTTTGGTCAAACCGAACTGGCTGTCCATCCGGGTCAGCGGACTTCTCTGCCTCCTTTCCCTCAGTCTACCTAATCTCTTTTCAAGGGTAGATTTGGGAAAATTTTACAAATTGGGCAGTCTGAATCAGGGTGGTCAAACCCAGACAATAAACACAGGTGGTGTGGGGATCAGCCTTAGCAAAGACCTCCCCACACACACTGCAGTGCTGAAACCCAGCGGGCCCGGTTTTTTTCTTGGGTTTCTCAGACATGGCCAACCTAACCAAACTTACCCTTTTTTTGGCAACCACCAGGCAAGACTCCCCTATCATTTCCTGACCGTGTCACGGGTCTTGGAAAAAAACATACTAAAACCCATTTTTTTTAGAACCGTTATGGACTGGTAACCACACACTAAAGTAAAATACAAAATTTACCTGAATGATCGGTTCAGCCAAATCGATCCACACTTTTTACAAGTTCCACACAGAAAACAGAACAAAACCTATCTAGTACTCACAGTACCACACACACAGACATGAACCGACTATGCGGAAACTAAATTTCGGTAGAAAACTGACTGAAACCGACACTTCAACCGACTTCGAACCGAGCTACGGGAGAAATCTCTGGAGCGACTGTTCAGTGAGGCGGAGTAAAGAATCTGACGGCTGCAGTTCAAATTATAACAGGCAGAGACATCAACTGAGCTCGAGATGAGCATTCTATGCCCTGCATAGAAAAGTTAACCCATTGTTCTCCGGTAACAGTTTAAAGGCTGGGGCGAACTGCACTTGTCAGAATACAGCAAGACTTCATGTTGCTTGAAGCCTCCATCTTGTGTGCACCACAACACAGGAAGTGATCCTTAACTCCCCCTGCTGGAAGCCTCCATCTTGTGTGCACCACAACACAGGAAGTGATCCTTAACTCAACCCTGCTGGTGGTCATCTATTACGAGAAGAAGTATCTCAGTGGGACTGGGGATTAATCTGGGGTTTCCCTTTTAAAGCTTTTTCAATTGTTACTAATAGGATAACACAATATAAATGTTTATATAACTTATTTTACTCTCCCAAAAAAATGTTACAAATGAAACTTAAGGTAATGATAATTGCCCTAAATGCAATATTCCAAATGCAAATGATTTACACATGTTTTGGGAATGCCCTCATATAGCCCATTTGTGGTTACAAATAAAACAATGTCTATGCAAAAATCCAAATCTAATTCAAAATATGAATAATAAAACATGTATAATTGGGCAGTTTGGGGACAGTTCATCAATAACTACAGAGCTCAAATATATGATTGCTATGATCTCCATAGTTACTAAAAATTTTATTTTAAAATACTGGATACAGCAAGAAACCACATCTATCATAGAATGGAAAAATTCTCTAATTGAGAATATAATGTGTGAAAAACTTGCCAGCGGCATGAAAAATGAGAAAAAGCATACTTGGAAATACTGTGATGCTCTAATTACACTCATTACTATTTAAAATGAATAAAAAAGGAAAATTGTTCATCTCATCTACAGTCTAATTTTTCTTTTCTTTGGTTTCTATCTCTGTCTAAACTAAACCCTATACTATTGTCTTTTCTTCTATTTACTCATAAAAATCAACCTCCTTAATAATTATGTTTTTTCAGGAGAACTACTATTACAGGAATTAAGGTAAGGAGTATATTTATGAATGTACAGTACTGCATGACTTTTGTTAATGTATTAATATACACAGTGAATATAAAGTCTTAGTATTTCTGTTCCAAAACAGGAAATATGATAACGTTTTCTTTTTTATTTTTAGGTCTTTTTTATGTATAGTGAGTATAAAGTCTTAGTACTTCTGTTCTAAAAACAGGAAACCAGATAAAATTGTCTTTTTTATGTCTTATGTAATACTACTCTTTTAATAACTAATCAGAACTATAGGTGATGTTGTTACACATACTGTTTACACATAAATGTTTTTGTCTTTCCTTATGTTGTAAATCTAATTTTGAAAAATAAAAATATTATCAAGAAAATCTTGCTACAGTCAAGGTATACAGGAACTGCATGTCAAAGTTCAGTGGACATCTTGTGAAGGGCACCAACATGACCTCACTCCATTGAAATCAATGACAAACCTATAGAAATGAATGGACACTGACACAAATAGATGATTTTTGCAACAAAACCTTTAGTTAAATAACAGACAACACAGAATCAAGTGGGAATTGTTTATTAAGATGTCATTTGATGAACTTTGCTTACAAATAATTGTACTTTTGTCTACAAAAATATTTTCTTCTCAGCACTTCATCTACTCCATGACATCCCATCTCCTGCCTGATCACAACCTTCCTTCTCAGCCTTACAACCTTCGCTCAGTGAAACAAAGCTTGTCTCCAACCACAATGTCTGACGATGGTGCAGATATGGGCGCCAGAGTGTCCGGAGTTCTACTTTCACCCACCTCAAGGGTGAGGGGCTACAAAATCGAAACAATCCTGCATGATATCCAGTCTTCCATCTTAGCTCACAGAGCACCAGCTATGCAAGCCATTCAAGATGACCTGGCCTACAGTAAAGCTATTTCATCACAGTCCACGGTCCATACCAGCCTACAGCCAGTATCCTTCTCAGCCTTGCCTCATGAAGATGCTGTTGATAGGCTCGGATAATTTCAAGCCTGGATTTTCTTGCATGGTTGGACTGATCCTTTGCATATTTCCAATGCCTTGCACTTGTTTCTGAGGGACTGCCATTACCTGGCTCAACGCACTTCCAGAACAAGTCAAAAGAGAGACTTCCACCCAGTATGCAACCTTCAAACACCATTTTGTCCAAGCACATCCACCCTGATTATTGGAACAACAGCTGTGGGAATGTACCATGCAACCCTCTGAATCTCTAGAAACCTTCATAGTGGACACAGAGTCTCACTGCAAATGTCTGCAGAAATTTGAGAATTCCTGAACTCCATCTTTATGTAATCCAACAGAAACCAATAACCTGGATAAACACAATCCTGACATGCACAAGCGTCCATATTAATGTCCTAGGCCACCAGTGTACAAGCACCTCAGTTGTCAGTTAGCCGCACTCGCAACATGTGTTCAGCAACAGCAATCAATGATAGACACGCTCACCACAACTGTCAATAGTCTGCACCTCAACTATTTCTGCTACCTCTGTCAATGTTCTTCGACCATTTTGACAGCCACCTGATCCAATTCCACCTTCACGTGAGCCTGTGATCTGCCAGTGGTGTGGATTCAGAGGACACACTGCCACTGCCTGCTGAAAGCTAAAGTATCACAACAGGAATCAAGAGAACCAAAGGTGCCCATGACCCCAACAATCGGCAGGATAACTGCAACTACTCCCAGGATCAGAGGAACACAGCAACTGACCATCCCTCTGCCTTTCACAATTCAGGAGACAATTCAGACAAACTGCACCTTCTATCTGCTAACTCAGACACACTCTCACTTCCAGGGGCAAAGGTACCTGTCATCAGAGCACCTCTCCTAGCAAACTGTGCATGTAACCATCAGAGATTGGTCCATGCATGCCTTGGTCGACACTGGAGCAGAAATCTCAGTTATCAACAACAGCATTCTGAACAACCAAGCTATTTGGCATGTACCCAATATCTCTCCAGCCGACCCAAAGTACATTGTCACAGCAAGTACAGCTACAATACTTATCATAGGCGTGGTCCATCTCAAACTACACTATGGCTCACAACAAGCTACTGTCAAGGTCTACCCAGTGCCTGATCTACAACCTGCAGTGATTCTTGGCCTGGACTTCCTCAAAGCTCACAAAGCCATCCTAGACTTTGCCTCAAACTGTCACTAGATCCTCGGAGGCAACGCACAGCTATAGACTCAGTCACTGTGCCTCCTAAGTCATAGATGGTTTTGATTGCCAAGATTCGAGGTGAACCACCTCCACAAGGTATTGTTGGCATTGTCAAGGGATCCCCCATGCTGCATTCTTCAGGTCTCCTTCCAGGAAACACCTTAATCAGCAGTGCATGGCAGTGCAGTCTTTCAAACATGCTGCAACTTCACAGATGAGCCAGTAGTCATCTCAAAGGGTACCAACATCAGAAAGTTTGTTTGCTTGTCTACAGAGGACCAGCTCCATCTCAAGCAAGAACCTCATCCTAGTTCCACCAACCCTAGTCTTGTCAGTACTATCATGACCACTTCAGCTTCACCAGAGTTATCCCTCAGTAAGAGATTGTCTTCTTCAAAATTTCCAGCATCTCCAACAGAAAAGCATCAACTTTTGAAATTCCTGGAGAATTACCTGGATGTCTTTGTAGGTCCAGAAAACAAGCTTGGATGCTATGATATCCTGCAACACACCATTGAGGTGCAGCCCAACCAGAAACCAATCCATCAGCAAGCATACAAAGTGGGATACAAACAGAAACAAGTCCTAGAGGACATAATCAAAGACATGCTGGAACAAGACATTGTTGAAGAATCTACAAGTCCCAGGGGTGCACCTTGCCTGCTGGTGGTAAAGAAGGACAAAGGGTATTGCTTCATGGTAGACTGCAGAAAACTCAATGCCTACAAGGTGCAGGATGCTCATCACTTACCTACAACTGAAGATGCCTTAGAGAGTCTTGGTGCAGCCAGTACTGCTTACTTCACCACTCTAGACCTTCAGAGTGGGTTCTACCAAGTTTCCATTTATCCAGCTTCCTTTTTTTGGCAACTGCCAGGCAAGATTCCCTTATTGGTTCCTAACCGTGTCACGGGTCTTGGAAAAAAACATTTCAAAACATGTTTTTTTTAGAACCGATAAGGACCGGTAACCACACACTAAAGTTACACAAGAATTAAACAAATGATCGGTTCTGCTGAACCGATCCACACTTTCTACAAGTTCCACACAGAAAACACAGCACAAAACCTATCTAGTACTCACGGTACCACAGACAGAGGCTGAACTGACTATGCGGGAAACTTTTTCGGTTAGAAACTGACGAAAAAAACGACACTTAAACCGACTTTCGAACCTAGCTGCAGGAGAAATCTCCGGAGCGACTGTTCAGTGAGGCGGAGTAAAGAATCTGATGGTTAGCATTCAAAGGGAAACAGACAGAGACATCAACCAAGCTCAAGCTCAGCATTCTATCCTCTGCATAGAAGGGTTAACCCTTTGTTATCCGGGGCAGTTTAAAGGCTGGGGCTAACTGCCCTTGTCAGAATACAGCAAGACTTCAAGTTGTTTGAAACACATAAAGACCTGCTAAAAGGAAATAAAAACAGGTTTACAATACGGGAAATCTCGGCACTGGACTAAAACGAAACAGAGGACACACTGGAAGCTCTTATTTTATATAATTGCTGAGGCGAAAAAGTAGTATTGTATTTTCTAAACAACTGCCATGAGCTTCTGAAGAAGGACTGGTTGGTCCGAAAGCTAGAGCACTTTGTTCTTGTTGTTACATCTATGTTGGTCCATTAAAAGGTATCAAATCATTTGCATCTGAGGCGAAAAAGGTAATCCCAGCAATTATATAAAATAAAACATGGGGTAGTGTGTTTAAACTTGAAGTTTACACACACCCTCAGGGTTTGATGCTAACATTAAACCCCTTGGATGTGTGCAAACTTCTCATTACACACATCACCCCATATATTATTCTATATATTGTGAACCTTACACTCGGTTGAAAAGTCACATTGTCATTTCATAAAAGAAAAACTACGTCATCACTGCATTTTGAATAAAAGTAAAAAAAACAAATGCTATCTGATCTTCCAGAATGGCATAATCATGATAGTGTAGTACAATATCATATAGATTTCATAAATAAATTCAGAGGTTAACTACTGCGAACAGTGGATGTGAATGGTTCACTAGGTGACCTTAGTCCTGTTGCAGTAAGCCCCGTTACCCTATGTCTTTATTTTCCTTTTAATTTATGGGTGAGTGATTGGTGTAGTACAAGTTTGAATGTAGTGGTGGACAATAATGTACATGGTTGGTACTACAATGTAACTTCACGTCTGAATGTAATGGTATTTGAATAAGAGAAAGCAACTCGTGCCATGACTCGGAGTAATTTGGAATTGGATCCAGGAAAATGATCAACATTGTACATTGCGGAAGTCAACAGTCCAAAGTGCTACAATCAGAGATCAATATACCCTCATGAAGCTGAAGCAATGAAAGTTATGAGGGCATTTGGGACATACCGAATGCGGGTTGGATGGCATGTGAATCTGTGGTGATCAATTCCCCTCTCCCCCCTAATCAAGAAGCACAGAGACACTGTGAATCGACTAGTCAGCTGTTGAAACACGGACATGTATACAGTGTTGAAGCAGTCAGAACTGATAGACAATACAGCATAGTACAGGACCAAATGACGTATGCAGTAATATCAAAGGCTATTGAACTGAATAAACTGTACCCCTTCAACAGTTTGACATCCTTCTTTAAATAGGGGCACCAGAACTGCACAAAGTATTCCATGTGTAGTCTCACCTGCGACATGTAAAGTGACTGGATGACCTACACACTCCTTGAGGTGTTTCTTCTGGCAATGCCCCCCAGCATTGTGTTAGCTTAGGATGCGGCCTTCCTGCGCTGTGCAGTGTGTTTCATGTCCCTTGTGACCCAGGTCCTTTTCCCACCTCCAAAGAGGCAAACTGCAACCCACCCCCCAGCCAGTAGCTAGTTCCAGAGATTCTGTCTCCTGAGTGCATAATCCCTAACTTGTCTTGTTGAATTTTGTTGACCCTGTAAGCCCACTGGGCCTAGAAGTCCCTTTTTTAGGGGCAACTGGGGGGGGATACAGATGGTAGGCAACTGAAATTGAACCAGATTAAGCTGTTGGTGGTATTTTTAAAGAATGAGGGAAATTTGGCCAGGACACCGAGGAAATTCCCCTACTCTTTTCGATAAGTGTCATGGGATCTTTAACATCCACCTGAACTACCACCAATCCAGGCAGATGGGACCTCGGTTTAACGTCTCATCCAAAAGACGGTCTTAGCATTGAACCCCAGCTGCCATGTGTCTGACCAGCACTCAAGAATAGCCATGGCCTCAGGGAATTCTTGCCTCTCTTCCTCCCTGTCCATCCTCGCATAGATATTTGTGTTGCCTGCAACCAGTCTGATTTTTCTCTTGACCCTGTCTGCTGTGTCGTAAATGGAGATGTTAAACAACACTGGCCCCAGTACTAAGCCCAATGGGACCCTGCTGGTTACAGCTCAGGGATTTGAGGGTTCTCCGCCTGTTCGGGAGTGCAGCACAGTGGAGTGTTTCAAGCGGGCACTGAAGACCTTTTTGTCAGGAAAAGCTTACTCTGTATTTTCTTAATATCTGTATTCATTGTGCTTTGTTTTTATTCGACTGTACAGTGCCTTGATATGTGAAAGGCGCTATATCAAGTACATTTATTATTATTATTGTTACCCTCTGTTGCCTATCCCATAGCCAGCTCACTACCCATCCTACCAGTTTCTCTCCTGCTCCCAGGTAACTCAGTTTAATGAGCATCCTTCAATGAGGCATCGAGTTGAAGACTTTGCTGAAGTCCAAATATAGGGCACACACCGCATGGCCCCCATCGAGCACCCTTGTCAACCAATCGAAGAAGTCAACCAGGTTGATCTGGCAGGATCATCCCAAGACAAACCCATGTTGCCTTTCATACTGGAGACCATTAGTTTCCAGATATGTCACTATCCTCTCTTTAAGAATGTTCTCCATCAACTTCCCCACAATGGAGGTAAGGCTGACTGGTTGGTAGTTACCTTGCTCATCAGTGGGTCCACTCTTGAGGAGTGGTACCACATGTGCCAACCCATGCAACCAATTTCCAGATTGTTGTTAGACAGGTCTACCAGAGGGCTCGCCAAGACCTCTGCCCACTCCTTCAGGACTCTTGAAGAAAAAAATTACTCACCTAGTAATGTTGTTTCTTCTAATGGAGTCTTGCTATATTATGACATATGCAGTGAGTCCCAACCTTCGAACTGCTCCGGAGGTGAAAGAGTTAACTTTCCATGCCAGGCATGGAACGCTGAGCTCGAGCTCGGGTGAAACTCTGTCTGTTGTTCTTCAAACTCTGTGGAGGCAGTATAGCGCAGTGGTCTAAGGCTCTGAGCTGCAAATCTGGTGACATCCAGCAGACCAGACCTGGGTTTGAATCCCACAGCTTCCACTTGCATACTGTGTGACCCTGAGCAAGTCACTTAACCTCCTTGTGCTCCCAGGTCGCTCCTGTAAAAAAGCTTTCAGCTTAGTGTGCTATACCTGGTTAAACAACTAAGTAAAAAAAAAAAAAAAACCTCAAACTGTCAGATCTTTACGAGCTAAACTCACTGAGATCCTGTGTGGAAGCTGTAAACCTACACTAGCCAACTGGCTACTAAACATAAGAACACATTTTTTGGTCCCAAAACAAAGACTCAAGTCAGGAGACCCAAAAAATGAAAAACACAACACCAAGTCACCCCAAAAAAGGAGGGGTGAAACAACAAGGTGGGCATCTACTAAGTGCCAACACTGCACTGCCACCCACATCCCAAAAACAGAGGTTCTGAGAGGGGCAGGCGGGGAGGTCATAATATAGCAAGACTCCATTAGAAGAAACAACATTACTAAGGTGAGTAATTTTTCTTCAAACAACATGAAGTCTTGCTATATTATGACATATGCAGAACTACCAGCAGTACCTCCATGGAGGAGGACAGAACCTACTTGGAAAAAGGCTCTGAAGCTAGGCTGGTACAAGAACCGAGCATCACTCTCCTAGCCTGGATGTCCAGGGAGTAATGCTTGGTAAAAGTGTGAACTGTTTTCCAGGTAGCTGCTTGACATATCTCTAGGATAGGGATGTCCCTGGCAGCAGCCAGGGAAGCAGCTGTACCTCTGGTAGAGTGAGCCCTCAGGCCTGAGGGAGGAACCTTACCCAGTTTTTCATAACAAAACTGGATACAAGAGACAATCCACCTGGCAATGGATCTTTTAGTGGCAGGTTTCCCTTTGCCAACCTCACCATAAGTGAGGAACAGTTGGAGGGAGGCAAACCTGTGATCCTTGGTACGCTCTATGTAGTAGCTAAGGGCTCTCTTTACATCTAAGCTGTGCAGCCTCCTCTCGCCAGAGGAGGAATGGTCAGTGAAGTACACTGGAAGAGAATTAGATTGATTATGGTGGAAATCTGAAACCACCTTAGGCAAGAACTTCCTGTTAGTCCTGAGGACCACCTTATCTCTATGAAAGGAGATAAAATCAGGCTCCACTGACAAGGCTTGTAATTCACTTATGCATCTGGCAGAAGTGATGGCTACCAGAAACACAGTCTTCCAAGTCAAGTACTTAAGCTCTGCTGAAGACAAAGGCTCAAAGGGGGTTGCATAAGCTGAGCAATGCAAACATTAAGATCCCAGGCAGGGGCAGGGTCCCTGAATGGAGGGTTCATGTGAAGCAATCCCTTAAAAAACTTGGAAAATACAGGATGAGCTGAAAGAGAAGACGGTTTACCTGCTGAAATAAAAGTAGACACAGCTGCCAAATGTACTTTTAGGGTGGCTGATCTCAGCCCCAAGGTATTTAAATGGACCATATAATCCAGGACTGTGGGTAAATCAGCAGATTCTGGGGAAATATGCTTCCCAGAGCACCATACGGAAAACCTCTTCCATTTGGAATTATAGGTAGCTCTGGTGGAAGGCTTCCTAGAAGCCTTTAGTATATCCATTACACCTTGGGAGAGGTGTAGATCAGCAAACGCTAACTCTTCAAGAGCCAGGCCTTGAGATTGAGAGATTTGAGGTTCGGGTACCAAACCCTTCCCTGAGCACAGGTTAACAGGTTGTGATTCCTGGGAAGACACAGAGGAAGATGGACTGCTAAGGACAGTAGTAGTGGATACCAGGGTTGTCTGGCCCAATCTGGAGCAATCAGAATCATCTTGCAGGATTGAGATCTGATTTTGACTAACACTTTGAACAGGAGAGGGAAGGGGGGAAAAGCATAGAGAAACTTCCCTTCCCAATTGAGAACTAAGACATCCAGAGGGACTGAGCCCAACACTGGGGGCCTGCAGCAAAAAAGGGGAAGTTGGTGATTGTCTGGGGCTGCAAAAAGATCTATCTGCGGGGTACCCCATCTGGCAAATATTACCTCCAGGACCAGGGGTTCCAGTGACCATTCGTGATGGCCCTGGGAAATCCTGCTGAGAGCATCTGCCAGGACATTGTCCTTGCCTGAGAGGTGAACTGCCGTAAGGGAGGTGTTCAGGGAGTAAGCCAGAGACCACAACTTCATTGCTTCGGTGCACAAGGCTGTAGACCGAGTGCCTCCTTGCTTGTTGATGTACCACATTGTGGTGGTGTTGTCTGTTCTGACCTGTACAACTTTGTTCTGAACAGATTTGGAAAAAAACTTGAAGTGCTAGAAAAACTGCTCTGAGTTCCAACAGATTGATGTGGAGCAGAGATTCCTGAGGGGACCACAATCCCTGGGTAGTGAGGTCACCCATGTGAGCTCCCCACCCCAAGAGGGATGCATCTGTAGAAAGGAGTAAGGAGTGAGACTGAGTGACAAAGGGAACCCCTTGTCTCAGATTGCTCTGATCCTGCCACCACTGTAGGGTTTGGATCACGGTTCGAGTTAGCGGGATCAATTTGGTTAGAGGGTCTTTCCTTTGGGACCAAAAGGCTCTCAAATGGAACTGGATGTCCCTCATCTGAAATCTTGCTCCCTGCACTACTGCTATAGAAGCAGCCATGTGCCCCAGGAGCTGTAGAAAATGCCTTGCTGGTCAAGAAACCTGCAGGGTGAATGAGGAGGCCAGAGAGACCAGGGTCCTTGCCCTGTCCAAAGGAAGGAAGGAAGGCTCTGGCTTTCTCTGTGTTCAGCTCGCGCCTATGAAGGTGAGGAAGCTGGACAGGCTCTAGAACGACTTTGAAAGATTCAGAAGGAAACCTGAGAGGTAAGCAGTTGCTGAGTTATCTGTAGATGTAACTTGACTTGGTCTGGAGACTGGCCTACTATGAGCCAGTCGTCCAGGTAAGGGAAGATGGCAATTTTTTGCCTTCTTAGGGAGGCAACTGCTACTGCCAGGCATTTTGTGAATACCCTTGGAGCAGAGGTGAGGCCAAAGGGCATTGCTCTGAACTGGTAATGGCCTGAGGGCAGCTCGAACCTGAGGTACTTTCGATGGGAGCTTCTGATCAGAATATGGAATTGGGCATCCTTGAGGTCCAGGGACGCTAGCCAGTCCCCTGGCCTTAGAGAGGGTAGAATAATTCCCAGAGTCACCATTTTGAATTTTGGTTTTAAAAGGTGCTTGTTTAAGTATCTGAGATCCAGGATGGGCCACCATTCTCCTGTCTTTTTTGGGGTAAGGAAGTACCTGGAGTACAATCCTTTGCCCTGGTGTAGGGGTGGAACTCTTTCCACAGCTCTGAGAGCCAGGAGGGAAGAGACTTCTGCCTCTAGGGCAAGTGCCTCTGATGGATTTGCAGGTGGAAAGGATCTGGTTTTCACCTTTGGAAATTTTTTTGAAGCTGAGAACCAGTCCCTGGCTTACTACTTCCAGGATCCATTTGTCTGATGTCAGAGACTTCCAGTCCTGGACAAAGTAAGCCAGCCTGCCCCCTACAGTTAGCTGAGAATCAGCCCTGGCAACCCCATCAGGGTGCCTGCTTGGCAGGGGCTTTAGGCTGAGGGGTGGAAGCAGGCCTGCTTGTACCCCGTCTGCCTCTCCCTCTAAAGAACCCCCTCTGGGCATAAGCAGAAGAGGAGGCCTGGGCTTGGTAAAAAGGCCTATGAAAAGGCCTGCCCCTGCCCCTGGAAGGCTGCCTTTGAGGAGTGGCCTGCCTTTCCTTGGCCTGTGCACTCCTATAAGTGGTCCTATACTCATCCATTTTCTTCATGTAATTCTCTGTCTGCTCCCCAAACAGAATTACCCACAACAGGAAAATCCATGGCCTTAGTCTGGGTATCCTGTGACAGGCTAGTACATCTGAGCCAAGCCATTCTGCGAAGTGCCACAGATGTAGCCATGACTCTTGATGACACATCATTTGAGTCCACTGCAGCATGGAATTGCACCTTGGATGCCTCAATACCATCAGCAGCCACCTGCTCCAGCTCCTTGGCAAGCTGGCCAGGGACCTGTTTTGCTAGAGCCATAACAGTATCCCATCTGGATTTCTGATATCTAGCAACATAAGCCATATAATTTGCCTGTCTGAGTCCCAAGGATGCTGCCATGTACTGTTTCTTTGCCATGGCATCAATCCTCCTGGAGTCCTTGTCAGGGGTTTGTGAAGCCAAGGGAATATTTGCCTTGTCACAGGCTGCAGCCTGCACTACCCCAACATGGCTGCATTGTTGAGTAAGGAACTCCATATCAGAGCCTGACAATGTGTACCTCTTGTCCATTCTCTTATCCACAGGAGGTATAGTGTGAGGAGTTTTTAGAATTTTTACTGTCCGTTTCCCAAAAGATTTATGCAAAGGAATAGACAGTCTCCTAGACTCTGGGATATCCATCATTTCCACATAGTCAGGCTCCTCTTGATCATCCACAGCTTCCTCCATAGGGAGCTGGAGGGTTTCAGCCACTTTTTTATAAAACATAAAATGAGAAGGGGACTCAGAAAGCCTAGGAGGAGACACTCCTGAAGGTCTGTCTGGGGAGATGTCTGGTTCAATGGGCACATCCTGACTTTCAAATCCACATTCACTCTCCTCATACTCCTCTTCCCCCTCCTCCGGTTCATAATATTCCTCTAAATCATACTCTTGAACCGGTGGAACCGGCCGAACCGTACGCTTACCTGATGGTGCCGGTTCGGTCGGAACCGGGGAAAGCGACTGGACAATTTTAATCGCTCTGGCTATTTCTTCAGCGGTTGGAGAGGAAAGTTTTGGCTCCACACCAGCTGATTTCCTAGTCCTTTTTGCTGGAACCGACTCCTCAGAGTCGGATCTCCTTTTGCCCGAGGAAGTCTCGCCCTGGTCAGAGGGCACTCCCTTCGGTTTGGTTGGAACCAAACCAAGCTGGCCATCCGGTTCAGCGGACTTTTTGGCCTCCCTTTCCCTGAGCCTACCAACTCTCTTTTCCAGGGTAGCTGCAGGAAAATTTTTGCAAATCTGGCAGTCTGCATTAAGGTGGTCAAACCCCAGACAATAAACACAGATGGTGTGGGGGTCAACCTTGGCAAAGACTTCCCCACAGACGCTGCAGTGTTGAAACCCAGTGGGCCCGGTTTTTCTTTTGGGTTTCTCAGACATAATGTCAGCCTAACTAAACTTACCCGTTTATGGCAATCCGCCAGGTAAGACCCTCTTATCGGTTCCCAACCGTGTCACGAGTCGTGGAAAAAAACAGTAATAAAATCCGTTTTTTTTAGAACCGATAAGAACCGGTAACCACACTCTAAATGACAGATTAATATATTTGAAACAACTTGATCGGTTCAAACCGAACCGATAAACCGTTTACAAGTTCCACACAGAATAGAAATGAATGTAAAACCTATCTAGTACTCACAATACCACAGACAGAGTCTGAACCGACCGGTTGCGGTTTAAATTCGGTCGAAAACCGAGAAAAACAATACTTTAACTGACAAAATGAACCGAGCAGAAGGAGAAATCTCCAGAGCGACTGTTCAGTGAGGCGGAGTAAAGAATCTGATGGTTTGAGTTTGAAGAACAACAGACAGAGTTTCAACCGAGCTCGAGCTCAGCATTCCATGCCTGGCATGGAAAGTTAACTCTTTCACCTCCGGAGCAGTTCGAAGGTTGGGACTCACTGCATATGTCATAATATAGCAAGACTTCATGTTGTTTGAATGCACACTGTCTGGTCACAGTGTCATATCCACCTGCAGTACCTATGTTCACTGGGATTATCCCATCTGTTATTTCGCTCCTCTCATACACACACACACCCCCCTTCCCTGTGGCACTGGGCCATCCTTTTCCCTGGTGACAACACTAGGACCATTATGTTATCCTCCCTGGTTGGCTCTGGCACCTTCTGCCCCAGGAAGCTGTCCTGGAAGGCCTCCATGAGATTCGGTTCCCTGGCACTCGTGGTTGCTGGTATGCTCCAGTCAATCCATGGTAGATTGAAATCCCCCACTATGACAGCTTTGCCCTGACCACTATGCCTACTAATTTACCCCCCCAACTCCCAATCTGTTTCCTCATTCTGAAAGGGTGATCTGTACACCACCACCAATCTAACCTTCCTCCCTTTCGGGTTTTGGAGCTGTACCCATAAGACCTTGGCCCTGCCCTCTTCTCCCTACTCTCCGATGCAAAAAAATTCCATCACCTACATAAATACCAACCACACACCCTTCCCATTTTCTCTGACCCTCTGGTACAATCTGCACCTAGGGATCATGAGATCCCAGTCTTGGTATTGGGCGGCACAAGTCTCTGTGATGGCTGCTATGTCTGCCTCTCCTTCAGTCATCAGTGCCTGTTGATCTACTGTTTTGTTGGCCACACTCCTTGCATTTAAGGATACCACTTTCCAATTTGATCCCATCCCCCCCTTCTCCATTCTGTCTTCTCTACCCTTTCTTTATTCTGTATTTGTTTCCCCTTCCCTCCTGACTAGTTTGGGATTGAGGCCTATCTGACTTCCTTGACTGATGGCTCTATTTAGTGCCCACCCCTTCGCCTCCACCCTTTCATAGTTTAAATTAAGTTTGGTCGCTATACACTGTATTCCCATAATTTATACTTCAGGACCCTTGAACTCTCCTTACTTAAATGCAGCCTATCTGGTACACATAGATGCTTGTCCTCTCACGTCCTTTCCCAACCACCCATCAGACTGTACCCCACGGTCACACATCCTTCTCCCAGCCATTTGTGAAAATCCTCAATTCTTTGCTTCCTCGCAGTGCTTGCACTAGGGGCCAGAAGAACATCAAAGAATGCAACAGATCTTCTTGCTTCACTGCATAATCGACCAACTATACTGAAACTCTACTCCACCTCTTCAATCCTATGCTCCTCCAGGTCGCTTGTACCTAGGTGTACCACGAAGTGCGGATTGTCCATAAACATCCCCACACACTTGGGGATACACTGTCACACTCTTCCTGCCATCATTTGTGGCGTACAGTTCACCCATGTGTGGCTTTTCCTTGAACAATTGCCTCCACATTTCACACCTTTTAGTATCGAGTCTCCAAATATGATGACCCTCTTCCCCCATCACCTGTTCATCTCCATTGTGGTGCCCATCCCTCTACTCACATCCTAGAGCACCATCTCCTCTTTCAAAGACTTCAGTTCACAGCTTCCCACTTGACCCCTGCTTACTCTCCTCCTTCAGACCCTGCCCCTCCCCCTCTATGCTCCCTTTCTGGACTAACTACCCCCTTACTCATACCACCCACTATCTGAACTTACACACCACTTTTCATGTTGACTATTCCTTATACTGCCCTAATGCCTGCATTGCTAATGCTACATTCCAGTGTCAGTCCCCTCCCTGCTACTCCCCTTATCTTCACTACTGTCCTTTACACTCCCATTCTCTATGACTTCATACCCCTTCTGCTGGTCACCCAGGCTGCATAGCACTGATAATCTATTCCTTGACTCTTACCCCTGGTCCTGAGCCTCTTCTGTCTCCCTGACCTGTAACCCCTTACCTTTTTCTGACAGTGATCCCTTTGTCCTCTTATATCTTACCTCCTTCCAAAATTTTAGCTTGGATCCCTTCAGGCTTTTAGATGCTGCATTTCCTGGCCCTACTGGCCTCCCTCCATACTTTACACTCGATCTACCAGATGTGCCACCTAAAGAAGCCATACCTTGATCACTAGGCCCGATGCTCTCTCCAACCTCTCCACCCTCCCTATTCAGCTTGCTTCGTAGCCACACAACCTCCACCCTAAGTTGCCCAATCTGCCTACACACCAGACATCCCCCTACTGTCTGTGCAGTACCTAAGAAGATGGCTGCCCCACACCCACTGCAATTTACCACCCTCCCTGCTACAACCCTAGCACTGCTTCCACCATACATCCTCCAACCCCATGCATCATCCCTTGTCTTCTGCCTGCTCCAGCACACAGCTCTCCGAATCTCAATCTGGCATCCCAATTCAGGTTTTCCTGTTGTAAACCCCCACCACCAGTACTTACCCTTCCATTATGGTCTCCCTATTTGTTTCTGAATGTAGCCCACTTCCCACAGATATGAAACCCTACTTACGTTACTCCTGCTACCCCATACTCACTGACACCATGCCCAGCATGGCCTGCAATGTGCTCTGTGGATGCCCTGCAGATGCCAAACTCCTGCAGTGTGGCACTCATTCATTGGGGTCACTTATGAGAGCGGTCACTTGGCCCCCTTGGAAATATATGTGGTCTCCGGCCACCCAATTGGCCTGACCGAGTCATGTGATTGAACTCCTTACTCCCTGCAAGTTCCGCCTGTAATACATTAATATATGTACATATTTTCCCCAGGGTCTTTTGTCCCACTGTGACCACCTTAGTGGGCACTGATTGATATGGCTACCAAGTGCCCCCTCTACATATTTTTTACTCCCTCTGCACACACATACACACACACACGGACACACTGGAGATCCTCACACACACACACACACACACACACACACACACACACACACACGGGCACATTGGAGATCCTCACATACAGAACAGTGTGTGTATTGTTTCAATGTATGTTTATTTGTCAGAGGATTGAGCCAGTAAGGAGTGAGCATGCAAGTCTGCCGGTCTGTCCTGTGAAGTAGGAGTCACAAACAAGCACAGCATTTGGAGTACTAGTAACTAATTGAATTAAAAATAAATAAATAAAGTAGAGTTGATCTGCTCATCAAGTGTGTGACACAGAAAAAAAATCGAGCAGCGGTCTGTTTTAGGACCACAAGTGAACTAAGGATAACTAAACAAGAGTCATAAATGAAAAAGATTAGAAATGTTTCAATTTAGTGATCGAACGAGTGGCTAATAGCAGCAGGAGAGCACAGCAGATCATATTTGGAACAGGCATAGGGCAATGTCATGAGTAAGTTTATTGCACAAATTTGCACTGCGATGTTAACTGTGGGACTAAATTAATATATGTTGTATTACAAATTTATGTTGGGAGCTCATTACTTTTGGTCCTATACAGGTAGTTTTGTCACTCAGTAACGAGGGAGAAAAACAGAAATTTAAACACCTGTCAATTTTCTTTCTCTGACTGCTGGTCTCCAGGCAGATCACTTCTGGGAGGTCCTTCCTGGAACGTGACAGGCAGAAGGTAGACAGACTTCTGCAGGAAAAGAGGTATCCTCCCAGCCATTTCCTCCAGACATCAGTACTTCTACAGCCTTTGTCTTCTGAGGAGACACATAACTTGGAACAACACAAGAAAGGTTAGTGTAACTTGCGGCCAGAGGCCGACATTCAGCATTCTAGAAGGGACGGATCCCGGAGACCAGCAGTCGGAGAAAGAAAATTTACACGTATTTATATTTCTACTTCTCTCTCCTCCTAAAGCTGGTCTCCAGGCTCATTACTTCTGGGATATACTAAAGCAGTACATCTCTCCACTGGGTGGGAAGAAAGTTCATAGTCCCTTATGGGTCCACCACTGCCTGGAGGAGCCTGCGGCCAAATGACACATCTGCCGAGGCAGCAACATCCAACTTATAACATTTTGCAAATGTGTGTATGGATGACCATGTGGTTGCTCTACACAAGTCTGCCGGAGAAGTTTCTCTGAAGTCCACCCAGGAATCAGCTATCGCTTGGGTTGAGTGTGCTTGCACTGGTCCCAGCAGGTCAATCCCAGCCTTTTGGTAGGCCATGGTGATGGTGGAATAAATCCACCTAGCAATAGAGTCCCTTGACGCCTTCTTACCCATGTTCGGGCCTGAGGTAAGAATGAATAGGCTGAAGTCTTACGGACTGAGTCAGATCTCTTGATGTAAATTTTAAGTGTTCTCCGTGGATCAAGCGTGTGAAATTCTCTCTCTTTCTCATTCTTGGGGTGAGGACAGAAAAAGGAAATGTTCAAGACTTGGTTACAGTGAAAATGAGACATCACCTTAGGTAAAAAGGCCGGATCTGTCTGCATGACTACTGAGTCTTGATGAAAGACAGTATAAGGTTCTTTGGATGACAGGGCTCCTATCTCACTGATGCTTCGGGCTGAGGTGATTGCAATGAGAAAAATGGCCTTCATAGTGAGATGAAGTAAGGATGCCTCCTTTAAGGGCTTGAACGGTGATTTGGTGAGTGCTTTGAGTACTAGGTTGAGCCTCCAGGGAGGTACTACCAGTTTTATTGGTGGACACTTCAAAGCTGCTGCCCTCAAAAAGTGTTGAACATGAGGAAGAGCTCCTAAGGATTCACTTGAGTCTGATGACAGTAGCGCCCCCAAAGCAGACACCTGGACTCTTAAGGTAGCCGGTTGGAGGCCCTTGTCGAAACCCTCCTGAAGGAACTGAAGTATGGCAGGGAGAGACACAGAGTCATCCGGTAAAGAGAAGTCTCGCAACCAGAACAGGAATTTTCTCCAAATCCTATAATAAACCCTGGAGGAGGAGGAGGCTTGCCTGGACTGAATCATCATTTCTATGACAGGAGCCGAGAAACTGAACTCCCTGAGAGTTTTCTGCTCAATCTTCATGCCGAGAGGGACAGATTGTGAGGGCTTGGGTGCAGCACCAGTCCCTGATGTAGTAGGTCTGGGCTTGCTTGGAACGTTATGGGAGACTGAAGAGACATTTGGACTAATCGGGAAACCACAGTCTGCGGGGCCAGCGTGGGCAGACCAGAATCACCTCTGCTTGATCTTGGGCAATCTTGTGCAGTACCCTTGATACGATTGGAATTGGAGGGAAGGCATACAGGAGATCGAACTGACCCCAGTTGAAGGAGAAGGCGTCTTGTGCTATGGCCTTGTCATCCTTGCTGAGATAGCAGAATCTTGGAACTTTGCATTTTTTTCTGCAGGCAAAAAGATCTACCTGTGGGCCGCCCCACCACTCCGTGGTGAGCTGGAAGGTGCATGTTCTTGAGCTCCCATGCTCCTGGTAGGATGTCCTTTTGACTTAGACAATCTGCTGTGACATTTTCCTGGCCTGGAATGTATGCCGCCCTTAGACTTCCAAGGTTGTCTTCTGCCCACTGGAAGAGGAGGAGAAGAAGAGCCTCTCACAGCATCCGAGAGTTCTTTGTGCCACCTTGGCGGTTGCTGTATGCCATTGTCGTCTGATTGTCCGCAAGTATGAGGATGTCCTGGTGGGAGAGTTGCGTCTTGAATTGCTGCAGTGCCAGGCAGACTGCCCGCATCTCCAGTAAATTGATGCTGTAGAGGGACTCCACCTGAGACCACTTGCCCTGTGTTGAGAGCTGTTCCGAATGTGCTCCCCAGCCCCGGAGACTGGCATCGGTGATGACTCTGATCTGGTGAGGGTGTCTCAGATGGAGACCTTTCATGATGTTGTTCTGTTGAGTCCACCATATCAGGGATTCCTTCACCTGGTGGGATATTTGAATCCTCTGGTCCACTGTGCCCCTCGATTGGAACCATTGCTGGAGGAGAACTGACTGGAGAGGTTGCATGTGGACTAATGCTCAGGGGACTGAGTCTGCCAGGGAGACCACCGTCCCTATGAGTTGCATGAAGGAGCAGGCCGGCAGAGAATGGGCTGCCTGGAATTTGAGGATGAGGGCCCTCGGTTCTTTGAATTTCGACTCTGTGGGGAACACTTTGTTTTGGATCGTGTCGATAGTCATCCGCAGATGGGTCAAAGACTGAGACAGTTGCAGAGAACTCTTCCTCTGGTTTATCACGAACCCCAGAGAGGAGAGGCACCCATGTGACCTCCATCACTGCCCAAACTGCTTGATCGTACTCTGGGGCTTTGATGAGGATGTTGTCCAGGTATGGGAAGAGCTGGATCCCCTGCATTCAGCGGCGAGCGACCACTGTCACAAGGACTTTGGAGAAGACTCTGGGGGCTGTGGATAGACTGAAGGGCAGCGTCTTGAACTGAAAATGGTGACCTTCCACTTTGAATCATAGAAATTGATGGTCTGCCTTTCTGATAGGAATGTGCAGATACGCATCTTGTAAATCTACTGAGGCCAAAAAGTCCCTCTGATGGATTTCTCAGATGGAGGAGGACAGGGTCTCCATCCTGAAAGTTCTGTGATGAACAAAGCCATTTAGAAACTTGAGATCTAACACTGGCTGGAAGCCCCCTGAGCATGTTAGTACTATGAAGAATAGTGAGTACACCCTTCTGTTCCTTTCTAGGGTGGGGACTTGTTCGATCGTTGCTGACTGTATGAGATCTGTAATCGCTTGCTGGGTCACCACTCGTTTTACTGGGTTGCTTGAGACTGGTGAGGGCACTATGGGGCAGGGGGGCCAGGAATCGAACTCGATGAAGTAACCCTCGCGGATTACATCTAATACCCACTTGCCCGTGGTGGTGTGGACCCATTCCTCGACAAAGTTGGAAAACCTGCCCCCGACGTGAGGATGGGTCCATGAGTCCTCACTGTGATTTCTTGAAGTTGCCCTCGACATCTCGGGCACCTCCCCTGCCACCTTGGAAGCCGCGTTGGTTATGCGACTTGAACCAAGAGTGTCTGCCTGGGGCCATCTCGTTCTGCCCCCTGGAATAATTTTGGGCATGAAAATTCTGTCTGGAACCTGAGGTCCAGGGCCTATTCCTTCCCTGGGATTGTGGCATTCACACTTTTGCCATTTCTCCAGATTCCTTGACTGCCTCTTTTAGAGCTGAGCCTAAGAGAAGGCCTCCTTCGTAAGCAGCATTGACCAAATGCCTCTTTGAGGAGACATCTGCCTCCCAAGCTCGCAGCCATAAGTTGCACTGAGCCGAGGTCTGGTAGAACATAATCCTTGCTGCGCACCTGACTGCCTCCTCCGATTCATCAGCAGAATAGGCCGAAGCTAAACCCATGAGCTGTAACTGCTGTAAAGTGGGCTGGTTCTTCTCTGGTTCATCAGCAAACTGGAATGCCAGATCAGTGGCCCAGGAGAGCATGGCTCTAGCTAAGTAGAGGTTAGCCGTAGCTGCCTTGAGGGAGGTTGCAGTGGACTGAAAGGCTTTCTTTAGAGAAGTGTCTACTTTCCGATCCACCAGGTCCTGCAGGGAGGCTCCGCCTTCTGCCGGGATCACCATCCTTTTCGTGAGGTTTGAGATAAGAGGGTCTATCCTAGGGTAGTCGAGCCATTTCTCCATAGGCTTCTTGTCAAATTTCAGGAGTTTGGTTAGGCAGCAAGGGACAGGGAAGGAACACTTGGGTCCCTGCCATTCTTCCTTCAGAGGGCCTCTATAGCTGGAGTGAGAGGAAAGGCTGTCACTGGCTTCAAAGTGGACACTAGCTGGAATGCCGGCTTCGCTCACTTGGGCTCTGGAGGGGAGGGAGAGCTCAAGTGGCTCTCCTTGGATACCTTTTTAATGAAAAAATCTAGATTTTCCAAATTGAAGTTTTTGGCTGGTGAGGCATCTGAGTTAGAATCTGAGTGTGGGAGTTCCCCTTCTTCTAAGGATGTATAATCAGACCCTGTGGTGGACCTGTTCCATCTGTGTTTCCCATGGGCTGTGTCCCTGTGTCCGAAAGAACTCCTGGATCTGGGTCTGGGTCTCTTCCTCCTCCTCCTATCATGCCATGAGGTGGGGGGGTCCTCGTCCGAGGATGGGGAAGGGGTGCACTTACATGTGGCTTTCTTATGGGTCCTGGGCTCCTGAGACTGCTGAAGGACATCGAAACACAAGGGGTTGATGGCAACGGCTCGATTCAGTTTCTCTATCAGGTCTGGGGCCCTAGAGCCCCAGCTGAGTGGCAACGTCCTTCTAAGGTCGGGACTGGCCCGGACCCCTGAGTTGGTCTTGGGGATCCTGATATTCTGAGGTGGAAGCCTCATCCTGAGCAGGCGAGATTGTGCTGTCGCATTTCACATACAGTGACCCTGCAAATGTGGCCAGCATGGGTGTTCTGCAATTATGGCACTTTCTGCCCCTGGGGAGCCTGTCCTTAGTGGAGGCCATGACCCTTGATATAACAACTTGAAGAGATAATTTAATAACGCCTGGCCAAGAGGGCTTAGTGGTATCCTGCTCCTTTAAGGCTTTTCAGTATAGTCCCCTTGAAATTGCTGTGAGGGACTGTGCTTGGTGCAGTCTCCTTTAAGTCCTTGGTGCTTGTGGGCTGCTTGAGCTTTGGTGCCCCCCAAAATGCACGATCCGTCGACGAGCTGAGGCCAGAATGTTCGCTGATGAGAAAAGAGACTGCCTGCTCTCCTTTGCCCCCGAGACGCATTGCCGCTGTAGCGCTACTCTTCCCGCGCTAATTTCGTGACGTCGGAGAGCCTAGGGTAAAGCGGCTCTCTGACCACCAGTCATGTCAACAGCCTGATTATCCTGTAGCCATTGACGATAGGGACGCTCCAGGTACCTGTCGATGAACTGATTCCTTCCTTTTGCTCTTCGATGTGGCGGCTGCTGCTTCTGGTGACGCCTGGGGACTTAATGCAGATCCGAAGTCCCAGGTGGGCCTCAGTGCTTCAGCGATGCTCTGGGGAGGAGGGGGCTCAAGCGCGGGAAGCGGCTGTAGCCAGGGAGCCAGTCTGTCCTGCTTGCAAGGCTGAGACTGGGGTCCCTGCAGTAGCGCTCCGGAGTGCTAATAAGTAAACTTGGCAGCCAAAAAAGAGTAAAGACTCACTGTTCTCTGGGTCTGTCACTTCTGTGACAGAGGTCCTGCAGAGCTCCTGCCACCAGACAGGCAGGAAGTAAACTGATGTCTGGAGGAAATGGCTGGGAGGATACCTCCTTCCTGCAGAAGTCTGTCTACCTTCTGCCTGTCACGTGGTTCTAGGAAGGACCTCCCAGAAGTGATGAGCCCGGAGACCAGCTTTAGGAGAGAGAAATGGCATCACTCTGAAAATTCAAAAGTTCTAAAGGCGCAGCAATTGTTGTTGTTTTTTTATTATTTGCAGTCCTCTTTTGCGAACTTCTTGTTACCTGTGCATAGATCAGATATCATGCACAGGTAATAACCAATCAGAATGCTGGATTTTCTCATAACATTTTATGGCAAGCAATAGCGTATGATGGAGCGCGGTCGTGTATGGAGCTCCACACACTGCCATAAGTCATTCTGCTGTAGTAGTGACATCCTTAGTAACACAGAAAGACTTTTCATTCTGCTTTAGTAAATATAACACAATTCAAGCAACTCCATCAGCACTCATCATCGGTCAGTGATGGGTTGAGAGTCACGCGTTTGTGCTGGCTGGTTACTGGTAAAGTGTGGTCGGTGGAGTTGAGAGACTTGGCTGCATAATTGCACAAATAAAAAAAATAAAAAAATTAAAAAAGATTATGGGCTTTCTTGGAGCAGTCAATTTCCACTGTCCTCTCTATAGAACAGTGCATGGAAAACCATACACAACAAGGGTAATCTTCACCCATGTGGATATCATGACAACTGAGGGAAATCCTGAGCTTCAGTCACAAAGTAATCGGTCATTATGGCATCCACTTGTGTGGAGAACATCCATGTTGAGCGTGGTTTCCCATGCACTATTCTATACACGCAGTGCAGAAAGAGGAATATACATATGGAGGTCATACGATCACAGATTACTGCTGAAATATTGCAGCCTAAATAGTAATCATCACTTTGCAAATCAATTACACTTCAGTTTTCTTGTGTACAGCCATTCCTGCCCAAGTAGTTGAGACTGCCATGTCTTAAATCTACAGGCAAGCACTGTGAATGTAATAGCAAAACTGACCAACTCAGACATAATATGCTATCATTCTAGTGACAGCAATAGGTAAAAATCATAGCAGATGCGGTTATGCTGCGTAATTTGTGCATGCATCAAAAACATATGGGATACAACTGTTGAGAGATGTGTGACAATGGTGAAGGGCAATGACATAGCATCTTCTATGACAATAATATGGATAGGTAAATTCTCACAGCGGTTTTAAATCCACAGAGGCAGTATAGTGCATGTGGTAATGAAACTCTTTTCAATACATGAAGGCACATTTATGTGATGGGGAAATATAAGTCAATACACATAACCAGTTCTTGTAATGTCCAGCAGGCAGAATATAATGAAAAATCAGCAATGACATTAGTAAAAAATATATATATTTTTTTTTGGTAGGGGCCAAATCTAGGACCCTTTATGGAAAAGATTCCAAACTATGAAAAAATCAGGGTATTGGTCCTAATAATTAAACCTGCTAACAGTCACCATGTAAGAAGCCTTCTCCATTCACCAGCATGACAGGACACACTTACATTGTTAACATTGAAAGAAAAAAGATCATACAAATAAATTTAAAACTATGGAAATGCTAACTAGAAGTATAACCCCCTGCCCCCCCCCCAAAAAAATAGAAAGACAAATAATTACAATATATTGCCTGTTAATTAGTCAAAATGTAGATTTACATTTCTAAACTTTAATGTCATGAACTGCTTAGAAACATAGAAGTTGATGGCAGATAAGGACCACAAGGCCCATCCAGTCTGCCCATTTATTTTTCTACCTTATAAATGTGCCATCGGCCTTTGCTCTGTCAATGGCCTATCTGCTCATACTCATCTGTATTGCTCCCTTATGCCTATCCCATGCCTGTTTGAAGCCCTGCACTGTACTCATATCCACCACTTCCTGAGGTAGGCTGTTCCATGCAACCACCACCCTTTCTGTGAAAAAGAACTTCCTCACATTACCCCTTAATCGGCCTCCCTCTAATCTCATGCTGTGTCCTCTTGTCCTGCTATTTTTCTTATATTGAAACATGTTAGACTCTTTCACCTTGTTAATGCCCTTAAGGTGTTTAAATGTTTCGATCATATCACCTCTTTTCCCTCCTTTGCTCTAGAGTATACATATCGAGCTGCGTTAATCTGTCCTCATATGTTTTCTGATGCAGTCCCTGCACCATTTTGGTTGCCCTTCTCTGGACTGCCTCAATTTGGTGAATATCCTTGTGAGGGTGTGGCCCTCCAGTACTACACGCAGTACTCCAGATGGGGCCTAACCAGTGTCATGTAAAGAGAGGTTATTTCCTCCCTCTTCCAACTTGTGATACCCCTACTAATACACCCTAACCTCCCCCTAGCCTTACCTACTGCTTTAGTGGTCTGCTTGGATGATTTCAGGTCATCGGTGATGATGATGCCCAAGTCTCTTTCTTCCCTTGTGACTGCCAGCAACTCCTCTCCCAGCCTATAAGAGGCTTCAGGGTTTCTCTTCCCTATGTGCATGATCTTGCACTTCTTTGCATTAAACCCCAGTTGCCACTCTTCCAACCATTTTGCTAGTTTATCCAGATCTCTTCTCATTCTGCCCATCCATCTGGATCATCTACTCTGTTGCAGATCTTGGTGTCATCTGCAAACAGACAAACCTTACCTCCAGTCTATCTGCAATGTCACTGATGAAGATATTGAAGAGGACTAGCCCAGGACTGATCCTGAGTGCCCACTTGTGACTTGCATCTCTTCTGACTGTATACCATTTACCACCACTCTCTGATTTCTGCCGTCAACCAGTTTGCCACCCAGTTGACCAACTTGACTTACCCCAAGCCTACCCAGCTTATTAATCAATCTTCTATGTGGAACAGTATCGAAAGCTTTGCTGAAGTCAAGGTAGGTGACATCAGCTGCTCCCCCTTGGTTCACCACTCTGGTTATCCAGTCAAAGAAATCTATGAGATTAGTTTGACGGGACCTTTCTTTTGTAAACCCATGCTGTCTCGGATCCTGTGCTCCTATGGATTCCAGGTGTTGCACTATCCTTTCCTTAAGGAGTGCCTCCATAATCTTGCCCACTACTGAGGTAAGACTGACTGGTCTGTAGTTCCCTGCCTCCTCCCTGCTACCACTCTTATGGAGTGGGATCACAAGAGCCCTTCTCCAGTCGTCTGGGACCTCTCCTGTGCTCAGAGACTGACTAAACAGTTCTGTTAATGTCTCTGCTAGTGCCACCCTTAGCTCCTTTAGTACCCTGGGATGTATGCCATCAGGTCCCATTGCCTTGTCCACCCTGAGCTTATCGATCTCTTGTAGGACCCTTTCTTTTGTGAAGGTACTAGTGCTCACCTCCCTCCCCCCTTTGTCCATGGTGCTGAGCTGTGGGCCCTGCCCTACCTTCTCTTCAGTAAATACTGAGCAGACGTATCTATTTAGGATAGATGCTTTTACATGGTCCTCCTCCTCACACGCCCCTTATCTCCTTTTATCTTAGCAATACCCCCTCTGGACTTTCTCCTTTTACTAATGTATCTATAGAAAGTCTTGTCACCTTCTTTTACTGTTTGTGCTACTGTTTCCTCAGTTTGGGCCTTTGCCTGCCTTACTGCCTTCCCTGCTTCCTTTAGGGAAGTTTGGTATGCCTCACTATCTTCATCCTGCTGTGTTTCCTTATATTTCCTGAAGGCCAGCCTTTTGGCTCTGACTTTTCTGCAACTGTTTTTGAGAACCAAAGTGGTTTCCTTCTTCTTTTGCACTTCCTTTTCTCTCTAACAGAATGGGATGTTGCTTCAAGTATTGCATCCTTAATGCTTGCCCACTTTGCCTGTACCCCCTCATCTGTATTTCTTTTTACCAGGGCTAGCTTAACTCTGTTGGCCATCTTACCAAAGTCAGCTCCTCTGAAGTCCCATATTTTGGCCTTGGAATGGGATGATTTAGTTGTAGTGGCCAAAGTGAACCGTACCATGTGATGGTCACTGGTCCCCAGGTGACCTTCTACCTGGAGATCTGTGATCCTTTCCCTGTTAGTCAGTACTAGATCTAGGATAGTCCTGTCTCCTGTGGGTTGTTGTACCAGTTGTTTGAGGCCTTCCCCCTGCAGGGAATCCACCATGTGCCTAGTTCTGGCAGATGTTCCTGCTGGTATTGACCAATCTGTATCTGGCATGTTGAAGTCTCCCATTATCAGAACCTCCCCTTTAGCTGTCACGTTTTGTATATCTTCTAACAGTAATGTTTCTATGCTCTCCCCCTGGTCTGGGGGCCTGTAGACAACCCCAGTTCTTATGGCTTGATCATCGCTTTGTAGTAACCTAATACAAATATGCACAATCTCCTTTATTTTAGAATGACAAGGATGGCATGAATGCACTACGGGGCTCATTTTCAAAAGGTTAAGGATTTGCCCAGGTTGTGCTACTTGGACATCTACCCTAGTGGCTAGTGCTCCCCTCCCACTACAGTTCTTTACACTGACAACGTTTCCATGGCGTCTATCAACCCAACCCCCCGCCCCTACTAATGGCACAGCTGCCTACAGTCTGAAACAGTAGCCAGTACACTGTTTGCAAGTGTTCTCTGTTGCACTGGGGAGAGGTCATGCCAGACCAACCTCACTGAATTTTTTGACTGGGGGACAAGGGAGGTAGATCAGGGGAGGGCAGTGGAAGTGGCCTATCTGGACTTCAGCAAGGCATTTGACACTGTGCCACATAGAAGGCTATTAAACAAACTGGGGAATATGGGAGTGGGCAGGACAGTAGTGCTGTGTGTGGGTAATTGTCTGGGTGGCAGAACACAGAGGGTGGTAATAAATGGCTGTCACTCCACAGAGAGAGAAGAGAAGAGTGACCAGTGGGGTACCACAGGGATCAGTGCTGGGACCGGTCCTATTCAACATTTTCATCAGTGACGTTGCACAGGACCTAGAAGGCAGAATTTCCCTGTTCGCTGACAACACAAAGCTCTGTAACAGAGTGGACAAGCCAGAGGGTGTAGACAGAACGAGGAGGGACCTGCAGATGCTGAAGAATGGTCAAGGGTTTGGCAGTTGAAATTCAACGCAAAGAAGTGCAATATACAGTAATGCATATGGTGCACAAAAACCCTGGAACAATATATCAGTTGGGGGGGGGGGGATATAGCATGCACCAAGCAGGAAAGGGACCTTGGGGTTATAGTAACATAGACTTTGAAGGCAGATAAGGAATGCTTGGCCCACCCAGTCTGCCCATTTCCCTACCCGGATAAGCTGCAGATCCTAGTTAACCAACAGCCTACTTCCTCCTACCCGTCAGTATAATTGTCTTATGTCTGTCCCATGCATTCTTGAATTCCCCCACTGTTCTTGACCCCACAACCTCCTCAGGAAGGCCATTCCATGCATCCACCACCCTCTCTGTGAAAAAAATACTTCCTCACGTTGCTCTGAGCCATCCCCCCCCCCCCGTCTTCAAACTGTGCCCCTTGTTCTTACACATCTCTTGTTCTGAAAGATGCTACCCTCTTGGACTTTGTTGATTCCCCTGAGGTACTTGAAAGTTTCTATTATGTTCCCCCTCACCCTCCTTTCGAGGGTATACATATTAACCTTCTTTAATCTCTCTTCGTATGGTTTCTGGTGCAGACCCTGCACCATTTTAGTTGCCCTCCTCTGGACTGCTTCCATCCTGTCTATGTCCTTACAGAGATGGGGTTTCTAGAACTGCATGCAGTACTCCAGACGGGGTCTCACCAACCATCTTTACAGTGGGATGACAAGAAAAAATTACTCACCGCAGTAATCTTCTTTCTTCCTTCCAATGGGGTCCTTTAGTATCGGTAACTTTTTTGCACTTAGCTGGCTAGGTGCAACTGCCCTGGAGGTGTGCCTTTAAGAGATATTTAAATGAGCTTAGGGCCAAGCCAATCAAAAGACAGGAGGGGATGTGAGCTGAGTGAGAGCTGTTGAAGGCTTCAGAATTTTTTGAGGAAAAACGAGGGCAAATGCCCCGAAAAAGAATCAACAGGATTCAAAAAACATGCAAATGTGCACAAAAGTGGAAACAAACAACAGCAACACAAGCTAAAAACTCATTAATAAGAAACTCCAAATTTGGTAAAAGGTGACATAAAGAGCCCTTCTCTGACAGGTGAACCAGGGAGGAAGGGTGGGAGTTTACTGATGCTAAAGGACCCCTTGGAAGAAAGAAGATTACTGCAGTGAGTAATTTTTTCTGCTTACCCCAGGAGTCCTTTAGCATCAGTAACTTTTCTGCACACTACTGAGCAGTACCAAGTGGGAGGTGAGCAGAGAACCTACTTAGGAAAGAGGCTCTGCAGAACTGCCCTGCCAAATTTGGCATCAGATCTGGTCTGCACATCCAAACTGTAGTGTTTCACAAGAGTGTGCACAGATTTCCAGGTAGCTGCTTTGCAGACATCCAGTAGGGGAATGTCCCTTGCTGCTGCAAGCAAGGCTGCAGTGCCCCTGGGGGAGTGGGCCGTGAGCCCCACTGGAGGTTGTTGACTAGCTTTCTCATGGCAGAATCTAATACAAGAGACCAACCAATGGGAAACAGTTCTCTTGGTAGCTGGTCTTCTTCTGCCTACATCCCCGTAGGTGAGGAACAACTAAGTGGAAGAGCCTCTGGACTGTCTAGTATGCTCTAGGTAGTGAAAGATGACTCTTTTGACATCCAAGCTGCTGAGCTTTTGCTCGCCAGGAGTGGATGGCTCAGTAAAGAGAAAAGGCAGAGCAATGGACTGGTTCAAGTGAAACTCTGAAACCACCTTTGGCAGAAATGTTCTATTTGTCCTGAGCTCAACTTTATCGTTGTGAGGGATGATTTAATTCGGCTCAGTGCACAGGGCCTGTAGCTCTGAAATCCTCCTGGCAGATGTAATGGCTACCAGGAAGACGGTCTTTCAAGCTACAAACTTGATGTGGGCCATGGACATAGGCTCAAAGGGTGAAGTCATGAGCCCATCTATGCAAAGGTTCAGGCTCCAAGGAGGAACGGGCTCCCTGGTTGGAGGCTGGAGGTGCAAGAGGCCTTTGAAAAATAGTTTAAAAATGTTGTGGGAAAAAAATTATTTCTTCTTTCCCACCAAAAGGTAGGCTGAAATTGCCACCAGGTGTAGCTTGAGTGTAGATGGTTTCAAGCCTGACGCCTGTCGGTGTACCAGGTAGTCTAGCAGCTGAGGGTCTGAAGCTGATAGGGGTTCGACCTTTTTGTTCTTGCACCAGAGGGAAAACCTTTTCCATTTGGCTGCATAAGTCTTTTTAGCATTTGTTTTTTTTAGCCATCCTCAGTATCTTAGTACTGTGAGGATGGAAACTCTAACTACTCAAGAACCAGGCCTTGGAGGTGAAGAGAGTGTAAGTCTGGGTACTGCACTCCCGTCTGAGGAAGGGTCAGCAGGGAGTGAGTTGGAGGCAGGCGAATGGACCTGTTGCAGGACATTGAGAGAAGGAGAGGGTACCAGGGTTGCCTGGGCCAGTCCGGAGCCACTGGGATCATCGATGCAGGCTGCTGTCTGAGTTTCAGCAAAACCCTGAATATCAGGGGAAAGGGAGGAATCTCCCTGACCAGTCCAGGATCAGGGCATCCAGAGGAAGTGTTCCCGGAACTGGGGGTCTGCAACAATACTGAGGAAGTTGAAAATTGAGAAGAGAGGCAAACAGATCCACGTCTGGTGTGCCCCACCACCTGAACACTGTGGCTAGTACTTGCTTGTTCAGTGTCCATTTGCTCTGGCCTTGACTGATGCGGCTTAGAGCATCCGCCAGAGTATTGAGTTTGCCTGGGAAGTGAATAGCTGAGAGGTTGACTCCCAGGGAGAATGCTAGAGACCAGAGCTTCAGAGCTTCCAAACAGTATTCCTGATCTGGTACCACCCTGCTTGTTTATGTAGAACATTGCAGTGGTGTTGTCCGTTTGAATTTGAACTGCCTGCCCTTCTATGCTGGGAGCAAAAGCTTTGAGAACTAGTAAGACTGCTCCGAGTTCCAAAAGATTTATGTGCAACTATGACTCTTCGGGAGTCCAGCTGCCGCTTACTGAGGTACTGTCCAAATGAGCTCCCCAGCCCAAAAGGGAGGCATCTGTGGTGATCACCTTTGTGAGGAGAGGAGCTTGAAAGGGAACTCCTGCCTGCAAATTTGCAGGGTTCTTCCACCACCGCAAGTTTTGGAGGAACTGCTATGACACAGGTATCAACTTTGAAAATGTGTTGCTTCTCTGAGACCAGCGAGCTCTGAGGAAGGCTTGCAGGAGTCTCATCCTGTACCTGACCCCTGGGACTACTGCACAGAGGCCATATGTCCCAGAAGTTTCAGGAAATGTCTGGCTGGTCTTGGCTGTCCCTGGGTGAAAGCATCTGCCACTGAAATGAAACTCTGAATTCTTTCCTGCACTTCTGAGTGTCTAGCTGGGCCCCTAAGAAGGTCAGCAGCTGCATAGGTTCCGGGTACAATTTCTTTAGATTTACCAGGAAACCCAGAGACTCCAGAGTGCATTCTGTGAGGGAAAGAGACTCCTTGACCTGGCAAGGAAACTTTGCTACTATGAGCCAGTCAACCAGATAGGGGTAGAGAGTGACACCCAGTCTCCTGTGATGTGCTGCTACCACTGCGGGACACTTGGTAAAAACTCTTGGGGCCAAGGACAGACCGAAGGGCATTGTGGTGAACTGATAGTGACCCAAAGGCAGTTTGAACCTGAGAAACTTCTTGTGAGATCTCTTTATGGGTATGTGGAAGTAGGCATCCTTTAAGTTGAGGGAGGCTAGCCAGTCTCCCTGTTGTAAGGACCGTATGACCAGTGACAGAGTGACCATTTTGAATTTGGAGTTTTTTTCAGATGTTTGTTTAAATAATCAGAGATCTAATATAGCTCGCCACTCCCCAGTTTTCTTTTTGTGTCAGAAAACACCTGGAATAGAAGCCCTTGACCTTCTCGTGGGCAGGGACCCTCTCCACTGCTCGTAAAGCTAGAAGGTTTTGTACCTCCATTTCCAACAGCGGTATCTGTGTTGGGGACAGAGGTCTTGACACCTGGGTACGCTTGAGGTCTGGCAGCTGCTTGAACTGCAATGACAGACCCTTCTCCACTATCTCCAGCACCCATTTGTCCGATGTGATGAGGGATCAGTGCTGAAGATAGTGGGAGAATCTGCCTCCAACCGGAAATGGGGAGATGACCTGGACACTCACATCAGGACTCAGACTGAGAGACAGATGGCTGGGTAGAGGTGGCTCTTCTTTGGCCCCCCTTCTGCCCCTGCCTCTGAAAGACCCCCTGTGCTGGCTGAAGTCAGATTGGGGATAGGTATTGTAAGGCCTGGGAACAAAACTTCTGCCCCTACCGCCCCTGGGATGGGATCTCTGAGGGGTGGCGGGCTTAGGCTTGGATGAATGGCTCTGCCAGGAGGCCTTGTAGTCATTGTCATATAGTCAGTGGTTCTGTAATCAAACAACATATTTTTATCACAGGGAAAATCCATGGCCTTGTTCTGAGTGTCTGTGGTCAGACTGATTGTTCTAAGCCAGGCGAAGCATCTCAGAGAGATGGCATGTGCCATCGCCCTAGAGGCTGCATCACTGTTGTCGTCTGCCTTGTGGAATTGGTACATAGTAGCTTCCAGGGCAGTTTTTGACGTATCCACCAGCTCCTGCACCATAGAATCTGATCCGCTGCGGGCGATAGCCTGGACAGATTTCCAAAGCGCATTTTGATATTTGGCTGTGAATGCCATGTAAGAAGAAAGTCTGAGAAGCAGGGAAGCTGTGGCATAAATTGTCTTTGCTATAAAGTCAGTTTTCTTGGAATCATTGTCAGGGGGAGAAGGGGACAAGGAGACTCCAGCCTTCTCACAAGCTGCCTGCTGCACTATACTCTCGTGGCTAGAGTGTGCAGACAGGAACTCTGTACTATTTTTAGACAATTTATATTTTCTCTCAAGCCGCTTATCAACCCCTGATACTGAAGTGGGGTGTTGAAGCACCTTCATGGTATTTTTTCTAAATGCATTATAGATAGGGACAAGCTGGGTCTTTGAGGATGAAAGACCCTTCATCTCCTTATCATCTTTGTCTTCGACATCCTGGCTGGGCTCCTGTGTAGGGAGGTCCAAGGTGTCCAGCATATTTTGCATAAATGTAAACATAGAGGAAGGATCCTCGTGGTCACCCGGGAGAATCCCCAAGATGAGGGTCCAAGGACTCCTGGGGCTCAAGGCTCTCAAAATCCATGCCAGGGGCATCATAAAATTGATCATCATCTGCGTCACCCTCACAGTCTACAGAAGACAGAACTATGGAAGAGTGCTTGCCAGTCCCAGTAAATCGAGGACCCATCTTTTGAAGGGTCTGAAACAGTTGCCATGCTTTTTCCATATCTTGCACTGACGGAAGAACCTGCACAGTCTGTAAGTGTTTTGTTTTTTTCTGTATGCTTTAAGCTGCCTGTTGTCTTGCTATTGGCTTTCCCAGGAGCAACGGGAGCATATGTGTCTTGACAGAGTTTCTTTTTAGCCATTTCATCAGAGGCTTGTTCAAGCTTCCTTTTTGGTCAGTCTTATTATTTTTCAGTTTTTTAGGAACTTCATCTTTGGAAGCTTTATTTTTTGGCTGGGATCTGGAGGGTTCCTCAACACCTCTGCTTTTGGTATTAGTACTTTTGAATGGCCCCTTGTCAGAAGTCTTTGATTTATCCTCAGCCATAATAATCAAAGGTTTGTCTGCTATGTTTGCCAATTTAAGCAAAGCAAACCAGTTCTGGACCTACGAACTGAGTGCAGGTTTCTGTGAAAATGCCACCGGCCAGTCCTGCCCCAGTTAATAAACTCTGTCTATTACTAGTGCCTTTTTTTTTGGTTGTAGAACTGGGATCTATACCAGTGCCAATCTTAATAGAAACCCAGTAATACTCAACTGCGCACAGGTGGCTGCTGGACCCTGACGGACAGTCCTGACACAGAAGATACCGAGGTCAGGGCCAGATTAAGGTAACCTGGGGCCCTAGGCTCAAGAGAAATCTGGGGCTCCCTCTCATTGTGGTATGCCAACGGAAAAAGTATGCCAATAGTATGTTCAACATTTTGATAGTAAACGACATTATAGCAACAATTCGCTGTTGCCGCTGTAATGTCGCCACAGGACCCCGGCAATGCTTTCTCCAGGGGTTGCACCACCTCCCAAATCAACTCTGACTTGGAGTTGATAATCCTAAATATGGGGGGGTATGGAGGGACCCCGGAAAAAACAAACTCCTTACTGGACGGCTTTACATCGACCACAACTGTGGTAGACATAAAGCTGTTGCTAAAAAATTGGTCAACAATTTTGTTTTCGAACCGGAGTCATGGATCCTCTTGTGACCATGGCCCTTTGCTGCAAAGGGACCCTGTCACAGACTGAAAGGCACCTTGGAAATCCATGTACATACAAACTGCATCCCATGTTATGATTCAGTTTATATGTAAACAGATATGGGCAACTGAATACAAAAATTCCTACCCTTCTGCTCCCCTCTCTGAATTCTCAAAATCACATTAGCAACAGTGCACACCACTCTCTTGCTCCCTCCCCCACCAAGTGTCACACACTGTTTGATTTCAGTCCAATAATCTACACTGCACCCTTATTCACCCATTTTCTTACAAGCAAAATTGGGTAGATAATCAAGGGTGTGACTTACCCAGTCATCAAAAAATAAATAAATAAATAAATAACAAATAATAAGGGGTAATGGAATAGCTGTCAATTTGTGCAAACATTTGGTGGATAATCGAGGGATCACTATATGCAAGACTACTCTCGGCATACATGATTACCAACATCCTTAGCTACTTAACTTACTGCAAGTACAATCTTACTTCCTGATACAGCCCCACCCACAAAACCACACAGGGAAGGGGTTGTAGTGCTATAGATAGACTTATAATGATCAGGGTTAGTGGTGGTCTTCAGATACTATTTGTTACATGGAGGGGGGTAGTATTGTATTTATATAGCTCCACAACAAATACAGTTGCTTGTAAATTAAACAAACATAATCTAAAGGCCACTGCTGCCCCTGGCCGCATTGTTCGTACTAAGATTCATACTAAGAAACATGAGGAGCTTAAAGGTGTGTGCCCATGTATGCTCCTATAGCAGCTTCAAAAGAAATACCTTAAGACCCCACCAAAATGTATGTATTTGTCCAGTCTTTTTTTAAACTCCATCTTAGTTCACCTTACTACCACTTCCACTGGAAGAGAATTCCGTGCATAGACCACTCTAGATGTATAAAAGTATTTTCTTTTGTCCCTCTAGTCTCCATCCCCCACATTTTAAATTCAATTTCCAATTCAGGTAGGAGAACAGGATCTTGCATGATATCACACATAAAGAGAACACCACCCCGTATACCCTGTGTTTCCAGGGACATCAGATCACCAAGTGTAGATGATCTTCATACCCTTTACCATTTAGTCCATTAATTATCTTTGTATATTTCCTTTGGACTTTTTCCAACCGAATTTATTTTACCCTTTTTTAAAGGGTTCCTCAGTTGAGATGCTTATTCGAGGTGTGGACGTACATAAGACCTATACAAAGGAACTAACACTCCACTATCCCTAGATGTAATGTTCTTTTTAGTTGCCAAAATAATTTTGTTTGCTTTGGTTATGGCCTCTGTTACTTGTTTTGAAGAGCCCAGGTCACCCATTAGTTGTATTCCTAGATCTTTTTCACAGGTTGACACCACCAAAGGAGTACCACATAGTGTGTATTTAAGTTACTCCTCCATAAGTGCATTACTTTGCTCTGTTTATTCTTCCTTCTAGAAGACCACACACCACAACTTGCACTGTGCACCCCTATTCCATAACCACTGTCCCTGGGGCCAGTCCTCTTTAATGTCTTTATAAGTGACATTGTAGAGGGACTGGAAGGAAAAGTATGCCTCTTTGCAGATGACACAAAGATCTGCAACAGGGTTGATACACAAGGAGGGGGTGGAAAGGATGAGAAGCGACTTCAATCAATTAATCAATCAATCACTTTATTTAACCAGGCATAAACACCATTGAGCAAGCTTATTTTCAAGGTGGTCCTGGGAATAAATACAATACAGTACACTTCATAAGATTACAATTACAGTGGACAATGGTGCAAAAAAAAAAAAGAAAAAACATTGTGAAGTTGCCGGTCAATATGGGCCTATACATACCGGTCAACATAATTAACATGCAAAGGTACATAATGATAAGCTTTACTGAAATGAGAATAGACAACAATCCCATATAGTCTCCACTGAGTAAGAGCTCATACCTAAATGATAAAAAATAAGGAGGTATTGAGGAATAGGGTAGAAATTGGGGTGAAAGAGTAGGCAGCCCAAAAGGGAGGCCAGAATAGGTAAAAGGTAGAGAATAGGCAGGGTCATCTTGGATTAAGGGAACTAGGCTTGTAGGCCCTAGGTTTCTGTTGTTAGGAATGTGGGGTGGATGAGATACTTGGCAAGATTGGAGGAATGGTCAAAAGTATGGCAGCTTAGATTCAATGCAAAGAAGTGCAAAGTAATGCACCTGGGAAACAAAAACCCAGGGGAAGAATACACAATGGGGGGGTGAGATACTAACAACAACAAAAATGGAAAGGGACCTGGGGGTAGTCATATCAGATGACCTAAAGGTGGGCAAGCAATGTGAGAGGGCAGCAAAGAGGGCTGGGGGATACTGGGATGCATAGGGAGAGCATCACCAGTGAAAACAGGAAGTTATTATCCCTCTGTACAGACAGTTGGTGAGACCCCATCTGGAGTACTGCAGTTCTGAGACCAATCTCCGCAAAGACATAGACAGGATGGAGGCTGTCCAGAGGAGGGCAACTAAAATGGTGCAGGGTCTGCACCGAAGACATATGAAGAGACTCAAGGAGCTGAATATGTATAGCCTCAAGGAAAGGAGGGAGAGGGGACATGATAGAAACTTTCAAGTACCTCAAGGGAATCAACAAAGTCCAAGAGGTAGCATCTTTCAAAAATGAGGTGTGCAAGAACAAGGGGCACAATTTGAAGATAGAAGGGGCGGCTCAGAGGTAATTTAAGGAGTATTTTTTCACAGAGAGGGTTGTGGAATGCATGAACGGCCTTCCGGAGGAGGTTGTGGAGTCAAAAACAGTGGTGGAATTCAAGTATGCATGGGACAGTCATAAGGCAATTCTAGGGGATGGGGGTAGGAAGAAGTAGACTGCTGGTTAACTAGGATCTGCAGCTTATCCATTAGGTAGGGAAATGGGCAGACTGGGTGGGCCAAGCGGTCCTTATCTGCCATCAAAATCTATGTTTCTAAAATTAAAATTATAACATGGACATAAAATTTCAAGTGAAATCCTGCACTGTGATTGGCTAACTGGCACATTTCTGCCGTGGTAAATCCTATAATATACCCACGGCAGAAGTGCCAGTCAGCCACATCTCCCAAATCCATCTGACCACCGTAGTTGGCATCGCAAAACCACCATCTTAAATCCCCACTAAACGCCCATCTCTGACCATATATCCACCCTGCATTGCCATGCTCCCCAAACAATCACTTCCAGCGATAACTGCCTTTTCAACAAAAATTAAATGAAGTGGTGACAGTGACAACAATTACCTACCGTTACTCCTCCTCATTCTGCCAGGCGGCACCGCAAGCTGAGCACAGCATAAAGAAAGTCCGCTCCGGAAAAAGCAAAGTCCGTGGGTGTCCATTTCCATTCACTCTTCAGAATACATTTTTTCCATTAAAAAAAATGTTCTAGACAGATGGAAAAAAAAAAATAATTTGTAAACATGTTTCTGGCATCTGTCTGTGCTCCTGTCAAAACCCAGAAACACACATCGAGCGATGGCACGCCACTACTGCTGGCAACACAGAAACTCAGAACTATTTTACCTCATGCAACAATAAAGGAAACAAAAATAATTTAAAATGAAAAATATATATATATATTTTTCTGTATTTTCCTTTTTTTTAACAAAAATAAAGGCAGCCAAGGTATAATCACAATAAAACACTCAGGGGTGTGGATTATGGGGGGGCTTTACCACGGCTGGTGAGGATTTAGCCACGAGGCCGCACCACGCCAGCTGTGGTAAATCCCCCCCTTAACCCACACCCGTGAGTGGTTTACTGCTTAAGCAAGGCCCATTTCCCTCAGAATTCAAGCAAGACTGTGCCTTCCTCCAGTTTCCTAGTTCAAGACTGTGTGTCCTTCCCAGCTCCAAGTTCAGTTTTGCAAAAGCAACCTTTACCTTCAAAAGATAAGGCCTTTCATCACTGATGACCTCAAGGTAGGGAAGCAGTGCAACAAGGCAGCAGGTAAAGCAAATAGGATGCTGGGATGCATAGGCAGGGGCATCACCAGCAGGAAAAGGGAGGTCATAATTCCACTATACAAGACACTAGTGAGGCCCCACCTGGAGTACAGTGTACAGTTCTGGAGACCTTACCTATGTAACGACATAGACAGGGTGGAGAAGGTTCAGAGGAGGGCAATAAAGTCCTATGAGGACCTATAAGAACTTACCTGACTGCTCCTTCTTTCCCAGCTCTGTGTTTTTTTCCTTATCGTTAGTTCCTTTCCCATGTCACCCTGGCTCCCACCTATACTCCTTGCTTACCCTCCTTGACACCATCATGGTGTTTTGCTTTCCACTCCCTGTTGCCACCCTCACCGTGTACCTCTCCTTACTCACCCTCTTGCATTCCCCTCCCCACTCCTACCATGCCCCACCAAGTTCCTTCAATCAATAATTATGTTCAAGGATGCTTCAAATACACGCTGTAATTATAGTTGTGTATGTTTAACCTGTATATAATGTACTGCAGTTGCTATACTTTTTAGATGCATACTCTTCGTGGTCTTAGCTTAATGGCTCTTTTAATACTCTGTTTCATGTGTATTATAAACTTCCTGCTCTATGTAAATACTATGTAAGCATGAATTCATTTTGTATAGATTGTTTACCCAATTATGATGTATCTGAGTATTCCTTTGTATGTATCGTTAACCTCTCCTTTCCAGGTCCATCTTGAAAATGAGCTTGCTCAACGATGTTCGTTTGGTTAAATAAAGATTTTGATTGATTGACAACCTGAAGGACTTGAATATGGGAGCAGTAGTTGAGGAAGAAGAGGGGAGGTTGGCCCTGCAAGGGGACCTGGACACCCTGGAAAGCTGGGCTCACACATGGAAATTAAATTTCAATATCACCAAGTGCAAGGTGTTGCATCTTGGTCGGGGAAACCCTAAACACAGGTACACCCTGGGAGGGGAGGTGCTGGAGGCCTCAATAGGGGAAAAAGACCTGGGGTCATGGTGGATGCATGTATGAATAACTCTGAGCAGTGCAGGAGAGTGGCTATAAAGGCAAACAGGATGTTGGGATGCATCGTAAGGGGATCACCTCTAGGAGCAAGGAAGTGATTCTGCCGCTGTACAATGGACTGGTTAGACCACACCTTGAGTACTGTGTACAGTACTGAGAACCACACTTGAAGAGACATACTGGCCCTGGAGAGGCACAGAGGAGGGCAACTAAGATGATATGAGGGCTAAGGGATTTGACGAGGAGGACAGACTTGAGGAGCTCTGCCTGTTTTCATTGGAGGAGAGGAGAGAGGGGGACATGATTGAGGTCTTCAAGTACCTCAAGGAATAAACAGGGTAAACATGGAGGGATCTTTAGACTAAAGCAGGGAGGTATCACCAGAGGGCATGGTTTGAAGTTGGAAGGTGGAAGGGTGAGGGGAAAAGAGGAGGAGGTTTTCACTGAGAGGTGGTGGACCCTGGAATGCACTGCCTGGCGAGCTGGTTCAGAGATCCACATTGAGGGCTTCAAGAGAGGGTGGGACAGACACAGAAAGTGGATGTATCAGATGATGGCCTGTCCCAGGGGGGATGGGGATGGATGATAGGGGTTTCTGGAGCACAAGGGAGGGGAGGGCCTCGGCACCCAACTAAGGATCTGAGGTTCGAGCAGACTCGATAGACCGTAAGGCCTAATCTGCTGGCAAACAGTATGTTAATATGTACTCCCTGGAGGAGAGGAAGGAGAGAGGGGATATGACAGAGACATACAAGTACCTTACAGAGAGGAACAGGGTGCAGGAATACACTATTTTCCAGCGAAAAAGATGTTCAAGGACTAGAGAGCATGGGATGAAGTTGGAGGGAGGACGATTCAGAGGAAACGTGAGGAAAAATTTCTTCACAGAAAGGTGGTGGGCAAGTGGAACACCCTGCCAGAGGAAGTGGTGAGGGCTAAAACAATCACAGGATTTAAGAATGCATGGGATAGACATAAGGGAATCCTGGAGGTCAGGGGTAAGGGGCAACAGACTACCAGAAAAACGTAAAGGGAACTTACAAGCTCAAATGGGCAGACTGGGAGGGCCATAGGCCCTTATCTGCCGACAGTGCCTATGTATCTATGTTCTCAACCCCCCCAACCAACCAACCAGACACCCCGGGTTGGATATTCAGACTGCGCCAGGCAGGGGCGCAAGCCTGGGCGCAGCACAACTGAGCCAGGGATAGAAATTAACTTTTTTCGGTACCTGCACCAAGGTGCATGTGGTGGCAAAAGTTACATGCACCAGAGTCAGGTTACTTGCACTACTGAGCAAAATGATAAAAAATTGAAAAAAAGATTTAACTGATTGTGGAATTGGTGCATACGAAAGAAATGTATTACTATTCTAAAATAATGCTTTCAAGTGAGGCAGGGACAGGTGGGTGGTTCTCTGTCACAGAACTATATAAGGGCGTGTGGTGTATGTGTAGCAGACACAATTATAACAGTAGTGATAGGTGGGCAGTAGGCATAGACCAAGCACACACAGCAGCAAAAGCACTGCAGCAGCAGATGGTAGACACACTGCCTGTAGCAAACCTCACACTGCTTTGGCTATTTTTTTTTTAATTTTGCATGGGATGTTTATAACACAGTTGTATTTCTGTTTTAATGATGATTTTAAGGTGCAGCGTTTTTTTCTCATTAATTTCAGACACAACTACTGTTGTTGGTGCTGCCCCATTAACTGTAGACTGGGAGCAAGGTCACAGTAAGAATTCTGTGCTGCTAATATGAATTATATTAGATTTTTATACAAATTACCAGCACCAAAATAAAAAGACTGTCAACTGCAGTCTGGGAGCAGGGTCACAGCAAGACATCTGTGCTGCTGATCTGAATTAAAATAGATTTTAATACAAATTACCACCACCAAAAAAAAAAAAAAGAAAAACAATGGGCAGCAAGTTAGGGTATTATATTTTTTCCCTCAAAACAATCAAGTGGGAAATCGAGGTTGTGGTAGGTTATGGTAACAGTTTATAACCACTATTCCTGAGAAAGATTTTCTATCTTTCTGTAATTCTTAAAACAAACTAACAAAGCCTTTACAGTATACCAAATCAGTTCTCAAAGTAACTGCTGTTCAGTTGCCCTTCTATCTCTCTGAAGTAAAGTCTGTTCAAAATCTACTTGGGGAAGGGTGAAACCCCCAAAATGATCAATTTGCCTTCTGCCAAGTAATCAGTTTGCTTTGCTGAATTTTTTTTTTTTTTTTACTTAAACAAAAGTATATCTCTCTGAAGAAAAGCATGCTCAAAAATCGCCTTGGGGAAGGGGTGAAATCCCAACTTTATCTAATCTGCTGTCTGCAAAATAATCTGTTTCTTTTGCTCAAAATACACTTTTTTTTTTAACAAGCAGAAGTCTGATGACCCTTCCTAAATATCTATAACCATTTAATGTATAACAAATTTCAACATCGATCACAAATTCCACTCACGGAAGAGCTTCGTACCAAATGACTGTTCATTTCAGCAGTTCAATCCAAAATGCATAGCTGACAAAGACACGTATGCCTATGTGAACCTTACTGTTCCACGAGGGTGACAGAAAGAAGCACACATGGTACAATAAGAGTAAGATAGTATACCAGAGCCAGATATGTCATTATTACCACCACGCCTCTTGTGCTCCGTACCCCCCCCCATGCTTCCAACACCCATCGCTGATTGGCAGTGACCACAGTCTCAGGCAACCCAGTGCCCACCCCAATCCCTTTATTACCGGTCACCACTGTAGCCTGGGACTTCACCATGATTGACCTGCCTCTCGGAGACTGTAGCCCCTCCCAGTGTCCAGCCGTATGATCCAGACTCCTCTGAAAGACACTTGGAGCTCTTCCTTCGGCCCTTCGGCTCTCTGTCCTGACTCCAACTCCAAACAGTGCTTGCTTCCTCGTAACGCTGCTCACTCCCACGAGTCCTCACTGTGGTGCGCATGCATGCGCGTGACTTTACATCAGCGAGGAAAAAAGAAGTATTCAGCCTGTCTCTCTCCAGCACTGCGCCCCTTGTGGCAGCTTGTTGTAAATGTAGCCTAAAAGAACATGAATGAGCTACCTGCACCACAGTGCATGCGGGAGAAAAAAACTACATGCACCAGCCTGTTTCTACATGCATAGGGAACAGGCTAAGTATGTTAATTTTGACCCCTGAATAGAGCTGCGCCAGGGCAATGGACCAGGCGATATTCAATGGTGTTGCACCATGGCTCAGCACCATTGAATATGGCACTGAGGGTGCACACACATCGCACAGCGCAGTGGCACTACACCAGTGCAAGTGGCAGGAGGGGAGCAGGGGGATGCACCAGTGCAAGTGCGGTTGCGCTAGGTGCATCAACCAAGATATTCAGCACTGGGCATGCAAATGAGGCCACTATGCATACAAGGTGCAAATGGGGCCATTTGCATGGCATTATGGCCCCATTTGCATGTTGTGCATTGATCCCCAGCGACTTGCGCCCTGCCAAGCTGCAGTCATCGGGGACCGACGCCATGCTGACCCTAGGTGGGCTCCGCACCCATACGCCCAATCACGGGCATAAGTTGTTTATATCCCTGGTGGTCCAGTGGACCACTATCCTACACTCGATCGCGGGCATAAGTTAAATAAATCCCTGGTGGTCCAGTGGACAACTATCCTATGCCTGATCGTGGGCATAAGTTAAATAATTCCCTGGTGGTCCAGTGGACCGCTATCCTACGCCTGTTCGCGGGCATAAGTTAATTAAATCCCTAGTGGTCCAGTGGACTGCTATCCATCGCCTGATCATGTGCTTCTGTGAAGTATAACCCTGGTGGTCCAGTGGCAGCCCCCAGTGCCCGATCGCGGGCGGAATGAACAACAGACACCTGGTGGTCCAATGGTAACCCCTCCCCACCACCCACCTGAGGCCCCCGCTACCCTGCACCTCCCAGTCAACAGGGGGCGGCAGTACCCTGCCTGCAAGTCACCCAGCCGCCCGCCGACTGGCGGCGTGCATGGGGTCTGTATGCCGTTGGTCACTGTGTGGGCCAATGGGTGTGCAGATCATACTGTAATACACTGACCCGAAATGTGAATGGTTCATTCACATTTTGGGCTCAGGTAGTAGTATGATCTGCACACCCATTGGCCCACGAGTGACCAATAGGCGACAGACCCTACTGTATGCTGTCAGTTGGCGGGCGGCTTGCTGCTGCCTGCTGCTGACTGGGGGTGTTGGGGTGGTGGGGCCTCAGTGGTGGGTGGGAGGGTGCTACCACTGGACCACCAGGGTTACTCTATGCAAATGCTCGTGATCAGGTGCTGGGCGGGGTGTTTCCACTGGACCACCAGGGATTGATTTAACATATGCCCGTGATCGGGCGCTGGGGGGGGTCCACTGGACCACCAGGGATTTATTTAATTTATGCCCGTGATTGGGCGATGGATAGTGGTCCACTGGACCACCAGGGATGTATGTAAGAGATGCCCGCAGACGGGCGAGTGGGGGCATGATGCCCCCTGGGCAGGGGGCATGTGGACTGTGTCCTGGGTAGTCGGGTGGCTGCTGTGGTGTGCCTTGCAATATGGCAGCTCGCCTGTGGGTGGTCAGGATTTGTTTCTGGATTCACCAGGCACAACTTTGCACCCCCTGAGCAGCGCAAGGCGGGTATGTGCCAGCATATGCACTGCACATCCCGGGCTGAATATTGGGATCTGCCGCATATGCATGGGCATGCCCCCCCCGCACTTGCACCGCATACATTACTGTTGTGCCCCGGCGCATCGGGGGTTGCGCAGCGCAATGTGCACCACTGAATATCGCGCCGGAGCGCAACCCTTTTGAACACCCCCCCCGTATAACTGTTGCGCTTCTTCCCTGGTGTCTAGTAGTCCCCTGCCCCTTATTATGCATGCTCCTAGGTAAAGTGAAAAGTCTAGATAAAGTGAAACAAACATTCCCATGTGTCTAGCAGTCATCAAGCCCCACCCTAACACTGCAGGTAGCGACTAATCAACCATCCACATCCCCGCCTCACAATCACAGAGCTGGCATCCTGTATAGCTCTCAACTCTCCACCGCAACTGATGAAACAGTCTTGAGTGCATTATTATATTATGTTCATGCTAACTGACATTTCAAACCACATGAAGTCTTGCTGTATTCTGACTATTGCAGTTAGCTCCAGCACTCAAACTGCCCAGGACAGAAGAGGGTTAATTTTCTATGCAGAGCATAGAATGTTGAGCTCGAGCTCGGTTCAGACCTCTGTCTGCTGCACTTAGAAGCACAACCGTCAGATTCTTTACTCCGCCTAACTGAACGGTCGCTCCGGAGATTTCTCCTTTGCTCGCAGTTCAAAAGTTGGTTAAAGTCTTTGGTTTTACCGATTATTTTTTCGCAGGTTTCGATTCAGATCTCTGTCTGTGGTACAGTAAGTACTAGGTAGACATAGTAAGCTTGTGGAAATTGTAAAAATTGATTTTCGACTGGTTCGGCTGAACCGGACGTTTAGTGAATTACATATTCTGTCTTTGTTTCTAAACTTAGAGTGTGGTTACCGGTCCTTATCGATTTAAAAAAAAAACGCATTTTCTTGTGTTTTTTTCCAATACCTGTGACAGGGTTAGAAACCGATAAGGGTGTCTTGCCTGGTTGTTTGCCATAAAAAGGGTACATTTGTGGTTAGGGTGGCTATGTCTGAGAAACCCAAAAGAAAAAACGGGCCCACTGGGTTTCAACACTGCAGTATGTGTAGGGAGGTCTTTGCTAAGGCTGATCCCCACACCATCTGTGTTTATTGTCTGGGGTTTGACCACCTCGATTCAGACTGCCAATTCTGTAAAGATTTCCCTAAGTCTACTCTGGAAAAAAGATTAGGTAAGCTTAGGGATAAGGAGGCCGTGAAGTCCGCTGACCTGGATGGCCAGCCCAGTTCGGTTCCGACCGAACCTGAGGGGGTGCCCTCTGACCAGGGCGATACTTCCTCGCCCAAGAGGAGAGCCGATCCTGAGGGATTGGTTCCTACAAAAAGACAAAGAAAAGAAAAAGACAGCCAGTTTGGATCCAGAGACCCATTTTCCGACTGCCGAAGAGATTGCCAAAGCGATAAAGATTGTAGAATTGCTTCGCCTGGTTCCGTCTGATCTGGCGCCTTCTGGCAGGCGCTCGGTTCAGTCGGTTCCTCCGGTTCAAGGTTATGTCTCTGAAGATTTTTATGAACCGGATTTGGAGGGGGATGAAGATTATGATGATGACGATGGTGGGGAAGGTCTGGATAGGCACATTGAACCGGACGTCTCCCCAGACCAGCCTTCTGGTGTTTCTACTCCTAGGCTTTCTGAGTCTTCTTCCCACTATATGTTTTACAGGAAAGTGGCAGAAACCCTCCAGCTCCCTGTGGAGAAAGCCATGGAAGAACAAGAGGAACCTGATTATGTGGAGATGATGACATCCCAGAGTCCAAGAAACTGTCTATTCCCCTTCATAAGACTTTTGGGAGACAGACACAAACGATTTTAAAAACTCCAAATTCTGTACCTTCAGTTGACAAAAGGATGGACAAAAGGTACACCTTAGCAGGTTCGGGTACAGAGTACTTATATCAACAATGCAGCCATGTTGGAGTTGTGCAGGCTGCAGCCTGTGATAAGGCTAATATACCCTTGGCTTCACACCCCCGAAATAAAGACTCTAGGAAGCTGGATGCCATGGCAAAGAAACAGTACATGGCATCTGCCTTGGAACTCAGGTGGGCTAATTATATGGCCTATGCAGCCAAGTACCAGAAGTCCAGGTGGGACACTGTACTGGCACTGGCTAAAAAGGCCTCCCCCCAGCTAGCCTCGGAGCTGGAGGGGGTGGCTGCTGATGGGATTGAGGCATCTAAGGTACAGTTCCATGCTGCTGTGGACTCCAATGATGTGTCCTCTAGAGTCATGGCTACATCTGTGGCTATTTGGAGAATGGCTTGGCTCAGATGTACTAGTCTCTCGGACACCCAGGCTAAGGCCATGGATTTCCCTGTGGTGGGTAATTCTCTGTTTGGGAAGCAGACAGAGAATTACATGAAAAAGATGGATGAGTATGGGACCATCTATAGGAGTGCACAGGCCAAGGAAAGGCAGGCAACTCCTCAAAGGCAGCAAGCTAGGGGCAGGAGCAGGCCTTTTCATAGGCCTTTCTACCAAGCACAGGCCTCTTCTCCTTTTCCTCAGAGGGAGTTCTTCAGAAGGAGAGGCAGAAGAGGGACGTGCAGGGCTGCATCCACCTCTCAACCTAGGGCTCCTGCCAAGCAGACACCCTGATGTGTCAGCCCAGGTCGACTCCCCCATTCCTGTAGGAGGCAGGCTGGCTTACTTCATCCAGGACTGGATGTCTGTTATCTCAGACAAGTGGGTCCTGGAGGTTGTAAGTCAGGGGCTGGTTCTCAGATTCCAGAAATTTCCAAAGCTGAGGGCCAGATCTTTCCACCTGCAAGCATCTCCGAAACCATTGCCTTAGAGGCAGAGGTTTCATCTCTACTGGCTCTAAAGGCTGTAGAGAGAGTTCCTACATTGGACAGGGGCAAAGGTCTGTACTCCAGGTACTTTCTTACCCCAAAAAAGACAGGGGAGTGGCGACACATCCTAGACTTAAGACACCCGAGCAAACATCTTTTAAAACCAAAATTCAAAATGGTGACTCTGGGAATAATCCTTCCCTCTCTAAGGCCAGGGGACTGGCTAGCCTCCCTGGACTTAAAAGATGCCTACTTTCACGTTCCCATCAGGTGCTCCCACAGAAAGTACCTCAGGTTCGAATTGCCTTCAGGCCATTATCAGTTCAGAGCTATGCCATTTGGCCTGACATTGGCTCCAAGAGTATTCACAAAATGCCTAGCAGCAGTAGTGGCCTTTTTAAGAAGGAAGAATATTTCCATATTTCCATACCTGGACAACTGGCTCATTGTGGGTCAGTCCTCAGACCAAGTCGAGTCAGACCTGCTAGTGACTCAGCAAGTGCTCACTTCCCTAGGATTCCTTCTCAAGCTTCCCAAGTCAGTTCTCGAGCCTGTACAGCTCCTCACCTTCATAGGTGCAGAGCTGGATACAGTCAAAGCAAGAGCTTTTCTTCCCCTGGAAAGGGCAAGGGCTATTGTAGAGCTGACTTCTTCATTCCACCTTCGGGTCTCTCAGCCAGCAAGGCACTTCCTTCAGCTTCTGGGCCGCATGGCAGCTTCTGCAGCAGTGGTCCAAGGGGCCAGATTTCAGATGAGGGACATTCATTTTCACCTGAGGGCCTTTTGGTCTCAGAAGAAAGATTCTCTAACTGAACTAGTTCCAGTGACTCAGACTCTGATCCAGGCTCTCCAGTGGTGGCAGGATCAGGGCAACCACAGACAAGGAGTCCCTTTCATCACTAAGTCTTACTCTGTGGTCTTAACCATGGATGCTTCTCTACTGGGGTGGGGAGCCCATCTGGGGGCTCTCACAGCCCAGAGACTGTGGTCCCCTCAGAAATCCCTCCTTTATGTCAATCTCTTGGAACTCAGGGTGGTCTTTCTGGCCTTGCAAGCTTTCTCTCAGTCAGTGCAGAACAAGGTGGTTCAGATCAGGACAGACAATACCATCACCATGTGGTACACCAACAAGCAAGGAGGCACTCGGTCCACAGCCTTGTGCATGGAAGCCATGAAATTGTGGTCCCTAGCTTATTCTCTGCAGACCTCTCTGATAGCAGTCCACCTTCCAGGGAAGGACAATGTGCTAGCAGATGCACTGAAACGATCTCCCAGGGCCATCATGAATGGTCCCTGGACCCTCCGGTGTTGAAAGTGATTTTTTCAAGGTGGGGCACTCCAAAGATAGATCTCTTTGCAGCCTCAGACAATCACCAGCTTCCTCTGTTTTGTTGCAGACCCCCAGTCTTGGGCTCAGTCCCTCTGGATGTTCTGATCTTGAACTGGGAGGGGACATTTCTATATGCCTTCCCTCCTTTTCCTCTACTGTTCAAGGTTCTGGTCAAGATAAGGTCACAGCCCCGCAAAGTGATTCTGATTGCTCCAGACTGGGCCAGGCAGCCTTGGTACCCCCTGTTGCTGTCCCTAGCAGTCCATCTTCCCCTGTCCCTTCCTAGGAATTACAACCTGTTAACCTCCTCTCAGGGGAGGATTTGGTACCCCAATCTTCGGTCTCTCAATCCCAAGGCATGGCTCTTGAAGAGTTAGAGTATGCAGATTTGCATCTGTCCCAAGGGGTTCTGGATATTCTCAAAGCCTCTCGAAAGCCTGCCACCAGAAAAACTTATAACTCCAAATGGAAAAGAGTCAGCATTTGGTGTTCCAAGAAGCATATACTGTATCCCCAGACACTGCTGAACTGTCTACAGTTCTGGATTATATGGTTCATATTAATGGCCTAGGCCTCAGACCAGCTACTCTCAAAGTACATTTGTCAGCTGTTTCTACTTTTCTGTCAGTGGGAAAGCCTTCCTCACTGTCATCTCACCCTGTATTCTGTAATTTTTTATTGCTTCATACCAATACCCCCTTTAGGGATCCTACCCCTGCTTGGAATCTTAATGTTTGCATTGCTCAGCTTATGCAAACCCTTTTTGAGCCTTTGTCTTGAAAACTGTGTTCCTAGTAGCTATTACCTCTGCCAGGTGTATCAGTGAACTGCAAGCTCTGTCAGTGGAGCCTGATTTTTTCTCATTCCATAGAGATAAGGTGGTCCTTGGAACTACCAGGAGTTTTTTACCTAAAGTTGTTTCAGATTTTTATCTGAACCAATCTATGTCTCTCCCTGTGTTCTCCACTGATCATTCTTCAGGCGAAAGAAGTTTACACAGTTTGGATGTTAAAAGAGCCCTTAGTTACTACATTGAGCATACTGAGGCTCACAGGTTTGACTCCCTCCAGTTGTTTCTTACTTAAGGGGAAGTGGGGAAGGGCAAACTTGCCACTAAAAGAACTATTGCCAGGTGGATTGTCTCTTGTATTCAATTCTGCTATGAGAAGCTAGGCAAAATACCTCCCTCAGGTCTGAGGGCTCATTTGACTAGAGGTACAGCTGCTTCCCTGGCTGCGGCCAGGGATATTCCTTTGCTAGAGATATGTAAAAGCAGCCACCTTGAAAACAGTCCATACATTTACCAAACATTACTCTCTGGACATCCAGGCTAGGAGTGATGCTTGGTTTGGTACAGCAGTACTGCAGAGCCTATTCCCAAGGTAGGTTTGATTCCCTCCTCCATGGAGGTACTGCTTGGTAGTCTGCAATAGTCAGAATACAGCAAGACTTCATGTGGTTTGAAAGAAAAATTACTCACCTTAGTAATTATGTTTCTTCTAATGGAGTCTTGCTGTATTCTGACCTCCCTCCCTGCCTCCCCTCTCAGAACCTGTTTTTGGGACGTGGGCTAGCAGGTGCAGTCTTGCACCCCAAGGGTGTAGTTGGGCACTCCCTCCTTTTAGAGAGGGGGAGTGGGTTATATTATTAACAGTCTTAAGTTGTTCACTACCTGGTTTTTAATTTTGGATTTCTTGACTTGAGTCTTTTGGGGATCCAAAATATTTGGTTGCCATTTGGCTAGTAAAAATTTTACAATTTCCACATAGGAGTTAGTATTAGCTCTTAAGAATCTGATGGTCCTGCTTCTAAATGCAGCAGACAGAGGTCTGAACCCAGCTGAAGCTCAAGGTTCTATGCTCTGTATAGAAAATTAACCTTCTTCTCTCCAGGGCAGACAGTTTGAGTGCTTGGGCTAACTGCAATAGTTAGAATACAGCAAGACTCTATTAGAAGAAACATAATTACTAAGGTGAGCAATATTTTCTTCTTCTGGCAGAGACTGGCAATGGTGTGGAACAGAGTGTTGAGCAGGTATAATCCGTCTGGTAAATAGTTGGGTTTTTTTGGGGGGGTGGGGGCAGGAACACAGCAAATATGAAGAAAACGTAAGTAATCACGAATAGATAAAACCAAACAGTAAATAAAAAAAGAGGACCGTGAAAAATAACACACGATCAAACTCTGTCCAGACTGCTTTACAAATGCTTCAGTTCAGTAATAATCGACTAGGCAAAATAAGGTTTTGACAGCTTTCAACAGCAAACAAAAAATAGTTTTCTGTTCTAGGTTGTGATTTGTTTCTGCTCAATCCTTACTGCTTGTTGCCTTCTTGCCATCAACACAGTGACCTGTTGCACTTTGCCTCGGCCGGTCGGAATCCCGCGCTGCCTGCTGAAGTGATTTTCCAACTGTCCACAAGTGTGCATGACGTAATTGGCAGGACCAAAGGGCACAGCCGACTGAGCGAGCTCGAGAACAGCTGACGGACTCCCTCGTGCCTGCGTCCCGCGTTAGGTGAGCTGTTGATGTCTGCAGCTGGACAGGAGCTTCTCTCATTGTAGCAGCGAAGGTGGTCCCTCCTTTCCCATCGCGGCATCCTTTTATCACCCAAGGACGGAGACCCCGAGACCCGCCGCACCTGCTTCCTTTACTTACCCCTTTCAGGATGCATATGTAAGGAGAACTGCCCTCCAGAATTTACCTCCTTCTTTGCGCTTGCTCTGCAGCCAACCCAGCTAACACCACCATGTCAGCCACTGAACTTTACACGAAGGTAAGGCTAAAAAGACATTAAGTTTAAACCATATCTGAACGCCTCTTGCCTTGCAAATCACGAACGGGGCTTAAAAGTCAGGGACAAATCTTGATAAATTGTAACATCAAATCGGTACAGTGTGTGCTGTGAAAACCATTTTATGATGGAGAATCAACCACTAATTTCGATAGTATTGTTCACACTTTAAATTATTAGGCTTCAGTGTCATGTGATAACCACGATGTGTACAGTCCCTTCTCTGTTCTTTTTTTTTTTTGTCACCCTACTTTGAGTTCATGTATTTTTCTCTGAGCACCTTTTCTCGGTTTTTCTTTCTCCTTACTTTTATTATTACTGGTGACCTTAAAGAACAACCAGATTACTCTTTTTGTTAACAATGCATAAGACCGGATTTCGGGTTATTGTTCTCCAAAGGCAATAATAACCAGAAATCCGGTTGATATGACTCTTCATAATAACCTGAAATCCGGTTGACATGGCAGTCCCGAAAGAAACGGTGCATCTGAACCTCGCCAGTGGTCCGTGTCAGCGCCAGACCCTGAAAGCCGGTACTCGTGGTAGTCGTCTTCTCTGCCAACAGAAAGAGCCTCCAAAAGATCTCAGTACTGTAGCTAAAAAACTTCGTTTTCTTTCGAGCTGCTAGAAATAGTCTAAACCTGCACACCAGCAGTTATAAAAAAGAATAAAGGATAGGTAAGTTTGATCTGGATTTTTTTCACACACCTTTGGTGTGTGAGGACCACATAAACCTCTGGAGCTTTGCTCTCCAGGATTATGGATCATCACACACCTTGGGTGTGTGAACAAAATCAATAACTCACACTTATACCTATCATTTAGTCTCTATTTATTTATCTGTTGGTTCCCTGAAATGCTGTAAGTGTAACATCAGTGGGAGGGTCCAGTTCTCTGCTTCATATATGGTAGAAAGCACGGGAGTGTTGCATAGGGGACAGGATATTCAAAACAAAAGTAGCACAGCACCTCAGCATAAATGCTTTTGGGGGGGGATGTATAGCCCACGCACGGGCGTAGAGTTTAGGTTTTCGGGGGGGAGGTGGGTCTCAAGCCAAAAACTATTGGCCTAAACAGTGGACCTATTTTTAGACTACCCTATTGGGGGGGCAGGCTCCACTTTCCTGGGTGGAAGCCCCCCCCACACACTACACCCATGAGCCCATGCATAACTTTGCCTTCTGTTACACCTGTTTTGTTCATCCATCTTTTGTTTCCTTTCTGTGTACCCTGTTCTCTGCATCACCTTCTTGGCACCATCACTGACCTTCTCATGGACTTGTTGGTTAATCGCCTCTTACATATAATCATATTGGTGGGTGGTGCGTCCCATCAGTTGTGCAGTACCTGCAGGGGGTGCTGGATCAGGCTTGGGCATTTTCCACCAAAGTTTCCTCCCCAAGGGCATCTGTGTGTAGTGCCTGTGTGTAAGCATCTGCCAACAGCCCTGCTTTTCTTGCTGCTGTCACTGGTGCTACCATCTGACTGCCGCTAAGTGGGAGTCATGTAGCAAGATGCAGGATTCCTCCATGCTGAGGGAGAAGAGCTCTCTTTAGAACGCTCAGTTGATCCTGCCCCAATGACCCCATGTTTGTTTTCGAACATGGGTCACTGGTGTCAAGAATGGTAGTCCTGTGGCTACACCAGTGTTGACTTAGTACTTTTTTTTTTTTAATATCTTTTCATTAATGGAAAAATATTTGGGCTTACAATCATACATTTCTGGGAAGGAGATTCAGGACGCCACTGTATTAACAGGAATTAATAAAATTAAGACAGTGTAGGGCGACTTATTTTTTAATCCAGATATTTATCCTTGGCTTGTAACTCTCCTTGGTGTGACCAGGGATCTCCTAGCTGAGACGCCTCATGCGCAGCTGCGTAATATGGTGCTATTGCTCATGCATACTGGTGACAATCATTCTTACAAGTCAGATTGGTTTTCCCCTGAAGCCCCAGGCCCACCCACTACCCCTTGTGCCAAGCCATTCCCTTTACTGGCCTCAGAAGACCACAGTGCCCTCCCAGGAGGTGGTAAACCTTCTTGGCCCACAACTGGGAGGGTCAATACGGCAATGGAACTTGCCCCTGCCCACCCTCGGCTGGGGAATCACTGCCATGGCAACCCTTTATGTCCACATCTGCCTGCTTGCAGATAACCCAGGCTCACTCTCTCAAACCTTGGCCACCCACATCAACACAATGCAACCCTGTGGGGCCATTGGGTCACCTATTGCAACACCTGTTCATTTTTCTCTTCCTTTGGCTCTGCCGACTGACCTCTTTTGATGGTTACTGGCACCTGTTCCCATCCTCCGGCAGCCCCCCTTCTTAACAGAAGTCCCCAACTCTTGAGGCCCAGTTGACTGTCCCTCCCCCTGAGGAAAGGTTGTCTTCAGTTTCTTGCCAGTACCCCACACCATCTGATCTTCCATTTGGGGGGATCCTGAGTTCAATACCTGAGCCCACAGTCCCACTCAGCAGTGGCAGAAAGATGAAGCACCAGTTTGGACACTTTTCTCTCAAGATGGGGGTCTCTTATGCTCCTCAAGGAATGAATGCCTCTTGATTCCTCCTTGATCCCACAGTCCCAGTTGGTGGTAGCAGAGAGATGAAGTACCAGTCTGGACACTGTTCTCTCTCAGGTGGGGGTCTTTTGCGCTCCTTGTGGAATGACCGCCCTGCAGTGGCATGGGAAAATAGTTGAGCTACCCCATGAGAAACCACTCAGTGCAGCCAACTACCCCAGTCTAGAGAGAGAACTTACTGGTGGGAGGTGTGCACAGCAGGGCTATGCTGTGGCATCAGGGGTGGGCATTACACTGTACTAGGTATGCAAGAACAGTGGCAATGGTCACCTCCTGTTCAACCAGGGAAGAGCATTCCCTCTTTTGCTGGTCTACTGCTGCTTAATGTGGAACACATAGAAGTGGCATTGGTGAGGAGAGACCGCCTGCTGTTCAGTGGGTCTGCACCAATGGGGGTGTTCTGGGAGCTGACCTTCATGAGTCCTAGGGGACACAAACTCCAACAAGGTTAACCAGATGGAGATCCCTGGAAGGGTCCCATAGTGGCAGCTGCAAGTAAGGGCTGTGAGAGATGGGTGTTATCAGGGGAAAACAGCAGAAATGGGAGAAACTTGGAAGGACAGACAGTCAAAGATCCCTGGTGGGATCCCACATTGGCATCTGCTGGTAAGGACTGTGAGAGGTGGGTGGGATCCGAGAAGATCAGGAGAAACTTTGGGGAAGAGAATAATAACAAAATGAACAGCAAGGATCAACACTGGGTGTTGAAACAGAATAGATAATGAAGTCTATCACTTTTTATTAACTTGAACTGCTTTTGTAAACCAGCAGACTAGTAGTGCTGTGTACTGCTATTTAGCGCCAGTTCAGTATTCTTTCTATTTAGACTGGAATGTGGGGCCATTGACCCTTTAAATTTGTTTTTCTGACCCCTGACAGGGTAATAATATGGGTCAAAGACTGCCACCTTGTGCTCCAAACTCAGCGTCACCCTTTTATTATTAACTACAGCTGAGGCAGTTACATTGGACTCTTTGTAAAGCTTCACCTGGCTCCCCACCTGTCGTTATGCAGTTGTGGTTTATGGACCCATTGTGGTGATTTCCTAGAACTGAATATGTAGCCATGACTAAAGTTACATTTTCTAGCACATTCCCTCAACATCGGTGAGCTATCTGTAGAAACAGCCGCTTTCTGTGGAAGAAAATTCACAACTTCACAAATCTTTTTAAGTGTTTCAGTTTAGATAAGGGTCAGGCAATTTGGAGACTAAAAAAATAGTTAACTTGCACAAAACCATTGTCCTGTACCTCCCCACAGATAAACACTCTGGTCTGGCCTGTGACTAGAATTTCCCAGCTGAGATGCAGCTTGTTTCCAATGGGACTCTGCTTCTACCCATTTCTGCAGCTGGGGAGACTAGAACACTGGGAGGTTAAGGGACCTGCCCGAGGTCACAGAGTGAGTATTTTCTCAAGCGTGGGTTGAACATATGGGCCAGGATATTCAAAAGAGTTAGTAAGGGCTAACATGGCTAGGGCCTCGCTAACAGTGGTTTGCACCCTAATAAGCAGGGGGATTGCTAAAAATGCTATGTTGATCTGAACATGTGACACTTGCTGAATGATATTAATGATGCAGTTTAATATCATGCTTTATATTCTTGGAGTATGGCATAACTGTATTTTTAGATTATGGTGTCAATAAACTTCATGTAAAAAAAAAATGCCATATTGAAAGGCACAGTTAGCGAGCAGCGCCAAAGTATGCCAGGGTGCCTAAGCGAAGTGCTTGGCTGTGCCTTGCATACAGGAGCTCTGGCATGCTCAAAGGTTTATGGAGGTGTGAACCAGCCTTTAGGTATGCACTATGTAACACCTCCACAAACCTGGTACTAACTATGCGCACGTCAGTGTACCCCCCCAACCCGTGTATTGTACCGATGTTGTATATGTACAGCCCTGGCAGCCTAGTGGTCCTCTTTGCCTGATTGTTGTTCTAATCACATATAGTTACTGCCCTCCTAGTGTAGTGTCTCCCCCGCTCAAATCGCTGTTCCAATCATGCATAGCTACTCTGGTAGTCTAGCACCCCCTTCAATGACTGAAACTATATTTTAGGTGAGTGGTTGAGGTCCCACTTATGTGCCCATGATGGTGAGGTGGTATCTAAGATATCCCCCTCCGACCCCCGGTGTGGTGTCATTCCATGTACAGTGCCAAAGTTATGGCTGGTACATCAGCATCCTGAAAATATTTCTAAGTCTGTGCGCATGCACAGGAGATCTCCACATTCGAACTTAGTGATATTTGCAAAGGCTGTGTGTGGCAGATGCTGGCTGGTGGTGAGGGAGTGCCGACCACCATCTCGGTGCTGCACACAGGGGGAGGAGGGAATACTGGCATGGCAATCCAGGTGGAGGGCCATTAGACTACCAGGGCAGTTGTTAGTTTGAAAGCCTTTTCAATCAGCAGTTTGTGTGAAGGTTTCTCTTTGAGTTCAACAGCTGGCTTCAGGACAGCACAGGGCTATTATGATGTGATCAGAATTTTGTTTTGTTTATTTTATGATCCTCCCTGTGGCATCCCTGCTGGCCACTCCTTCAAAGTGCTATCCCCCTCCACCTTGGTTCCGCACCACCATCTCCCGACCCTGTCATTGCAGCCTTCTTACCTGGGTAAACTGACCTATCCCTATGTCGGGAGGTCCCTCTCCTCTGAGGGGGAAGTGCTGTTTGGTCGATCTGGGCTGTCTGGGGCTTCGTGGCAGTGCAGGCCAGGCACTCATCATCCAGTCAGCAGGGAGCCCAATTTTCCATTTTCTGTGCCCACCCCATGTACTAACCGTAAGGACGGCATCCTGAAGTGGGGGCGTGCAGGAGGGCATGTCGAGGCTTTCACGCTCTCCAAGCTCATCCACCAATCCTCCTACAGGAGCCCAGGCTTGTCCCACCCCCCAGGAAGGAAGCATCCAATGGTTGCTTGTGAAACCCCTCCCTGCTGGTCTCCGCTTCTAGTACCCAGGCTTGGGGCGTGAACCTGGGCCACCAGCATGCTGAATGAACCCTTTCACTCTGCGCCATGGAGCTGGCATGATCAGCATTTTGAGAGGTACTGTCTGATTGGTTTTGTTCTCATTCCAGCATATCCTGTCTAACCTGTAGATAAACGCTTATCTGGAGGTTAATTGTGTTATAAACTTATCAGGGGACATTCATCATAGTTGATGCAGTATAAGTGCACTGGAGAAACAAAAATATGTTGGTATGCAGATACATAGCACATGGCAGAATGTGCTTTAAAGTATTTTATAAAATGGCAAGAAAAAAACTAGATATTTAATTGGCTGAGAGATGCCACTTGACCGTGCATTAAATCTGATATTTAATTGGCTGAGAGATGCCACTTGACCGTGCATTAAATCTGTAATAATGCACGCCTTGTCATAGCTTATTACTAACCTGGTGCATGCCCTGGGGGTGTTCTGGGGTACAAGGCATAACTCATTTTTTTATCTTTTTGATACAAAGCATTTTGGTTGCTTGTATGCTGCCATGCTCCTGCTTCAGGCATTGTCCAGCACCCCGTCCCATTGGTCACTCCCCACCATTGTGCCAGTGGGAATCTACATGGGGTGAAGCTGGAGGGCACTGGTGCCATTATTAAAGCAGTAGTGCAATTAAATTAGGCAAAAAAATGTGACCCTACATTTTTGTTTCTTATGAAAGATTCCAGGCATCTCCCAATTTTATTTGATGGTAAAATGTTGTAGTGTCACCAAAATGTGAGTATTTTATTGTTTAATTTTTTTTTTCCTCAAGAAAAAAGTTGGCCACCACATTTGACTTAGAAAGGTGTTAGGTGGCCGGCCCGGTGGTGCTGAGGGTTGAGACACTGGACACCATACCTCGCACCACACCGGCAACCTGGGTTTGGGAATGAGCTCGGGCCACCAGGGGTCGGTGAGGGGGAGAGAGGGTCAGGCATCCGGAGGACTGCTCTTCTCTCTTGTGGGGAGGGTAATGTGTCTTCCCACTCACTGACTGCCTCCTGGCAGTACAGGTTGGGGGGCATGTTTCTGACGTGCTTGCACCGGTGGGGAGGGGGGAAGGAGAAAACGGAAAAAGGAGGAGAGCCCTGGCCAGTGCTCAGTGATGGCTGCCGTACCTGAGGGCTGACTCCAGAATCTGGATTGGGTCTCCAGGGCAAAGTGTAGTGTGCCACCTCCTTCCTGGCCCCACTGCAGGGGCTTCCGGGGTCGGTAAGTGTGGGTGTGGGCAGGTCCGGAGAGTGTGTCCCTCCGGTGGGAGGGCCTAAGCTGCTGGTCAGGGTGTCTTACCCAGAGGAAGGAGGAAAAATGTAAATAGAGGAAAAAAAAAAGAGAGAGAGGGAGAGAAAAAAAAAGTGTTAGGATTTGGTGCACAGCATAGGAAGTACCAAGAAACATAGTTCTGACAGGTATGCTGTTAATAATAGCTGGCATTAGCTTTTTGCAAAAACATTTTTTTCATTGCACTGCTGCTTTGATGGTGACCAGTGCACATTTTTTTTTGAGTTTTCTCCTTGCCTGCCCTGGTGTCCTGGTACAGGTTGTATGGCCCCTTTGAAACACACTGCAACATCCTGCGGGGAGGCAAGCTCCCTTGGTCCACTGTGGGGTCGCTATAGAGCCCAAACTAAGATGCCTCCCTCCCCTGGCTGGGAATGCTGCCATGTGGCAAACAAATAACATTTACAAGCTATGAGGGTGTACTGCTCCTTTAAATAGCACAGGTGTCTGCAGGCATACTCTGTGTACTTTGCTGAGTACAGTAACATCTGGAAAATCAAGGGGCAACATGAGCCTCAGGCTAGGGTAAACAACACAGGCAGAGCCTGGCGTACATAAAAAAAAAAAAAAAATTCCTCTCCTTGGATGCTTCAGTGTGAGTTTGTGAATGATCTTTGGAAGATGTGTGGGTGCTAAACTTAGAGGCCATGATTGTATGAGTGACCTGATCGAGAATGTATGCATGAGTGCTGGTGTGAATGAACTTCTGTAAGGCTGGCTACCTTGATGTGGCACAGAGGCTTATCACAGTGTATCCTAAACATTGTAACTAAAAGCCAGCCAACTTCTGGCTGATTTGGTAGTGTGTGTGTCAGTTACATAAAATAAAATACTGTGAATCTGTTAGGATCACTGGCTTTCTACATATTGTAGGCTGAAATGAGGGTGGGACAATGTTTGTGTGGCAGGGCAGCGCATCTTTTGGTTTGTGTTTATGGGGTGGAGGTGCAACCGTTAAGTTAACTCTGAAGTACAAGTTTAAAATTCCTGGCTACACCCCTGATAAATAGTACCACGAAGTTGATACAAATGTATTTATTTTGTAAAGTATTAGATTTTATTTGACTATTGAACTCTAATAAAATGTAATTGATAACATCTGTTCACAGACAGTGCTAGCCATGTGGTTACAGATTCTTATTGACAGCAAATAGGGACAGGGGCTAAGTTTACTTCACGCCTTGCCGTATGACTGAGCTTTTCTCCAGTGAAGCTGGATCACAAGTATTGTCAGTGGGAACCTCTGGGACTGGTGCAGGTGTATCATTTTTTATGAAGGCTCACGTCTATACACCTTTGCCCAACTCAAACAAAAATATCCTCTAACACAGATCACTGCTGATACTGGCAAAGCCGTCATTATCTTCGTAAAAGAACACAACAAAAAAACTAGGAAGGGACATCAACATGGAACATTTTTATCCCCTGGTGGATCTGATGCTTACCGCATATCTGTTAGGCTTACCAAACCGCTTTTATATCACTGGCTTGTAAGACTTTGGGCATCCCACCAGATGTGACTTTAACAGTGATCAAAACAAAATGGTCACGAGAACTAGGCTTACACGTAACGGAGAAGCAGTGGGACCAGATATATTTGCAACAGCATAAAGTGTCAACAGCACATTCATCAAAAGGATCTGCACAGAAAGTAACAGTTTTGTACTATAGAACTCCACAGATGGTTGCAAAATGTACACCAGGGATGCCACCAAACCGCTGGAGACAGTGTGGGACACAGACGACTACCCACTCTCATATATTCTGGCAATGCCCAGCCCTGCACCCCTTCTGGACAAATGTAGAAAGGTACATTAAAGAAATTTGACCTGAAATTTCAACATTAACGGCTGAAGTGGCACTCTTTCTGTTGTTCTCATCTAAAATGTTAAATAAATGCTAGAGATACTTGCTCAATTGACAGCAGAAAAAAAAAGGGACAATAACTAAACTGTGGTTACAACAGTAGGTTCCAACAACGGAGAGAGCTATTGTAATTAATATTTATACAATGGAAGGCAACAGATAGAACTCTTTTAATAGCTGGTGGTAAAGTTGCTTACTTTGTATAATGGAGAAAAAGGATACATTTGTACCATAGAGTAACTTCCTCATAGTTAAAAAAATAAATAAATAAATAAATACAACACATTGGTATGAGAGTGCAGAACTTGGGTGACTTTGGGATATGGATGCCTGAAAAGTAAAATAAAAGGGTCCCTGATGGATAACCGATTTTAAATAACTTGACAGTGCTAACATGCAGTACAGGCTGTGTATGATACCAAAGCACAAAACGCATAATGGCATATTACTAAATGTCTCATACACCCTCATTGTAACATCTCTGTAAATTTGCTTATGTGCTCTGTAACAGTGAGTTGTGACACTGTCTGTTTATAAAAGGAAAAAAAATTCACAAAGAGGGTGACTCGGTGGCACATATTGTACCTCACCTGCTGCCATGCCAGGGACCCGGATTAGGGAACAGACTCGGGTTGCTGGGGGTCGGATGGTGGGGGGGGGAGAGTGGCTAGAGTGTCCAGTGGACTGCTCTCCTATCCCAGGGAGGGAGGAGAGCTTGTTGTCTTTACCGTCGATTGGCACTCAGTGGAGGCTGGGTGGCAGTACAGGTCAGAGCGGCACGTATGAGGGAGCCACGGAACTCTTGTGGCATGCTGCAAGCCTCCACATGCAGGCCCTAGCAGGATGTGGGAGGAAAATCTGAGGGAAAAATCTCGGGACTAGCACCAGGGAAACTGTGCGCCTGCAGGACCGTGGGCCCTTGTTTCTGGATGTGTGTCTCTGGGTGGGGGAGGCCTCCGTAGGGGTGATCTGTGGGCCAGATATGTCCCAGGGAGATACGAACATACGAAATTTGCCAGCAGATAAAGCCTAGAGGTCTATCAAGTCTGCTCGAATGTGCAGCTAGCACCCCTATTCTGCAGCTGCCCCTCCTCCCACCCTTCCCTTCATTAACCCTCCCTTGTCCTGTCCCATCCTCGTTTGAAGCAGTCCACTGTTCTACTGCATACCACTTCAGCAGGTAATGCATTCCACCCAGCCACCACCCTCTCTGTAAAAAGTGTCTCCTCATCTCTCTCTGAACCTTCCTCGCTCCAGTCTCATATCATGGCCCTGGTGGCCTCCCTCCCTTACTTTGAGCAGCCCTCTGTACCGTCTTGTTTATTCCTTTCATGTATTTAAAGGTTTAAATCATGTCACCCCTGTCTCTCCTCTCCTCCAGTGAGTACATGTTCAACTCCTTCAACCTCCTCTCGTATGATAAGTCCCCCAGCCCCTTGATCATCTTTGTCGCTCTGCGCTGCACCCCCTCCAGTAACTTAATGTCCCTCTTCAGATACGGACGCCAGTACTGCACGCAGTACTCCAGGTGTGGCCTAACTAATGACCTATACAGTGGCAGAATCACCTCCTCCCTCCTTGAGGATATACCCCTTGCACTACAACCCAGCATTTTGTTGGCCTTTGCAGCTGCCTTCCTACATTGTGCCAAGTTGTTCATTGACCCTGTAATGAGCACACCCAGATCCTTCTCCTCCTCTGTCTGGGCTAGCTGCACTCCCCCTAGCTGGTAACTCCTCCTTGGGTTCTTCATCCCAAAATGCAGCACCTTGCACTTTTTGGCATTAAAGCCCAGTTGCCAGGTGTCTGACCAGGTTTCAAGCTTTGCCAGATCATCCTGCATCCCCTGCCATCCCCCTAGGTCATCCACCACCGCGCCTACCTTGGTGTCATCAGCAAACAGACTGATCTTGCTCTTGATGTCCCATGATATGTCTACAATGAATATTCCAAACAACACTGTTCCCAACACTGAGCCCTGTGGAACACCGCTCATCACTGCCCTTGGGTGTGAGAGCTCCCCACCCACCACCACCCTCTCTTGCCTTCCCTGCAGCCAGTTTCCTACCCATCTCACCAGCTTTGCACCCACCCCTGTGCCTACTAACTTCCTTCCCAGCCTTCCACGTGGCACTGAGTCGAATACCTTACTGAAGTCCAGATACAGGACATCCACTGCATGGCCCCTGTCCAGTTGCCTAGTTACCCAGTCATAGAACTTGACCAGGTTGGTTTGGCAGGATCTGCCACATATGAAGCCATGCTGTCTGCTGTCCTGTAGTCCTTTGGCCTCTAGGAGGGCCACCAGCCTCTCCTTCAGGATAGTCTCCATTAGCTTACCCACGATGGATGTGAGGCTCACTGGTCTGTAGTTTTCCGGTTCATCCTTGGGGCCACTCTTGTGGAGGGGCACCACATGAGCCATCCTCCAGTCCTGAGGCACACACCTCAAATGTAGTGAGGCATTAAATAGGTCTGCCAAAGGTTCTGCAAGGACCTCTGCCAGCTCCTTCAGTACTCTGGGGTGGATGCCATCTGGGCCTGGTGCCTTGTCCACCCTCAGTGCCTTCAAACCCTCTCGAACTCTGCTCTCCATGATTTCCCCATCTGTCACCACTTCCCCCCCCTGCTTCTGCCATTTCTCCCACCTTGGGTGTCACCCCCAATCTCTTTAGTAAATACTGAGCAAGAGTACTCATTTAGTGCCTCCGCCTTATTGCACCCTGCTTCCACCCAACCCCCCTCCTTCCTAATCCTTACTATGTGGTCCTTACAGCTCCTTTTCTCCCTGATGTACTTAAAGAAGTCTTTATCCCCCTTCTTAATGCCTTGTGCCAGCCTGAGTTCCACAGATGCTTTGGCTCCCCTTACTGCCCTTGTCACCTCCTTCGATTCTGTCAAGTACTCCTCCCTGTCCTCCCCCCTCCCTGTTTTCTTGTACTTCCTAAAGGCAGCTTTTTCCTCCTTACCTTTTCCATGACCTCCTTGCTCAACCAGATCAGTTTCTTAGCCCTAGCCTTCTTGCTCTGGGCTTTGCAGCAGGTTTTGGTTGCCTCCACTATCCCCAGCTTTATGAGCTCCCACCTCTGGTTAGTGACCATACTAGATTGAATTCTGGCCAGGTACCCTTTTACCACTTCCCTCATCCTCCCAAAGTCGGCCCTCCTGAAGTCCAGCACTATTGTGCCAGATTCCACTCCTTCCTTGCCCATATCCAATGTGAGCCATGCTGAGCGGTGGTCACTCCCTGACAGCGGTTCCTCCACTGTAAGTTCTCTCACAAAGTCCCCATTTGCCAGCACAAGGTCAAGGGTATTTCCTAACCTGGTTGGTTCACTGACCATTTGCAGCAGGAAGCTGTCCTGGAAGGCATCCAGCAGTACCTGCTCCCTTCTGTTCCTGGTTGTTGGGGTGCTCCAGTCCTCCTGGCATGTTGAAGTCCCCACAATCACCACATACCCTTCTCATGGGTCCTCCTGATCTGTCCCGCTAGTTCTCTGTCTAACTCCTCCGTCTGAGATGGTGGCCTATACACCACTCCCATTCTAAGAATCCTATTCTTGGAATCCTGGATTTGCATCCAAAGTGACTCTGTACTACCCTCCTCCCTTCCTCCCTTACACACTTCAGTCCTTCCTTCACATATATTTTACCCCTTCCTTTCCCAATCACTCTGTCCCTACTGAAATAATCTGTACCCTGGTACAGACAGGTCCCAGTCATTGTATTGGGTGGTCATGTTTCCGTGATGACTGCAATGTCCACCTCTCCCTCTGCCATGAGAACCTGTAACTCTGCAGTTTTCCTCCCAAGGCTCCTAGCATTAAGGGTAACCACCTTCCACCCTTTTCCCCCTCCCATCCTGCCCTCCTTTTCTAGCATCACCAACAGTACTTGCCATTTGTCCTTTGTCACTGTTATGGGGAGTAGCTTATGTAGTTTCCCAACCTGTGGTCTCTGCATATCTCTTCCCCAACTGCCACCCCCACTCCTAGTTTAAATTTCCAACTTCCTCTATGTACTCCTCCATCCTCTGTTTCAACACTTTCTTTCCTCCTCACTCAAGTGTAGTCTGTCCTTGGCATAGAGACTACTGTCCTCCCAGGTCCTCCCACCCCAACAGCCCATACCCTTTAGCACAACAGGTTCTTAGCCATCCGTTAAATTCCTCTATTCTCAGCTTTCTTGTTGTGCTTGCCTTTGGTACAGGAAGTATCTCTGAAAAAGTTACTGATCTTCCTGCCCCTCTCACATAGTGTGCTAGTTTCTCAAACCTCCTCTGGACTGTATCTACTGTCTTGTCAGCCAGGTCGTTTGTCCCAAGATGTATAATTAAATGAGGCTTGTCCCTACCCTTCTAGCATATTTCAGAACAGACTGTCCCACCCTTTCTGCTGTCATTCCTGGCATGGCCTCCACCCAAATGTGACTATGCCTCTCCCCTTTGCTACCCCACCTAACTCCTCTTAGTATTGAGTCCCCCAGCACTAAGATTCCACCCTTCTTACTCCCTGCTTGCTTCCATTCATCTCCCTCTCTCATTTCCAGCTCCTCTTCTTCCTCCTGCACATTATTTCCCCCTTTTACCCCTGTTGTAATTCTCCCAGCAGAACTTCCCCTGCTCCAGTTTGGTCCAGGCATTTATCAATTACTCCTCTAATTTCATCATTTCCTTCTCCACCTTCTTCCTCTCTAGCAGTGCACAACTATTTCTGAAGGCCCTTCACAAATGCCGCTCCTCTCTCTTCATAGTAACCTGTTCTCTCCTTTCCACTCCATGACTTTTGCCACTTCTTCGCCTCCCCTCACAAGTCCCTATCTCCTCCTTCCATTTGTCTTTTGTCTCCTGACCTGGTTTCCCTGGCAATTGTTCTTCCTGGCCTGGGCCCCTTTGTCTCTGCTTCCCATCTTCTGACCCTCTCCTCACCACTGTTGGCTTAAATCGCCCTCCCTCATCTCCCCTTCTTCCTCCCTCCAGTATTGGGCTAAACCCACCCCAATCTGCCTTGCCTGTCTTAGTTCCTCCTGCAGACCCTCAATCTCCTTTCTAAGTTTTTCTATGTGGTTGCACACTAAACATCCTCCCACACTCCAGGCAATTTTTAGAAAGATTAGTGCACCACAGTTGTTGCAGCCTACCACCCTACCCATTGCTGTCGTTGCCCACCAGTGACCCCCCACCCTTCCAGATGCAGGATACCAAACACTCCCCAAGTCTCCCCTCTCCCTTCTCTATCAGTGCAAAACATTTTCTTTATTTCCCTTATCTCCTTTGTTGCACACGTTTAGATATATTGAGCAACTGCTTTTTATATTCCTATCCTTCCTATCCACACTCAAAAACAGACTTTAAGTAGCCATTGCACAACCTTCTTCAAACTCCTACTCCTCCTTTCCCCAATGCAATATCAATGCGAAGAAGTAATAATGAAAGCTCCTAGATTTGCATTTAATTCCCTTCCACTGAGAGAGCAGTCACCTCTTCACTTGCTGCTGTGCCTTTCCTGGATGTCTGCTTTTGCTATGACAGGTGCATATCCTTTGTCTGTTTGAGGAAGTGATGTCAGAACCCCTGGTATAAAGGAAATAATGGACCAAGGGTGGGACCAGCCCAAGTCTTCCAGAAACAATCGGGTAGCTGAGGCCTCTGGTCAGACCATTAGCACCCTTCCCCGACTCTGCACTCAAACTTTGCAGCTGGTGAAGCCAGCAACAATGAATCACAATTCTACTCAAAGCCCCAAAATAAGTTTGCTACCCAAAGAAACAGGACTCCAATTCAAACAGCTTCACCAACAACACATCAAAATAGGCTTGGAATTAGAAGATATATGTCTCCAATTCAAAGAAACAGACCCAGTTAAATCACACCAATTATGTTTTAAAACAGAAGAAATAGGTCTCTACAAATGCAGCCTGCCACACAGTGAATCAAACAAATGAGCCCACTTATAGCTACCAAAACAGGTTTCAAAATTCCAACAGCCCCAAACAATGCCCTGCTAGCCCCCTTAGTAGTAAGAAAGAAAAGAAATAGCCTTCTACCAAGTAGAATCCACAAGAAACAATGTAAAACAAGAAGCTACTATACTGTAGATCTGATCTTGTCCCCCTTCTAGTTCCTTCTGAGAAGCCAAAGCACTGAGTTCCAAACTCTGTGATTTCCCTTGTGCTGCTTTCAAAATCAGACAGTTCCAAACTCTGTGATTTCCCTTGTGCTGCTTTCAAAATCAGAGTTCCAAACTCTTTGACTTCCCCATGTGCTGCTTTCAAAATCAGACAGTTCCAAACTCTCTGACTTCCCTTGTGCTGCTTTCAAAATCAGACAGTTCCAAACTCTGTGACTTCCCTTGTGCTGGTGATGGGCAGGGGGGTAACATAAATTGATGAGCTGCCAGCTCTGGCCAGGAGGATAAAACCTTTATGGAAGTTTCACAAAAAAATAAACTGCCAGATTGTGTGAGATTTTGCAAATTCAAAAGAATATATCTAAAGGAAATGATATTTGGCTAGTCCTCACGCCAGCAGTGTATATACACATTTTTTAGGTTTCTAGATTAATGGACAAGTGAGTTATTATAACCAGCTGAAAATATCTGTGAAAAATGTATGGAAGGGGGAATCTGTTAATTTCACCTAATCACTAGTGACCAGTCTGTATGACGGTGAGTAGCTCTTCATGGGCAGTTGTGACGTCAGTCAGTGAGGTCACAATGATGATTACATATGATGGGGAATAACTAGCTATGTCAACTACCAAGTGGAATACTGTTCCATTCATCACACCTAGTATTGTTAAGGGAAAAAAATAAATTGGAAAAAAAAAAGGAGGGGGGTCCTTCAGATACCTGACAGTTCGCTATATTTAACATTTTACATTAATAGCCGGCTCATTGGCATGTAGAGCTAAGACGTTTAGTGCCGTATCTCGTGCTACACTGGCGACCCATGTTCAGGAACGAGCACGGGTTGCCAGGGGGTCAGTGGGGTGAGAGATGATTAAGCATCCCAAGGACTACTCTCTTCTCCTGGGTAAGGGTGGCCATTTGTGACTGCCAAGAAGAGGAGGCTGGTGGTAGTGCAGCTTGCGAGCTGCTCCAAGGGTGGGGCCGTGGTTCTGCAGGATGTGCAACACTCCACGCGCATGTTCTGATGTGTCGCCGCTGCAGGTGTCGGGGAGAAAAAGACAGGCTTAATGAATTTTTATTTATTTATTTTTTATTTAGAAAAGTTTCACCAAGAAGGGCAACATGAACTGTGAACGGCTTGTTTCCAGAAGTGTCCTGGAGGGGAAGGGGTTACATAAGGGGGAGAGCAAAAATCAACAAAGAACACATAGTGTGCAAAATCAAATACAGTGCAAAACAAGTCAGCACAATTGCAATATTAGGAACATGATAATGTGAACAGGTAGCCAAAAATTAACATAGGACATATTGTGCAATCAAATACAGTGGAAAATAAACCAGTACAAATACAATCTTAAGAACATGATAATGTAGACAGTTAGCCAGATAAATGGCATATGTTTCATAAGTGCTAAATGAGAGTATTGGAGTGAGGGTGAGAAGGGAACTAAGTGCTATACTGAGGGGTAATAAGACGGAAAAACCAGCAGGGATGGGGGGGTGGAGGATGTATGGAGAAAGAGGGGGGAAAGGCAGCCAAGACCTGCTTCCCACCAGGATGCTGAGAACCCTGCGAGGGGAATGGGAAATGACAAGTTATTGGAGAGGAAGAGAGTGCGAGAGAGGAGTAGCAAGTGTGAGACAGATGGTGGGAGGTGGAGAATGGGAGAAAAGGCAGTCAAAACCTGCTTCCCACCAGGATGTGAGAACCCTGCGAGGGGTCTGCGAGCTGGCAAGTTTAAAGAGATTGGAGGGGAGGGAGAAGTGGCATGGGTAAGAAATAAGGTGGGCATGTCAAATTAGCAGGGTGCGGGAGGGTGGAGGATGTGTGGAGTGTGAGAGAAAAGCCAGACAAAACCTACTCCCCAGTAGGATGCTGAGAACCCTGCGAGGGGACTTGAAGCTGGCAAGTAAATGAAGAGAAAGATAGTGAAGAGGAGAAGTAACAAGGGTGAGACAGAAGGTAGGAAGGGCAGAGTCGGGAGGACAGTTGGGGAGTATGTAGGTAAAGGTGGGCTGAGGAAGGGCAGAGTAAGGGGGCATTGGGTATAGGTGGGCTTAGGAAGGGCAGAGGGAAGTCGATAGGCAAGATGGGCTAGGGGGTGTCTAGGGGTGAATACAAGGGATTAATTGCAGCAGCAGAGAACAGTGTGTCAGTGGAGGAGGAGAGCAGGGGAATAATGGGTGTGGAGGGGTTGTGAGATAACAGATGGACCAGACACCGAACCTCAAGTTCAACACACAATCTCTGTGTGATGTTTATTCAAAACACAGGAGATAACCTTAAGTAATGGCATATCCCTTCTTCAGTACATCAGTTTGTAGTAACATACTATGTATGTCCTTTCTCTGCACTTAGCCAGCACCTACTGACACTGATCTCTGATTTAACTTAGCAATTGAGATTCAGCCTCCTGCTTGGGTAGTGGGGGCTCAAATAAATAAAAAAAACAACAACAAAAAAAACGACAAGCTAAAAATAAAGAACCTCCGTGCAGAAGCACTGAAACATGAGGTATCCCAAAGGTAATTGACAATAAGCTAAGTTTCAAAGAAACACAACATCACACATACTTCCATGATGCAAAGCATCATGGAATACAAGCAAATCACCATGACATTTCAGATTTGTTCAGTTTACAGCAATTCACATGCATTTTAAATAGCACAACTAACTTAATTTTTTATAATAGTCACCTAGTACTTTTAACCATTATCAAAAACACCTACAGCAGTGCCAAGTATTTTCAACATTTACAGGTTTCATAAACATAAGGTATATACATCAAGGTATTTTATGACATAGTGCTGTCACATACTAAATCCAAAAACGATAAACACAACCTGTTTTACCTATGCTTGGAGGTCACCACAATAACCTCCCTGTATGAGGACCTTAGAGGGAAAAGGAAAATTAAAGAGGACACTATAGCATAGTCAAGAAAGGGAAGGGAGGTGCCCATAGGTTGCCAACCTTATGGACTAGAAATTGTAAAAAATAGATTAGGCTATGAAATAGAAGAACTTTTGCGACAGATTTAAGAAAAGGTCGGTCCTCAAGAGTGGCAGGAGCTCTCTGCCACAATGGGGAAGGGAAGAGTAGGGAGGACGACTGTGAGGTTGATAGGTAGGGTGGGTTGGGGTGGTGAGGTTTGCAAGAGATTAATTGTAATTGTGGCAGTGAATAGTGTGTCTGTGAAGGAGGAAAGCAAGGGAATGGTGAGACTGGGCAGCGCAGATATAGGGGGGAGGGAGTTCCAGATATTAGGGAATTTATACGAGAAAGTGGCGTGACCAGATGAAGTACGTCGAGGTGGCAGGGCAAGCATTCTTTGTGTGGATGACTGGAGGAAATAGCAAGAATGGGAAGGAATAGAGAAGAGGGAGGACAAGTAAAGTGGCAGGGAGCCGAGCCAGTACTTCCCCTACTAGATTAGCGGTGTGAGACAGGCATCTGGCAGGGAGGGATGGGAAGAAGAAGAGAGAGGTATAGAGGTTGCAGTGGTGGGTGAGAAGAGGGCAGCCAAGTACATAGCGGCAGAAGGAATTGAAGAGAGTGTCCAGTTTGGATAGGGTGGTCTTGGGGGCAGAATTGTAGACAGTGTCCCCTAAGGCAAAGACTGGGAGAATCATCTTTTGGACAGCCCTGCCCCCTCCCTTGTGGCCCGCAGGGGGAGAAGGGGACCTGGATATGTTGACCAGAGGGGGAGGACGGCCCTCCTGGCCCCACCACGTGTGGGGGGCAGGATCTGGGAGACTTCAGCCTGGGTCAAGAGAGATGTGGGACAGGGCCAAGAGCTGCCCATCATCCCAGATAAGGTAAAAGGCTTAATGGGGGTTAATATTAATAGCTGTTTTTGTTGGCCATGATGCGATGCTGGTGACCTGTGTTTAGGAGCAAGTCAAAGTCACCAGGGATTGCCTGGGGGGGGGGGAAAGAATGGAGTGTTCTAGTGCACACTCCTCCGCTGGGGAGGGAGGGTAGTGTACACTGGTCTGCTGCTGCCACCTGAGTGACCACAGGTGGTGGTGCATGTGGGAACTGCTCTGGGTAGGTGGGCCGCCTCTGCCACACATTATGTGTTTCTTCCAAGTTGGCCTCACCTATGAGGCATCCCTGGTGACAGGAAGACAGGAAAACTGCGAAAATAAACCCTGGCCAAGGTAAAATAAAGCCGGACTCCACACCGCTTACTGGGCACCCCCCTTCACCATGTATGACCTCCGAAAAGGGCTTGGGGAACCTTGATGGCCCTGCATGGGGTTTTGCAGGAAGTGAGGCAAGTACCAAGAGATGGTGGGTGAGGGCTGGGGTAACTGGCAGAAGGCGGCAGGCTAGAGCAGAAGAAACATAAATACTAGTATATTGGGGGTTACATTATTTTCAGGCAGTGTTTTAGCTCTCCAAAGTCTGAGTTTGTAGAACCTTTTCTGTGTAGGAGCACCTGTCCCCCCTTTTTTTATGAGCTTTATTATGGACATGGCAAGTACATTCCTGAGAGGATAAAAAAAAAAAACAAGCATTTGTCAATGCCGAACGTTCGCTTGCAGGTATTTGCAGTGGTGTTTGGCATGTATGTGCTTTACCCTAATGCCCTGTGCGATTGCTGGTGTTTGCACAATAAATTGTCAGCATGACCTTTTGTTACCCCATTTATGCGCTACATAGGCGGGAAACACGTTTTGGGCAGGATGTGAAAAATGAAGCTGTACTGCTCATAAGGAAGTGTGGTAAAATGCCAATGTTGAAAATCTGGAGTGGAAATATTGAAAATCGAAACCTCGACGATGCGTGGGAACTGTGCAACACACGTAAAACAGTCATTTTTAGGAATTTTTCACCAAATTTTCAACATTGCCATTTTAAAACCTCTACTAATGAACAGTGTCACTGTGATTTTCTTACTGTGTCCATACATTGATTTACAGCACCGACTCGCCATTGTGCACTACGTAGGAAGAGCGTTTGGGCAGGATGTGAAAAATGACAGCTGTACTGCTCATAAGGAGGTGTGGTAAAATGGCAATGTTGAAAATCTGGAGTGAAAATATTGGAAATTCGCAAACTTACGAGCGTGCGTAGGAACTGCACAACGCATGCTCGTAAAACAGTTATTTGTAGGAGTTTTTCGCCAAATTTTCAACATAGCCATTTTAAGATCTCTGCTCATGAACAGTGACACTGTGATTTTCTTAATGTGTCCCATACATTGATTTCGCACACCGACTGCGCCATTGTGCACTACATGGGCGGAAAGACGTTTTGGGCAGGATGTGAAAAATGACAGCTGTACTGCTCATAAGGAGGTGTGGTAAAATGGCAATGTTGAAAATCTGGTGTGAAAATATTGGAAATTCGCAAACTTACGAGCATGCGTAGGAACTGCACAACGCATGCTCGTAAAACAGTTATTTGTAGGAGTTTTTTTCGCCAAATTTTCAACATAGCCATTTTAAGATCTCTGCTCATGAACAGTGACACTGTGATTTTCTTAATGTGTCCCATACACTGAGTTCGCACACCGACTGTGCCATTGTGCGTTACATGGGCGGAAACATGTTTTGGGCAAGATGTGAAAAATGACAGCTGCAGTGCTCATAAGGAGGTGTGGTAAAATGGCAATGTTGAAAATCTGGAGTGAAAATATTGAAAATTCGCAAACTTACGAGCGTGCGTAGGAACTGCGCAACGCAGACTCATAAAACAGTCATTTTTAGGAATTTTTTCACCAAATTTTCAGCACAGCCATTTTAAGACCTCTGCTCATGAACAGTGTCACTGTGATTTTCTTAATGTGTTCCATACATTGATTTCGCACACCGACTGCGCCATTGTGCGCTACATGGGCGGAAACACATTTTGGGTGAGATGTGAAAAATGACAGCTGTACAACTCATAAGAAGGTGTGATAAAATGGCAATGTTGAAAATCTGGACTGAAAATATTGAAAATTAGCTAACTTACGAGCCTGCGTAGGAACTGCGCAACACACACTCGTAAAACAGTAATTTTTTGGAATTTTTGCACCAAATTTTCAACATGGGGTTTTTGGGACCCCTTCTCATGAATGATGTCACTGTCATGGCGTTATTCGAGACTGAAGGGTGATTTTGGCAGTGACTGCGCGGTGCCTGCCAGTGCCCTTTAGGCGGCAACACCATGATAGTGACATCATTCATGAGAAGTCCCAAAGCTTGATGTTGGTGCAAAATCAAAAAATGACTGAGATATGCAATAAAGTTGAAACCCCCTATCTAGCCCATTATACAGCTTACCGGCATTTCCTCAGTTCGCGGCGGCTTTGAAAGAGTGCAGCGTGTTCCCGGTCCACGAAGATCGTCGCGCGGAGTCAGGAGGTAAGTATGGGTGAGGGGTGTGGGAAAACTGGAGTGCGCAATGGGTGGAGTGCGGGTTGTGGGGGGCTGGGAGGCAGCGCCCGGCGGAACCATTTTATTTTACAGGTTTAACAAAAAAAAAGACAACGTGGGACGTTTGCCACGCTGGGGTGGGCTTCCAGCATGGCAGAAGATGGCTGGGAGGGCAGGAGCCGGCGGAGTTGGGCACCCGTGGGCAAAACGACCGCGTTTGCCACGCTGGGTGGGCTCCCAGCATGGCACCAAAGCTTTGGGGCGCGTGATGCGCGCGGGGGCAGCGCGCGTGGCGGTGGCGCTCAGTATGGCAGCGGTGCTTTCCTTTGAAGCAGAGGAACACGCTGTCATACTGAGCTCCTGCACCCACTGGTGCAGGACCGCCACGCCTGCTCAAGGGAGCACTGCATTGGATGGGAGAGGCATACCTCCAAGTGTGCTACTCTCCCAAAATGTTCCTTGCGCATGCCCGCAAGCAAACGTAAAAAAGTACCATAAAAACAATAATATTTAGTACAGGCATGGCCAATATCCTTTCTCCTGAAACTTCTTGTTTTTTTTGGGGGGGTGGGGACTGCAGATTTACAGAATGGGTTTAAAGCAGCAGTGCAATCAAGAGTTGAAATTTGGAGTCACCTGTGATTTTAGTTTAGTGACATGCCGCTTGATGTCTGTATAACCCCTCTACAAATGGGGGTTCCCGAAAAGTCTTCCTTGAGCTAGCCTAAATGCTCATTGCCAGGCTGGTGTTCTGCGTTTTAGCAGTTTAAATGTATTGGCAGAGAGTGCCTGTATAACCTCTGTGTACTGTCTCTTTAAGAGCTGCCTGGATTGCAGTCATAATTAATCTGAGAGGGAGCTCTGTTAGAAGATGTACTGGTTTGCTGATCATTTGTTAGAGTAGTCATAATATTGCAGTTTGTTCTAAACTGCCTTCTTTGCAGCATGGACAGCTCTGTTTGTTTACATTGTCTTGGTCCTGGACTGCAGAATGGGCCAATCAGTACATTTGGGACTTTAAAAAGGAGCCTGCCTACAGGGGCTTGGTAGGGCCAAAACTTGTAGGAATTGTAGTTTTGGGCTTTTGGCATCTAAAATAACCTGAGGGGGAACCCTTGTGGTGACTGACAGACAGATCAGCCAACCAAACCTTTTGGATCTTGGGGAAAGTACCACACTGCTTGCAGTTTCAGTTAGCTCTGAGTTGGGAAGTGAAGAAGTAACAGCTCGAGATAGTTCTCCCACGTAAATCCACTATGGTTTGCTGCTCGAACTGTGGAAAGGCCTGAGTTTGGCCTGCATGCCTGCCTGCTGTCCCTGAGAGGGAACTTCTGTTTTTTTTTTTTCAGACTGAATCTGAATTTGGAGAGCGAATTAAGACACTGAATTGTGACCAGGCTTTAACCTGAAGAAGACCGAAGATTAGCTGAATATGATCAGCCTGTCAGGACCTCCAGCTACTTCTGAACTCCCGGATTGTGCAGAAACTCTGTAATTGCGACTGGAGAGCCATTTGCCTGGTACAGTGGAATAGGAATTTCCTTACATGTGAATGTGCTGTGTGCGTATAGTGGGTCGTGATTTGGTTCCCCACTGTGTGTCTGAACTGTGTTTTGCTTGCTGGAGGCTGTATGCAGCTCCACGGACTGAATCCGTATCCATTTCCATTTGCCTGGGCCCTGCTACACTGGCCCAGCCAGAATACTGCTACGCAGTGAAAGTCATCAACCAGAGACCGGCCTGGGGATCAGCCCCCTGCTCAATGCCTTGAACAGGATCGACACCTCGGTGATTCGTGTGGACCCTGCTTCTCCAGGCACTCCAGCTCAACAGCCTGCAATCTCAATTTCATCCTGCCTGTGTCCAGTATTGGGTGTCATGAGTAAACATCAGGGTAGCTCCCTGCAACAACAGCTAAATCTAAAAGTGTTGTCATCTGATTGTCTTGTTGCCTTTTCTTTCACGAACTGAGCCCTCCGGCTCCGGATTACAAACAGTGTGTGTTGTGCATGTTGCTTTCTTCCATCACAGGGCCCCAACCAGCTGCAACATTCCTGGCTAGCCCACCGTTTTCCTACCTGGGTACCCAGAGTGTGTAACTGTGTAGGGACTCTGAACTGCATGCATAACTGTCTGATTAATGTAGCTTTTAAGCAAATCAACCTGATTACGCCCCTCCCTTGTTCAAGTCCCCCTGAATAAATCAGATTTAACTTTGTTTGCATTTAACTTGACTGTGGTTCCAGTTTGTGCCAAGAGTATTGTACTGCATGGGTGTAGCCAGGCATACTCCAAGTACTCCATGGTGTGCAATTTTATTTAAGGGGGGGGGGGGTAGCAAATAGGCTCTGAACTGCTTTCTTTTTCCATGAAAACTAACAAAGAAAATATGGAACCTTTCTGTAATTGTATTCATAGGAGTCAAAACTAGAAGGACTGGTCACTATTACTGTTTGCATCCCAAAGACAATACAACTTTACAGGCTCTGGGCTGGTATGTGGGTGTCTTAATGAACAATGCATGGCATTTGTATTTACCCATGCATGGCAACAACCATTGTTATGAGATACAAAAGTTGTATTTATTGTGCCAAATGAGGCAACAAACACGGCCCTGGTGTACATTTGTATATTGTCTGGCTACACCCCGGGGGGGGGAGGAGCTCATCCTAATGGGAGGGAAGGGTAGCAGTGAATCCACTTGGTGTGCAGATCTGAAATCCCTGGCTACACCCCTGTTGTACTGTTGCTATTTGCTGTGCTTAACTTTGTTTTACAGGGGGTTCCCAGGGTCAAGCTAGAGGAACCAGCCCTGGTGGTAAGTGAAAACAGTGTGGGTAATTGCCTGGTGAATAAGGGTCATTGTGAAAGTAATTAGTGTATATTGTTCTGGCCACTAGATGGGAAAGAGGGGGGTTACAGTGTCCCGGAGGGCTGTGCCCAGGTTAGCTTGACCACTAACAACCCTGACCTCTGGGTGGAGGCACCCGTTTCATTACCTAGGCCCCTTAACCTGCTGCTAGCCAAGTAGGCAGGGGTAGTAGCTCTTGGAATAGCACCACCTAGGGTTACATCTGTTTTTAGGTTACTGTAAGGGTTTCCTTCGGTTCTTCAGTGTTTTTTATTAGTTCAATAAAAAACTGTAATTAGCGCAACCTAATGTACTGGCTGGGCAGTATATTAGTTCAGTTTTTATTGAACTAATAAAAAAAAAAACAAAAAAAAAAACACTAAAGAACTGAAGGAAACCCTTACGGTAACCTAAAAACGGACATCAAGCAGCATGTCACTAAACTAAAATCACAGGCGACTCCAAATTTCAACTCTTGATTGCACTGCTGCGTTAAGTAAATTGTTCCAACATTTGGAGCTGGTGCAGTCAATGCAAAGTGGAATGTTCCCTTAACGAGTCATTCTTGTGAGTCTTGCGAACAGAGTTTGTTACTAACATATTCAGGTCCTTTATAATCTGTTCCCTTGGGTAAGAGCTATACAAGTTGTCATCTTGGGGCCCTCTGAGCCAACATAGTGATGCCCTGTTATCTAACGATTGCTATCCATGGGAAAATACATGCAAACCTACAAATATGACCACAGATAAAGGTCTTACAGTCTATCTAGTCGGTTCAAGTGTGCAGGTCCTCCCCATTTTGCTTACAGCGGGGCCTGCCCCCTCACCCCCAGATACCTCCTCCCCCCACTAGCATCTTTCCCCTTCACTCTGTCCCATCCTCTCTCTCTTGAAGGTACCCACTGTTGTCAGGGAGACCAGCTCCTCCAGCAATTGATTCCACCTGGCTACCACTCTCCCTCCGTGAAAAAGTGCCTTCTCATCTCCTGAATCTTCCCCTTGCCAGTTTTAGGCTATACCTCGCAGTGGGCTTGTTTCCACTGAGGGTGAGTGGGCCTTCAGTGCTTATCCTGTTATACCTCTAAGGTAGTTGAAGGTCTCAATCATGTCCCCCCCACTCCCATCTGTCCTCAGGAGAGTACATGTTAAGCCCCTTGAGCTTCTCTTTGGGTGTGCCGTCAGCACAGCAAAACCCCTACAGCAGGTGCGGGCGCTGCAACCTGACCAACCGTCATTCCAATGATCAGGATTTCACAGCACCTGCTATTGTTGCCGCCCCAAGGGTGTTGTGCTCTTCTCCCCTATACCTCCGACCTGGAGGTGATTTATATTTCTGGGGGGGTGCAGTGGTGGTGAGTGCAGGGAGGCAAAGCCCTATGCAAACAGCCAAAATGTGCCCTGGTGCATTGCATATAATGGCGATTGGGATGCACAATTGCTACTTAGAAACATAGAATTTGATGGCAGATAAGGACCGCTTGGCCCACCCAGTCTGCCCATTTCCGTACCTAATGGATAAGCTGCAGATCCCGGGTAACCAACAGCCTACTTTTTCTAACCTCCGCCCCCTAGAATTGCCTTATGTCTGTCCCATGCATTCTTGAATTCCACCACTGTTTTTGACTCGACAACCTCCTCAGAAGGCTGTTACATACATCCACAACCCTCTCAGTGAAAAAATACTTCCTCACATTACCTCTGAGCCGTCCCCCCTCTAGCTTCAAATTGTGCCCCCTTGTTCTTGCATGCCTCTTTTTCTGAAAGATGCTACCCTCTTGGACTTTGTCGATTCCCTTGAGGTATTTGAAAGTTTCTATCGTGTACCCCCTATCCCTCCTGTCCTCGAGGCTATACATATTAAGATCCTTAAGTCTCTCTTGATATGTCTTCTGGTGCAGACTCTGCACCATTTTAGTTGCCCTCCTCTGGACTGCCTCCATCCTGTCCGTCTTTGCAGAGACTGGGTCTCCAGAACTGCACACAGTATTACAGATGGGGTCTCACCAGCTGTCTGTACAGAGGGATAATAACTTCTTGTTTTACATAGAAACATAGAATTTGATGGCAGATAAGGGCCACTTGGCCCACCCAATCTGCCCATTTCCTTACCTAATGGACAAGCTGCAGATCCTAGTTAACCAGCAGCCTACTTCTTCCTACCCCCACCTCCTAGAATTGCCTTATGACTGTCCCATGCATGCTTGAATTCCACCATTGTTTTTGACTCCACAACCTCCTCTGGAAGGCCGTTCCATGCATCCACAACTCTCTCTGTGAAAAAATACTTCCTTACATTACCTCTGAGCCGCCCCCTCTATCTTCAAATTGTGCCCACTTGTTCTTGCACACCTCTTTTTTTGAAAGATGCTACCCTCTTGGACTTTGTTGATTCCCTTGAGGTACTTGAAAGTTTCTATCATGTCACTCCTCTCCCTCCTTTCTTTGAGGCTATACATATTAAGCTCCTTAAATCTCTCTTCATATGTCTTCCGGTGCAGACCCTGCACCATTTTAGTTGCCCTCCTCTGGACAGCTTCCATCCTATGTCTTTGCGGAGATTGAGTCTCCAGAACTGCACGCAGTACTCCAGATGGGGTCTCACAGCGGCCTGTACAGAGGATAACAACTTCCTGTTTTCTACTGGTGATGCCTCTCTCTGCATCCCGGTATCCCTCCAACCTCCTTACTGCCTCTTACATTGCTTGCCCACCTTTAGGTCATCTGATATGACTACTCCCAGGTCCCTTTCCATTTTTGTTGTTGTTGTTGTTGTTGTTAGCATCTCACCCCCTATTGTGTACCCTTCCCCTGGGTTTTTGTTTCCCAGGTGCATTACCTTGCACTTCTTAGCATTGAGTCTAAGCTGCCATACATTTGACCATTCCTCTAACCTTGCCAAGTCCCTTCTCATCCTTTCCACCCCATCTTGTGCATCAGCTCTGTTGCAGATCTCTGTATCATCTGCAGAGAGACATACTTTTCCTTCCTGTCCCTCTGCAATGTTGCTTATAAAGACATTGAAGAGGACCGGTACTAATACTGAACCCTGCGGTACCCCAATAGTAACCCCCCTTTCTTCAGAGTGGACTCCATTTACTATTACCCTCTGTGTCCTATTCTCCAGCCAATTCTTTACCCAGGCTATCATCTTGGGATCCACTCCCAGGCTGGCTAACTTGTATATTAATCTTTTGTGTGGGACTGTGTCAAATGCCTTGCTAAAGTCTAGGTAGGCCATGTCCACAGCCCCTCCCTGATCTACTGCTTTGGTCACAGCAGTCAAAGAAATCTATTAGATTCATCTGGCATGACCTTCCCGCTGAGAATCCATGCTGCCTTGGGTCCTGTGCCCCTCTGGCCTCTAGGTACTCGACAGTTCTTTCCTTCAGAAGTGATTCCATCATTTTCCCTATCACTGAGGTTAAACCAACAGGTCTGTAGTTTCCTGCTTCTGCCCTGTTCCCCCTTTTGTGAAGGGGAATCACATCTGCCCTTCTCCAGTCCTCAGGTAACACTCCATTCTCCCATGATTTGTTAAAGGAAAGCTGTCCTAAACAGTGAGGGCGATCACCAGGGCTGCAGAAACGCCTGATTAAAACAACCTACGTGGTTTAAAATAATTGCAGCTAACATTTCTAGAGTTATTAAGCTTTTTAATGTTGCTCCTGGATGTGCCATGTCAAAAGTGCCGCTGCACCGGAAGATGGAGTGTGCCCCTGGCATCCTGTCCTGTGCTGGAAAGGCTCGTAAAAATCACGAGCGAGGCATATCTACACAGGATTAAAAGAAACATTGTGGCATGTAGAGGTATGTTAACTGAACCTCTACATCTAATTCCCGGTGAAAATGGAGCTGTGTAATGTACTTAAAATCATTTTTGAAGTTGTAGCTCCGTGTTCGGTTATGCGCAGTAGCAACCGGGTCAGTCCTGTCAGCAAGATGCCCTACACAACCATTTACATACTAACATACTAACATACTAAAATGCCAGCAGAATAGGCCTAACGGTCTTTCGTGTCTGCTCGTTTGGTCAGTCCCCAACCTGGGTGCTGACCTTGCTGTCCCCCTCGCCTTCTCCCTTCCCAGTTCCGGATATTCTTGCTGCATTGGATTTTGCTTCCAGAACCCTTCCCCTGTACCCTGATAATCAAACAGAGAAAAATACAAACATCCAAGTCAGATACAGGTAAACCTCCCCAGCCCCAAAACAGCCTGGTGATTTGTGCTCTGAAAGCAGTCCGCCCCAAAACAAGTCAGCTGTGCACAAGGACAGACACAGTAAACAGTATTCAGTCCCTCTGGGTTTAAACTGTTCCTGCACTGAAAATCTTAACAATTGTAACAAAAGTAAAGCAAGGTCCATCTCCCTCTGTTGATTGAAAGACTGTCTTTCCTGATAATTCTACTGGTGATGCCTCTCCCTATGCATCTCAATATCCCACCAGCCCTACTTACTGCCCTCTCACATTGCTTCCTCACTTTTAGGTCATCTAATATGACTACCCCCAGGTCCCTTTCCATTTTTGTTGTCAGTATCTCACACCACACTGTGTACTCTTCCCCTGGGTTTTGTTTCCCAGGTGCATTACTTTGCACTTCTTAGCATTGAATCTAAGCTGCCATTCATTTGACCATTCCTCCAACCTTGCCAAGTCCCTTCTCATCCTTTCCACCCCACCTTGTGTATCGACTCTGTTGCAGACCTTTGTGTCATCTGCAAAGAGACATACTTTTCCTTCCAGTCCTTCTGCAATGTTGCTTATAAAGACATTAAAGAGGACTGGTTCTAGTACTGAACCCTGTGGTACCCCACCAGTAACCCTTCTTTTCTTCAGAGTGGACTCCGTTTACTATTACCCTCTGTGTGCTGTTCTCCAGCCAATTGTTTACCCAGGCTACCATCTTGGGACCCACTCCCAGGCAGGCCAGCTTGTATATTAATTAATGCTACATGGCATGGTCGCCATCAGCATCGTCATGTTGCTGTAGTGTTGGTCAACCATGTACTGTAGGTGTCGAACCAACATGGTGGAACCTTCTCTTAATAGATGTTGCACTGTTGGCCCTGGATGTTCTTGGCTGTCCTTCTCTGGACTGTTTCCAGCAAGTTGACATCTTTCTTAAGATAAGGGCACCAATACTGCACACACAACTCCAGGTGCAGTCTCCTCAGTGACCTCCACCTTCCTGCTAGTAATCCCCCTGCTATGCAACCTAGCGTCCAATTTGCTTTTGCTGCTACTTTCCTGCAGTGCGCCAAGTACTTCAGATCACTGGTGGTGATTACCTTCCAGTCCTTTTCTTCTTTTGACTTGGTTACCTGCACATCACCCAACCAGTATTTGGTTTCTGGGTTCTTCACCCCCAGGTGCATAACTTTACACTTTTTATTGTTGAACCCCAGTTGCCAAATGCCCAACCACTTCTCTAACCTACTCGGGTCTTCCCCGAGTTCTTGTCTCCCCTCTCACGATGCTTTGTGTCGTCCATGAACAGGAAGATTTTACCTTTGATCCCATCCATTATGTCACTGAAGATGTTAAACAACACTGGACTGAGCAATGATTCCTGTGGGACCCCACAAGTCACTGGCCTAGCTTCTGAGAATTCTCCTCATCATCACAACCACCTTCTGGCTTCTGCCCTGCAACTAGCTTTTTGACCCATCTAGTAACCTTGGCCCCCACCCCCATGTCTTTCAGCTTCTCGACCAGTGTCTTATGAGGCACAGAGGCCTTTCTGAAGTCCAGATACAGGACATCAGCTGCTTGGGCTTTGTCCATTGTCCTGGTCACCCACTCGAAAAAGTCAATTAGGTTGGTCTGGCAGGACCTCCCTAACACAAACATATGCTGCTCCTCATCTGCAGCCATTTTTGCCTTTCAGAAAGCTCACCAGTCTTTCCTTCAGGATAGTCTCCATCAGATTACCCACTATTGAAGTCAGACTAACCAGCCTGTAGTTCCCTGGTCCATCTCTTAGTCCACATTTATGGAGAAGCACCACATGTGTGGTTTTCCAGTCATGGGACACACTCCCAGTCTCCAGAGAGGTGTTAAACAGGTCTGTTTTTTTCTCCCTAAGAAGAGAAAGGAAACTTAAATAATGATTCTGTAGAACCTACTCGACCTGTTCCTGGATTCTCTGTACATAAGAAAACAACAATTTACAGCCGTACATGTCTATCAGAATAATAATGTATTACGGTTAAAACTTACAGAAGTAAATAATGTTCATGTGATATTTAAGCAATGCAGGAAGGTGGGACGAGCAGCACTTTTTTATGTTTGCTTGCGTGCATGCACAGTGCACAAGAAACCTATCGAGATAGTAGAGCATTGCAGAGGTGTGGCAGTGTTGTAGCCAGTGCAGTGGACACTTTAATGGTCGCATCCCTCGGCCAACAATTAATGCTGAAGCTGCCGATGATGGCAGTTTTCAGAGCGAGTGCTGCACTTGAAAGAAATCTACTGCTGCAATCTGGGGCAGTTTTGTCATTGCAGCTGCAGTCCCCAACCAGGCACACAGCAGGCCAACAAGTTTAAGTGTTGGCTCCCTCCCACTGCTGCTGCCTGCCCCGTACCCTCCGTTCTCCATCCCCTGCTGGGATCAGGGTGCTCAATCCCTGTGTCAGCATGTATCTCCCCTCCCCATTAGTGTAGCACATAGGGAGCCCACCCCAGTGTGCCAAAAATAGTTATTTGATGTTTCCGACACTGGATGCCTCCCGGTGTCAGATGTCCGTCCCCATGCCCTATATACTCCAGCCGACCTTGGGGTGCCCAATCCCCAGGTTGGCATTGATCCCAAATTCTGGCACACTGGGAGCCCACCCCAGTGTGCAGAAATCACTTTATTATTTCACCTGTAAAACAGAAAATGGTCCCATGATGTCTTTTTTTTTTTTTTAACCTGAAACAAAACCGGTCCCTCGTTGTTCCTGCCGCCCCCCCCCAACCTGCACCCTCCATCTGTGCACCCCACCTCCTCTCACTCCCCCTCACCCATACTTACCTCTGGAGGTCAGGAGCAGCGACCTTCTGTGGACCAGGAACAGGTCTACACTCTTCAAAGACCAACCGGGAAATGAAGAAATGACGGTAAGCCCTATAATGGCAGTCAGTGGGGGGTTTCAACTTAGGTTGATATCTCAGCCAATTCTTGGAGTTTTGGTCCCAAATATTCAACATGGGGTTCTTGGGACCCCACTTCATGAACACTGGCACTGTTATTTTGTTTCTCGGTCCCGAAAGGTGATTTCACGGTCGCTGAGTGGAATCGCCTTTCAGGACCAATTAACGAAACAGTGTCACTGTTCATGAGGTGGGGCCCCAAAAAGCTCTTGTTGGAAATTTAGTGAAAAAACTCCAAAAAATGACTGCGTTACAAGTGTCCGTAGTGCAGTTTCTACGCACGCTTGTAAGTTCATCAATTTGTAATATTTTCACTCCAAATTTCCAACATTGCCATTTTTTCACACCCCTTTATGAACAATACAGCTGTCATTTGTTTGCATTCTTCCCAAAATGTGTTTTTGCACCTGTGGTGCAGAATGGTGCAGTCGCTGTGCAAAATCAACTTTCAGGACAGATTAATGAAATCACAGTGCCACTGTTCACGAGGGGAGGTCCCAAAAAGGCCATGTTGAAACTCTGGTAAAAACATTCCCAAAAATGACTGTTACGAGCATGCATTTCACACGTTTTATGCACACTCGTAACTCCGCCACTGTTTCATATTTTCACTCCAGATTTTTAACATTGCCATTTCTTCACACCTCCCCATGAACAGTACAGCTGTCATTTTTCACATCCTGCCTGAAATGTGTTTTCGCACCTGTGGCACCGAATGGCACACCCGCTGTGCGACATTACCTTTTGGGATTGAGTAACAAAATGATACTGCCATTGTTCATGAGATGGGGTCCCAAAAAGCCCATGTTGAAAATTTGGAGCAAAAATATCAACAAATGCCCAGGGCATTAGGGTTTCCAACCGTAATGCCCACCCTGTACAGACTGACAGGTGTCGGGGGTGTGACTTGGGGTCATCGGCCATAATGTTCATGCCATTCCACCCCCACCCTGCAGCCAGCGACAGGCATCGAGGTGTGCCTTAGGGTCTATGGCCCTAACATTCACCCCTTTCTCCTATACTGCACCCAGCTCAGCTTATTTCCTTATGGAATGGGATGAGCGTAAGGGCTGAAGACCTCAAGGTAGACTGCGACACCAGTTGGTGTCTGCAGGGTGGGGTGAGGTGGAATGGCATGAGTGTTATGGCTGATGACCCAAAGGCACACCCTCAACACCTGTCCGTCTCTGCAGGGTGGGGTGGGGTTGGCATCAGTTCAATACTTAACTGCCATTCCTATTATGCATCACTCTAACTCCTGCACTACCAATGCCAATACCAGCAAGCAAACATTCGGCATTGACAAATGCTTGTTTAACGTAGGATGGAGGTGAGACGGAATAATTCTGTGAGGTAAAATGGAGGATGTCCTTTGTAATGAGGGTCAGCTGAGAGGTATGCTTTATATAATGGCGCTGGAGAGTACCAAACTGTGGGGGGAAGGTCACAATAGTATTGACCAGATAGAGCTGTGGAGCACCTGAGGCCAGGGCACTGAGAAAAATGACTCCTTGAATATACCTCTGTTAACCTACTGGGTTTTTATAATCCTGAATAAGTCACATGTTTTCATAACCATGACAAATCCACATTTTATTCACAGAAATGCATAGACTTGTCATGGTTATCTGTAAGGTCAGGAAGTGCAACTTGTAACCTTTTTTTTTTTTTTTTTTGCTTAGAGGAGATAAGAAACCAAAATATTGATTCAGTAGAATCTACTCGGTAATAAAACAAACAGCAGTTTACCAAAACTCAGTAAACTGTTCTTTACAAAATAATATGCTCAAGCTACAGATAATATGCTCATGGGTGCAAATAAGTAACAAGGGGTTTATTGGGGGAATAGAAACAAGGTTCTGGGAAAAGGTTGAGGCAAGTAAAGGAGCAAGCACAGGGGCCTTTTTCTTCATATGGCTGTTTTGCCCCTGGACTGCCACCTGTGCCTGCCTTCAAGGCCCTTAAGCCGGCAACCTTCCAGCCTCCTCTGCTGCATCCACCACTCTTGAGGCTGGTGGGGATCCACACACTGCAGGGCCCCAGAGTACCAGCAGCAGTCATACACGTGGCACGTAAGGCATGGGGATTTTCTGTTTTCCCCCCCTTTAAGTCCTCCTGCCGTTCTGATGCTGGGCAGTGCCTCATCAGGGCTTGCACACAGTGCCATCCCTGTGGAGGCCAGCTCCCGGTCCACTGTAGGGTTTGCTGGGGTACTGGAACCACAGTGAAATCCCTCCCTATCTGGGACTGATGCACCACCACAGACCCCTCAGCTACCCAACCCTGGTCACTGGTACAGGAGTGTGACTGGTGCGGGAGCAAGACTCGCTACCCATGTGGCCATTGGGTAGTCCTGCAGTGGCTTTTCTAACAAGTAGCCTCACTTCTGGCCACAAGCAGAACTCCAGTTCTGCGCACATGCGTATCTGTACTGTACCCTAGTTCTGTGCACGTCTGTACTGTGCCCCAGCTCTGGGCGCATCTGTACTGTGCCCAGCTCTGTGCACGACTGTACTGTTGAGTGCTACCCCTAAATCTCACTGGTACCTGTATTTTCCTGCTAGGTCTCCCTGGCACATCACTGGGTACCCAGCCATGGAAACTGTGTAGGCCCATTGATGTTGCACATGGCTGGCTGGTGTTGGTGCACTTAAAAAGAACAACTTTTCTTGTTACAAAAACCCAAAATGCAAACCCAAATGGGCATTGGTATTTTCTTGTTGGATGGCATGGTCCATTTAAGCAATTCCAAACTGCAGTTCTGTCCAGGCTAAAGAGAGTGTGGTGCAGAACCCAAAGCCTTAACATGTACACACGGAAGCTTGACTTATCAGACTCTATGATGCTGGCTTCTCTCTGGCTGTAGTCCAGTCTCAGCTCTCTGGTCAGTCTGTTGGCTGTGTCTCAGGTAGCTCAGCACATCTGTCAGTGCAGACATCTCCCCCCTCTCTCCACTCTCTCTGTCTGTATGTTGACCTCTTTCTCTGTCCACCACTCTTTGGCACCTCAAGCAGATCAGGCCCTTTGGATACCCTTTCTTCTACACTTATCCACAGTACCAGTTTCTTGCACAGCTACCTGTATGTCTGTTACCTCTTCTCTTTTTTTGCTGCTTCACCCACACTTGGTGCTTACCTTCACCTGCTAGTAGCCCTCCCCCTCCCATCTCTTAGTGGAGTAAAATAAATCTCTAACCATGCCTGTTATATTCTCTGCCAACATGTCGGCCTCCACCCCATCCCTGATTTGTTCAAGTGGCTCTCATGTCTTCTGTAAAGACTTTGCTTGTTCCACAAGGTGTCCTGGCTACTAGGATACCTCACATCCTTCCTTCCTGCACCAACCCCTAAGCCATACATTCAGTATCCTGATCTCCTATTGCCTGTCTGGTCCTTTTTATATGGCCCCAGTAGGACTTCTAGGAAGATCACCATGTAGGTTCTGCCAGTAAGCATCCTTCTTGGCTCCTTGAACTTCTGCTGTAGGACCTCTGTTCTACAACTTTTTTTTTGTGTGTGTTATATATTTGTACCATGGGGGTGAGACCAATTCCAGTGAAATAAACCATGTTATTTTCACTGGAGTGAAATAAATCCTGATGACATCTGCAGAGTTAAAATAAATACCATTTATACCTACTCTGCTAACATCACTCACCTGCATCTGAAAATACTAAGAAACACCACTGTAATTTGCTGAGTTCTAAAACAGGCCCTACACTGAAATTAACACAGTTAAGATAGATAATGACACAGCTGCAGCACTCCTTCTAAATGTAACAATCTCCAAATCTCTTGTGCTGAATTTCAAAACCCAAGTTTAGTACATTACTGAATCAAACAGATGATGCCTGAAATGTTTAAATAAATCTTAAACAGCCAAACATGAAGACACAAACCTGCCAAAAGAAATCATTACCATCTTCCTCATTGTCTCAGAACAGAACCTCCCTCAGGCAACCAATTACCAAAACACAACACACCTAATCAAGACCCATACACACACACACCAACCAACAACAGCTCACTACAACAACCCATTCATAAAAGTTCACACACACACACACACACTACCACATCACCAGCATCATTTAAAGTGACATGATCCTCATAACAACAAACATACCTCTCTCACTGAAATTGGCCTCACCTCCATGTTATAAATAGCACACATGATGGACAGATCGTGGAATATGGAAAATATTCTCACTCCTTCCCATCATGTATCCCCTATATATACTCATTTTTTATTGAGTCATTCAGAAATATGTATAGCAGAATCCATGTTACATTGTTAAATGAACCAAAATCAAAATAGTTCAATATACCTTTTTGTGTCTATGATACAGTTGCATTCAGTATATCCTTCATCAGGCAGGCCATATTTCATACTCAGCCTCGTTGCCATCATCCAGTGTGACCCTATAAATGTTAATAGTGCCTAATAACTGCATATTCAAGAACCATGTCTTTCTTAGTGAGACCAAATGATACCAAAATGCAGTGTATTTCACTCTGTAAAAGCAGTTCATGGTACAGAAGTTGCATCAGTATTGAGTATTTTTATTGTAACCCCCCCCCTGCAAATGTGGGTTCCCAAAAAGTCTTCCAGGAGCTTGCTTGAATGCACCAAGCCTGAATGGTGTTTGGCGTTTGGCGTTTAAGCCGTTTATCTGTGAGTGCATTTAGAGCCTCTGGTGCTGTCTCTTTAAGAGCTGTCTGCTTGCAGACATAATTAGTTTCAATGGGGGGACTGTGTGTTTCCCTGCTTGAGTCCCACTCGAGCTGCTGCCAAATCGCTCCGTTTCTGCCGTCGCTAAGTGGGCAGAGTGAGCACTTTTCAAAGATGTAACTGTTTGCCAGAAATCATTTAGAGTAATAACGAAAATATAGTTTGTCTAACCTGCTTTTCTTTGCAGTCAGAACTGTGTTTGCCTAGCCCTCCATTCTGGTTTTGAACTGCTGAACTGGACCAATCATTGTGGGGGGACCTTTGAAATGGAGCCTGCTGCTGGCAAATCAGAACTTGGACTCTCATTGTGGAGCCAGCCACCTATGTACTGTATGGCCAATGCCTCTGGGAATTGTAGTTTGGACTTCGGCGCCTTTTTGCACCAACAGGAGGAGTCTAATTGTGAGTGACAGCCAAACCAGCCAACTGAACTGGGAGGAAATCAAAGGAAATGCCCGGCTCTGTCTACTGGAAAGTCAGATCAGTTTGGGCAGTGAAGAGACAGGGAGCTGTGTGCTTCTTCGGTGTGTAGTTTTAGCGCGGGAATCACATGTAAGGCCCTAAGTTTCGGTCTGCAGCTTGTGCAAGGGCCTGTTTGGACTGAATCCGACCTGTGAAGAGAATCAAGGAGATCTGAAGAGTGGAAACCAGGCTCACCCTGTAGAAGACTGGAGAAATTGCTGAATCGCGCTCGGTCTGTCAGGAACTGAATCTGCTGTGTGTTCTCCCGGGTATTGTGCAGTAATTGCAATCGGGATAGAGAAGCAGCCTGCCTGGTATAGTACTTTCCTTTTACATATAAATGTGTGTAGTGCTTGTGGGGAATCGCGTTTCAAATCCCCTGTACAGTAAATTGAGTGCATGAAGCTGGAAGTAAACCCCAGCTTAATCCAGACTACATCCATTTGCTCTAAACTGCAGTGGGATCCAGTCACAAGGACCTTGTCCACAGGTTCTGCTCCTCCTGACAATCCAGGACAATCTGCCTTCCATCCAGTTCCCAGCATTGAGTTTGTGAGTACAAAGCAGGGTAACTCCCTGCCATCTGTTTATCAAATTGCAAGTGTGTCATCTAATTGTTTTTTTTTTTTTTCCATTTCTTCACAAACTGAGCCAACCTGCTCCAGATTACAATTTGGGTATTATGCCAGTGTTTTTCCATCACAGGGCCCCAACCAGCTGCACTGATCCTGGCTAGTCCCCCCCCCCATCCTGGGTACCAGTGAAAGTGACAATTTATGACTCTGAATATGCACACAGTACTGTGATTATTAATGTGTTTAACCTAATTAACCTGATTTCCCCCTGTCCTTGTTACAGCTCCTTAAATAAATCGGATCCATTTGTTTCAGCAAAATTACAGTGACTGAGGTATTCGTTTATGTTAAAGTATTGTACTGTGGCTTTTGCACTGTCATCTTGTTTTACAGGGAGTCGACAGAGCCAGTCCTGGGGGTAAGGTGTACATTGTGAAGATATTCCTGATGCATTGTGTAGGCCACTAGTGGGAAGAAAAGGGGGTTACAGTGTCCCAGAGGGCTGTGACCAAGTTAGTTTAACTACTGCAAACCCTGACCTCTGGGTGGAGGCACCTGCCATTGGACCTAGGCCCCTCAACCTGTTAGTAGTTAAGCAGGCAGGGGTAGTAGCCCTTGAGATAGCGCCACCTAGGGGTTACATTATTCTATATTGTATCTAGATTTGTCATTTCCCCATGAACTGAGGTAACGTACCTTGTAAATGAGCAGTTATTCGTTCCATACGTTATAGAGCCTGTAGAATCTGGCACCAGGCTGCTATAGTAGGAAGTTCCTGTTTCATCCAAAGCCTGGTTATAGCCTCTGTCCTACAGTTCTTGTTTTTATAATTAACTTTTTATTGACATTTTTTTAAGAGTACAGTACAAGGTAAATCAGAAAGTAATAATACAATTTTTTTTTCATGAAACAGAACATATAGAACTAAACACAACTGTAAAAAAAAAAAAAAAAAGGTTTTGTTTAGTTCTATAACAGTGGTATATTTTCAGTAAGCTCTAAAGATCACCGTATGCCTCATTGATGACTTTGCGAAAGCGGACTCTAAGAGAGTAGAGAGAGATCAATAAAAGATCAGTCCTTTGGGCATTTGCTTAATTGGGAATAAAGGTGGGGATTCCAAAGCGCAAACTACTCTGTTTTGACTTGTATGAGGTAGCCTTTAATAACTCGCTCTCATTGAAATCAAATCACATCAAACTTTATTTATAAAAAAGCACCTTTCTAAAATCAAGGCGCTTGTACATAATTAATTGAGATAAGTCAATAAATAAACAAATACAACTAATTAAAAACCATAAATACAACAAGTTAAAACTCATAAATACAACAGCAGCATTAAAAATCAGGCTACGTTAGGCTAAAAGGATGTGTTTTCAGAGCCACTTTGTAGCTTTGGATGGTCAGGCAATCTCTCTCCCGACAAGGTAGAGAATTCCACAGGGTAGGGGCCATAAAACTAAAAGACCTAGCCCCAGATGTCTTTAAACGAGCCCTGGGAATCTCTAGCAATACCTCATCGATTGGATTGAGAGGCGGGTGGGGGGACAGTAGAGGTGAAGGAGATCTTGCAGATAACTAGGCCCTTGGTCGTGTAGGGCCTTATAGGTCAGCAAACTGACCGTGAAGGTGATCGGCCACTGTACTGGCAGCCAGTGCAGTCCACGGAACACAGGTGTTATGTGACTGATCCTGAAAGTACCAGTTAGTAGCCTGGCTGCTGCATTCTGCACAAGCTGCAGGTGGCAGATATCAACCCCTGGTAACCCCTGGTAGCCCAAGGTAGAGGGCGTTGCAGTAGTCAAGGCAGGAGGTAACGAAGGCATGGACCAGGATTGGAAGATTGTCAGAAGGAACCAGGTGCTTCACCCAGGCGATATTCCTCAGATGCTAAAAACAGGTTTTGACAACTGCTGACACCTGAGATTTAAGGGTCAAACAGTCATCAAACATAATGCCCAGGTTCCGCACCCGGTCTGAGGTAATTAGCTGAGCACCCCCAAGCCATAGACCTGAAGGTGATCCTGCCAACAAACCCACCTCCCGGCGACCTGGGTCCACAACCAACACCTCTGTTTTTTCCGGGTTTAAGTGCAGCCAGCTCACATTCATCCAATCCTGGATCTCAGCGAGACAGTTGTTAAAGACTGAAACAGCCTCATCCTGACCAGGTACAAAGGACAAATCTCTTTTGTCCATTCGGTGAAGGTGGATGGACATCCTGTTTTCTGTCATTTGTCCCCACAAACGAGCAGTTCCTCACTGGCCTTCCTAAGTAAGCAATAAGACATGACAGGGTGTGCATGGAACAGATTTTACCGCACAGCCAGGGGCGTAATGAGGCACGAGGCCTTGGCCGAGTGCCTTTAGCCTCTGGCTGTGCAGTAAAATCTGTTCCATGCGCACCCCTGGAGTGTCTTATTGCGCTTTATAAATGGGCTAATTTTTAAAAAGTTTTACGTCTCCTGAAAAACAAGTTTTTATATGTGTAAAAGGGATATTTAGGTCAGTATTTGAGATAAAATAGTCCTTCCACCAAACTGAAAATGACGTCATGTAGCTGTGGAGCACCTTCCGTGAATCTGCAGTTGAAAGAAACATTTAAGGAGTAGTAGATTTTGGATTTTATAATCCGAGCTACAGCACAGCAGCAACAATCTCTGTTCCTAACACTGTCTCTACAGCTCGCAGTTCGTGCTGTCTGCGCCGCCGCAGCCAAAAGAGGAAACCGGAGCTCAGCCCGCATCACCGCCGCCTGACAAGGAACCATAAACCCACCTTTCTGGAGGAGCAGTTTCACTGGTTTCCAGCTAGCTTACAACTCTCATCTCTTTCGCCGAAACTGTCCGCTGGAAATTTACGAGTTGGTGCCAGGCAACGGGACTTGAGTGAGTCAGGCGAGAGTTCAGCCTGAAGCCGTGCCATTCCCCTCTGCCCCTGGCTAGGAGAGCAATGCTCTGCTGTCTGGAGGCACTGTCACGCAGTTGAAGGCAGGCGGGATTAATTACAAACTCTGTGTCCCCTGCACTGTTCACCCAGTACTGAGGCAGACCGAGACACAAAAAAGAGGTAAGATTTGTTTGGTCAATTTCATGGTTGCCTTGGGGGGATCATAGCTCACTCTTGTTTCAGGGGACCGTCACTTAGTGTTGCTCACTGTCAAGGCTGCAGTGCTGGGATGTTAGTGAGAAAATAACAATGGCAGCATTTTTAAATGCCAACGTTCTATGCTTAATGATTTTAGCCGTTTTACTGCTGTTCTTTTTTTTACCCATGCATGGAACATATTCCATGCATGGTGAGCCTTGGTCCCTGATTGGCTGGTTTAGCCTACCCATTTTATAACACAACTTGTCCACCCAAGATGTGAACTCTCTTATACCCTTGCACCTGTGAGGCAACACATCAGATTGTTCTTGGGTACCTATGTACTCTTCTGTGGATGTTTAGAGCAGTGTATTTATACTGGCAGAGCCTCAGTATGATGCCTCAGTGTTATGCTCCAGCAAATATTCTCTGATACTTTACACTTGAGTGATGGATATTAAAATATGTGTTATCTCTCTGCCTATAATAGCTGTATTTAATTATAGGTTGTGCTTGGCTAATCAATATGAATGCATTTTTACTTGTATTTTCTCCTTGTGACAACTGTGACTTGGGTCCCTCCTCTCTGCTGCCTCCCCATGTTCAGAATAACTGTGGCTTTTCCTCCGCAGCAAGAACCTACTCTTATTGGGCCACTGAAATCCACATTCTGTGGCAGAGACTAGCGAGGGCCCACTCTCATCTGTCCTGGAGGTCAGCAAATTGTTCGTTATTTTCAGCTCCCCACCACCACCATAAGGCGCTGGCATGTCAACACCAGGTACCGCTCAAAATGACGTACCCATGTGCCACTGCTAACCACCTCTCATACCTGTCTAGTCTACACTTCTTGATCCTTTTAGCCAAATGACAAGACTCTTAGCAAATCTTTCAAAACATAATTGAATTTTAAACTGCAGCCCGTGGAGCTGAAATTAACAGTAAGGGCTACATTGAAAATGTTATTTATATAAATAGAATTCCCAGCTAGGACACCTAATTTGCTTCTCATTTTTAAATTGTTTTTCAATACCTGTACATCGCACCCATCCCTTGTGCATTAAATGCAGTTCAGATGTGTGTGACTCCAGGTTGTGCATGGAGACAGATAAGTGTCTGGTTTCCAGCTGCTCTGGTAGCCCAACTGGTAGAGCAGTAGAATGATATTCTGAGCAGGCCTGGGTTCAGATCTCCACTAGGGCACGTCATTGTTTTTCTCATTTCTTAGTTGCATTTCAAAAATATGCACATCGTGCCCTTTGTAAAAATAAAGTGTTGTTCAAATTTGTGTTGTTCCAGTTTGTGGATTGAGAAAGAGGAGCGTCTTTAGGAGTCCCAGATATCCTGTTGTTCTGCTAACTCAACTGGTAGTGCAGCAGAATGGAATTCTGAACAGATGCAAGTTCAGATCTCAGCTTGGGCACTCAATTTATTTCTCTTTAAAAAAAAAAAACGGTTTATTTTTATTGCGTATCTAAGCAGAACTTACAAATTTGGCTCAGCGTGCCATCCTGGTGAAACATTTCAATAAAAAAAAACAGAAGGAATACACACATTATGAGCATATATTGAACAGTACATTACAAAGGAGACTTTATCCCCTCCAGGTTGTTACAGCATAGAGTGAGAAAAGGAAGACCGTGATTGGCTGAGCATAACCAGGAAGTGATTTGTTTCCCTACATAGTATTCCTGCTACTGTGGCTCTCCATTCAGATTTTGAGGGAACAGTGGGATACAGCCAGTTATATATAATGACGTTGACCACAATTTATTTATTTATTTATTTATTTATTGAAAATGTTTCACCAGGAGAGGCACACTGAGCAACAAGATGCTCGTCTCATGGTGCAACCTGGGGGTGGAGGGGCAAGGTACAAGGGTATACATAAAACAATCAATAGGTTGAACATTGGAGTCAAGCAATTCAAACAATTGTTACATAGTTAAGGGTGGCTTTACAAACTTGCTACATGAGAGACACTACATACATGTGCCACAAAGAGGGTGGCATAACATACTTGATTACACATCTAGAACTATTCATACATAAGTGTCTACTATCTAGAGATTAGTTTGAAGTATAATGCACCAAGCTGGCTGATAGAACTGGAAGCATGAGCTTCGGGCCAGGGAGAGGTGACAGGTCAGGGTAGTATACACTGGGAAAGATGAGAGGGTTGACTTAGGGAAGACGTTGTCGGGGGTAATAAGAAGGGGGATAGCAGAAGTGCCATGAGTGGGTTAGTGCATGGGTTGTTTAGGGCAATTTATAAGCCAGTCATTTGGGTGAAGGCCAAGCCGCTGGTCAGGCCGTGTAAGGTGAGGAGGGGATCGAGGCCATTATGATGTTCTACAGATGTGGTTCTGACCCGGTACTAATTGTTGTTGGTGCTGGGCTGATTGCTAGTTCCATTCGTTAGGTTTTTGAAAAATGTCCTTCAAGGTTGCATATATTGAGGACCAGTAGTTCTTCAATCTGGGGCAGGTCTAAAAAGTATATGTATCTACCCACTTTGTATGCATCCTGTTCACGTAAGTCTGTGTACGTAGTACTGAAGTGACATGAGATGCCAGATGTGTGTGAAAATATCTTGAAATTACTTTCCACTGCTACTCTTTTCCAGACTGGGGCAACGGGGCTCCCGTGATAGCCTTGGCTAGATCTAGCTAGAGACTAATAATTCATGTTCCCATTTGTGTCTTGTTTGGACCCTGAGTTGATTACTGTATCTCTCATGTGTAGCAGCTAACATAATGGAGAAATGTGCCCCTTGAGTGCTGGTTGTTGACTAACCATGTCAACTTATGTTAGTATAGGAGTCCATTCTCCTGATAGACAATAGGATTGTTATTTAAGAAAGAAGAGTTGTACAAGGCCAGTCAGCCAAAGTTCCCTTCCTTTAGTGTCCTTCGTCAGTAGCCGCTCCCATTCCATAATAAAGGTCATTGTAACATGGCAAAACTAAAGGGGAGACAAAGTAGAACAGAGATTGGTTGAAATGAGTCATGTGGTAGTATCTCAACACGGCGTTATTCCAGCAATAATGCCATGTTGACTGAAGTACCTAAGGCAGCTATGGAGAAAAAACAGCAGTGTTTGTAAAGTCCATTGTGATAGTCCACACAACATCTTATCTGTCCCAGCCACTGACTCACGCAAATGCTCATAATTGTCACACTATAGTGAAATACTGACTGAGACAGAGCGTTACAATTGTAAAACGGCAAAATCGGGCACAGAAGAAAAATGCAAGTTTGTGCTATTACCTTAAGTATTTCAGGAGATATCGATCAAAGCACATCTGGAGCACATTGACCACCTCGACATGCAGCAGGAGGAAATGGGAACTCTGTTTAACCTGCACTCGTTCACAGAACCGTCAATTTCATTTATTACGGAGGTGAAAGTGTGACCGACCAAAAGAAATAGCTGCATATACATATCCATACCATGGAAATAAATTAAAAACAGTTTTGAGATACCGAAACCTGAAGCCGACTGAGGACGGACACACTGCATGTGAACACAAGGTCAGATATTATGCAAGGCAGTTTCAGACTTAGATGCCAAAACAGAAACAGAAGTATACCGGAGGCCTCCTAACGAGTCTATGACAATAATAGCCATGCGGATTAGCACGAAACAGTGAACTAAAGTTTAAATAGACCTTTCTGTTTGTGTATCCTAAATGTTGTCTCCGTGACATCTGTGTGTAAAAAAAAAAAAAAAATTCTCCTCAAGTTTTGAAAAGTGCACTAAAGAATGTATTTACAAACAAAATACCATCTGTATACCATTTGTTAGACACCTAGATCTATATTTCCAACATTCATAACTATTGCAGCACCATGTTACAAGTACATTAAGCCACTCCAAAGGTGGCATCTAATGGGGAATTAATGCATGGTTGGGCCATTGTAGGCACTCGGCCTTTGGCCTTGTGCCACAACAGTCCCGACCATGCATTAATTCCCCATTAGATGCCACCTTCGGAGTGGCTTAATGCTTATGTAATGCCTGCCTCAAGTTCAGCACTTAAGTGAAATCGCCATAGGGAGCGCGCTCTACAGTCTCCATATCTTTGTATTTTTCCCGTTCTTTGTCTATCTCCATATGTGTGTCTGTGCAGGTGGCTGCCTCCGATGTGCTGACACGAACACACACAGACTGTTTTGTGCAAACAGTGGCAACAGAAAGTAGAGGAAAACATTTTGTTTTTGTGGTGACAAACAGCACAGACGGAGACACTGAGCAGCAGGGGTTTATCTCTTAACAGCTATAAAGGTTTTTTTTGTTTGTTTTGTTGTTGAATCTCCTGCTCAGGAGTTATGCTGGACACCACGTCCCGTGCCACCCACCCGCACCGCATTCCATCAGCATACCCTCGAAAGAGACACAAGAGGGACAGAAACAATTAAAAGAAGGGTTACCTTGTTGTGAACAGCTGCCCAGCACCTGTCGCGTATCTCCTAGAAAGGCAGCAGTAGTTACAATTGTGCAGGAATTATGCAAATATTGCTATGTATCCCATAATGCAGTACTGAGTGAGTAGCAAAAAGGAAGGTAACGAGTAATGAAAACAGCATAATTATGAAAAAAGATAAATGTTACTATTATGTGTTCTGTTACTTGTGTACAACTGCCGCATCAGAGAAAAAAAAATCACGGACACTGCAGTAATGCATGTCCTGTGTAGAACGTACGCGCACATTGCCTATTGAATCTTGTACTTCAGAAACAGCATAAAAGGTAATAATATACAGTCCACCTAATAAATATTTGCTACATTACAGAGTATCTATATAACATTTTTGTATACAGAAAATCATATTCGAGTATCTTTTTGGGGTTCTGAAAGCATTCACTGTCTTACTTGAAGATATTGATAGGGACCTGTCATTGGGAGAACTTTTTAGTGTCTCAAAGGTTTTCAGTACCTGCTCATCTAGTAACTGTCCCTATCGTGTTAATCGTTTGTTTTCCGCTATGCAAAACTGTTGTCTAAAGATGTCTGACAAAAGCCAGAACAACCAAGTATTGGTGTCAAAGAGGAAATGGAATTAAGTACTACCTGTTTTTGTGCTGCGGAGTACAAGATTTCTAAGGTATGCTCAGTCTAGGGATTTGTCAGGGCTTTCATGGTGTGTCTTGACAGTTTCGTTAGCAATAGTCCGTGTACTTGAAGAGAACTCTTGCTTGTATCTCTAGCCATCAGGATGCAGAATTCCTATATCTAAGGTGTCCCAGGGTAGGGACATTTGCCTGAGGACACCTACAGCTCCATGGTCTCTACCCACTTGGACACCCAAGGCATTTGGACCGATGATGCTGTTTTCCTGCCTGCATGTTTTTTTAAATCCCCCCCTTCTGTTTCTTTTACCCCACTTCCTTTGTGTGATTGTGTGACACATTGAGTTCTATAATAGGACTGGGGGCAGACTTGCATTATCGGTCAGTTGGCCCGGCTGAAGCTGTGTGTCCACCATCTTGCAGGAGGAATCATTGCTAGAAGTCTAGTGGTTTCCCCATGCAGGATTACCTGCATCCTGTAAGTATTTAAGTCAAACTGTCCTCTCATGTCCGTCGTGCAACACAGACTCTGGGGCATGAGGCAAGGACATTAATCTTTGTTTCTGTCTTTTCAGTAATGGGCACTGCATTGTATGTGTATAATGTATGTGCATCTGTGTGGAATTAGCATTCATACGATATGACTAAAATCCTTCCATCCATGCAGGATCATGAAGCACAGCTATAGGTACCAGTGACAAGTGCGACATCCTCTTGCAATAAGGCAGAGGGGGGGGCGGCATCAGCTGACAGCATGAGTCCGCCCTGTAGCCCTATTATAGAATTGAATGGTGCAGCATCTGCACCATTTGACTTTTGTCAGAACCTCCCTAGCTCAGAGATTATTCCTCTATAGAGCTTCCCCCCGGTACAATTAGCTCCCCCCAGCCATAACCTCCATCCCCAATCTAGGACACTTCAAGACCATCCTAAAAAAAAACACATTCTCTCCTTGCACCAATGCCAGTGCAGCTGCTAATCCTCCTAACTGGCCTGCACAGAGCTGCACTAGGCCGCTCCCCATTGACATTGCTACCAATTGTATAGGACTAACTGTATAGGACATCTTTGCTGCTGATCTCTGTCTCTGGTATATGACAATGCTCTAGAGGTTGCACCTACACTGTAACTATATCTCCTGTACCCTAGCTACTAAATGTATAGGTCAACAGCCACCCAGGCTATTATATGTGAATACTTGCTTAAACTGTGTTGTCTCACTGATTTATTGATCACTGTCCTACTATACGACAATGCCGCAGAGGCTGCACTTGCTCTGTAATTGTTCCACTGTAGTAATATCAATACCCTAGCTACTACATGTATAGATGTTCAGCCACCTTGGCTATTATATGTAAATACTTGAAATGTGATGTCCCGCTAATGTACTATCTCTGAATGTATGACTGTGCTGACGCGGAGCCTTTGTAAATGAGCATGTGATGCAAAGGGTTGTAATTCCTATGACTGACTAAATAAAAATAAATAAGTGCATGAGCAATATCTGTTGATGCAGCTAGGGTCAGAGCAGCACGGGGAGACTGTAGTCAGAGCTTGACATGTGGTTGTAAGTCTTGGAATCGCGCTGACTCAGTCGCATAGTTGCCATCATATGATAGGGCTCTGAATCGCTGAGAGCAATCGGGTGACATTTTTAGATTGGCTGAAGGCATGCGGCTGATTCCCCCCCCACTACCACCACCACCAAGTGTTGCTGGTTGACTACTACTCAGCCCACTGGAACGCTTTTTGGGAGTCGGATCGGTTGCAGCAGCAGTAGGCAGAGGACAGCAAAAGTAAATAAAAGCCCTATTAAGGGCTAAAGACAAGGTAAAAACTTGCAGACCCTTTTTGAGGACTACTAATTACAAAGCAGAGGCAGCATTTCCTTTAAAGGACTTAAGTCACGCTGGCAAGCAGCAAAATCATTTAATAAAGCCCTTTTCAGGGCTTGGTGGGTTAGTGTGCCTAGTGGTCCTGTTTAGTAGGCGGTGTTGCTCTTTTCTAGAGTTGTTGCCTCGGGCCATTCTCCCCATGGCCAGAACTTAATGGAAGACCATTTTTAGCTCTTCTGTGATGTGAAACCATATAAAAGCTCCCCAGCCTTCCACAGGTATGGAATGGGGGGGGGGGGGTCTTCTCCAAAAGTTGCAGGGTTGCACTGGATGGATGGATGGATGGATAAATAAATAAAACCGGTATGGAATGGGGGAAGGGAACCTCTTTCAGCTTGTTGGTCCTGCTCCTGGTGTAGAGCTCTATGGAATATCACTGGTCTTACTTCTGGCTCAGATGTGGGCAAACATCTTCAACTACTGAACTTATTATTGCATACAGTTTGGAGGCAGAATTCCTAAGTTAGGTTTTTGATATCCTTCCCTCTCATACCACAACATTTTCAGGAAATCTCCATCTCCTCAATCCGAAGAGGCACTCTGAAGCTCCTTTTGTCACAGTATTCGGTTGAGCTGGTTTCCATGTTGAAGTAAAAAGTTCACTTGTTTTGAATACTGACCTATCTCACTGTTCCTGACTGGGTAATGTGATATGAATGGGGAAAAAACAACCAGGTAAAAGATCCCCTGATGCCACTGAGGAGGCAGAAAAAGGTAATTTATTTTTTACTCCAAACTCGAGCCATGCCTATGTTGGGCTCTGCAGGGTCACCTCCCCGGCTCCCCATCACATTCCTACCTTGGCATCTCGCTTTCCTCTATCCACCCCCCCTTGGAATGGGGAGTCAGGGCCTTTCTCCCATAATCCATTTCAAAAGCGTGTGTTGGGGATGGCTCAGTGGTGTGGAGGGTTGAGGCACTGGACGCCTTACCTCCCATCATGCCAGCGGCCCAACTTTGGGAGCGAATGTAGGCACTAGGGGTCAACCAGGGTGAGAGAGCATGGCGTGTCTAGAGGACTGCTTTCAGCTGGCAGGAATTGAGGACACGATGCACCACTACTGTACTGCCACCGTGTGGAGATGTGGTGGCAGGGCAGTTGGCACATCTCTGAATGGGCTGTCTGGTGCCAGCACGTGATGCATGCGTGCCTAGACAAGTGTGCTTGCCTGCATCATTGCACACTGCTGGACAAAAGGGAACCAGTAAATTGAAAAGATCTTGTCTCCGGTGTGTGAAACCAGGCCTGCCACATGAGCAGCTCTGCCTCCTGGGATCCCCAGCTGGTGTGTACACTTGGAATGGGGAGGGCAGACCTGCCTCCCTCCCTTGGCCTCATCATAGGGGGTGGGGAGGATCTGTGGGAGTATATGTAGGTCCCGGGGAGGCAGTTGCCAGTGGGTTGGGGACTGATGGCCTTACTGGAGCCAAGGGCCGCAGGGTGAAACAAATGCATGTGTGCTTTGGAGAAGTGAGGGGATTTGGAAGCGCCACTGACGCCATCCTTCTGCAGCTGTACTGGGGATTTACCTCCCATGTTTCTCCCCATCCACAGGACACCACAGCTTGGACGTCATGGTGGATGCGTGGCTGCATAGCATGCCATCCCACCAACATCAAGAGTGTCCTCCAACTGCACTGCCATCTTTGGTCACTCGGGGGGGCAGTATCGCAGTGGGAGATGCAGCCCTCCATCCCTGGAGGAAATTGTCTTCTGGAACGCACAATCCTTCTCCCGCCTCCTTGTATTTTATGTATATTCTGTGTTTGGCTCCCCCTTTTCTAGAATGTATTTACTCAACCCAGCTCAGATACAACGTCTAGTTTCCAGTGGGGTCCTGCTTCTACCCATTTCCATCGCTGAGAGAAGGGGAGCACTGGGAGGTTGTTGCTTGCCTCAGATTAGACTGAGTATTTGGTTCTAGCAGCGCATGAACCTGTGATCCCCTGGCTTCCAAGCTGCTGCTCCTACCACTGACCACACTGCCTCCAAATATGCACATTAACATTAAACATCGGATAATGCATGGGGTGTTGTACATTTACAAGTTTCTTTTACACATGAGAGGGATGTGGTATCCGTTTATATAGGGATCACACACTGAGGATGTTAATAAAAAAAAAAAAAAAAAATACATGAATTAAAACGAACAAAAAAAAAAGAAAACCGTACAGCACCCCATCATTTTCCCCCAATTGCTGGTTCAAACAATTTTTGGGGGAGGTTTTTAATGACAGAAATGGTTCTCTGTGTAGTGCAGGGTGATGGCGATTTTTCATTTTTTCATTGGTGAGTGGTACTTATGAAGGAAACGACTTCTACGAGGCGTGTGAAGCGCGCGCAAAGAACATTTTCTCAGCTCTTGATGGACATGAATTTAAAATGGTGGGTTACTCTGATGCACATCCACGTATTATGGAAAAACCTTTGTATTACAGGTTTTTAAAGTCGTACAAGTCCAGATAATGAGTGACCAGTAATAAAAACCGAATAACTGTGGTCCCGCATCATCTGCTGTGGCTGCTTATCTGTGTCTCACATCATGAGCCTTGGATTGTGATGTCATAATCATTTCCATAGTAACAGATTGTGATGTAACGGATAATAAAATTAGATGTAGGCGGGCAGCCAGGAGCTATGACATTGTGGGGGGGGGGAGGGTAATCACTATGCATGTTGTAGATGAAAGGGATAATGTAAAGCCGTTTCCAGAACGTGTGTGTGAGATATCCTGAAATGTGCCTATAATTATGTTTTGTCTTTTTTTTCTTCAAAGTTTGTTCTGATATCAGGGGCGCTTTAATATATTTTATACAGCACTGGTTGGTAAAGCAGTAAACCGACAGCATTCTACAACGATTAGAATAATGTCTGGAAACACACTCAACAGAACAATTAAAACACTTATTTGAAAACAATGAAAATATGTATTTTTTAAAATTAAGGCACTCCATGGGGTTGCATTACTTTCATTAATCCGACCCTAAGGCTCATGTCCAGTGATCACTTAGGGTTAGGTTACAGTATCAGCAATAAGACACAATAAGGTGTGAGCAGTCCGGGGCGTAGCAAGTCCAGACGCTGTGGGTAGAAGGCTTCATAGTCCATGGATGTGTAGTTATCTCTTCCTAACTCACACCCTGGGATAATTTATTGCACTTATAAAATGGGTTTTATGGTAAATAAAGTACAGACTACAGAATAACAGTAATTCCATGTTTAATTTAAAAGTAATGTTACCTTGTGAGGGTAGAAATAGTCCCCCGACCTGCAAGTATTAAAGTAAGATCGTACAGGTGTGTGGTAATTGAATACACAGGCTGGTACTGGTACTGTTTTCTGTGTGAGTTAGGCTGAAGTAAGGTACAGTTGCCAGCCTGTGTCAGGCAATCAGCAGCCAGCATTTTTGTGCTCTTTTTATAATTGTTGGATGTAATGCTTAATAGGCATTTTTCACTAGCTGCATATTTGTTTATTTATTTTTAAATGGTAACTGGATAGGGCCCACTAGACCCAAGGTTTTTCTTTTCCCCCGGGGCGACCTAGGAGCACTGGAGAAGTTAAGTGACTTGCTTAGGGTCACACAGTATGCAAGTGGAGGTTGTGGGACTCAAACCCAGGTCTGCTGGATATACCAAGCTCATTCACAGCTCGTTACTCTAACCTGTAGGCTATACTGCTAGCCCAGGTTTGGTTTCCTGGTTTTAAAGGTTATGCCAGTGGCCCATCAACAGTAGGTCACCCTGCCTTGCAGACAGCTGGAGTTTGGGAGTCACTCCTTTCACTGCATCTGGAGGCAGGCCAGGCTGCAGGCAGCTGCCAACGGGCAGCACACCTTGGCTGTGGGAGGGCCGGCAGTGGGTTCCAGTGTGCAGTGTCCCCTGCAGGTGGCACAGGAAGCTTGCTCCTTTCGCAGGGGCACACTGTTAGTCAAGGCTGATTGGCACAGCTCACGCCAGGGGAAGGAAGCTGGCAACTAGGGAGAAAATGAGTGAGAATAAAAAGAAAAAATCTCCTGTTGTCTGAATGGTGGCAAAACACTTTCCTGAATGGTGTGTATATCCACTGTTAACAGGGTGTATATTGCAGGGGCAGGGCAGGAAAACCTATATAAAAAATATCGAATCCTGGTTTAGGAATCTGAGGATTACAAGTCTGAACCTCAAGGCATGCTCTGGATAGTTGCAGATTCATTACTAGGGAGTGCTCAGCTTGTGACTGTGACTGTGGTGGCAGAATCTTCACTGCAGTACACTGGTGCTGGATGAACCCCGCCATATTATCTTAACCCCTTAGGATCAAGAGACTGCCTGGAAATTATCTGCCTCCATCTTGATTCAGACTGCCACCATATGACACAGTGGGCTCTCAGACATGTGAGACAGAAAGACTTTGCTCTGCTGAACTGCCATTCAACAATAAGAGAGAAAAAAAATCTTACAGCTGGGATCTGGTTAATGTAGTTAACTGGCATAAACTTTGCACCTGTATAGCGAAAAACCTGTCAATTATTCCTCGAACATGCTTGTGTAAGGGAAAGGTTGAAGTTCACATTGCCAGTGGGACATTTTGGGAAATCTTTGAGTAAATTAGGACCAGTGTTCTAAATGATCTTTTAATTGGTTAACCTGTTGGACAGTGCAGCGACATGATCACATCCTGGGGCCTAGAGAGCAGTTCCTAGCATGGTTGGTACAGGGTTAATACTTGTGTGATGGTTCTGAATAAGTGTTGATGGTGAGGGTAACGTTAGTCCTGGGGGAAGGGAAAACAGAAGAATACAGTCTTGGCATTGTTCAGGCTGGATTGCATACTGTTGACCCAGGAGTTGGAATGAACCATGGAACGCAAAGGAAAGAAGTGGCAGCCAAGAAACCAGTATTGCGCCTTGTGTCGGCTGTCAGTCACATCCTTTGTGTTCCACACCTCATTTTAAACATGAGTGGAACTAAGTCACACTGATGGAGGTACTAGTGAGAAATCAGGGCTGTACTTCATGTTACAGTGCATTTCAGCTGTTAGACCTCTGAATTTGGTTATTCAAATGATTGGCTTACTGCCTCATTAGATATAAAATAAAGCTTCTCATTAAAGCAACAGTTAAAAACCCTCTAGATGTTTCTCTTTTCCCTGTCCACAGCAGCCTATATTTGTACCAGTTTTGCAGCGTACTAGTATGATTGCTCACACCTGAGCATAGAAAATCTGTAAGCAGCAAAGGAGGGGTAGCCCCATCTAGTCTGCCCTATTTTTACCTGCCTGTTTCTACACCCTAGACACTATTTGGTTACAGGTGCTCCCTCCTCCCTTTACTTTACCTATTATGCCCATGTGCCTATCCCAAACATGCTTGAAGCTTCCCATTGTCTTTGCCCCCACCACCTCTTTTGGCAGGTTGTTCCAGGCATCCACTGCCCTTTCTGTGAAGAATTTCCTCATGTGCCTCTTAAACTCCTCCCTCCAATCTTCATTGCACATTCTGGTACTCCTCCTCCACTGAAAGAGACATCCTTCCTGCATCTTGTTCCACCCCTTTGAGGTACTTGTAGGTCTCAGTCATGTCCTCTATTGATCTCCTCTCCTCCAGGGAGTACATGTTGAGCTCCCACAGCCTCTTCTCATATGGGTTCTCGTGTAACCCCCACACCACTTTGGTAGCCCTCCTCTGGACCACTTCCACCCTGTCAATGTCCTTGCAGGGCTGTGGACTCCAGAACTGGACACAGCACCCTAAGTGGGATCTCACTAGCGAGTGATATAGTGGCATCACTACCTCCCTTCTCCTGCTAGAAATCTTTCCCTATGCAACCCAGCATCCAGCTAGCCTTGCTTACTGCCTTGCCTCCTTGAGATCATCAACTACGAGTACCCCAAGGTCCCTCTCTTGATTGGTGATTGTAAGAACCCCCATCTTATACACAGCCCTCAGATTTACCCTCTCAGGTGCATGACTTTGCACTTTTTGACATTGAAACTAGGTATGGGCTACGCAACAGGTAGCTGGGTCGGGTAGTGCGGGTATTGCCTATTTTTGGTCAGGTAGGGTAGTTCGGGTAATGTACTACCTTACCTGACATAGTGTAATTCTCAGGATGGGTAGTTTGAGATGGGTAATGAGTAAAGGACTTCCAGGCTGGAAACAGGGCAGCATGTGGGGTCCTTCGCGGAGTTTACAGCAGACACCGGGCTGACACCTGATTGGTCAGTGGTACCTAAAGGGCTGTGCTCTGTCTGCTGTGAGCTTGTGTGGTGCAGATAGAGCAGTTTGGAAGGGAAGCAGCTCTGTGGGCATTCGCAGCAGTAAAGACTTGTGTTTTGAAACAACAGTTGAAAAAAACCTACACTACATGAACTAGGAGCCGGACAGGAGCAAAATTAAAGGAGAAATAGTGAGGGACTGAAATGATCTCATTGGGAGGGGGGATCGGCCTCACTCGAGGAAGTGGTGCTGGGGAAAGAACAGAGGAGCAAGGTGGGGTAAAAGACAGACAAAAACACAGAAGGCAACTGGTTTGAAATTAAAAGTTGAAATACTTGAAACTTTATTACACTGTTTGTTGGGTGCCACTGAGCCCTATCATTTATTACTGTGACATAGTTGACTACACTGTCTCTGCAGCATAGTAAAATCCTTTTATGGCTATATTGCACTGCTGGTGAGGTGCTCCTGAGGCCCGAGCCCTGTCATTATTACTGTGACATAGTCAGCTATACTGTCTGTCTCTCTGCAGCATAGTGAAATTCTTTTATGGCTGTATTACACTGTTTATGAGGTGTCACTGAGGCTCGAGCCCTGTCATGTTATTATTGTGACATAGTTACACTGTCTGTCTCTGCAGCAGTTAGTAAATCCTTTCATGGCTGTATTACATTGTTTGTTAGGTGCCCCCCGAGCCCTGTAATTTATTACTGTGACATAGTCCGCTATACTGTCTGTCTCTGCAGCAGTTAGTGAAACAGTATCCTTTCACTGCTGTGTCTACTATGCCTCATACTTCCCACCCAAATCTACTAAAAGGAAACAGTGCTGTTACATGGGCAACTGTTAATGATATGGACAATATGAAACATACCACTAATGAAGATCATAGTGACAATAATAATATCACCAGGACTGACACGAAATCTCCTTAACAAAAAAGCATGTCAGCAATAAAAAGTTATTAGAATTTTGGGAACAACTGACTGGAGTTACTCATAGGGGTACTGAATGTTTTTCCAGATGTAACAGGAGGATACTTCCAGCTGCTGAAGCTGCATGCAAGGAGGCATCCTCCTTGAATATAAACTCAGATGCTGAGGCAGCAAATACTAATAGAGATGGTGGTGATAGTGGGGACTGGGAATAGGATAGCCCAAGCTATGTCCTGCATAATGATGACAGCACTTCCAGTTCTTCTGACTCTTGTGGCGATGAGGTCGGTAGTAGTTTCGATGAAGGGGTAGGAAAGGATGCCGCTGTAAGGCATGAGAGGCAAGTGCAGAAAAAAAATCATATGCTAAACATAAGAATAAGAAGATGAGTATGAAAGAGAACAATTCATCTCAACAAGGAAATGGCGATGTAGGGTTTTCTCCATGTCCCTTGACTGTACAAGGAATAGTGCCAGGCACCGTGGCACAAAGTAAAAAATGTAAATCTTTAGTGTGGAATTTGTTTTATATTGACCCTGCAGACAACTCTCGAACTGTATGCAGTCTTTGCAAAAAGTGTCAGTCATGGTGGCAAAGCAGCAAATTTTTGAACATCAGTAATGATGTGACATGCAAAGGCAGAACACCCAATAGTGAGGCAGTGCAAGGGGCAGTGTGGCTTGTATGGGCGGTAATGGCGGAGACCATAGTGGCAATGAACTGGAAGCAGGAAGTGACGCTGAATCAGTTGATGTGTCCTCGCAGTCTCCCAGACAGATTGTTTTCTGACACCATCACTCACTAGAAAATCCCAAAGTAGTACTCTACATGAAAAAGGCATGAAAAATACATTGCCCTCAAAAATTTAAAATATCTCGTCAACTAACATTAAAAGAAAATGTTGTGAGAAATCAAAATTGACCTGCTAGCATCCAACATGCCAGCTGTTAAATAGTCATTGCAGAGATGTTGGCTGATTGTCAATTCCCTTTTGCTTTTGTTGCCCAAAAAGGTTTCCTCAAGTTCATGAACTGGATTGAACCACGGTGCACATTCCCCGTTGAACATATTTCTCAAAAAAGGCTGTTCCACAGTTGTATGACTTGGTGTGTAGTGCAGTCATTAAGCAGTTGAAACTCTCTGAGGTGAAGCAGGTTCACATAACTACAGATATATGGACCAGCAACCAAACAATTAACTACATGACTGTTAACAGCTCATTGGGCAAGTTTTCAGTCAGAAAGTAATACTCTCCACTCTACTGTAAGCAGCGGGAAGCAGGCTGTATTGTGTGTTGCCACTTGTGAGGAAAACCACACTGCTGTGAATATTTTGCAGGAGCTGGAAAAACAATTCCAGAAATGGCTTACTCTGTTTTCCTTATCTCCAGGGTTCATAGTGTCAGATAATGGTGTCAACATAGTAAAAACTGTTGGAGATGGCAACTACCAACACATACCTTGTTTTGCACATTGTTTAAATCTTCTCATCTGTAATTTCTTAAATGGAAACAGAAATGCTGAAAACCTGTTGAGTCTTGCTAGGAAAATATGTGGGCATTTCAGCCACTCTCTGAAAGCACACAAAATCCTGAAGGATCTGCAGAGATCAAGCAACTTACCACTGCATACATTAAGGCAGGAAGTTCCAACCTGCTGGAATTCAACATTTTACTGTTGGAAAGGCTTCTTGAACAGAAAAAGCTGTACATGACTATGCCATGCAGGATCAAATGGGTAAAGGAGACACCCTGCTCGGTTCCAACAGTTTGAGCCCTTAGGTCACCTTATTGGAGCCATTTGAGGCTGCCACACATTATGTCAGTGCAAATAGTGCAACACTGAGTGAAACTGTTCCTCAAATAAGATTTCTTCACATTTTCATTGATGACATTAAGAAAGACTTTCAGCCAAAAGAAGACACCACCGCTGTTCTGCTGGCAGATGACTTGAGTCTCAGATTGTCAACTGATCAGACAATAAATGCCATGTTTAAGAGTGACACCTATTTGTTGGCTATGTTGCTAGATCGCCACTTTAAGGAGAACATTGAAGCCATTCTTTCTGCAGGGGAAAACCTTGAGCATTGGAGAGATCTTCTGCTAACCAAATGTGACATTGCCCCACCAACATCATTAACTGATGTACAGCAGTCAAACCCTGTTGAACCATCAGAGTGTGCCTATGGTGCAGACAATAGCACATCTATAAATTCTTGATAATCACCTTTGTCATCAGCGAGGGAAAGGACTTCTGCAGCTATTTCTTGGGCATCCTATGGCCAGGGTCAGAAAGGCAAATCAATTCTGAGTCACCTGCAACAACATAGACTAGTATCCTGTAATGAAAGCATAGCTGGTTCATCTGCCAGTCTGGTAATCGTCTCGCACAGCACAGTGATCCAGGAGTATTTTGCAGACTGTGCTCTGATTGTTCTTGAGGAAGATCCATTACTCCACTGGAAACAAACGAGAACAAAATGGCCAGATCTAGCAAATTTTGCAGTAATGTATCTCAGTTGTCCAGCTTCAAGTGGATATTCGGAACGCATATTTAGTGCAGCTGGAGGATAGTCCCTGACCAAAGAACACTGTTAAGTCCTGTAAATGTGGAATGGCTTACATTTTTCTAAATGAATGCTGACAATTTCATAATTGTTCCGTACACTGAATTATGTGATTCTGACCCTGAACATGAGCAACAGCCTGCAAACAGTGATACCGAATATAACTAGGTTATGTATGAAACAAATGGAAAATCCTGTGTGGAGTGGCGTACTGCCAAATTTGGTAACTTAATATTGCTACTGTCCTTCTGAAACAAATCCTGCCATGATCACAGACAGTTCATGGAAAAACAGACATGTTTGTCATTTTTCTGACAATATTGGCACAATTATTTAAATTTGAATTCACTTTTTTTTATTTTTTACATTTTCTCGTCAAACGTGTTCCACATGTCACATACTGTTCCAGTTCTGCTCTATATGAGCGCTACACAAATTCTGGAAGGACTGTTGCTAATAACTTAACTTACAGGCCTTATATCATAGTTGTTACCTCAGTTTTTTTCCATTGGCATCACTTTCCCTCGGTTTTACTGTCATTCTCCTTAAATATGTACTACTGACAAAATATGCCATCACCACTGCCACCATATCAGCCGCATGTGCCACACTACTCTTAGTTTTGTAAATCATCAGTTTATGTTTGATGCCCATTATGGGTATAACTTTTAGAAACAGTAGCAGCCTCACTCAGAGCAGCTGCACCTCCCATGCCTACCTCATCAATGCTTGCCATGGGTGTAATTTTGGAACTGGGCTCATTCAGAGCAGTTGAGCCTCTCATACCTACCTCAGCAATGCCCACCATGGGTATAATTTTGGGAAACCTAACAGACAGTGTAATGCAGCAGCCTTTCACATTTTGTTATGGTCAGGGTAGGGTAATGGGGTAGTAGAATGATTAGGGTAGTAAGTACCCAAACCTAACCAACTACCTGTTTTGCATTAGGATATTTTTAGAGCAGTTTGGAGGTACTCATGGGTAGTGTTATGGGTAGGGTATTTTACTACCATGCCATGCCTAATTGAAACCCAGTTATCACTCACTAGACCACCACTCCTCAGGTTTCCCAGGTCCTGTTGCATTTTCTCCACCCCTTCCTGGGTGTCCACCCTATTGCAGATTTCTGTGTCATCCAGACACACATCTTCCCCTCCAGTTCCTCAGAAATGTCACCTATGAAGGTATTGAAGAGGACAGTACCTAGTAATACTTTTGTGTGGTAAACATGGCTTCATGGTAAGGGTTTCATTGTTTGATAAACTCTTGAATACCTTTAACTTTATTGCCAAATGGTTGTCCCCACCTGGACATCCATCTAGACCTTCCCTGGAACAGAAGAGGTTGTGCTACATCATGGGTAATGCAGTTGGCCTTGGGTGAAGAAAGGGGGTAGTGGATTGCAGAGTGCTTTTTGTGTATGGGGACCCCTTGCTAGCTGTGACCTTGACTGTGATCTACCACATGTCCCTGCCCATCATGTTAAAGGATTGATGCCATAGTGGCTAATAAACTGGTGGGGGAGAATGAGGATTAAGAATGGGATGGGGGAGAGAATTAATTAGCCTGGCGGGTAGCATGGCACGCTCCTATGTCGCTGACCCAGACTCTGTCAAGCAGCCGAATGGGGGCTAAAGTGATGAAGTGATGCTGCGTGGCAATACCGCTATCTGGGGAAGGATGGCACTGTGGTTCTGCCATCGTGGTGAACTCTGTGGTGTGCTGAGGAGCTTGACCCTCCTCAGGGATGTCACTGTGTGTGAGCTTAAAGGGGAATGGGGAGAAAACCAGAAAAATCCCTATGTCTCCCAGGCTGCCTGTATGACTGCCGCTGGCACTCTTGGGCCCCACACCACTTGGATCCCCAGTGGCTCGACAGTACAGGGTGCACCAGGTGGGGCTGGGAGGTTGTCAGCATAAGGGCTGGATGGGAGTCACAAGTGGTGGTCTGGGGACAAACAGCTAGATGGAAAAAATAGGGGCCAGGCAAGGCTAGCAGTGTCATCTGCAGGTTAGAGTAATGAGCTGTGAATGAGCTTGGCACATCCGGTTTGATTCTCACAACCTCCACTTGCATACTGTGTGACTAGGGTTGCCACCTTTGGATGAGGCAAAAACCGGATCCTAAGCTCTGCCCCTAGCCCCACCCCTTTTCATGACTCATCATGCACTGTTCCTCCAATAAAAGGCAACACTTAAAGCAGCAGTGAAATACAAATGTTAAGATACTGTACTGTGCCTGTTAAAGGTACTTTCCCAGGTTCTTCCTTTTTTTTCAAACAATCTTTATTATATTTTCACAATAAATACAACATAGACATCTCAACGAAGGGAATAAAGTACATCAAACCTATAATACTATATAAATCAATCATGTACAAAGAGAAGGATCCACAGAAATACATCTGCCCTCAAAAATGAGATCGAGGGGGAAATAAATACATAAATACATAGATGCATAAATATATAACAGTTTTCAACATAAGCCACTATAAGCAAACTAAGATAACACACAACTAAGATAATCACAAGTGCCCAACAGGCAGACACAGCTTATAAAAGATACTTGTGGACTAATCAGGCAATGTCTAATGAAAACAGTTAGCAGTTAATATACCTCTAAGGATAATCTAGCCAAGAAAAAAAGGGACCCCAAATTACATTATATTTATCAATAGTTTTAGCATTACAATGACTAACATATTCATTGACAGCTACTTTAGCTAGAGCCCTAACCCATTCCTCTAACGTAGGGGGACATTTATCTTTCCAGTGACTAAGTATCAATCTTTTAAAGCATATAGAGGCTATAGAGATCCATTGTTTTCCCCTCAGAGACAAGGTTAGTGGCAAAGTGTAATCTCCCAGTATAAATATTCCTGGATCGAAGGGGAAGTTCTGTCGTAGGATCTGCTGACAAGCATCCCAAATAACAAGCCAGGCCTGTCTTAGAGTTGGACAATACCACATCATGTGTAGTAAATTGGCATCTTGAGCGCTACACCTCCAGCAATTGCTATCTGAAGAAATACCTAGTCTAAACATTTTCTCTGGTGTATAATACCAGTTATGAATTAATTTAAATTGGATTAGTCGTCCCTGAAAGTCCATGCTGGATTTGTATGCATTGTGCCAGACTAATTCCCAAGAAAGGGGAGAAATTAAATGGCCTAAGCTTTTTTCCCATCTATGTTTAGAGGACTCTGTGAGGTCTAACCCTCCTTTATTAGAAAGTTTATACAGCTTGCCAGCTCCTCCTTTGCTGCTGGCTAATGCAAGTAGACCCTCAAAGTCATTAGAAATAGGGATGGCCAAATTGACATCCAAAATATCCTTTATTGCATTTCGGACTTGAAGGTATGAGTGACATTGTGTATATGATAAACCATATTCCCCCTTTAAATCAGCAAAGGATCTAAGGATACCCGTGTAAGGTCAATAATATCCTTTAATAGTAAAATACCTTTCTTTTCCCATGTATCATTAATTAATGTTTTATTACCAAATTTGATTTTTGGGTTTCTCCATAAAGGTGTGTATTTCAGCATAACGAAGGGGGTTAAAAAGTAAATTGGTAAAATGCCGTATGGGACTGGCTGAAGAATGTAGAAAAGGGTGAGAATTAGTGGACTTTGGGTAAATACCCATGGCAACATGATAAAGCAAGTGGGGGTAGACACAGGACTGTCCAGGTTCTTCCTAATTATTTATTTATGTATTTATTTATTGACATTGGTTAACCAGATAAACATACAGAGATAAAATACATCTCATTTACAGATATGATCTGGGGAGACTTGGGAAATACTGTAAATAGCATACAACAGTATACATACTTTATATATTTCTGCCTCCATTTCCTGTTCTTGTCCACAGTACTATTTCAAAGCTAAAGAAGTGACCACACTTTTTTCTTGTGGGTAAAAAATTATTTTACAAGATTTAAAAATGCCCAAATTCTGTTAGAGATGAAAATGTTTACTAGCAAATTAAAGTGGAGGACAACTGGTTCTGTTACTGTCACAAAAGGTGGGGGCAGCTGTGCTGCTATGCCACTTTAAGATGCAGTGGAAAGATTAGGTTAAGTAAGTGCTAATGGTGTTAATGGCCATACTTTGCACCTCCCAGGGTGACTGCATTCACAAACAAAAGGCTACACTGACAACATAACTTGTTTGTAACCTGGACATGTAGCTGAAACAATGAGTGATATGACAAAATGTGTTTCAAAAGTATGTGAGCACTCAAAATGGCTCAAAAACCTGACCAGCACAGAGCAAAACCGGATTACCTGATAGGGACCCTGAAAACCTGATCACCAGGTAAAAAACCTGACAGGTGGCAACCCTATGTGTGACCTCAAGCAAGTCATTTAACCTCCCCAGTACTCTCAGGTCACCCCCAAAAATGGGTATTTTGCTTTGTGAGCTTTACCTGGTTACCAAAAAGATAAAATAAAATAAAAAAAGAAATAAAAGGCACATAGGATACAGAGAGTGGTGCTACGTCTCCCTTATGATAGAGTTGGGGCTTGGTCTCATGGACCTAAACTTTGATAACTGTTACCATCTCTACACCATTGGCCATAAGGGGATGACAGCCTTGTGGAATAGGTGTGACAGGAGGCACACTTCAGTGCCCTGATTCCCTTATCGATGGTTCCCTACTCATAGGAGCTCTCTCACTGGAGGAAGAGGAAGCCAGACAACCTGATGGACCCATCACTCCCTCATTGAAATGGACAGAAGCAATTGTCCTTTACGGTCCCCAGCTGGCACTTCTCAAAACCATCTCTCCCACATTTCTTAAGAGACCCCAGCTTCACGTTCTGAGAGGGTGGATTAATCCTTGGGAGGGGGGGGTTGACCTTGTGGTTGGAAACCTACTTGCCTGCATTGAAAGCCTCAAGTGGGCCTTGGACATAACACATGCTCGCTTCTTGAGGTGCCAGTAGATGTGGCACTGGATCCTAGTGGAGTGGGGTTCAACTGGGCCACTGACCCCTTCATTGATACTGCCGCCTTGATTGGCAAGTTGTTCAGCGCTCAATTGGTACAAACTATTAGCCGAGGAATCTGCACAATCCTTAAGAGATGAATGTTCGGTGTAATTGTGGGGGCTGTACTGATGTGGAGGAATGGAAAATGTGCGAGGGGGCTCACTTGGCCTTGGAAGTTGCCTGTCCCTCTAACCCAACATGTCAGAAACATGTCACGACTAGTCACTCTGCCTTTCGTGGACATACAGTAAGTGATCAGTACAGCAGCAATATGCCAAAACTGTACCACCATCTGTGCCAGCTTGGTGGCACACTGCATTGCATCCTACCTGTTGTTTTCAGAATAGTACCGGGCTGGGGTGCGATTCTGATCACCACACTCATACATTTTGGAGCCATAACCAACCAGGTATCATATTATCTTTTTGTGGTGATCCAGAGTAGTGTGGGGTTGGAATAGTAAATAAAAGTGAGAAACAAGCTCCAAGAAAGACAGTGGCATATGCGCCCACATATACTTAGACTTATTTTATCTTTCACCATTAGGCCTACTTCTCACCCACCAAACTTCATTGGATGACTCCTCCGACTGGGAAGAATGCCTCAGGGTCTTGAGCTCTGCCTCCTCTTTCTGCCACATACTATGAAATTGTCACAAATTGGCTCCCTTTTGGACCAGGATTCAGCAGGTGCTTTACTGGTGCCGAGCCTGATTACCCTTACCCAACAAGTGCCCCCCTTCTGGGGGACCACAGCGGTGAGGAACCCATGCCATCCCCATGTCAAAGAATCCTGGCTTTGGACTCACATTGACGAAAAATTGCATTATGTGTCAGTGGAAATCCTTAGTTCTACCCAGGATGGAGATATGGCTCAAAGCCCTAACCTCCTTAATCCCACTTAAATGGATCTGATTCTGAAGCCTCAGCTACTCTGACAAATGTAACAGACCTGGGGCCAAATGATTGATAATTTGGACTCTTATAGATGTGTGACCTCCATGGGGACACAGAGGGGGAAGATCACACTGAATGAGGTAGCCCTCCCTCAGGAGAGGATGGGCTGACAGGACGTGGTGGATGAAAAAAAGGATAGGTTGGGGGCTGTCAAGCTGCCTGCGGGAGGGGAGAGTTGATGCCCTGACAATCTAGGATGATGTTTTTTATAACTGTTGGTACTGACCTGGAAATACCCATAACTGACACTGTAGAACAGTATTTGGGGAGGGGGGGGTGCTGCACTGTTGGGGTGCCGTCCCTTGGATGAAATGTTAAACTGAGGTCCCTTCTGCCCATCTCCGGTCACCGTCCTGGTGGTAGTTTAAGATAAAGTGGCACTTCTCAAAGAACAGTAGGGGAGTTTCTCCAGCGTCATGGCCAGCACCCCCCCCCATCAATAAAACAGATCCATGTAACCCATCCCCAAGCATGTTCCTGAACACCAGCTGTTGCAGCTCAGTGAGCTTTTCTAGGTCAAAAAATTATAAATAAACTGCATGTGCCCCTGACAGTATTGTATTTTTGGTTGACAGTACCCTTTAATCTGTAGATCGTGCTACTGTCCTGTTTGCCTGTGTTCTTGTGCTAATTTCAATAAAAATGATCTCCAGGTTGGCCCACCAGTGCAGCGGTAGCGCCACCACTTGTGAAGCTGGCAACACAGGGTTTAGGACTGAGCCCAGGCCATCGGGCCGCCAGCCACGCAGAGGAGGGTTGAGTATCCCATCGGATGAGGGGGATCTGGGATGCCTGCTGCTCTTCCACCACCTGGTTGACCACAGGTGCTGGTGTGGGGGATCAGCATGAGAAGGGATGTTGGAGTGGGAGTCGCATTCGGCTGGGTGTGTCAGGCGTGCCAGCACCTGGTGACGCGCATGCTCCTGGGGGACAGAGGAGAAAGTAGTGCAGGCCAGGACAGATGAAACCCCATCCTGCTCACTACACTTAATGTTGGATCCACTGACACTGCATCCTGGTGACACCCTCAGCCTTCACCTCCACTGTGGGTGGCCATATAGTATGTGGGGTAGAAATACTGAAGTGGTTGAAAGTGTACCCAGCCTTGGGTGGGTAAGCTGTGGGGGCAGTGCAGCAGTGTGTCGCGGGTGGGCTGGAGGTAGAAATGCTGAAATGTCAGAAGGTGTACTTGGCCCTGGGGAGGTAAGCCGGGGGGGGGGGCAGTGCATTGTGGGTGGGCCATGGATTCTGGGATGGCAGACTGGCAGAACCTCGACGAGTGGGAGTGAGCACCTGGAAGGTGGTGGTCTTTCCAAATAAGGACACAGCCCAAGGACAGTGACGGACAGAGTATTGGTGTTCTGTTGCTACTGAGGGTGGAGGTTATTGAGTAAGTATTTACTGAAATAGTTTTTAATTATTTTATATTATGCCACATATCTATTGTAATCCAATCGGAATAGAGGAATTGTAATGCCTCACAAACTACTAACAACCGCTTCCATAGATGATTGTCCACATTTTGGACACACCCATGGTAGTTTATCCATGTCTGAGACCCACCCACCATAGTTTATTCACATTTAAAATACACATGTCATAGTTATCCACATTAATTAAACCTTAGGAAAAAATCTTCTGTGATTGGACCAGATCAGTCACTTGCCCTACAAGGTTTTTGAACTATTGCCCATTTCAAAAACAGAGAACCCAACAACAGTTCATTAGAGCGGGAGTGGACAGTAGTTTTTTCAACTATTGCCCATTTCAGTCCTCGTAACTTGGGCAAAGATTAATAAAACTGGCATTAACTGGAATTGTCAAGATATAGTGGGGAAAATAGACTGTTTGGGATAAATTATTGCCCTCCAGTAGTCCTATTGCTCTCATCTTTGACTTTGGGCAATATAACTATTGTTAGGCAATCGTATATCCCTATGGGTCAGTATTTTCCCACTTCCTTAACTCTGCTCAATATTTGTATGTTGGTTTACAGAAAAAAGACCCTTCCACTTTACTACTGAGCTTTTCAAATCTGGGTTTCAAAACTCCTAGTAATTGTCATAACATTCAGTTTGCTGGAGTATACTTGGAATAAGCTGTTTCTGCAGTTGATTAAATGTCTTGGCCTTCGGCCTCGGGCATTTAATCACCCACATCAGCCAGTTATTCCTTTGTGTGCTGTAGAACTCCATTGTATACTGAACGATAGCAGTCAAGACTACTTAGTCCATTTTGCTGCTATAATAGCCTTTTTATTCTCTCCCCCCCCTTCGGTCGGCCCTCCTTCAGACGAGTGCTCCAGCCCCGTCACCCTGACGTCTGCCGGGACTTACTTGCTGGCTGTCTTCCCCCTGGGCTTGTCAGGTTTCTCCAAGCCCTGTCGCATAATGGATCCAGTTCTGGTTGGCGTGCCCAACTGGTCTGGTGCGTGGCCTGGGGGCACGCTATCATCCTGCCGCTGGCTTTTGTATTTTTCTCCGGTTTTTGCTTCTAGGAGACATGACGTGCAATGATTCATGGTGCATGTCACGTGTACTGATGCCTGCCATGCCTCCAAACCTTTATGGCCTGGGCTACCTTTCCTCCAGCTTTCACCAGGGGCCAGGCCAGCATTGGGCTCTGTCCCCCCCCCCAGAAGAGAAGAGCAGTCCTATGGACACTCAGTCCTCTTCCCTCTGACTGGCCTTTTGACAGCCTGGATTTGCTTCTGAACCGGGTCATCAGCGTTGCAAGCAGTAGCGCTACCACTGTACTGGTGGGATGGCTTATCCTTTTTATGTTGGCGCGCTTGTGCAGCCAACATCGTGGGACAGTGCAGCATTAGAGGCGCAGTCGCTATTGGGCGAATGCAGGCCACGCACCAGTAGGTGCGTCCCGCATTTCCCAATCAGCCTGCATGCAGGCGCGCACCATGCATACATAATGTGGCGAGCACATCTAAGAAAGGTCTGCTGCAATCCGAGCAAAGCTTCGTCAGACACAAGGGTCCTTTTCTTGCGTGCTCACTGCCATTATGTATGGCAGGACACTGGCCGTGAACTGCCAACCGGGGTGCCCAATCCACTGTTGGCTGCCCCTGCCCTGTGAATGTGCCGATGGGGGCCTCCCGTCATCATAAAGCCCCCAATTGTTTAATGCCGAGGGTGCCAATCCCCTCGGCTCTCGCCTCCCTTTCCTTGTGTGCGAGAGAGGGGCCCACTCCCATTAGCGAAATACCCCCAATTTGTTTAATGCTGGGGGGTGCCCAATCCCCCGGCTCTGCGCCTCCCTTCTTTGTGTGCGGCAGGGGTGCCCAATCCCCTCTGGCATAAATTCTGCCCCCCTCCGTGTTGTTTGCTGACGAGGTGCCCAATCCCGTCGTCTACAGACCCCACCCCAAACAGTTAGATGGACGCTGGGAGCCCACCCCAGCAGTGCCAAATCCGAAAAAAACTGTCCTTAATGGTTTTTTTTTTTTTTTCCTTGGAACCTGTAAAAGAAAACTGTCCTCATAGTTTCGTGCCCCCTGCCCCACCCGCACCCTCCCACTGTGCACCCTGCCTCTCCACACCCCCCCTCACCCCATACTTACCTCCGGAGCTCAGCACGACAATCATCGGAGGACCGGGAACACGTCTGCACTCTTCAAAGCCGACCGCGAACTGTGGAAATGCCGGTAAGCTGTATAATGGGATAGATAGGGTTTTTTCAACTTTAGTTCATTTCTCAGGCATTTTTGCAAATTTTGGCCCCAAATGTTCAACATGGGGGGTTTTGGGACCCATTCTCATGAATTCTTGCACTGTCATGGCGTTATTCGGTCCCGAAAGGTGATTTCGCAGTCACTGCGTGGAATCATGTTTCGGGACTGCGTAAGGAAATGACAGTGCCACTGTTCATGAGGGGGGCTCTCAAAAACCCTATGTTGCAATTTGGTGGGAAAAATCCAAAACATGACTGTTTTACGAGCGTGCGTAGCAACTGGCAATGCACGCTTGTAAGTTAGTGAAGTCGCAATGTTTTCACGCCAGATTCTCAACACTGGCATTTTACCACACCTTCTTGTGAACTGTATGGCTCTCATTTTTCACATCCTGGCCGAAATGTGTTTTCGCACTTCCGGTGCAGAATAGTGCGGTCATGGTACGAAATCAGTGTTTGGGACACATTACGAAAATGACAGTGACACTGTTCATGAGCAGAGATCCTAAAATGCCTGTGTTGAAAATTTGGTGACAATACTCCATAAAGTGACTGTTTTACAGGCGTGCATTGTAACTCATGGCCACACTGCAGTAACTTAGCTACACTCTAGTATTTTCATACCAGATTCTCAAATTTGGCATTTTACTACCTTCTTGTGAACTGTGCAGCTGTCATTTTCACATCCTTGCGAAATGTGTTTTGCCGTCCGAGCAGAATAGCGTGTTCGCTGTGCGAAATCAGTGTTCGGGACACATTACGAAAATGACAGTGACACTGTTCATGAGCAGAGGTCCTAAAATACCTATGTTGAAAATTTGATGACAATACTCCATAAAATGACTGTTACGAGCGTGCGTTCACTTGGTTGCATGCAAGCTCGTACGTTCACAAACTTCTAATATTTTCACTCCACATTTTCTACAGTGCCATTGTTCTGCACCTCCTAGTGAACAGTACAGCTGTCATTTTTCACATCCTGACCAAAATCTGTTTCCGCAGAATAGTGTGGTCGCTGTGGAAAGTCCGTGTTCGAGACACATGATGAAAATCAAAGGGGCTTGCGCATATAAGTTGGAGCTCTGATATCAGCGAGGTCTTGCCTTCCAGCTGCACTGCCACTGCTGCTCACCCAGGTGGCACTACTGCGGCTGAGGAAACAATCCACCCTCCCCGGAGGAGAGTGTCTTCTGAGATGCTCAGCCCTTCTTCACCTGGCTGGTCTTAGATGACCTGGGCTCGTTTCTGAATCCAGATCACCAGCGTCATGATGGGAAGTGCTATCGCTGCACCGACAGGCTAGCCCAGCTGAAAAATCTCCTTACCCATGAGTAAATTGGCACATAATTACTGGTAAGGAAAAGTCCCAGACAACAGCTGGCCCGCTGACTGGGCAGGAGTGCTACCTCCCACCACACCAGCGACCCAGATTCAGGAGCAGATCTGGGCTGCTGGAGGTCAGAGGGTGAGAGAGGAGCATCCATTACACTGCTCTCCGCGACGTGCCACACCTTGTCATGCATTATTGTGAAACAAAATGTGCTGCAAAACCTAGGAAACCCCACAGAAATTTTAAAACCGCTGTTGTCTAGTAAATTGTAACAAGTGAATGGAGAAAGTATGTGGAAAAAGATGCTGAAATGGTTACTAGCTCTTTTTTTTTTAATTATTTGTGCTCACACATATGGCAGCTAAGCTCCCCTTAGTGCAGTCTTCCAGTCCAGTCACTAGCCTTCTCTGGCACATAACCTCCATGTGCCCCATGGATTCCCTCCTTTACCCCCATGGTGAGTCCTTTGGGATAGGAAGGCCTCTGCAGAGACTGAATCGAGCACTGTGGAGTGCCTGATCTGCTGGGTGGGGCCTGGGAATGTCATGTGTCATCCTGTAGTCTCCTGTTTTTTTTTTTCCACCATTTTTCTGGCCCTCCCTTGGGACCACAGTGTGCACAGTGGGCATGCACGGAGCAAGCTGCTTGCTTCCCACCCTCTCTGAGCTGAGAACCACTTTTGCCGTGCTGCCGTGGTACCCCGAGGGGGACACTAATATGACTAAATCTGACATTTTCCCATTCCGAAGAAGACCAGCATCCTTTGGGATGAACAAGACGAGCTCTGTCCAGAATCCGGATTGCTAGCATCATCAGAGGCAGTGCTGCTGCTGTGCTGGCCTTGAATACCTGATCTTTAAATGAGGGGGGAAGCGCACCACCATATATTGCCGTTGTTCAAGAAAGCAGTTTGGGGGGCAAATGGGCAAACACACTGTTGTGCTAGCAATTTGGGGTCAGAAGTGTACCAACCCAGTGCAAAGGAATCTGGCAATTGTGGGGGCTCTTGGCAGTGTATCCCAGCCTCGAGGTGAGGGTGTCAGCATTTCCTGCCAGTACAACATACCCCTACAGTGGGCTAGGAAGCTTATGCTTCTATATTGACGTGGCTGTTATGGCATGGCACCAGGAGAGAAAAGCAGCTGGAAATGGGAGCTGTCAGTATGACAGGCATTCGTGTGAAGGTATATGTGGGAGACTGGGTTGGGAGGTGTTCAGAGCTGGAAAAGGAATTGGGGGGGTGGCAGCTGACTGAGAACACACAAAAAAATGCAGTTTATTAAAGTGAGACACCATCAAAGCTAAAGCTGCACTTAAACCTCAGTTTTAATAATGCAGTCAAGCATTGTATATTGTTATCTTATCTTGTCTGCTTCATAACTCCACAGGTCCTTAATAACCTAATTACTTGATGTGTAGTGCTTATCATCTCCTTTTTCCTACTATCTACTGTTTAATTTGATTATGCTGTTTAGTTTTTTTTTTTTTTTGTATGTATTCCCTTTCCTTCTTATCAGCTTGACACCCTTGTGTGGTACAAGACGAGGCAGTCAGTCTTCCTCCAGTCACGTTTTTCCTTCAGGCATCCCATATTTATGGTTTGTGTACATCTTGGTTGAATTACAGGTAGCAGTCTCTTAAACTGGGTTTGTGTTGAGAGGAAAAAAGTGAACATAAAAAAGAAAATAATGTGAGGCCCCCCCCAAAAAAATAATTGGGGGCTTACCTTATGGGCTCACAGACCCTGTGCTGCCTCGTCCCCAACTGGACCTCTCTGCCATCTTCACACTTCAGTCCCCCAATGTACAGGACTACTGTGATGAAGGACTGAAGAGGTAGTAACACAACAGCAGATATCTAGGAGCAGAGGTAGGGAACTGAACCCAAACTCTCCTCGATCTTTATGGCTGGAGCTGCATGAGTGGTCCTGAGATCCCAGACCGAGTACTGCCATGCAGCGGAGTTGGAGCCGAAACACATTAAGAAGTGCCATGGGGCATGGGAAAGAAGTGTTCCTGACCCCAGGAAAGAGCTGAAGAAAAGCAGGGCACACAACACTGGCTCGGATGCAAAATAATATTTTAATAATGGTGCAAAGAAACAGAGAAACTTGTGGCTTCATCATTCGTACTGTCATGGAATCTGAACCACTCGGAAAAATCCATGCATATTTTTATTAGACCTGAGCCATGTTTTGTATCGTCCATGTTGTTGCTGGGCTGGTCATTTATTTTCCAATCAACGATCCATTTTGACACAAATTGCAGCATTTTTTGCTGCAGTTTACATTAAAATAGAGCATTGCTGCTGTCAGAGTAAATTACTAGCCCAGTGACAACATTGAAACTCGGACAGATTCTGGTAAGCTCTGTTAGAATCGTTGTGTATATGTGCCGTGTAAAGGGCTGCAGTGGGTAACCGTGTTTATTGTCATATATCACAGAATAACAAAGGAACGTGGACAGCGATGACAGAAAAAGACCAAAGGTCCATCCATTCAGCCCACGAGTCCCTGTAGAACCCCACAGCAAAGTTGATACCGGGTTTTAACCCATAAGACCCATAAGTCATATTAAAACTGATCCTTCCTATCTTTGACTATGGTGACTTAGTCTACAGTAGCGCCCCTAAATCCTCCCTTGCCAGGCTGGACCCCCTTTTTCATTCTTTCTGTTGTTTTGCTTTAGATTGCTCACCCCCATACTGGCCACTGTTCTCTTTACTTAGCCCTCTCCCCCCCCCCCGGTTGCTAGGCACCTTTCCCAGTGTGTCTCTTTTTTTATCTCAATTCTGGTTCGGCACCCTTCTCTCCTATCTTGTATCCCTAATATCCCCATCTCCTCCTGGTCCTCGCTTCCCCTTTCTACACATTCCACCTCATCACCTCCTTCCTTAAAGTCTCTTTATGAGTTTTGTTCTCCTTCCTGCAACTGTCTATGACCCATTCCTCTTTTTCACCTTCATTTCTTGCTACTGGTTGTTCTATTCTGCCCCTCATCTCTAGTTCTGCCCTGTATCACAGTACAGAAAAACACCACACAAATACAGGGAGGGGACTGTGATCCTGAATCAGGCTGTCAGCAAGCTTTACTACTGATGGCAGTACAGGACAAACTTCAACAGCACATGCATGATTTCATTGTCTGGTGGGTGGAAGGACTGTTTCATCATAAATTTACATAAGCAACTATGTTTTTTTCTACATATAAACACTATTTTTTTCTGACTCTTTAAAGAAAATAAAAATGTAGCCCATTTTATAAGCGCAATAAGAGACTCCAGGGTGTGCATAGAACATAAAATATGCTCCATGCACACCCTGGAGTGTCTTATTGCTTATGTGTAGTATATATTTATTGGAAAAATAAAGTTTGGATTGATGTACTATAAACAGAGCTAAAAATAGCCA